>JAVJGG010000085.1:30977627-31036202 GCA_035590195.1 Aviceda cuculoides
CCCCCCGGGTATTTGCAGGTTGCTGCACAGGCATTGCTGCGTCCCTGCCTTCCCTCTGAAAATCCCCCCCTGCTTGGCCAGAACAACCCAGCAGAGTTTGGGTTGAGACACTGGTTGTGGCAGCTCTCAGGGGTTTATGTGACCTTCAGGCCACGCGTAGCTGTGAGTGGCCATCAGCTGGCGAGAGACCATCGAGGAGACCGGCGAAGCTGCAGCCCTGTCAGGCTCTGGGTCTGATAGGAAAACCCAAGGTATCCAGAGCTCTGAATTCTGCCCCCGACTTGAAAGCAAATATACTGTTCACATAGTGAAACAACCTGTTTACAGTCTCTTCGCTCTCAGCCAAACAGTCGAATTGCCTCTTGCCTGCAAGTGATAGTTGTCACCTTATAAATTAATCACTTTCAGGCTGCTCCTCAGCTAAAGCTGTTAAGATCCGGAGAGTCTGGGACAGTTTAATCTAGAGTAAACAACTCTGCAGGAGCTCTTCTTATTTCTGCCTTGGTTTTCTTTTTTTCCTCTATCACAAAAAAAAAAAAAAAAAAAAAAGGTTGTATTAATACTTTCCTGATGTTTCGTCTCAGGAGCAAAACTTCAAAGTGATTTCATGGTCTAGCTCACTCCTGAAAAGAAATAAATCACAAAGTCAAAGAGGCTGGTGGTGGAGCTATGGTGGGGATTGTTAAAAAAGCTGGTTTCGGCCTCTTCCATTTTCCAGGGAGCTCTCCCAAAGACTGCCCAAGGGAGTTATTTGTTCTGTGTTACTTCAGGGAAGACACAGCTGAATAGCCCGGGCTCAGTTCCTACCTTACTGATTAATGCAACGAAGGGGGAAAAAAGGCTGCAACCCAGTGCCCGCAGCACAGGGCACCTCGTGGGCACATGGGGACAGCGGGGCTGGGACATTGCTGACCACGGACTACGGCACGGACGGTGGCACAAACATCATCCCTCCACCCCACGAAATAAAGAAAGGGGATCTGATTTTTTTAAATTACTTCTCTCACACACAAAGCAAGATACCCTGAGCAGGGTGGCTGAATAAATATTTATTGCACCTCACGACTTGGAAAAAAGAGACCGGCTCCATCAGGCTGCACTTTGGCGAGCGGGGTGTAGGAAGCAGCCGGTGGATGTGGGAGCAGTACAGGGGTCCCCAGCCCCTCGCTGGTCACAGGCAATCTCCTAAGCAGGACGCCCGGGAGAAGACCAAAGGTTGTGAGCCAGAACCACCTAAGGGGTGGGCTAAGGAAAAGCTTTACAAAAACAGCTCGACTAACGGGTGAGCAATAGCAGGGCTGAGGCAGAAGCTGTGCT
The DNA here is from genome assembly GCA_035590195.1 of Aviceda cuculoides. Classification (NCBI taxonomy): domain Eukaryota; kingdom Metazoa; phylum Chordata; class Aves; order Accipitriformes; family Accipitridae; genus Aviceda; species Aviceda cuculoides. The sequence goes on from JAVJGG010000085.1 coordinate 30,978,945, forward strand.
GATTAGTGTATTGTGGGTGCTGAGGCCTCCCACACAGACAGCGCTGTCTGCCTTCCCTTCCTTCGCATACTCAAGGATGCTACATTCATTAGCATGTTTCTGTGCTCGGTGCCCTCCGTGTCTCACCCAGTGTCCTCTGCCTGTTTCTTCAAGCTTAATGCCAAGGCAAATAATGCGTCTCCGAGGCACTTTTTCACGCTCCCGGTGAGAAGTTCTGGGCATCGGGTTAAAAGCAACAACCCCCATCACTGCTTCGTCCTCAGGAGGGCTGGGGATGGCAGAGTCAGAGCTGGCTGCTATGCCTGTCCTGCGCCCGGAGCTGGGTGACATCAAATGCTTCAAAGAAACATCACCACCACCTCCAGGCAATGCTGGGATGCCTGCAGGCAAACTTTCCGCCCATCATTTAGCTGACTGGCTTTGAAAAGGGTGAGTCTGGGCCTCCGGCTGGCTAGAGTTTGGACTAAACAAGGAGTTTGGTTTGAAAGTAGACAATTTTGGCCCGTTGCTGAATGAAGAAATACTGATGCTTTTGTAAGGGATCATGCAACAGACTTCCCCCCTCTGCCCTGCATGGCCTGGGGAGTCTTACGAGCTGCATAAATGCAGCGGTGGCTCTTTGAAAAAAACCCTGTCCCAGCAGACAAGAAGGAAAGGGGACACATCCACCTGGCCACGGGGCGCAGAGAAATCTGGGCTGGAAGCAGCGAGGAGGTCCCTGTACTCCTCACCCTGGGATATACCCAAAGATGGAGAGAGGGGATACCCTCCCATCCATGCTACCCTGCTAGGAAGCTGAGGAAGATGAAGTCCCAGATCGTCTAAGGCCCTTTCTGGCTGAATCTGTGGGAATTTCTAATTCCTCGAGCCATGGTGCCTTTCCTCGGGTCCCACAGAAAGCCCAAGGCAGAGGAGAACAGCGAAGCCCAACCTTGGGCATCGCCAGGGCCGCCTGCTGCTCCAGAGCGCAGGTGGGCAAACTGGTGTGCGGTGACGTCCCGTGGCTCTGCCCTGTCCCGGGCCGTCCCCGCCGTCCCCTGAGCCTTTGGGTTGTGTCTGCTCTGGGGTGTTTGTGTGCAGGAGGCAGAGCTTCTCCTCTGGAAACTCACTGCTGGGCACCTGCAGCAGCATATATTTGCACTTAACCCTTCTGAAGGGTGGCAGTTTGCTGGGGGAGCCTTCCAGCCCAAACGCACGTCGCGATGGGGAGGGATTGCTGCTTCCCAAGCCAAACTTCTCCAAAAGGGCTTTCCTAAGGGTTGTCGCTGAAGACAGGGGACGGGCTGGTGGTGCGTCAGCTAACGGGGAGGCTGTGATCACAGACCAGCCTGGCTCGCCCCAGGAACGGGAAGGACGGGATGGAAGTGGTCTCTGAAGAGAAGCAGAGCTGGGCTTCGTACTCTGAACGACAGCGATGGCCTGTGAAATAAGGCTTAATCGGTGCTGCTCCAAATGCGGCCGTGGGGTGGACAGAGAGGGGCATTACTGGTGCCAGCAGAGTTCAGTGAGTCTGTAAAGCTCCCTGTCCTCCAACACCTCCTTTTATTCACCTCCACCCTCCTTTTCCTCAAGGACGATCCGGAAAGCACAAAATTAACTGTCTCCCTGCAGTCGCTGCCCCCCCCGGCAGCCGTCTCCCGCCTGGGACCGGTGAGAATGCGGCTGCTGGCATGTCATTTCATTGAAAATCCTGAAAAACAACCGCCCCTGGAGTTCTGAGATGGATTTGGGTCAGTCCCAGGGAGATTTTTACTAAGGGAGCTTCAGAGTCCCCCCGCACCAGCCCTCATTAGCGGAGGCTCCACCGACCCCCCCGACTCAGCGACAGGCTCCGTGGGGGGAGCCACGGGGAGCCCAGTGGAGGCGGCTGCCTCCCCCGAGCAAACCCAAGGTTTTCGGTAGAGGCAGGGCAGCATTATGAAGCCACGATGGTGCGGGGGCTTCGGGGCAGCGGGGAAGGAGGGGTACGGTGGCGAGAAGCTGGGCAGAGGGCGCGAGCAGGCTTGGGGCTGGTTCAGCCAAGCTGCTGGAGAGAGCTGCAAGGAGGGACCAGGAGCCAGGGAGTGATGGATTCGGGAAGCGACACATTCGAAGGATGCCCCGGCTTTGTTTCAGCATCTCGGGCTCCTAGAGAAGAGCTGCGGTAGCATCCCAACAGTTAAACAGCAGCCGGGCTCATTTCCTCGCTCTGATGTGGTTTTACGTAAGGGAGCCCGGGATGCACAGCATGTGCTGGGGATCTGGAGGTGGGGGCCCCTCGGAAATGAACCGTGCTCCCCTCTTGATTGCCATCTTCAGCAAGAAAATTGTCCTTCCAGTTCTAATTAAAAAAAAAAAAAAAGAAAGAAAAAAAAAAAGGAAAAGATCCATATGCGTATGTGCATAGATATAGAAAGCAATTGCAGCCCCCACAGAGTGAAAGGAATAAATAAAGGAGTGGGAGAATGATTCAGTAGCAAAGACTGGTTATGTGCGTGCCTATTAGCAAAACTTAGAGAGGAACAGGACTAATGACATTGGAATAATAAAGTCATTAGAGTGAACAGCCAGAGCCTGTGCTTACACCTGTAAGTGCTCCTGAGTCTTTGAGTAGATTAAGTTCATTTTAGTGACCATGGCTGTCTCTTCTAAAGTAATTATTGACAGATCCGTGAGCTGTTTGCTTTGCATTTAGTGATCAATTAGAATGCAAACACTCTCGCCTTCCTAGCCAGGCCTGTGGGATGTTTCTGTAGTTAATTATTTAAATGCTTAGGTGACAGGATAACGGATTTCAGGAATTTTGTTGTATTTAAAGCCTGGCTGTGCCCTGTGATGTGGAAACAATCTGACTCTCATTTTAAAATTTCCATCCCAGCAAGAATTTGCTGCTAGAGAGGGGAAGTATCTGCAGATGCGTCATTAAGAGCATGTAATAAAATGGAGCATTAATGCAGTGTTTTGAGCTGGGAATGCATTGGATGGGGAGGGCTGGTTTGAGGGAGAAAGGGGATGCCAGGAAAGCCGGGGACTTTTTGACTCAATGCAGCTGTCAGTAGGGGTGTTGGGAAAGCACCCACAGGAAAAGACCTGGATGTGGTGGTTATAAGACAAGGACCCTGAGCGGGGTCAAATACAAGCATTAAGGTTAAACGCACAAAATCTTAACTCTGTCATTTCTTCCTCGCTGCCCCGGTGTGATGGTCACCAGGGCTCTGAGCATGGCCAGCATCTCTCCCCGAGGGCGTGGCAGTGGCAGGCACTGGGAGACAGCAGGAGCTGTGATGTTCCACTGCTACCCCAGCATCAAACACCGTGGGCATGACAGCAGGCAGGACCATTTTTTTAGGGCAGGGATGAAGCTGCCCTGAGCAGCTTGCCCATGCCCTGCAGCCAGACCCAGAGCCACCCCTCTCAGGGCTGCTGTCTCGTCTGGCAGAATCTCGGCTTTCAGGCAAAAACTCAGCCCCTTTATTTGTGGCTGCAAAGGAAGAGTCACCAATACAGCCCAGCAGCAGCCAGTGTAAAGATGGGGGTGCACTGGGAGCCTTGAACAGTGGCTTGGCCAAGCCCCAGCCCCTGAGAGATCACTCGTGCTGGTGTGACTGACTGCAGGCATCTGTTTGTTCCTTGGGAGAGAAGGTGCTGCCGTCCTGGGGAATGATGTCCCATAGCACCATGCTGGGTGGAGCTGCTACCGTCAAAGGAGGAACCCATCTATAATGCCTGTCATGGAGAGACCTCAGAGAGGAGTCGAAATGAGCCAGATGATGCTGAGCCACTGCCTGCAACTCCACGTGCCGGCCCATTTCCCGATCTCCCTGCCCGGGTGAAGCTGGTACCCATGCGGAGACACCTGTGGGTCTGTCCTCCCCATCCCTCCCGGAGAGGAAAGTCCTGCTCAGCGCTGGCATGTTGGCCCTGGCCCTTGCTAATGAACTCTGCAGCCCCTATCCTCCTCCTCCACGCAGAGGGGTGGGTTTCTCACCAACCTGCCAGCAGAGCACTGCCATCACCTAATCCTGCACGCCCTCGCAAACGCCTGCATCCAGACGGTGCTGTGGCTGGCAGGGGTTCCCCCGCGCCGAATGATGTGGCAGCACGGCCTGTGGGCCACCAGCGCAATGTTACCTTGGACTGGTCCCTACACCCCTCCGAGCTGCAGGTCAGCCAGCTCCTGCTGCAAGCCACGCTGTGCCCATCACCAGGACGAAGGGACCTGCTGGGAGAAGGACCAGCTCTGACCAACAGCCGTGCCAGAGCAGGATGGGGCCATCCAGCCCCACACCACCGCCCGAATCAGCCACATCCCTGCGTGAGTCTCCCAGGCAGCCGCAAGGCTCCTCTCCCCCGCAGTCAGGATGGATTAACACGGCAAGCCACAACCAAGCGAAAAACTCTGTATCCCATTATCCATCTCCTAAACCATCCTGTCTTCCAGCACAGCATTCTTCGCAGAGCAAAGCAACATTGATTTCAGTGCCAGTTTTCCAGTCCTGTTATTTATTTAGCATGAAAAGGCTAGTTTGCACTCTGCTTCCCTCTCTGCTTATCAGTCAAGGGATGTTTACACTGTGAAAGGCATCTGTTAAGACAACAGCATCTTTCTCCATAGTAATTTATTGTCCTCAAAAAAAGAGTGGGGCAGTTTAATATCTTGTTAACGAGTCTGTCAAACAGACTGTGATGGCCAGGGAAAAAAATACAAAATAAAAAATGGAGCTTATATCAAAATCAATGGGAGTTTAACTACTTTATAAAATGGCATTTTTCCCATTGGGTGTTGATTAAGCTGTCAGATTTAATAGGCCTGTCCCAGAAAAAAAAATATATCTTCAATAAATAAATGGCCAAGATAAATACATTAATAACTGGTATGTACTGAAGGCTCCTCTGCTGATATTTGTTATCTTTTTTTTCTCCTCTCTCAAGTTTACATAACTGTCTGAGAGCTAAAAAGCATTTAATTCTCTCCTAGCATATGGCTATTAAGTAGGATTTACTGTAGAAAGTGCTTTCTGACATGTGGCTAATAAAGTCTGTGTATGTCTCGGCTCCTTAATAGGCTCTTGAACTGCAGCCGCATTTCCACACTGCTGAGGACCCAGCAGCACAGTCTGCTCTCTCCTGCCTCCCCTATATACCAGCTCCACAACAATTTGGCAAATTTGAGGAGCTCCTAATTGCTTTTTCCTCCCCGCTCACAACTGCCCATCCCTGTCTTTGGAAGGGACGTGGGACCAGTGTTCCCAGTCCAGCGAGGAGCTCATGTGCTGGCTGCCGGGAGGAGAGGTCTCGTGGAGCGCCTTGGGCACCTCCTGGGATTGGGCAGCGCTTCCCAGCGCTTGCCACCATGCTTTTCTGCCAGACCAGAGCTCTGCCCATGCTCCAAACTCCCACCGTCATAGCAGGGCCAGGACCTAGGGAAGAAAGTCATCAGGATGCTTAAGATAAATGGTTCCAAGGCTCTGTCCTGATTTTTTTACCCCATGCCTCGGCCTTCTCTCATTTTGCTGCCCAAAGACTTGACGGGACGGGGATCTCTGGGCACAGAGATGTAACGTCAAACCGAGGGCTTCACCTGCTCTGGGTTTAAGCAGGAACAGATATCCCTGAAATGGCTGGGAATCACCCTGAGGAAACAACCGAGGGTGAGCCCCGAGTCTTGCCGGCTCTGTGTCCATGGCAGTACAGGGCACAGCCTGCTCACCCTTCGGGCTTCTCCCGGTGCCTGCCCCCCCTCCGGCTGTCTGGGACAGGACTGCCCCTCAGGCATGTGCGACCCGTGATGCTCACTACCAGGAGGTCCTCCCAGAAAGAAAGTTTCTCCAGCTACTTGTGTAAGACAAAAAAAGCCACTAACGGAGCAATCGCCTGCTAGAGTTACGTGCCGCCAAAAGCATTGTACGGGCTCAGCCCCCAAACCAAGGACCCAGATTTCAGGCACAGATCTGCACGGCCTCTTCCTACAAATGACAGGTAGCGTCATGGGCTGCTCTTTGCTCCTCTCGCAGCGGTTTTCTCAGCAAATAATCTTCTCTCCTTCTGGATGAAGTGAATGTCTTTGTTAATTCTCCCGTCCAAGTCACACACGGGGTCCCCCTGAGGCCCATCAGCCCCCCCCCCCGGGGTGACAAGGCTGGCTGGGGCTCGTGCATCCTGCTGTCAAGAGCGGTGAGCCAAGACATCCCATCCGGGGATGCTCATTAACACCCGGCCATTCCCATTAGAGCGGCGACGACTGTAAGTCATGGCAAAAATAGAAACTCCCATGGAGCAGGGAGCATCTCTCTGCGGCAACTCTGATTAGTTCCCCGGGATGAATCGCTTGCCGTGGGGTGTACGGGGGTCCCATGTCACAGGGCTCGGAGAGGTGGCGGCCCCCCCGCCGGGGTTGAGCTGCCGTTGATACAACTAAGCAGAATTACTTAAATATTCACAGTCTCCTTCCCCCGTGGTATTTACTAGGCATTTACATTTCCACAAATACTTTGATTTCACCACATTTCCTTTCATTCTTCCCCCAGGGAAGGGCCACCAGGGGAGGTTTCTTCTCCTTTGCTTTCCAGCAAAGCTTCAAGCCCTCCTGTTTCAATTTGGAGTGTTTCCTTTTTCCCTTTCCTCTCTCCACTTTCCTTCAAACAGAGAAAGCAAAGAGATGACAGAGGAGAGATGAAGGAGAGCCTCTAAAAATACCAAAGTCCTCCCCCACCTCCAAAAATGCCACATAAAAGCCCTCCAGCGTTCCCAAGCATTCCAGGCTGATGAAAGGGCAGCTCTCTACCAAACTCCCAGACCTAAATCCATTGCTGGAAAACACTCACCAAAACCCTTTCCTATTTCATGCCCAGCTTTGCCCGACCCCCCCCAGCATGGCAGCTCTCCTCCAAACCGGTTGCTCTCCAGTCTCCCACCCTCCCGGGCAGGCAGCGGGCAGCGTTTGCAGGCAGCGGAGCTGCCGCTTGCCGCCGGGCTCGCCGGCACCGCGGGCTCGCTGCCCAGCCAGCTGGCCACGGCGGGGGTAAACTCGTGCTGCTGGGGGCAGCTGCCAGATTTTTGGCTACCAACCTGGGCAGGCAGCGGGAGCTGCCTCTCTGCGGCTGGCAGCCCCGGTTCTGCAGGCAGCCTGTCGGCCAGATGCTGCGTAGATCTGCGCTACGGTAATAACCATAATTAATAACAATAACATGCCTGCAAACCATGATGACAGCAGGCACTAATCTTTCGTAATGCTTTTAAGACAGGAAGAGGAGAATCCTGCCGTACGAGTCCTGCTCTATATCAGTTTGGAGGCAGTACTTAGAGGAGGCAGAAGACCTCGTAAGTGCCATGCAAATTCATTTTTCGTTGAGCCAGGTTCTATCAAAACCTTCTGGCCTTACGTTGTCAGTGAATTTACTTTATCCCAGTCTGTGGCTATAGCACTAGGCAGCAGACCTGGTCCTTGCAGGCAGAAAAAATGCAGGAAAATGGTAATGTTACACGGTTACAGCTGCTCCACCGAGGTGGAAACCAGAGAGGACTTACTGCCACGCTGAGCACGTGGCCTTTTAGTGCTGCCGCTTCTCCTTAAGTAGGGTGTTTGATGTGGTTCACTGGGAATCAGCTGGGAGGGGGCTGGCAATGGTGCTACCTGCATCTGTGTTGGTGAAGCAGCGTACAGGACACCAGTTCCCAGGAGCAGAGCATCTCTCTGGAAATCGGGGCTCGGTTTCCCCAGCGCTGCCGTGTGTCAGGGTAAAGGGCAGGAGCTGGTACGCCTGCCCCCTCCTCACACCTCCTCCCCATGCTGCTGTCTCATTTATTTCAGGCTCGTACGAAAACTAGCATTCGGGATAACATCTGTGTTCAGTCTGTTTAATTCCCTGCCCACGAGAGAAAAGCACATAGCACGGGCTGCTTTGCTAACCTCCCACCTCACCCCCTGCCTCCCCTGGCTCTTCCCGCCAGCACCAGCCCCATTTAAACTGGTTTTGCCCCCACTGTGAGCAAGAAGCTTCTTGCCCCACACAGTAGCTGATGGGGCAGAGAGTCCTGTAGAAGCTGGCCAGCCATATCCAGACCATCCCTGGATGAAAGGACACATTGGGAAATCCAGACCATGAAACTGCTGCTCCCTGCCTCTGGCTCTCTGGAAACAGCTTTGGAGGGTTTGGGGTTTTTTTTGAGGGATAACTCCTCACCTCTGCTTTTTGCTAACCCCACACCCCACCAGGGGCAGAGAGGAGACCACACTATTCATGCTCTAATTCACAGCCTTCTGCCTCAGTTTCCCCATCTGTGACATAGGGGTTGGATAATAACCTGCTGGTCCCTGAGGATAAATTGGGATGTTTTCAAACCTGAAGGCAACCCGTGGGTACCTAGACACTGTGGCAAGCATTTATGAAGCGAGTGGAGCTCCGGTGGCAGAAGTGTTTCAACACAGGCATCACAGAAACAACAGATGCTATTAAAAAAGTGCTGTTACCTTGTTTGCTGAACCCTGCAAGGATTGATTACGGAAGGTCCCCGTGGGATGTCAGAGCTGATGGGCCCCTTCACCCCGCCGTGTCTCAAGTTACGGACTGTGTCCCAAAATAGTCATGGTAGTTCAGCGGCTGGGTGGGCTCTGCCACAGCAGAAACACCTCCCAATTACACTAACGAGGTGTGCGAGCTCCCCAGAGGGGTCTGGAGATGAGACACATCACTTAAAGAAGATTTTAATTGGCCTGGGAGGCTGAGGGCTACCAGAGGCGCACACCAGCCAGCGGAGGCTCTCCAGGGTCCCACTCCTGTCTCGGTACTGAGGACAGGCAGGAGGCTTTGCACAGCGACCGCTGTCACGGCTGGGATGGACGTGGGGTGACCTCCACGAGGACAGGGAGCATTTTGCAGCCAGCACGTCCAACCACACCACCAGGACTCTCAGATGAGTCTGGCCGTGAGTCGGGCTTTCCACTGCCCTGAGGACTGTGACTCTCCATTCTCCCGTGCGGCAAAGCACCAAAGCTGAGCCCCCATGGAAAATGGAGGCTTGCTCTTCAGAGAGTCCTCTCGGCATGCTTGCTCCCAGGGAAGCTGCCAGGAGAGCCTGGGCGGCTTGGGCTGCTGCCGCTCATAGAAGGGAAAATCCAGCATTTTGTCCTGCAGAGCCTTCCCAGCTTGCGTCGCTGGTGAGAGCTGCCTGTTGCTGCACATTGGCAGGGGCAGGACTGGGGGCCCAGATGCAGACGATGGAGCCAAGCCTTGATCGTGCAAGGTTGGGGCTGCCCCGGGAGATCTCTAAGCTCTCAAGAAGGAGAAGGGGGGCTTTGCAGGGGTGACGCTATGGTAGTGACACAGCGGAGAGCTCTCTCTCATGGGCAGCTGCCAAAGCCCACCCTGGCACTTTCTGTAGGGGAGGAATGCTTACTCAGCACCTTTCCTCTGAATGGGCGTAGACTCCCATCCCTCCTTCTTGGCTGCAAGCCACGAATTAGCTGTCCCGGCATCTTTCTCCTCTCTTGCATGCTGTCACCTTCCCCCATCCCCTGCCCCCCAGCCTACTTCTTCCTCCCACACAAGAGCCTGTGGGAATGGGGACAGCATCATTCCCCATCCAGGGAAGGGAGCAGTGAGGTGGCCTGGGAGACAAGAGCGGTGGCAAGATGAGGTGGGAGCGGGACACGTGAGATGTGCAGGGGTGGAGGGTAAATGCAGGGCAGCAGCTCCCAGTTCTGCCATTGCCCTGCCTGCCTGCTGCCCCTGCGCTCCCAAACGCTCTGCTGGGAGCTGGCTCCTGACCACATGCCTCGACGGGAAAATCCCAGGGTGCTTCTTTCTTTCACAGCGTGATATCTCCTGCCATGTTGGGACGCGGTTGCCTGTTCGGAGGCTGTTAGGTACAATCCAAGGTAACCCTGTTGTGTTTGCTTTATCAGAAAGGCAGCCTTGGGAGGAGCAGTGTAAAATTTGCTGAAGAAAAGATGTTTTTTCTTGACAAGCACCACAAGGTCCGCCTCTGGGAGCTCCCGCTGCGTTACCAACCCCCGCACACCTACGGTCTGGGTTTTGTAGCCTGAGCGACTCTTGTTCCCCTGCAAGGATGGGGCAGGCATGACACAGATTCCCCAGAGGGGCCGTGTCCATATGTCACTGCAGGGTTGGACAAGCTCAGCTTCCTGCCCAGGTTCTCCTAGAAAGAACCACGTGGAAGTACCGAACCCTACACATATTTTCTTGGGTGCCTTTGGCAACCACTGAGCCTGAGCTGCAGAGCCTAAAGCGCTGCAAGGAGAAGTGATAACAAAAACTAGTGGAAAAAATAGACTTTTAAAGGCTTCTGGTTAATGTGCGTTTAATGAGAGCTTCGTTGCAGTCTGAGCTGTGTACCAGCTCAGTGGGGGATAGCACAAATATCTACTGCCTGGGCCAAAGGACCAGCTCCAATCACCGCACAGCAGTTGCTCACTCAGCACCTGATGACATGATTCAGGCCCAGGATGGGACAAAGATGTGCTTTTTTTGTAGGGGTTATGGTAGTGGGCATGCCTGAGTGCTGGGGCTTGTGTACACCAAACCCACTCAACGCAGCTCCAGAAGGGTATAGAGATAAATATGAGGGTGTGTGGGTGGGTTGGTGTGTTTGTGCAAACGTAGTGTTTGTGCATCAGTGCATAGATAACTCCCGGGTTCAATGCGGATGGATGGATGCATGGACAGATGCATTCACTAAATAGCAAAATAAGCCCAGTCCTCAGAAACAAGATATTTGAAAAACTCTCGGTAATGTCTGCTCTGAACTCACTGTGACTGTCTGCTTTGTCGGTCTCAAACTCAGAGAAATGGGAAAAGCTTTTACAAATCTCCTTCATCATGCCAAAGGGGTAAACAAACGGGATCACCTACTCCTCTAACTTGGGGTGAACTTGTCCATCAGGTGATTGGAAATCTGAAAGAATTGGGAGCTTTAGAAAGAAATGTCATTATCTATCAGCTTTGCATTTGTATTCTGTGTTAATCCTTTTTGTTTCAACTGAGAGAAAAGCAGTCCTTCATTTTGGGGGGATTTTTGGATTTTTGATGTGTGACTGATATTTTATAACACTGCAGAAACTGACCAATCTGGAGGGGAGGATGAATATTATTCTTCCTGCTGGGAAAATTATTAATAGAGCTGGGGGAATTGTTCTCCTTATCTTTATTTCAGGTGCAGAACTACAGCATCATGCACCAAGCTTAGTGGTGTAATCCCATTCCACATCTGCAAGACTAACATAAGCTTTCTCCAAAAGGGCTGTAGGCAAGATCAGGAAAGTTTAAATACATATATATGCATATGTATAAATGTATAAATGTATAAAATTGTCCATACTTTAAGTGTAGGTTAAAATTTACCCATTCCCTCTAAGTAGCAGCACTAAAAGAAATAGAGAGCATGACAAGCTCATCATCATAATCAAAATTTTGTACAACATTTTAAAGGAAATAAATTCAGTTTGGTTTCTTTGGGGTTTTGTTCTTACTTTCAAAAGTAACTACCTGCTGTCTTAAGAAAAGCCTGCAGATGAGGCAGAGACAGAAACTGCTTATTCAGAAAGCTCCTTATTATGGAAATGTTTGACTGCCCTTTTGGGATTATTTCAGAGGAATTAGGCACACAAGACTGGAAGGGAAGAAAAGGGTCTTCAAGCCACATTCCTGCAAATCACAGCCCCAGGGCAGCCACGGGATGCAGAAGAGCCCCCAGAGCATCTCCTCCACACCCCACGCGTACGACACCCCGACATCCCCCGAAATGTCGGAGCAGTGTCAGAAAACGAAACCACAACTATCGGATGGTACAGGGAGAGGGGGCAAGCGGTCGCCAGATGTCTGAAACCACAGTGGATTTACTCGAGGAGGTTCAGAGACGACTGGCTCAGGAGATGGGACGCTGGAGCTCTGCACCCCAGGTATCACAGCCCGTAGGATTTCACTCAGCTGCTCTGTGCTGAGCCCACTTACATTTGACAGGGTTTGTGCCGTAGCAGGACCTGCAGCCTGGGTCGGAAAGTGCTGGGAGACGGAGAAGGCACTATACTCCTCGGCTGCCTGTTCCAGGTAGAAGGCACTTTGTTAAAAATGTGTGGCTCGCCGAACGATCTGCCTTCAGCCCCCAGCTGCTCGATCCTCAATCGCTTTTCTCCGCCTGCCCGCAAAGCCTTCCAGCACTTTAGTGCTTTTCCCCTTTGCCCTGCCATCAGCTCACCCCCCAGGCTGCCAGGCAATGAGATGTGCAGAGGTCTTGCCGAAATATGGCTTTTGCCATCTGTGTCATCCACACAACAGATGGACACATTAACTAGAGGTCCTGAGCAAAGGGCCATTTGAGCCCTGGATTTTGATGAGCTGTCTATCACACCCGTTAACAGGGCCAGCTCTGTGCACAAGCAAATTAAGTTGCTGCTAAGCCAACACAGTGATGAGAACGGCATAAGAGCTGTGGACCCACTGCTTCCTTTGGCAAGGGCAACACTTTATAGAGTCAGACTGGCTGCCCGTGGTGGCTCCATCCATAGGGAAGAAGCGGCTTCGCCTAGCAGCTGCAGGGAGAAAAAGCCGTGGTCTCCTGGCTCTCTCTCCTAGCTCTTTCCTTCATGTGTCCCTTTCCGCTCCCACAGCAAGAGTAGCCCAACTCCAGGTTCTCACCAAGAGCCATGATTTGGTCTTAGCCTATAAAAGCAAGGTCTGAAAGTTCAGAAAGAACTCAATTAGCAGAGCTCGCAGTTTCAATGATGAAGGTCCATGGCGTCAATGACAGGGGTTGCTTGAATGTCAGTTGATCCAAGTATCGCCTCAGCTCTGGGACTGTGTCACAGACCTATAAATACGACTCTGTGACCCAAACTCCTGACTGCAGGAAGAGTCAGCAAAGGCTGCAGGAACCTGATGTAAAACCCCTACCCCACAGAAAAGGGAGCTTTTAAGCAAGGGGACGCGGCCTTTGCACCCACCCTTTGTGCGAGGAGACTGACTCATGAGTGATTTCATCCACCACGGATTCCGTCAGCCTCACCTCATCTGCTGTTCCTGCAGCCTGGAATACCCCTCTTGAGTTGTTCCCCCTACACAGCCCCCTGCATTTCTCTCCTACAGTCACGCCCCAGCTGGAAACGTGCATTTTTCTACTCTTGACTCAACAGAGCCAGTAGCAGGGCGAAGGGGCAAATGAGCTTCCGTTCTGCTTTGCACATTAGCAACAAAACATGACTGACTGCGTCCTGATTGCAAACACTTTATTCTTGGTGACAGTATGGTAGAGGCACAAAGGATACAGCTGGATTTGCAGAGCCCAAGATGAGCTCTGCAGAACTGATAATTAGAAGAAATCATCTTTTTGACTTGTGAGCTGAGCACATTTGAACTGAGATCGGTGAAGGGGAATAAATATGAAAACCAATTATGTCATTTGAACCAAGTCACTTCCCTGATTATAATCACCTCCCCATATGGGCATAAAAAAGGTGAAAAAATGCCCATGTCAAATTATTAAGTGAATTAGGGTGACCAGACAGCACTTAATGACTCAGTTCCTAGTAGAATTTAAGTGAAGTTGTCTGATGGGATTCTGAAGTCAGACGTGCACCGAGAGGGATAACTGGAGCATCGAGATGAGGATTTATGGTACCATTGCGGTAGAGGATTGCGTGTAGGTTGTACAGCACTGCACCACTTCAGCAGGAAATCTGACTGCTGGCAGGGGGTGGAGTAACAGCAGTGAAGCCTCGGTATGTTCTGCAGGGCAGTGTCCTGCCAGAAGGTTTTGCTATGGTGAAATCCAGAATTACACAGCCTGATGGTCCAGCACCACACGTGGCATCCCAGCAATGGCTCCCTGATTGCAGCAAATGGAAGAAGTGAGGACTCCACTCAGAAAGACAGTGAGAAATCAGGTAAATGCCGCATGAAGCAAGCAGTTGCAATCTTCTCGTGAGTATGGCTGAGATCCAGCTGGGTCAAAGACCCACAGACACAACCTCTAAAACCAGAAATGATCCCAAAGGATGCATCCCAAACCCACTTATCACTAGTCTAAGGCTGGATCTGCAAGACGCTGAGCATCCACAAAGAGGTAGCCAGTTTCCTCCCTAGAAACGCATTCAGATTTCTTCTCTGTCTGGTCTAAATTCACCGAAATTAAGTCAAGAATATGCCTACACTGTCCTTGCGCTCCAAGCAAAAGACAAACCCTGCCAGCAGCCTGCAGTGCTTGCACTAAGCTCCAGCACCCATCTCATCGTCATAACCCTCTGGAAAGCCTCGAGATGAGACAAAAAGCTGAAGAGGAGTTTGCTGGCTTTTGCTGTGCATGCAGGAACCGAGCCTGTGCTCAGGAGCATGCTGAGCAGTGTTTACACACTTACATCCACTAAGCTCCAGCAGCTTTGCTAGCTCTCGGTGGAGACGTTTTTAAAAATACGTTTTTGATCCTTTGTTAACTATGCACTGGAGGTCTTATGGAATCTAAATTAAATACCATTAGGAGGCCTTTAATCTGTAGTGTTTCCAGTAAAAGCAGATGGTCTCTCTTGAGCACACAGGCTCATTCACTGAAGACTCTCCCGGCACACTTATCCTCAACCCCGGAGCTCAGAAAGCGAGCCAGGCGCTCAGCAGGTTTGAATTGGCTGGGTTCCCCCACTGTCAGAAGGGAAAAACCAGTCTGTGCCAGCCAAGGGTCTGAAGCAGTATTCGCTCACAGGAAGGAAATCAAGGAATTAGGATGGGTCTTCCCAGTGGAGTGCCAGGAGCATCTAAGAACCTACATTGCTGTCCTCTGCCCTCAAAACAATTCGGGAAGGCACAAATACTTGTGTCTGTCAAACCGTTTAATCTCCCTGGCTTAAGCTGCCTGTCCAAATTTGAAACCTAACTAGATTTTCTCCAGGCTGCTTGTAACTTTGTCTTATCCTTTTATTAAGATGAGGAGGATTATTTGAAGCTTTTGTTCTTTACAAATCCCCTTGTGCAAAGGCAAGGTGGTGCTTTAGATGAAATCTTCATCCTGGGTTTCTCAGATGAGAGATGCAGTCCTTTCTCACAAAGGATTTAATGACATTGGATGTTGAAAAGCGGTGCCAGACTGTTTGAGGGATCTATGATGCTCTAGTCTCCATGATTGCTGCTTTTCTTCCTTTGGGCCTAAGAAGCTGCTCTTCAGCCCTGCGGGAAGAGGCAGAAATCCTCATTTTTCATGCTAGAAGAGTAAAAATATGCAAACTTTCACTTGAAATGGAGGACAGGAAAAGAGTTCCCTCTAACTGCTTACAAACCTTGGTTCCTCTGAAAGCCTTTCTTTAGCTGCATCACTTGCTTTTATTTTAACTTGCTTTAATGACTGGCAATTGGCACCACTTAGCTAAAACATGTATAAATCTTAGTGTTGAATCCCTGCGAGCTAAACGCCCCTGGAGAAGGAGTGACCAGGTGTCCCCTAAAATGAACAACTGAAGGGGGGTCTAAAGGATATTTGCTAGCTGGTGCATGGATGTACAGGCCTGTGGAAAACGGGCAGCAGGGACATCAACCGGACAATTTTACCCTCAGCTAGCTGGGGGGTCCCTCCCAGACCAAGGGCTTTAGAAAGCATCTGGCTCCACTTACGTCCTCCGTCCAAGGAGCAGGGCACAGCGACGATACACATCCATACCTCAGGCATCCTCGAACCCTGTAAGACCCAGGGACTGAGCGTTCTGGATGGAGACATGGATAAGAACTCGTGCCTGTAAAAATGTCAACTGCCAGCAATTGCAGGTGCGGTTTAGGGGAGCAGGACATCTCCAGAGGAACACTCGGACCCAGGAGCAAGGCTCAGAGCCCTGTTCCCAGAGAGCAGGTACTGTGGTGAGTCACTTCCTTGCTCCGTTTTTCCCAAGCATTGCTCAGAAGAGGAAAAAATGCCCCTTTTGTTGATGGGATACCCGACTGGGAGCTGTGCCAGTTTTGCAGTGGCCTTGGGGGAGTTTCTTAGCATTGGTGAGTGCCTGAGGTATTAAAATACCTTTCTGGGGTTGAGTCTTCATTTCCCTGCGTTCCAGCCTCTGTCTTTTATATAGTCCTTACAGACTGTAAATGTTTTAGAGCAAGAAGTCTCTTTTATCACGTACAGCACCTAGCACAACCGAGTCCACTTGATAATGTTATTAAAAGCCCTGCTACACACCACCAAGGGCAAAGGTGGTTGCCGAATCAAAGGAGTTCTCATTAGCAAGCCAGGCAGGGATGCCGGAGGAACTGCCACACTTCGTGACACGCTGCGTATGCACCCGAGAAGTCACAAGCTCCTTTCAAAGCCACCTGATGGTCCCCTGTGATCTCCTTGCAGGATGCTAACAGTGCCAGCAGGGAAGCAATGCCTGACAGGTACAGCCTTGGATTGCTATTGTAATGTAGAGAATATTAGCAGAGTCGGGCACTGGATCCATCTCTCAGTGCCCATCCTTGCCTGTATTCCTCAGTATTTTCCTGTTGCGGTGGCAGAGCCTCCCCTCCTAGGTAATCTTGTTGGCAAGTTGCGGTGACTTTGGCTTAGTCTTTGGGAAGTTGTTCTGGGGAGTGGAAAGTGGAACATCCCGTAAGCAATTAGCAGGAGGAACACGTGCGTTGCAGATGGTTAATCTGCCTGCTTTCATGTGAACAAAAGAGAAGTCCCTTGAATGAAAGGAAACGGCTAACTTTAATGCAAGCTACAGTAAATGCAAATTAACTCCACAAATAAAGAAGCTTTTCTTCTTGGAGCCAAGCAAACATTTCTCAAAGTCTGTATTTTAGATATACAATAATCTCTTTTGTACCTCAGAAAGCCGTCCCTGCCGTGAGCAGTCTGATATCTTCCTTGCAGACTGTAATCAGCCCATCACCAGCACTCAAGGATGAATATTAATGTTTGATCGTTCTCTTTGTATTCTGGCACGTCCAGTTGCGGGGCTGGAACCAGACTGACTTCCCCCGCAGCCCGCAACCTGCCCGGCCTCAGGTTTAGGCTGGAGTCCAAGAAGGTGCCTCACACTGAGCACTGGGGCATCCAAACCTCTTGGTATGGACCTACTGCCCTCCTCAGCACTAGGGTGTACCGGATTTTTAACCCACTGATCCACAATGCTGCAAAGACCCTGTATCAATCCAGCTTGCCCCAGGGAGCTCATCCCTTGCTAGAGCTGAACAGGGCTGTGCACCCCTCCGAGGACACCCGTCCTTCCCCAGCTGCTCCAGGACAGCCTGACGGCCAGGCAGAGGCTACAGCTTTAATCTGACGGAGGGGTAGAGCCGAGACAAACAGAAAGTTTGGGGCACTTCTTCAGGCACGGGAGCCAGTGCTAGCTAGGAGAACCACTGCTGCCCTCTCCCATTACAGCAGTGTCAAGGCAGAAAAGTGCCTCTGTTGAATACTCTTGGGCTGCGATCAAATTTTCATGAGCAGGGCAAAAGGTGAGGGAGACAGCAGCCTGCAGATGCTGGGTGAGACAGGGCTGTGCTTATGGAGCAGCTGGAGTTACTGCTAATGGCCTGGCTACTGCAGATGCAGGGGAATAGAGTGGAGCCAGATGGACATGGCAGGCTGGGCCAGGGGGCCAAAGGGTCTGGGGAAGCATTGCCAGAAGGTAAATATGCAACTGAGCATCCAGAGCAATGCCCCAACCTCAAAACTACCCGGCAGAAACTCCCAAAGGAGTAACCCCAGCCCCTCTCGGCACCCATCAGGGCAGGTCCCACCAGCATCTCCAGCCTCAGCACCACCGGTCCCAACTCCAGCCCAAAAGCAGACAATAGCCACGTCAGATAACGCAGGGGAGGACAGGCAACACCAGTCTCCAGCAAAGGCTCAGATGGTCCCAGTGCTGGCTCTTTCCACCCGAAGTTCATGAAAGGGACATGAAATCCAAAGCAGTGGCAGGCTTCTCAGCCCATTCCAGCATGACAGATTTGTAAGTCAGTGAAGCTGATGGCATTTGGGAGGATTTGGTTGCAGATGGATCAAAGAAAACCCATCCCAGGAGAGAGCGTTTGCAATGAGAAGCAGAGTCTGTGTGTGAGACAGGGAGGAGGGAGCACAGTGGGGGTAGAGGAAAGGACACAAAGCAGAAGAGGATTTTAATTTCCTTCTCCTTCAGGCTCTTTATTAACACCCTGCCAGATCCCTCTCCCTGGCTGTTGCAGCGGTGGTAGGGGCCAGGCTAAATGTGATGGCAGGTGGGTGCAAATCAGGGACAAGAGAGACTAAAGCATCTACACATCCCGCATCTCTCACGGCAGCCCTGACAGCAGAGGGGGGCTAGGGGGGACGTGACGGGAATGGGGAGGAAATAAAGGACGGGTGGCAGCTCCTGCTTCTTGTGACCGATCCAGGCGACCTGCTGCAAACACAACCCTGAGAGGTGCTGATAGGAGAAGCTGCAATATCCTGGTCAATCCACACCTGCTCGGGTCTGTACGTCACCTACTGCCGACACGGCTGTGCCAGTCAAGCAGCCGCTTGCCTTCAAGGCTTGCTTGCAAGGTGGCACTCGTGGCCTGATCCTCGGCAGGACACGCAGGCGGGGAGGGAGGAGAAAGCCCTATAGCAGCTGTGGCTGGTAGCGGGGTTTAAGTCCAGCCTGGGGCTGTAGAAAAGGGGATGTCGTGGTGCAGAAAAGAGCAACTAGTTTCAGCCCTCAGGTGTGGAGCTGCTGCCACAACGCTGCCGGAGCTGCTGCTTCTCCCTTGGCTTCCTAAAAAGACGAGGCTCGTGTGGACCTGCTGAGCGTGGGAGTACCGTGCCGTCCGAAGGGCTGCCAGCCCCCACCCCTGAAGCTTTTAAACCTTCAGGCCACTTCCAGAGCATGTTTTTCAGAGGGACAGAGATCCTAGAGACATGAAGTCCCCACAAATGTTGTGAGCTGGATGACTAGGCAGAGGAGGGGGACCCTGTTACTTTCGCCACAGAGCAGCTGGAGCTCAACCCCTTGGTAGACAAGAGAGGAGACACACCAGCACAGACATGGAGCCAAGCTGGGATGCACTTTGGGCAGATTTCACACCTTTCTGTGTGCCAAAGAGTGCAGTCATGAGAGACGGAGGCACAGGAAGGCTGGCTCTGTGGCTTGGTACAGGCTCAAAGACGGCTCTAAGTCATTTCCAAAATAAGGACACACATAACCAAGTGAAATAAAGTCAGGACTGAGGGAGACGATAAGGAGACAGGGCAATTCCTGACTCTCCTTGAGGTGCCTCTGCAGGTGGGCGACCGAGCAAGCGCCTGGAAGCCTCCGCTCCATCAGGGGCACGGGAAGTTACAGCAACGCCAGCAAGACAGGCCCTGGAGTATTAGCGCTAATAGCCATCTCAACCAAATTAATTCAAATTGCGTTCAGTCGACCATTAAAGCGTTGTTGGTGGCAGCGCTTCCCCATCCGCTCACATTTTCGTGAAGTAATTAAAGCCATTAGAATGTAAACCAGCTTTTTTGGCTTGGGAAGGAAAGAAAGCAGGAAGGAAAAAGGGAAGCTGAATAACAGCTTAGCTAATTCAGCTAATATTCCCATTATTTCCATATATACTAATTAGTTCCCATTCTCCAGCCATTTCCATACCCATGCACAGGCTTGGGTCGTCCGCAGAGGTGCCTACACCTCTGTGCGGTGGCACCCCCTGACCCCAGCTCAGCATCCATCTCAGGGAGGATGCAGGCAGCCGGGTTTTCATCCCGCCAACCCCCACCCCTCAGGGGTTCGCATCCCTGGGTGCAGGTCGGTTCTCCCCCCTATCGGGAATATGTGGGAGGAGGGGAAAGAGTGAACAGATTTTGTGCTTGAAGGAAAGAAACGCCCCCACGAACCCCTAAACAAATGGAGATGAGCGGGAGATTCGAGGTAACCAGGCTGTCCTGGGAAGTTATTTCATGACTGAGAAACCCTCCCCACGACATTCAGCTGCAACCTGAGTCCCCTCGAGTGATGGAGCTACTGGTGCAGGGTCTTTATTTATTGGGCAACCAAAGGGAAACGGCATTGCCGAAGGCAGATGGCCAAAACCAGTACCTGGGTCTTAATTCTCTGCCTGGCGCTGGCCTGCGTGCCAGAGGGCAGGCAGGGCTCAGGGCCAGCAGGACCTGCAGTGAGGATGGCTTTGTGACAAGTCCAGTGGGTAGAGAGAAATGGGCTGGAAAGCAGAGAGGTGAGAGACAGGGATGCCCAGCAAGGTGCAGAGGATTGCTGGGGGTGATATAAAATGGCTTGGCGATGCCAGAGAGGAGGAAATCCTGCTGGACTCCAAGGCCAGGCTACAGCTGTGTCTAAACCAGTATCCACTGGTGACCCTGTGGCCAGGCCAGCGCCAGGGACTCTGCGATCCTCCCAGCGCAGTGGCTGGGAGCTGCCGCCTGCTTGTGCATCCAAGGCAGATGCTGCCTGCGGGGCTGGCTCTGCCTAGGGACAGTTTCCCAGGATCTTGCTTAGACAGGGATGGAAAAGCTGTCCCGCTGCCGGCCTCCTGCTCATACAGCTTCTTCCACTCTTCCCACCCACTTCATCCTCACTGTCCCTGCTGAACCACCCCCGTGGGATGGCAGGTTTCTCGGGTCACACCAAGGACCTGGAGAGCACAAGCCATACCTCTGCCCACACCAAGCCTTCACATTGCAGTGAAGGCTGAAGAGAAGAGCTGGTCCATGTGCATTTTGCTGTGATGGATGAAGGCAGCATGATAAAGTCGTGCAAACACCTGGGCAGAAGTTCATTGTGGAGGTGCTCTCCCTGTCTCTGGCTCTCTGCCGTCTGTCCCTCGCAAGCCTACCTCTGCTCCGTGTAGGCAATGTGGGGGTGTGGGTTATCCGACATTTATTTTCAAGGCAGAGCACAGCAGAGTTCAAGCGCATCTGAGGGGCATATTGTGTCTACAAATAACAGCAATAACTCCCGCCTTGCGAGGACCTTGAAGGGGATAAGGGCAAGTAATTCTGGACGTGGCACCTATCTGGGGGCTCTTCTGAGCTCAGCCTGTGCTTTATCGGACCATCTCTCACCTTGGCTGATTTACTTCAACAGTGCAGAGCTCAAAGCCTGGCAGCATCACGCAGCCTGCGGGACCCAGAATGGCATAACCAGTTGGGCTTGTGATCTCTCACATCAGCAGGTTGGAGCATCAGGCTGAGAGCTCAGCTTTCCCAAGGGATCAGGCCATCCGAAGGATGATGTGCCCACAGCCAAGCTGGGCTAGGGGACTTGCGAGCGCTCCTGGCTTAAGCTCAGCCGGCTGACTTTGCACAGGAGTGGCCTAGGAGCACTCACACGGACCGTCCGTCCCCTGTGTCCAGCTCTGAGACACGGCAATGGGTAGCCATGGATGGCTACTGGGACTGATTGCACGCTGGTCAGTGACAGGACCTGGACTAGAAAAGTTACCCTTTTTTCAGAGGGCTTTTAGCTTGATCCAGGTCATTTCCTGGGGCTGGTTCAGTGGAAATGGCCCCAAACACCTGCACCAGTATGACGGAGGGGCAGCAATAGCAGGTAGGAGATGGATTTGGAGTGGGTTTGCAGCCAGATACACGACAAGGTGGAACAGCACCCTGTACCACTGCTGCTTTCACAGCTTCCCCAGCAAGGTCCAGCCCGGGACCCAAGGAAGACAGGATGGATGTCAAGTCTGGAGCATCCTTTACAGAGCTCTTGGATGCCTTTTTATCAGCACGCTTGGACAGCAAAGAAAAAATCCGTTTGGGACGCTAAGGAGCAAATTTACCTCTAGGGTTACTGAGGTAGTAGGTAGTAGTGCAAATCAGAGGATTTTCCCCAAGAAGTACATTGCTATTGATTCCAGGGGGAGTGAGGGGTGCCCAGTCTTCAAACTGGGGTCCCCAGCAGCAGCTGCTTTTGCACACACACCACAGAGATCTTGGATTAAGAAGCACTGGGAAGCAGCGAGACGAGGAAGGAGCTGCATTTAACTGGCAGATCTTTGTAGCGGGACTCCACTCCGGGCTGCCCAAATCCCCCAGCACAATCTCACTGCTGCTCTCACAAAGTGCTCCTCTGAGAGCGAGGAGGACGGCACAATGCATCAATCACCCCAGGCATTCATCCCACCTGGGTCTCTCAGCACGATGTGGGGAGCGGTGCTTTCAATCAGGCGACATTAAAAATAAGAGATATTCACTTTTCCATTGGCATCAGCAAAAAAGGAAGAAGAAGAAGACGCCAATTGAGCCCAAGGGGCTAAATAGCATCTTTCACTCGCTTTTCTATGGGCTCGCAAAACTATGGGAGAAAATTGAAATCTGCCTCTTTCTGTCTCCTTTTCTTTCTTTTTTTTTAATAATTCCTGATATGCAAGGCCTTGTGCCGGGGCTGGTATTGGGGGTGATGAATCCTGAGTCAGGCAGCGGGGAGGTTTGTGTCCTATCAGCGTGTGCTTGCCGTGGTTTGGGATAATGCGCCTGCCGGCTTGTCAGGTGCTGATGGGGAGCAGGAGGGGTGGGGGGGCTGAATGCATTTTTGATTGCTATAATTGCCACAGATTGGATGCTTGAGAGGAGCTAATTAACAAGAAGGCTATGGGCGGATTATACTTGCAGAACAGAATCCCATGCAGATCCTTTCCCTTTGTGCCACATGTATGAGATCATTGGTAGGTGATTATGGCTGTGAATACGGTGCTAATTTACTTTGCACGTCTGACGAAAATCCTGTACATAATAAACCGCAGAGGCAACTTAAAGTGGCCTGGTTCAGAGGGGAAGGACAGCCCTGCTGCTAAAGCACCGAACCCAGAGTTAAGCTCCTGAGGCCTCCTACTTTCTCTGAGTAAACATGGCTGAGTGACAGCTCTTCTCCCTGCCTCAGTTTCCCTCCCTAACGAAGGGAGAAGGCAAGCTCGTAGCTACGGACATTTGCAAGACGCTGTGCACCCTATCAGGGAAGATGCTGTGAATGAAAGAACAGGAATATCATCGTGCCATGGGGGTAGATCAGACAGCGCAACAAAAATAGCAGCCAGAAAGCTGTGCGCTTGGAAAAAATACACATCTTTGTGAGCACTCTTGCTCTCAGAAGAGAGGCGTGTAAGTGAGCTCTCAGAAGAAAGGAGTGAGACTGCAGCTGTTCCTGCAGCCTCGGGATCAGGGAGAACTGATGAGCTCTGCCATCCTGGTCCTGCCGCTCCGACACTGTCTCACCAAAATCTCTCGTACATTCTCCCAGGTTTATCTCTGGGCCCCGGGTCCCTGAGCAGGCGAAGAGCAAAGGTTTCTCCTTAAATGTAGCTCTTATCCTGCTGGAGATGCTTGGGCTGGGGTTTAACCCGGGCTCTGATTTCAGGGCAAGGCTACACTTGTTTTTCTCTCTGGCTGCTGGGCGTTCCTGGTGACCAAAAATCAGGAGCTGCCCTATAGCTGCTGTGCCAACATACAGCTTGTACATCGCTGGCCGGGCAGGGAAAAGAGTTACTGGTCACAAAGGCTGAGTATCCATTAGGAATAGGTTAGACTACGCAATCCCCCTGTCTTGAGCTGGAGAAGGGTTTGCCCAGGGTCCTTTCACTGCTGCCCGTGCCGGTGGGAGTCAGGCTGGGCAAGCCTGGAGGGTTTTGGCTTTTCCAAGCATGGCAGAAGTTTCCCAGCAGAAAGACTTTGCTGGGAATCAGGCAGCTTGATTAAGTACTGGTAGACTCTTTTAGAAAGTTGCAGTATTCCTCATGAATAAATCACGTCTTTCTATTCAAAAATGGAAGTGACATTTACAGGTTTGGTCAGACCTTTTATAGTATTGGATAATTTTCACTCAAAATGTCTTCTGCACTTTTCAATGGACTTTTTCTTTGTGTGTGTATGTGTTGTGGGGTTTTTTTCATTAAAGTCAGCATTTTCAGAGGAAAAGAAACAAAACGATTTTCCAAGGTTTTTGTCTTTAACTAAAGTCAGCATTTTGGACTCCAAATTATATACAGGGAGTAGATCTGTGGAAGGAAAAGGTCTATTTTACCACAGTCATTTTTTGATTAAGGTTCCTGTTTCAATAATAATAGCTCCCCGTTGATACCAAAACAAAAATATCACTGGAGGATCTCCCAATAAGAATACACTGTTTCATAATATTTCCTCAGTTTTATTTCATTTTGTGCTTATTTATTATGCTCTGTATGATGGTTCCTAGAAAACAAAACACCACAGCCAGCCTTGTCCTGCAATCCGGAACTACTCATCTAAACTTTAAGTTTAAATTATTCAAGCCCAAAGGGAGAAAGAGATCTGTCTGCAGGTTTAAAAACAGCAACAGGAAAGGGTTTTCTTCTAGAAAAAGCAAGAGGTGTAAAAATGGATTTCCACTTCTGTCATGACTGAATTTAAGGAGAACAATTCATGAATGAGAAAGGATTGTTCTGCTGAGGGAAGAGGTTGCTGCCAATTAGCAATCTGGGCTGCTGGAGTCCAGGGAGATAAACTGGAGAGGAAATATTTCATTTATCGAGAGGCAGGATTGACTGTCTGCGAATGCTTTTAGACAAGATAACGATTGCCTCCGCACAACTCTCCTCTCTTCCTACAGGGATGAGGGCAGAGCATCCGCAGACTGCCTCTCGCTGCAGAAGGGAAGACTAGCCTAAAACATGAAATAACACAGAGAGAGGAAAGGGCAGTCAGGCTAAAATCCCGTTCTTGGAAAGAACCCCGGCTCATTGCCGCAGAAACCATTTGGGACACTTTGGTCCAGGTCTCAGTTTTGGTGCTGGCCATTTTCTGACGACGTCCTGACCATGGGATTTCCTTTGGACCATTTTAAACAATGCCCCCATCACGCTGAAGTTTCTCTTTTTGAACAAACCCTCCATTCTTTTTTTCCTCTCCTTAGCAAAACGTTTTCCATCCCTTCAGGTGAAACTCTGGAAATTTCCCTTCGCAAAGTTGGAGAATAGACAGGGTAGAAGGCAGGGATCAAACCAAAAACGTGGAGTCACCTCCAAAGACGATGTGATGGCAAACTGGGCGGGACGGGGATGGTGGGAAGCGAGAAAGAGGACGCATAAGAGGATGTCATAAGCGGGCTGGCCTTTTTTAATCATTCCCATTGAAACACTGGCATGATTTGCCCTAATTTCCAAGCAAAATATGTATCTCCGGTGCTGAGGAGAGACGGGTTGTCACAGATGTGGCACAAGCAGGGTAGAGATACCGGCGGTGCGCTCTGCTGAAGGAGCCGCATTAGCATCTTGGCATTTGGGCTGGCGCCTTATCTCGGGCTGACTCCTGAATCACAAGTAATTCCAGGTACGCTCTGTCTCCTGGAGCGGTTTGCTACTTTGTTATTAGGATTGATTTTTGCCCTCTCCAGCTCTGCTTCCCCCCCCACCCCGCACCGAGGGGCCGGAGAGGCCAAGGCCTGCCCTGAGGAGAGGAGGGGGCGGCCATGATGGCACAGCCTTGTCTCCCAAAAGCACCGGCGGGGAAGGAGGCGCGGGGCCGGCTGATAAGGGGCAGGAGGGGAGCAGAAGAAAGGCCCTTTGACGAACCCGGCCCAGACAATGAAGCGCTATCCGGGCAGGCAGGCCGGCAGCCGCTGGAGTGCACAGGCCAGATAACGAAGCGCCCGCGCGCGTCGGTAGCTCCGCCGCCGCCTCCCGCGCGACCTCGGGATGCTGCTGTCCCTTCCACCGCTTCCCAGCGTCTCCATTCCCAGCCACGGCTTCTGGGGGATGCCAAAATGCTGCTCCGGGTCTGGGTCACACTCTCCGGCCCCCCCACGACGTGCAGACAGCATTCCTCCCCGCTGACAGCCCTCCCCGTGCCAGCTCTGGGATCCTGCTTCTCCAAAGGGCTCCCAGCCCTCTCATCTTTAAAGAAAGAAGAGTCCCATTAAATACAATAAAGCATCTATTGGCCGATGGGTAAAATGAACGGGTTTCTTTATGACTGCAATGATCATTAATGAAACTTTAGGGTCCCTGTTGGGTCTGTGAAGCAGAATAAATGACCTCTTGCTAGTCATTGTCTCCCTGGTTTCTAGGACTCTGCACCAGAAATGATCCGACTTCATTTAAGGAAAATCAGATTAAAAACAGATTAAAGTAAAAGCACCTCATGCCCCTGTTCTGATTTAACTGTGATGAAAAACAGACCATGAAGTAACTTTATAATGGGAGGAAGCTCATTTAAATATTCTCCTCCCAAAAGAAAGAGATTTAAGAATTAAATGAATGAGGAGATTTTCCTTTTAATGAGATTAGCCTTTTATAATTGCTCATTATGGACCACTCAAGAGATTTGGAAGAAAAAAAGTTATACAACATACCTGGAAAACACTGCATTAGAAACCAGAAAACCCTGCCTGCTCACCATCAGTTCCAAAAAGTGAAATTCAAACTAGTTTCTACTTACAAATCACTCATCTAAAGTGGCTGCAACTCCTCCAGATCCTCTCTGCAATTACGTGGCTTTGTAAAGAAAGCGAAACAGAGGCTTGAGATTTGCAAACCTTAATACATTTGCTAAAAATTCTCCCTTTTCCCCATGGAAACACAGATTTTATTTTTGAGTGTCAGCTGTCTGGCAAGACCATGTGATTTGATTTCATCTTTCCAAATTTCAGTCCTACCAAAAATAAAGACTGGACAGAGCCGACCCTTCTGGGTTTGAAATGCCGGCTTGATTTGGAAGCATTACGGTGAGGTTAGACTAGAAGTTTCATCTCTGAACTTGAAGCATTTGGCTCCAAAGTCCCAGCTTTGGGCCATGTAACAATACCACAGTAAGGACACATACACGCGTATTGTTTCAATCCCTCTCTGACCGTGATTTATATTTATCATCAGGCTCTTTTGCATAAGCTGAAACTAATATTCAGAGCAGGCTTTTCTTGCAAAGTGAGCAGTTGCTTACCCCATTCCAGTTGACGGGAGCAGGCAGTAAATGAGATCAACAGCACTCTTCCTTAGCAAGCGTTTCTCCACGTGCTGCCTATTGGCAACGACAGTCTCGCTCCTTTCCTTTATCTCCTCACCTGCAGTGGTTGCTATGACCTGGCACTTGGCAGCCGGCGGTACTGGTACACAGGCAGCTCTCGGCCCTGTGCTGCAGGATGGATTTTGCACCTTTCACATTGGGATCCCTAGATCCCTTTCCCAGCCATTCTCTTGGGATACACAAAAGCTACTAAATACACGGAGAGACTCTGCTCCCTAAAATTTGGCTGCCTTGGGATTGAGCTTGCCATCTATGATGGGAGCTGTTCTGTCCTCCCTGCAGTCAGAGGGGAGAGAGGCATTTTCGGAGGATGCTTTGCTCCACTCCAGGAAGGGATTTTAAGGCAGGTGGGACAACGAGTGTGCCGGAAGGCCACTTTTCCTGCCATCTCCTGCAGGACCAGCTCAAATCAGACTCCTCGCTCTCAGGGGCTGAAGTCAAGAGAGCTGGATCCCGACCAGAATCCTCTGGGTTTTGATAAGGCACGGCCCAGTGCAACCATGCTGAATACTGGAAAGCCCCGTTGGCTGTGACACTGGGGGGGGGGTCGGGCTGGGGGACCAGAGCCGTGCACCCAGGCAGCCGGCGCTCACAGGGAATGGCCAAAGCAGCTCAGCGGGGCCATCGGCTGTTCTGCGCAAGGCCGCGGTCAACGCGGCCGTGGCTGCTTACCTGGCTGCTAGAGCTGCTCGGCTCCTTTCTGTCAAACCGTTTGGCTTTGAAGAGAATTTTTTCTTCCAGTCTCGTTTTGTTATCAGAAGTCGAGTCCGTTTCTACCGCTGTTAGGATTGGTTTACTTTGATTTATACTTCCTTTCCGTATTTGCAAAGGCAAACAGGTACCGTTTTCCAAGCATCTCTGCTACCCACTGACTGTATTCCCTTGTAAATCTGTGCTGGTACCAGAACCAGGGGGGGAAGTGAAAAATGCCATTAATAAATCCAACATTTCATCCCTATCCACCCACCATCTGATGGTGTGTGCTCCCCCCTGAGCTCACCAGGGCTTGGGAGACCCTTTTAATTGTGCATCAGATAAGAGGAACTCAGCCTATCCGTTCTTGGCCTTGAATGCATACAAATAAGCTTTATGTTAATATTTGCAAATAGCTTCTCAGAGGAGAAAGATATCTCCCAAGCTTCCCATCTTCTGGGGTTCTCCAGGCAACAGAGGGGGGACAGATGCAGCCGTCAGCCATTAGCACAGCCCAGGGATGGGGGCAGAGGCAGAATCACAAATATTCAGCTTAATTCAGCCAGCTGATGGGGAAGCCAGCAGTCCTGTGAGATTCTGGCACCCTGGAGCACCCAGAGAGCACCCTGTGGGTGGTCTCCTGAATGGAGCTGGGCAAGGGTTTTTTGGTGAATCAAGGGGGGTGTTTTTGCTGAAAACCAGATTTTCAGGAGGGCTGGAGCTATTTGAGAATTCAGGTCAAATGCAGCAAGGAGTCTTGGTGGAGACGGAAGGAGGGCGTTTTGAGAGAGAATGTCAAAACATTTTCTCTCTTTCTTTTTTTCCCCCTGTTACAAAGTAATTTTTTGTTTCTTCAAAAATTGCCCTAATTTTCTGGAGACACTAAACCAAAACACAGACAAACAAACTCATCTGCAGAGGATTGAGTGGAAGATGGGCGCTGACTGGAAACCACATTTTCCTATCTTTGTTTTCACTTGGGGAGCACAGGGGACTCAGAGAGGGGGCTGCTCTCATAAAGAGGGAAAAAAACCCCCTTTTTAGCTCACCCAAATCATCCTCCACAGACAGACAGTAACCTTACCGCTCTGTTAGTGAGCCAGCTCTTCTGGAGTAGGTAGGACGGAGTAGGTGGGACAATGTCCTATCAAAGACCCCTATTGCTCTGGGGTGTCCATACAAGCAAAGCTTGGAGACTCTAGTTCATCAGTTTTAAAGGAAAAAAGGAGGAATTTCCACGTTCGTTGCTGGGGTGGCCGTGCCCTACTCCCAACCATCCCCGCTGAGCCGGCTGCCTGGGGAGCGATGTCTCCGCTGTCCCCGTCCCCGTGCCATGGCGAGGGAGAGGCTTTCATTCCTCCTTTGCTGTCACCTCAGCACCATCTACCCCTGCTAGAGGCTTGGAAATTAAAATAATAAACAAAGCAAGCAACACTGCGTGCGGAGGCTAATGTACCATAATGCTCTGAAACACAGGCAGCCGCTGCCTCACGCTGAGCAGAGAGAACATGTTTGAAAAATGTATCTTCCTCTGACAGCAGTTATTTCAACATTGTCTTTCTTTCTTTACTTCAAATAAGGCATTTACTTCCCCCCCCCCCCCCCCCCATAATCTCCTTACAGAGAAGAGCAGAGGGCAGCAGGGAAAAGCAGAACAATTACACTTTTTACCACAGTCAAGGTTGGTGGGATTTAAATCACGGGAAAACAAACAGAATTTAACCGCCTGGCTGAAGTCACGTTCATGTCGCGGGTATTTACGGCAATCATCACGAACAACGGGAGGAGGTGAGATGCTGCCGAGAGCCTGAGCGCCAGCTGGGGACCAGGGGCTGACTCTGCCCGCGTGACCTCCAAAAAAAAGGATCGAGGGGTGCGCGCTTGGGCGCACGCCGCTTGCACGTGCCCGGGCGTGCGGTTGTGCTCGGTCCATGTATTCTGCGGCTCTCTCAGACCTTTGCCGGGCTGCCGGGGAGCCCCCCCCCTTTGGCAACGGCCCCACGAGCCAGGCGAGCACGCAGCATCCCTCGACGCGTCGCTGTCTGCACGCTCGGCCTGGCGAGGGTCAAGACCCAGCTTACCCTTTCCCTGCGTTGTATGTTTGCTGAGGGACATCTAAGTGAACATGTTTCTGGAAGGAGGCAGCCTGGACACCTTTCCATGTGGTTTGGATGGAGTAGGTATGGCCGGGTCCAGGGACACAGCAGCTTCTAAATACTGGCTGCTGGTATTTTACTTCCCTGAGCATCTCCCCTCAGCCAGCTGATCAGAGCCCTAATGGGTCAGTTGCCCACCAAAGCCATCTCATCTCTTCCCCAGGAAAATAAACCCCATACAGCCAGAAGCACTGAACAGTTCCGAAGGATAAAATCCACTTAGAAATCCCCCTTTTCCAATTCCCAAACAAACATGCCCATGTTAATAAAGTGAAGTGCTCTCATCCAGAACATCTCCAGCAGAGGAAAGGGTTTTAATGTACTGAGCGGGAGGGAAAATCAATTTGCAAGAAGAAGAGCTCTGGCTGGGTCCCCTGGGCCTGGGCAGGGGCAAGGTTGAGAGACCTGTTTTAGTCAAATTGCTCTTAAAAAGCAGAAAGGGAAAAGCTGTCTGAGAAGTCTGACCCTTGGGCACCTCAAAGATGAGGGCACAAACTGTATGATGTACTGACTCAGAGGTAAGAAAAGGGGGTGGAAACAGACTGAGTCTTATTTTGGAGTGGAAAGTAAAGGAGGGAAGAGGACAAACAGATCATCTGCTGGCTGGTGGAGTTGGATTCAAACCCATCTCAAGGCATGATGGCTCCAAATAGGACCCGTAAGTCATCCCTAGTGGGAGCAGCTTTCAGCTGGACTTCAGCATCCCCTTAGCCAGCTCCCTGCTGTGATCATACTCCGTGCTTGAGTTTATTTGTGTTGGAGGCTCTGCGAGGAAGGATGAACATGAGAACTCACTGCACCTGAGGAACCAGACAAAATAATTAGCAACGACATCAGTGAAAATAAATGAAACGTGCACCAAAAGAATGGGAAATCTCCATTCCCCATCTCTGCCCTCTGGATGACACTCTGCCATGGAGATGTTGGAGACAGAGGCTGAGGCAACGTGAATATTGAAATTCCAGAGGCACCAAGCACATCTGCACAGATGGGAAAATTATAGTTACCGCGCTTGGGTGGTATGACAAGTAATTTTTCTGCACCCGAAAAACAACTCAATTGTGGGAGGAATGTGTCAGTTGCAATTTTGTAACTTAATGAAATAAATCAACCAGATGGAAAGAAGAGATGAAGATGAGCCCACACAGTCTCGTGGGAACATAAAGGCCACATGGAGCCAGCTGCCGGGAAGACAAGATCTTGTCTGGAAGACTTCAGAGCCACCCTTGGGGTGATGACAACAGATTCCCCAAGTGAGGAAGCATCTTTGAACTTTCTCCAGCCTCTGGGCCTGAGGTTTCAGAAACGCATGGCCATCGAGCTACAAAAAGGCAACTTCTCGCTCAATTCGGCAGCGATCTCGGAGGACTCTGGATGGAGTCCTGTCCTACGTGGAGCAAAACTTGAACACCTAGGAGGCTGATATCTGTAGGACAAGCAGAGACTGGCAGCGGGATGAGTCAGAGCTGTGCAGAAAGGCTGGGATAAACCGCACGGCTTAATCCTGCAAAGTTGAGGAGACGCTGCCGGCACTCACCTAAGTCCAAATAGACTGAGTAAACCTAGAGCAGAAGAGTCGGAGCAAGGCTTGGCCAACCCCGTGCTGCTCCCTTGTCATGTAAAGGAGGTAGAAAATGTACGGCACGTAAACAAGGAGCATCTTTCCACAGCGGAAGCCCAAGGCAGCACATCCTTTGGCCAACAATACGTAATGCTGCCTGCCTAAAATAACCCCCAAGGGCCCACAGCACCCACCTCTCCAGAAAGGAGATTTTACAGCAGGAAATTGATTTCCAGAGGCTCCCTCATTAATTTTCATGGCACCCACATTGTGGGTTTAGAACAAGCAGAATTGTTAATGTTCAAAGTTACCTGAGTGCTGTCAGGAACACGAGGCCCTCTGAGAGTCAAAGCAGGGCTGACAAATTGGGGAAGAAAAAAACAGAACTGAGCGGGTGCAGCCTTCAGGGCTCGGCTGGGCTTGTCCTTGGAGGTAGGCAGAGGGAGAAAAGCAGAAACCTTGGGGAAAAGGTCCCGTGCACCCTCTATGACTCTGCTGTTTGGAAGGAAAAAAATCGCATAGATATTTAGTTTTTAAAAAGGGAGAAAATTGTCTAATCGCACTAGTTTGGCTCTGTCCTGCTTCTGAGCCACCCCGGGCTTCAAGGGAGCAGGATAGCAGGCAATTAGGAAGGGCTAAATATTCACAAGGGGTAGAGCTCACCACTGGCTGGCAACACCGCGCTTGCCCTTGAAATCACATCTGAGCTTTGGTGACACCTCAGCTAACTAATGAGAAAACCAGCCCAAGTCTCCCAGTTCAAAGTATTAGTTCTGGTCAGATATAAACCAGTATCCCAAAACTGTCCCGAATTACCTCCTGGCTAACAGAGGAGGGAGGATAGGTGCCCAATAGCTGCAAAGGCATCTCAGTCTGGCTCTCCATCATCTGTCTGTGCACAAACAGCCTCACTCCTGAGCACACCAGGGCTTTGGGGCTGCCCTGCACCCCCAGCCCGCTCCTGCCTGCCCCCAGCTATCCCTAATGCCAGCCACTTCCCTGCCTCTCCAAACACAAGATCCAGCCACAGCAAGCTGGAGGATTTTTGCTGTGCCAGGGGATACTTGTTGGCTGGCACCACATCGCCTGTGATCTGGCCCCATTGGAGCAAGAGAAAATAAGTACCATTTGTTAACATGCCAATCGTTCTTTACACTGGCTGATTAAAAAATAATTACCTGCAGCCATTATTGAGCACTCTTGCAAATGAGCTGTGGGAAGCTGTGACCGTGCGCTTAGCACACAGTCTGTCTTGCTTGTTTCAATATTATTTTAATTAAGTATCTGGGTAAAAGGCCTTTCTAATGTAACTTTCTTTTCATAAGCTGAGAGCAGGGCTCTGCGCTCAACGGAGCAGTGCCGGACTGGTATCACCCGGCATTGCTCCAGGCTGCTTCCAGCATGCCGGTACAGTGGGACCTCACTGCTTATTCGAATTCAAGACGACTAATCTTAGGCAGACCCATGATGGGCAGAGAGCTCATCTGCTCCTAAGGGACACGGCCGCAGCAGATAGCTGGAAGCCATCACTGCCCTCAGATCTATCAGCTGGTGCCACCTGGTTTGGGCTGGGATGTGGATAAGGGGGAGGTGGTGGCCAAGGACATCCCTTGTGGCTGGGAGACTTTGGGCCAGTTCTCCTGCAGGCACAGGGGACAAGGCGGGCTGGCCTCCCGGCCGGGCGAGGGGAGAGGACCTCCGTCAGAAGAGCTCTGGGAGAGCTTCATCCCACTGCAAGAGCTTCATCCCGCTGCAAGACCACAGACCCCCAGCACAGCTTCACTTGCCGTGGCCTTTTTTTGTTCTTTCCACAGGACGTTTTACAAAAGAAGAAACAGAAGAGGTAAAGGAAAACCCACGTGTGCTGGTTGCCTGTCCACCTCCTGCAGCTGCCTTTGTGCATGACTCAAAGCAGCCACATCAGGCAGTTCCACCTCTTTCTTATTTATGTGTTTACCCCTTTCTGCATCCCAGCCGGGGCTGTATTTAGCAGAGCACACGGTCAAAATTCTTTATTTGGGGAGGGGGGATGTTGCCTTTTCCCATGTGCTTACATTCTCTCATGTAGCATTTAAGCTGCAGCATCGGTTTCAATTATCTCTTGTCCGCAAGTGAATTAACTCAGCAAACAACATTTCAGATCCTCAGCCAGTGTAAAACTAACATTGCATTGGAGAAATCGAATTACCGCACAGATTCAAGCAGCACAAAACAGCTCCAGAGTTTCCTCTTGATCTCTCAACTCTCTCAGATCAGTCAAAATTGCCTCTCCAGTTATTTCTATCAGGATAAAAAGAAGCCCCTGAGCAGATGGACTCTGAAGTCCTATTCAGACCTGGCAACAGGGAATTGCAGCCAGGCTGGGGTTTGATGGGTCCCTGCCACAGGCTCTGTTTTGGGGGATGCAAAAGCTGGGGAGGAATAAGATTATTGGACTCAAGAGGAAAATTTTTCACAATGAGAACAATCAGCCATTGGAATAATCTCCCCAGGGAAATGGTGGATTCCCCAACATTGGACACTTCTAAGATTCAGCCGGACAGGGTGCTGGGCCCCCTTGTCTAGACCATGCTTTTGCCGAGAAAGGTCGGACCAGATGATCCTTGAGGTCCCTTCCAACCTGGTATTCTACGATTCTATGAAGATGTTGAGAAAGGTGCAGCCGTAATGAGCCATCATTGCACAAAGAGCTTGCAGCAAGGTGAGTGAACGATCTCTGACACCTTCTTTGGCAGAGTCAGACTGGTGTCGTGCTCTACTCCCACAGCAATACAGAAATGACATAGCTTTTTGATCAAATGGACAATTATGTTTCCCCAGACAACTCCTCTTTGTGAGTTGAGAAATGCACTAATTCCAATAGACGCTCCAGAAACCTGAAACCCTGAGCTTCATCCTTCAAACAGACAAAAATAAATAAAAATCAGAGGGGTTTCCCTTGCTTCAACAAAAACATATGTTCTCACCAGACTTTTTTTTGACAGGGAAAAAAAAAAAATAAATTTCCCAAACATCTCTAGTTACTCCAGATGACTTCGTTTCCTATCTCAGACACTGCCATGGCAGGAAGGTAGAAAGCAGAATTGATTATTAGACCAGATTAGGTTAGATAAGGAGCCTGGTGATGAAAAGCTTCTGCCACTCCCTCTGCGCCCATTTGGGGCCATTAGCAACCTCCTTCCCTCTCACCCCGGCGAGGTGCCCCCTTGTCGAATTCTGCTCTAAGTAGCTGCACCATCTCTCTACATTTCCTCCTGCAGCCTCGGTTTTCAAGCACGTTTTGCCCCTGTGTGTGCTTCCCCCACCAGAGGCAGAACTCCAGAAAAACAGGAAGGAATTGCTGTATACATAATTTGGCAACACACTTTGGGATCCCGTGGGATAAAGCTTGCTGGATCAGTGCACTTCACTATTATGAGGATGCTGATGACTATCCTGTTCTCCCCTGAAAGCCAGGCTAGCAATTTCCAAAGCCTCTTTTTATTTATTTTTTTTTTTTTTTAAATGCAATAACCCTTCCTTGTAGCTTCCCCCAGGTAAGTTCGGTTTCCAGTGCAGCTTCACTCTAGGTCACCCAGATAACCTGAAAAGAGCCATTTGCCAGCCCCTCCTTTCTTCAACATAAAACTATCTTATTTGCCACTGCATTAAGCTAGCCGAGAGGGGAGCAGCGTTGTGGACTCAGTGCAGTTTGCTCTAACAGTCTCTTTTTTTTTTTTTTTTTCCCCCCCCCCCTTTCTCCTTTCCTTGGATAATTTCATGGTCCATTAGTTTCCTGTAGCTGCTCCCTGCAAACACACACACGCTGCTGTGGTATACGAGGTTCCCTCTCACTAGCACAGGCACCAGGCAGGCTACACGCGTAGCAGTCGCCCTTGCTCCGGGGGCACGGGAAAAGCATCCCCAGGGATGCTGATGTCCACCACAGCTGGTACATGCTCAACGCAGGCGTGCAAGTGCTGAGCTGAACCAGTGGGCCAGGACTGGCCCAGATTGCCAACGCCCCTGCGCAGCGCGGTTTGCCTGACGCCCGTCTGGCAGAGGCACTGCATAGAAAATACAGCGGGGAGAGCGCAGGGGAGAGGGTTCCCCCACCAGCCAGCCCCACAATTACAGCGGGAGCTGGAGCATCCCATCGCAACCTCTGGGCTGCCCCAGCTCCCGGCAGCTCACCCTGAGCAGCCGTCGGGTGACGGCGCCTGCAGCGTCCTGCCCTTGCAAAGAGACCGGCTGCAGCCTCGTGCGAGACCCCTGCGCACCGGAATGGAAGAGGCAATCTGGCCCTTATTTTTAAATCACCTGGCAGAAAAAAAAAAAAAAAAGAAAAAAAAAAAAGGAAAGAACTAACCGGTGCGGGAGGATGTCGCAGCTGCATTACACTGGTCAGTCCTGAACCTTGCAGAATTGGGGAGCCGCTTCCCAACAGCAAAGTCTGGAGCTGCGACTCTGAATTTGCAGGGAGAGGCTGGGGGCAGCGGGACCAGCAGCCCCTCTGGACAGGCACAGTGTGGGTGGAGGGGACTGATAAGACTGCTCTCTCTCCAAAATGACAGCTTTTGCTTGGAGTTCGCTTTCTCTCTCTGGCAATTGAACTTTGAAAAAAAGGAGCCAGAGCAGAATGTGAATCCTGGCTGGAAAGGAAAAAACAAACCAACCCTTAACAAAAACCCAACAAAACAAAGGGAGGGAGGGAGATTTGGTGGATCAAAAACACAAAGGAATGTTATTCATGGGCATTATTGATTAAGTTTTCCTCACCAACACATACGTAAATACTTATCTCTCAAATGAATAAGAGGCTCTGTAATGCCGGAGGGAAGAAGGGAAAAGATTATTGAAAACGTGAGGGTCAGAGAAGCATCCGGCTGCAACGGATGCATTGAGAAGATAAACGAAGACATCTTTGTCAACACATCGGTCTGCCAAAGACCAAGCGTGATAGAAGGCAGCGATTTTCAGGCGCTAGAAGCAATGCCTGGGCTTTGATAACAATGAAATAGAGATTATGGAGCTGATCCTCACCTGGGCTAATTCAGTGCCCTGATCACTGATTTACATCACCCAAGGATCCTGCCCGCTCTGGACAAAACAGTCCGTTAGCAGGAGGGCAGAAGTGAAGATTTATGACAACCTCTGTAGGGCAGGGAGAAAAGGGAAGAGCAGCGGTGGGTGGGATCAGAGGAGAAACGGGGGCTCTGCCCCACAGACCTGCCTGCCTGACCTTGCCAAACCCCCCTGACCCCCTGGGTACCCTGACCCCCCATCCCCAGCGCTGCCTTGCCTCCCTCCACACGGTGGAGCACATGGGTCCTTGCCTGCAAACAGCTCCTGGTGGGGCTGGCTGGGACACCAAAGAAAGGTGCCAGGTCCAACCAGACTAGATCTGGCCCATGAGCCAAACCCAGTGTCTCATATAGCACCAGGCAAAGCAGGTTCAGCAACCAGAGCTTGGACCCCCACGAGAAAGGGAGCAGACAGGAAGGTTTGGTGCTGAGCATTTGGTGGTATCAGCCCAGAAGGACTTGAGCCATCTGAAGGCTGTGAGGGACCATCAGGATAACCTGTTCTGGCATCCAGCATCCCCATGGGATCAGCTCATGCATCCTGCCTGTAACTCATGGCTCCATCACCATGACTTTCTCTCTGGGCAGCAGGACTGGCTCAGGGATATATTCCACCTGCTCAGCTCAGGTCCTACCTTTCTGCACCTACATCTGCCACCATGTGAGGAACAAACACTGGGCACCATACAGGCAGGCTTTCCATTGAAGAGGACATTGCAGCTGGTGTGCTGACAGTGGGTGCCCAGTAAGGAGTTAAGAAGAGGCCAAGCTGCCCCCAGCATGGGGGGGGGCTCAGCAAATGCCAGCAGGGGTGCTGGGCTTGCAGAGGTGTGCAAGTGCAGGATCCAGGGTGCGCGGGCACCAGCCGACACTACAGTTCCCCCAGCGAAGCTCTGCTCCTTCAGGCCAGTTGCCAGCCATCAGGTCTGCCCAGCTTACCCAGAATCAGGTCCCTCGGCAGCTGTGTGGATTTTTGCAGCTGTTCCCCACACACGGGGGGTTTGCTCCTGTCCCCTCGTGTGGCAGCAGCCAGAGCTGGCCCTGAGCGGCAGAGCTGGCTTGCCATCAGCCAGGCCAGCCATGTCCGCGCAGCTCCTCGTGCCTCAGTTTCTCCGTCTGTGAGCAGGGACACAAGCTACATCCCTGAGGGCCCAGGTTTGCTGCAACACCTGCTCAATCCGCTCACAGAAGGGGAAAAAAGACTTCAGGGCTTTTCCTACCACCTTCTCTTAGTGCCTCAAGCACAGGCAGCAAAGCTGCTGTGAGCCCTTACAAGCAAAGGCTCAGGAGCTGGAGCAGGGCAGCCTCTAGTGGCTGCAAGCCAGGAAATACCGGTCCCCAAACCTGTGTTTAGGGGATGTTTGCTCTCCAAAGCAGCCAGCTTGAATAAGTGACAGCCTGTGCTGCTACATTGCCCCATTAGTCCTTGGACTCCCCCTCCCTGGGTTATATCTTTGCCTCCCTGCTGGCGCAGCCATCTCTCACACGCTGCTTCCATTCGCTCCTCCAAAAAGCCTCTGAGCCCACGGGCTTCTGCTCTGCCCATGCAGCCACAGGTACCAGGAGATGCGTGTCCCAGACCTCACGAATGTGCCACACGACACATCCACAGGGCTCATTAGCGTCGCTGGAAATAGCTCCAGCCCCAGTGCAGATTCAGCCATGCCGCAGATTGTGGTTAGCCATCGGATCCGCAGCACAGTCTCTAATTGCTGGAGCTGAATATTGACAGCGGATCCATCCAAATTCATTAATACCCCATCTGGACAAGCACAGCCCTTTCTGCTGCAGGGTGTTCTGCAGTGGGCCTCCACTGCATGGGGAAAAAGGCTCCCCAGGTCTGCTCTGGGAAGAGATGGTCAGGAACTGAAAGACTAGCCCTGATCCCAACATTGCCTCTATGGCCAGAACCACCAGTGCCTCCTTTGCTGTCTTGACCACCCTCCGCCAGCAAAACTCTGTCTTGCAGGTTGAAGGCTCATGCTCTGCAGCCACTGCTCCACTGCAGGCCTTCAGCTTCCTCTCCCACAGGACATAGAAATGAGTAGAACAAGCCAAGTGAGACAAAAATCCTCCTGGCTGCCTCCAAGAGCCATTTGACTTCACCCCAGCACATCCCCATGCCCTGCCACATCCCAGTGTTACTGGTGAGTCAGAGCTCTCCAGCTAATGGCTGAGCATCAGGGTGGGGATGAGATAAGAAAGGCAACCAGGGACCAGGCTGTTTATGGGACATAGAGGACAGACACCTAGACAGACAGACATATAAATCAATTGGGTAGAGGAAAAAGCAGAAGAGGGTCCCTTTACACACCAGTGTGGGATGGTCACTTGCCATGAGTTGGACAGAATGTTTTCCTGCCCTGTGTTTCAGGGTGATGACCAGTAACACAGAACAGCATCAGCACAACGGGCTAGCTATCCACTAGCTGCCGATTCATCAATTATGCAAGCAATTTAAACATAGTTTATGTCAATAATTCAGGCAGCAGCTTTACTTTTAGAACATCCTAAAATGAAAAAGGGATGGGGAGAGAAATCAAGCAAAGGGGTCTCTCTGCAGCAAGGAGCCCCATACTTCATTCTAAGTTGCATGCACCCAGGGACCCAGCACCCATCCTCCTGCTGTGCTCCATGTCCGCCCTCAACCTGCCCCACTACATTTTTGTTGGAGAGCTCAGGCTGTGGCGTAAGATTCAGGGACAGTGCAAGGGTACATCCAAAGTAGAAACAAGGAAATGCCTTGAGGACTGGAAATGAGGCAGATAAATCCTGTTCCTGGATGCGAGAATGTTTTCCTCCCCACCTTGCAGTCTTCTAGCTAAGCAGCACTGGCCCACAGGCAGCCATGCAGAATATCAGAGACTTTTCCTGCTGCTCTGGACATCACATTGAAAGTCCTTACCTGCAGCAGGGACAGGCTGTGTAGCTCCCAGACACTCAGTATTTAGGTTATGGGATGAACAGTTCCCAGTCTACACATTTTCATGCGTCTTGTCATTCCCTAATTTCAGAGGAGACCCTACCCTTACAGGGGAAGAAAGCACACGGTCTCCTAGTCAGGAACAGAATTCAGTCAAGTTC
The DNA here is from genome assembly GCA_035590195.1 of Aviceda cuculoides. Lineage (NCBI taxonomy): Eukaryota > Metazoa > Chordata > Aves > Accipitriformes > Accipitridae > Aviceda > Aviceda cuculoides. Next base: position 31,018,415 of record JAVJGG010000085.1, read on the forward strand.
AGGTTTGAAATGCTGAGAAGAGGGTGAAGGTGATTATCAGTTGGGACTGGATTGTTACAGGACTGAGAGCATCCTCTGTTAGAGGCTTGGAGTCCAGACAGGCTGGGCTGCATCTGTGTAACATGAATTACTTGGCCAAAACCAGCCAGGGAGCATGGACATATCAGAGAAATTCTTCCTTCTTCCTGCTGAACATCACCTTGTTCCTTTTGACTGTTCCTCCCTTTTGTCCAGACAAAATAGAAGCTGGAATTGTCCCAAAAGCTTTGTGAGATTATTTCTTAAAACCCCAGACCCTTCTCTTTGCTACTCTGTAACTATTCTTTTCTGAAATCATTTACGGTTTCAAAGGTATGATGCTTCAGAATGAGAGATTACAGCTGCCCTCCTCAGAAAATGTATCACAGGCAAGGTAAGGCAGGACAATGGCCGAACAAGCCGCTGAACAAGCTGACAAGGTTATAGGGAAGGAGATAAGAGGAGGACAGGGACAAGACACAACCTGTTATCCCCTACATTCACTGAGACATTTGTCCCTTCTTCATTGAAGCAGACCTTCTCCGACCAGCAGCATCTGCACCAAACAACCTGAAGCCACCTCCGCCCGGACGGCGTTGATGAGAAAGGCAGCTAAGCAGAGGGGGAGGCCGTTTCCAGCCAGGCCTCCGTGTTCTGCCACCGGGAACACTCAACGTCGCCTGTGCCGGCTCTTCGACACCAAGGCAACGGCAAAATTAATGGCTGTGCTTCTGAAAGGGATTTGAACGTTAATAATGAAGAGGGGACACAGCTCTGCAAGGCGCATTAGCCGTCGTTCGGGGCTTCATTCGCCTGGGATGATTATGAAATGGCATGTGTATCACAAGGGTCCTCCTGTGATGGGGATCCATCTATTGGGAGTGGGATGGAGACGCGAGAGAGCCTGGGCTAATCTTAGCTTAACTGTACCAGACTGATCCTGTCTGCCCTTCACTCCCTTTCCCCAAAGCCATAGTGGGTCCGGGTATTTGGTTTCTCAAGAGCATGGAAAGATTTTGTGTTGGATCCACACCTTCCCCGATGACGCACAGCTTTCTAAGTCACCCACAGATTACCTGATCTGTCCCTAAAACGTGCTCTCCTTCCAAGGCTGTGTGTTCAGCTCTTTGAAAGTACAGAAAAAAATTTGTCTTGATCAAAACAGGAAAGGGGCCAACGCAGTTTTGTTTCCAGCAGAGAGGCTGTCAAAGCTGTTCAGAGGAAGAGCAGGATCTGCATCCAACTCACCCCGTTCATCTGACAATATCATCAGGGCAGAATAAAATCAGAAAGCCGGTGGTCATAGGCTTTGTCACCTCCCACAACATCTTCCCCGGCCATCAGGGCTAACTCCTTCCCCCACTCAGTGAGACAAATCACCCACACCCCCCATTCCCCACTTCCCAGTAAGCTCAACCTGCAGAGATGCTGCAGACGAACAAACTTCACAGGTGGCTGGTTCTGTCACAATCAGCTCACATATCCAACACCTAGATGTCTCCAGCCATTGAGACACAGTATATTTGGCTCCGTGTTCGTTATCTGTACTGCACTGTGAGCAGAGGCATCCAAAGACAAGACCTCCTGGACCAAATCAGATGAAGTGTGCCCTCTGCGTACTCCATACTCACTTTCTGGTTGCTGAACTTCTGGAGTCAATCTCAGGTCATGATTTTCAAGCTGTTTTCCGTTATTACGAAGCATAAAAATGTCCTTTTCTTTACTAAAAGCTTAGAGTCACAAAAATCCATCTGAATCCAGAATTTTCGAAGCTTTAGAACAAATGCCCATTCTTGCAAACATCACAATAAAATTATGTGAGCCAGCGATACTTGAAATAACACCCAATTTATCTTCCTATTTCCCCTGTATGATTATGTCTTTCATTTTTGCTGGGGTAGAGAACCTTGAAAACAAATGAGTCAGTTTGATTTTTGTTTCATGGAGAAGTTCATTTCCTAGCTCCTTTGCTCACTCGCAATGTTCGGCTGATGGTCTGCATGTTTTCTGAAAAATTGAAAAACTTTTGAAACTTTGGGCTTTGCAGGCTGGGAGAACGAGTTCCCAGCACCCTCCTGTCACCCTCTAATTTTGCAGCGGCATCTCGGTGCCTGTGGTACCCAGAGCACAGAAGTGTTTTCCTGGCCTTCCACTAGGCTCCCAGCTTTCCTTCTGACAACCTTCCCGTTGCTGAACTCAACACAGCAGACAACCGACAGCCTTAAAGTTTGGCATGACTTACCCAACACGTTTAAGATGTAAATAGCAAATAAACCACCCTCAGCATCACACAAGCCTGTGCTATGGGTGGTGGGAGCAGAGGCTTGTGAGCTCTTCCTCCTGCCAGGTAACCCTGACCGCTGCCAGGAAAAAAAACCACAGAGCATCATCTACCCCCTGGAAATGAAGGGGGACAGACCTTTTCACCCCCATCCTGAGGAGCAGCCTTGCATCCTTGATGTCAAGCCCCTTGACTTGCTTTTCGAGGTGACTCCACCAGGTGATGGAGCGGTCCAAGGAATGTTGAACCTTTCCCTTCTCCAGACCTTTGGGTATTTTCCTCCATTCCCCAGGTCTGCCCTGAAGACAGGAGCCCATCACCCTTGCCAGGAGGTTTATCGTGTCTCAAAGGGCATCCCAAAAAATCGTACTCAGCACCACTCTCCATACCTGTGGGAGCAGACCTGCATCGCTCCAGCCAAGGAGGCACTTGAAAACCTCAGTCTTCCCTCCCCCCTCTCCCAAACCCTCAGCACTTCATCTCACCCATGCAGCAGCTACCACGCTCTCACACACAGTCTTCTCCAGTCTCATGAGGAGATGTGGCCAATTTAGCAGTATAATGAATGTACGTACATAAAAGTTCTGATTCAAACACTTTCATTAGATTTAGTCACTAGCTTCCAATACAAAATGACGGTGACACCAATTCCTCCTCAGCCCGAGTGACTAATTGTGACACAGAGGCAATTAGGCTTGGTTAAATGATCCATGTCCCTTCAAAATAATGGTCTGTCAAACTGCATTCGCCCAAAATAATCCAGGATTGACTCGGCGATCAAAATATCTGTTTCTTCAAAATTAATAAAAACCCAGCGCTCCTTGTTTCTCCACGGCGCAGCTGCAAAATGAAAGGGCTGCCTCACTGCGCATGGGGGAGGATGGGCCACCCTGAGGGAGGTGGGAGCAGGCATTAGAAGGCTAGATGCTGTTACAGGCAAGAGCTATCACAAACTACTTGCTACAGGCGGGATACGGCTGGAATACAGCTGGATAGACTGCTCTGGTCTTTTGCAAACCTCTCCCCAGGGTCTCCAGCACAAGCAATAGCTGGAACGTGGGAAGATGGGACAGGCAGGGGTCTCTGGTCATCTGCACCAGGCTGTTAATGCAGGTCGGTCTCCCCATCGAGGCCCCAAGCCACCAACACCAGCTTTGCTGGTTGCACCCTGAGGGTAATGCTCCATCTCTGGGAGCTTCCCTCTGAATAAGCCTTGCAAACGGGCATCTGTGGCCCGTGAGGTGATCCTGCAAAACCCACAGCCCCGTGGGTCCTGGGAAGTGTACGGGCCACCTCGTGGAAACACCTTGCGGAGAACAGAGCGCTCGCATCGGCTGCACGACAGTGTCTGCTTTGGGGACAGAGGCGCTCGGGAGGTGGGAGCTGGGTTTCTCCAGCGTTCAGAAAGCAGATTCCAGAGGCTCGGAACTTCCCCACCCAATATTCTAACCCAGAGTTAGTAAGGACCAACTCTCAAGTCTGTTACCTAGTTATCTGCCTCCAAAGGGAGCTCCTGCTAATTAAGCACAGTGGGTTAATTGGAAGAACCCACACAGACCTCCCCAAGGAGCAAGCCCCAGGAATGACCTTCTCCCCACCATCCCTGCTGCCCCATGCCACCCCATGCTCTGCAACCCCCAGAGAGTTTTGTTAGCTCTTGCTGCACACCCAGTGCAGTGGAGGGCACCCACCTCTGTGGGACCCCAGCAAAGGCTGCCCTGGCAGCTTAGCTAATTTCTACATCACCCCCCCCAAACTGCGCCGATGCAATTTCCATCCGCTCCGCACAGCTCGCTGCACCCAGCTCCGAAAAGGGAATTACAAAGCAATTACCCACACTCGTGGAAGCAGATACTCCATCCTGCCTGCCTTGCTGCTGTCTCTCCACCCCCGAGGGCCGGGGGCAGGAAGGTGCCATGGAGCCACCTAAGCACAGCGGGACCTGCCTGCTTCTGCATCCCACTTGTTCACACCCGTCCTTCCACAGGCAGCAGAGCCCACGGAGGTGGTTTTTCAGGGACCTTCCCGAGTGGATTCTCGCATGTCTGATGCTGGCGAGTTCACCCCTTGGAGACACCGATTTGGGGCTTTCTCCTTCCCCTTTCATTGAACTGGAAAGGGACTGAATATCTTTGAGACTCTGCCCTACAAGAACCTGGGCTGAAATGGAGCAACTGGCTCAAGTTACCTGGGGCTGGTGTGAGAGATGGGTAGCCAAGCTCCTCATCTCATTCCTGGATGGAATGAGCTGGAAAATGAGAGATTTCACATCCAGAGCAATTCACCACCTGGGAAACAAGAAGTGGCACCGCCTCCTCCCAAAAAACTGGTCCATCCCACACAATTTCCTCCTCCACGCAACCGTTTGAGTCAGTGTGGGCTGAGGGCAAAGGTCCGGGGAGAGGCTGAGCCTTGCGTTCGCATGCTAGATGAGCCCTTGCCAGCAGCAGAAGATGGAGGAGAGATCCCTGAAGTTTGTGTCATGTCGTGCATGTGGCAGAAGGGAGTCGGAGCTGACGATGCCGTAGGTCTCTAACCCCTACGCTCCACGGTGAAGTCGGCAGTACAGCCAGTAACAGACGGAAATAGCAACTTACTAGTGGGAGAGATTTTTCACCAAACTGTCAGGTCATCTGTGACTGTCTGGACTGATCTGCAAAAGACGACTGTAAAATACCTCCAGAGAGGCGTGGGAATAGAAACAGTCCTCCACTGGAAAACTAAAAATCACTGGCCTTTTAAGGGATAGTGGTTTATTCACACTAGTGGTCATAGCACGTTATAATCTCTCTCGCCCCCAGCATCGCCTCCATGTTGCAAGGAGACTAATTACTTGTACCCCTCATTTTCCAATGAAGAAGACTGGCCTGTCTCTTCTGCTCTAGCTAAGCCTCTCTGCTCCACAGGTACCAGCAGCTTTAGCTCTTAGGCTAAATAGATCAACACGCCCACTTAAGCTCAGGATGGTTGCTTTCAATTTATTCCGAACTTCAAGGCTTCCTTCTGACACACAGTGACCCAGCCAAGCCTCCTAGCCCTGGGTCCCCAGCCCCTGATACCCTGGGGCTCCTACGTGCTCCCAGACTCCACCAAGGAAAAGAGCCACGGCTCTAGGCATGGCTGGAGCTGGGCAGGAAGGTGTTAAGTCTGAAGCTGCACTAGCTCTCCCCCTCCTGCAGCGACGACTTCATTCTTTATTTATGGGCCAGCCTCCTCTGGATAGGAGACATTTAAATTTTTCAGCAAGGTCTATGTCCCATCAACCAGGGCAGTTTAAATTTTCTCTCATTTTATCATGCACAGACATCGGCACAGGCATCAGCAGGAGGATAGTAATTACAGCAGGAAAAGGATGAAAAAAGGGTCAGTTCTGCAATGATTACCCCTATGTAAAATAGAATGATGTATATTTTACTGGATGAAAGCGATCAGCCTGTTGCACTATTGAGACCTACCCACATGCGACAGCATGGAGACATTAAAAGAGCATCTTATTAAGGTGTTGTCTCAGCCAAAGAGCATTGCTGCTGAAAACGACCACTAAACATGAGAAAGCCCCACGTAGCACTCGGCTGGTTTTGAGCATGATGTGACCAATAATGTTCCGATTGTTCATCAAAAGGCAGCTCAAGAACAGAAAGTTGTTTGGCCCAGGAGTCTCCAGAGTTGTAACATGGGATGTTTCCATGTAGAGTGCTGACATGTAACAACACTTAAGGGCTCTGATTTTCAAAGACTTGTGAAAACCCAGCTCCGACACAGCAGGAGAGCCCTTGCGGTCCACGGGAAGTCCCCAGGCTTGCTGCCTCCTGTCACCGACCCCACCAAGAGCAGAAGCCACCACCGCCCCAGCTGCCAAAAGAGATGCTGGTAGGGGAGAGCTCATCTCCTCCCCAGACCAGGTCTGATCATCAAGCATGCTAAGACAGACCGGTTTTACGTGTCAGAGAAGGTTCAGGCTCCCAGCAGAAGCTCCTGGGCAATTTGCACAGCTCAACATAACAATTTGCTCATGGATAATGTTAGGGGAGGGAGAAACAATGCTGTCCGAGTGCTAAAAAGGAAAGCTGGTCATCGCTTTGCCATCAAGGCATCACTCCGTGATCATTTTGCCAGACTTTATTTAAACGGCTAATTATGGCTGCAGGAGGACAGAGAGACTGAGCTGCACAAGGGCAGGAGGACCACGTCCACCCAAAAGGGAGGGCAGGCAGCCCAAGTGGCCCACTGCCTCCTCGTTGCTGGGGAAGCCGAGGCATGGGGAGACAGTGACTTGTTTACGGTCACACAGGGAAGCCGCTGCAAGGGTAAAAACAGAAATCCCATTTCACAACTACCCATCTGGGAAACCCAAGTGCTTCTCCTTCCTTTCCAAGCCACCTACCTCTATCGGCTGGAGCTGCGCATTTGCAGCCTTCCCGCCCCTCCAGGCTACTGCCCCGTGTTGGAGGGGTGCACACAGGCACCAAGTTTTGTGGACTTGGGCTCTCTTAACAGCGCGGCAGGGAGGTGGAACAGTCCAGAGGAGTCCCGCACAGAAGTTCCCACTCCCAGGCTACCACAGCAGAGGGAAAGGGGATGCCCCCGGGAACCCTGCTTGGCACTACTGAAAGGGGAGGTAAAAAGTTTGTTTGTTTTTCTTTCATGCACTGGAAGCTCTCTAATTGCACTAGACTGTTTCCCGGAGAAGGGTGTAATTAAAAGTGAATGGCTCCAAGTCCTTTATCATCATGAATATTAAAGAAAGATAAACACTACATCAATATTCATTTAAGCAGAAACAGAAAATGAAAGGCAGAACTTGATCCCAGCTGACACTTCAGCATTTTATAAATGAAATTACACAGCTAGGGGGAAAAAAAAAAAAAAAAAGAAAAAAAAAAAAACAAAAACACCACACTAAACAATAACGACCTTGGCACAAAGCAGCCGGGACAGGCTGGAATTGGCAGACACCCCATGACATGTCCCCAGATTTAGTTGCTTGAGAGGAAGGTACAGGACATTCCCAGGTTGACAGCTCCAGCACTAAATGGCCCAGGAGCTGGGATTCATCTCACCTTTGTTCACAGCACTGATACGCAAGTGTTTGTTAGAGTCACTCCGTAAAAGTACAGTTCAAACTGGATGCTCTTATTGCCTGCACCAACAGTCCATCGTGCTTCAGTGCTGCTGCGGGGTGACCCAAAACCTGCTGAGGCAGCCAACCCTCTCCCCTCACAGTCCTGTAATATGTTCAAGATTTTCTCACTTGGAAATGGATCTAAGTCACATTTTCTGTCCACCTTCCCCCTCTCCATCCCTGGTTTTCACCTTTTGCTTCCCTTCTCCAGCACTCCCCCAGCACTGAGGAGACACGAAGCATAGCTCACTGCCAGCAGCTGCTGCAAGCAGCGGGGCTGCCTCGTCCTTCAGTCTCTTGTTAAGGCTGCCGGAGTCTCACCAGTGACCTGTTTCTGTGGGTTTGGTATCTTTATTACTCTTTAGAGCACGGTAGCACACAGCACTTTCACCCACCTACACTGGCTATAGACACAGCTCATCCCCTGCACATCACACCCTCCAGCCTTCGGTCGTCACAGACTGGCTTTCCCCAGAGAATCCAGACTGGGAGCTAAGCAAAGGTGTGCGCGTCCCAGCTCAGCCCCCACAAGCACTAGAAAGATACCATTAAGGAGAAAACGGACACCGCTGACTTGCAAGAAAATCCTCCTTTGGCAAGACAAGCCTACAGCCTTCTCCCGCAGGAGGTCGGGGGTGTCCCCACCCACGGCACCCAGCTTTCCTAAGGAGCAGGCACACCTCACCCAGACTGCATCCCTCAGCCTTCTGAGCAGCTACTCACACTCCTCCGTGCCCTGAGCCTGATGCCAATGGAAACAGCAGAGGAGGGAGAAAGAGCAGCAGGATCACGGAGAAAGAGCAGCAGGATCGTGGAGAAAGAGCAGCAGGCTCACGGAGAAAGAGCAAAGCTCTCCCAAGACTCAGTATAACAGCACGAGCCCCAGTTGCTCCACAGCTATTTATGCAATTTCCAGGCTCCCTCTAACTGGTCTCCAGGCAAATCCAGCACACCTGAGTCAGACCAGTAAGCAGCGTTAACCCCCAGGTTTCAGCCACCCTCAGCACTGCTCTGCGATGGGACTGCAGTCCTGAGCCGTGCCCTCAGGCTGCGGAGCTTTGTCTGAGGCGTAAAACCAATGTTTAAATTTCTTCTATTTGTAAGCAAGGGCACAGGCGTGTCTGGGTCACTGCCTGATGGTGTCTCGGACAGGCACTGGCTTCAGACTTCTCCCTTCAACATCGTCTCCCCACTTCGTTTCTGCACTGGTAATGTGCTCTTGGTACCTGTACTCTGCCCCAGAAGCGGCCGCATCCTGACAGAGAGTGAAATCACCTGTGTGCAAATCGTTTTGCAATGCTAGAAATATTCGGTATCAATTTTTGTGCTCAAATACACCCCCGAAGTGCTCATTCATGAATGAGTAAAACAGAAATTGCTCTCCACAAATACAGTCCTGGGCACAATCTCTCTCTGCCCTCTGCTGCCCTCAGGACTAACAATCTTCTCCTTCTCCCAAACCGATGGCTCGTCATCAGCAGAGTTTTTGAGTCTTGAAGGGGTTGGTTGGGGCATGAGTAAGAACCGAAACGTGACTTGAATGATACTGTAAATGCGGTTGTGCATAAAAGCACAAGCCACAGCAGATTTTGAAGATAACTAATGGCCCATTGCTGGGTCTCATAAATGCAGGTGGGTTGTTAAAATCCAGCCAGCACTCCTGTCTCCAGCTATGTGATCTACAAGCTGTGTTCCCCCTCCAGCCTACAGAAGATGTTATGCGTTGCCTGCCGTCTCTGCACACCTCCTAACGACAGGTGGCGGATGATTAACAGGTTCTTAATGAGAGCAGAGCTGGTGTTTGTCGATAATACTCCACAGCGAGACCCGCACAGCCCACGTGAAGAATGACTGCTCCCGGGCTGGTTTGGAGTGATGCACAGAGGCAGGCAACAGCTCCCAGTCCTCTCCCCTCGACACTCCTTTGCCAAGTCCTCTCCTACCCTGTGCATTGCCACAAGTTTCCAGTCTTCGTATTGCTGCTCCATGGGATGGTCAGTTGAAGGGTTAAACATCCAGGCCTTCCTCGGATGGGGGTGCTCAGAGGTACTGGGACAGCTGGCCCTTCAGCTGGCCACATTAAAGGCAGCAGCTCTGGGAAACACGTTTATCAGTTAGCGGAGCAATGACTTCGGCATTTGTATCGCCAGTACGACTAACGGCTCGACCCTTCCAACGCCAGAGCATCTCGCATGCCTTGACAGTCATTCCCACCGTGAGAAAGTGACAGCGAGGGAAACTGAGGCAGGGGCCACTGGGCCCCTGCCGTGGATGCCACGCTGTGCGTGAGGCTTCCCAGGTGAGGCACACATCCAGCCGTGGCTGTGGGGACCTGGGGGTCTCTTCAGCAGTAGCAGGGGGTGCACTGGCGTCACTACTCGAAAGACTTGTCTGAGACACTTTCTTCTCACAACTTCCCCCACACACCTGTATTACCTTCCAGCCGTAGCGGCTCTGCAGCAGCTCGGCTGCCACGTCCCACCCCAGCGGTGGCCACACGTCAGAAGCAAGAGGGACGATTCCTGGAACGACTGGAAGGCCCTGCAAACGCGTGGGTTTCCATGCTGGCGGCAGCAGGGGATGTTTCCACTCCGAGACCAAATGAGTCACTTGGCGCCGGTGCCTGTGCAGGAGGAGCTGCCTCACCAGTGAACCAGTCCAGCACCAGGGGTTTGCCACCAGTTTTGGCCTCACCAAGTCCAGAAGCGCTGGATGTCACAGCGGCGTTTCTCCATACACCAGACGTTCCTTAGGTCCTTTAATTTCCAGGCCATGCTTCTCGAGGTAGCCAGCGTTGTGACGACAAACACCGCCAGCCTTGAAAAAATGCTTCCTACCAAGGACACAGACAGGGGCCTGAAGCATAAATATGCATTGGTCATGGTACACGTGGGCAGTGTCCCCAGCCCCAGTGACACACAGCAAACTGCCTACTCACCCCAGCTCCACCAAGGACCAAATGGCACCACCAGGAACCACCACGCATGGTGAATTGCTCCCTGGTCACCATCCTACCTGGTGCCGCCACAACCTAGACCCCAGCAAGCAGGACATCGCTGCAGCTAGCAAAGACCTGCAGTCTTCCACGGCCATCGCAGCCTCGCCACCATGTCTAGAAATGATTGCAGCAACCCAGTAGAGAGAGCTTCCCCTTGGGGGAGATTTGAAGGGTCTACTGGTCCCAAGAGAAAACAGATCGGACATCTGTCTTCTCCGGTAGCAGGAAGCTTTGGGTTCCCCAGCCCATTGGTTTTCAGGCTTCCCAAGAGGAAAAAGAGGTTGCATTTAGGGCAGAGAGTTAGGCACCCAGAACAGGGGCTGCAGACCCAAATGCTGGGAGCTACAAGCTACGGGGAATCGCATTGAACCCCGGGCACATAAGGGGCTGGTGCTATCAGGGCCAGCAATGACACACATCATGCTTCAACACCGACCAGCTTCAGCCAGGCCAAGCTTTTGGAAACGAAAAAAGAGAAGGAAACAATGTTCTGAGATTTTTCTGGGGGGTTTTGGTTTGGTTTTTTTTTTTTTCCCAGGGAAGCAAGATCCTGCAAACAAACTGTTGATTGAGCTCAGTCGGCTCATGTTATCTGTGCTCAGGAGCACAGCACAGCGTGCAGTCCCCTCCAATGCCAAGGATTCGCTATCATCCCCTGCCACCCGCGTAATCACTTCAGTCACACCATGCTCTGCCCCCGCTGCAATTTCACAGCCGCTCAGTCAGGGGGAAATCACAGCAATTTGGGTTTGTCTGAAAGTATTACAACTGCACGCTGCCTTTCAGAAGGACAGTAGTTTGCATGGAGAAGGATTGGCCACAGTGGGACCCTCATAGGGTCCAGAGCTCCCCAGTGACCTCGGGACCTTCCACCAAGACAAGGGCTTGGACAAGCAAAGGGTGCTGAGTCTGGGCACTTGGGGATGGAAAACAGACCCCTTCCCATGCCAAGAGCTCCCCTGGACTGGGGAGGGTGTGGGGCATCAGGCTGTGAGGCAGAACCATAGGCTTCAAAGCCTGTCAAAGCTCCAGCTTTCCTCTGGACTGCTCCAAAAAGTTTCAGAGGTCTTTTTCCTCTCAAAGGCATGCAAAGGATGCTCTGCTGCCTGCCTCTGTGGGTACTAAGTGCCTAAACTCTTGACAAGCCTTGTGCCTGTCCTTCAACAGTGGTGTAGGCACAGCCAAGCTTGTAGCCTGTCATGTGAGGATGATGCTTCAGCACCTCAAATCTCACACTCTCAAAAGCATTTAGGGGCTTTCCTTCCAGTGGCATACAATGGGGAGCGATGCCAAAACACGGATCAAAGTCAGGGCCAGCACACATGGTTAAATACCAGCCCAAAGTCACAGCTCTGGGAGCTGTCAGGAGCCAGTGATGCAGTGGCTGGGTCCCAGCAGTAGGAGAAGATATATTTGACTGAGCCAATATATGACACAACATGCTGATTTCTCTGGTTTTGTTTCAGTGTTACATGCATTTTTTCCTCTGTGCACCCTTTGGGCTCCTCCAAGCATCCCCCAGTCTCAGCAGAGGAGGGAAGGCCAGGTTGATGAAACAACCCCGATCATCTCGTATCAGTCATGAACGTGCTTTGACGGTCAGGGTGCATCCCGTGACCTGTGTCTCCCCGTGTGCATGTGGGGGCAGAGGATGGGGCTGAAAAGGGGAAAAAGAGGGCTCAATATTTCCATCCACAGCATTATGGATCCGATTTTCTCTTGCAGCCAAACGAAGCATCGATTTATTGCAAATAGCCACTGGGCTGTGCTGATAGCACACTAGATTTTTTTTTTTTTAGGTACCTTCCAGTCGATGCTGCCTGCTGCCTCAGCAAGTTACCTCTGCAAAGGGCTGGGGCAGGAGCAGACGCCAGGGAGGCAAAGCTGCCCGCAACCCCTCTGTCCCAAAAAGCCATCCCACCTCTAAACTTTCTCCTTCCCCAGCCCACAGGGCCGGATTACCCGTGGGAGCTGCTCACCAGGACCACTTTTGAAAGCCCCCCCCGCGCTCACCCCCTCGGCAATCCTTCCCCAGTCCCCTTTCTCCGCAGAGCCCGCCTTTGCCTGCGTTTCCCACCTCTTGCATCGCCTCCCCGCCCCGTCTCCCTGTGCTTTCTTTTCCCCACTGTCACGTATCCCCCCTTTTTCCATGCCCGTGCTTTTTTCTTCTCCATCCCTCCAGGTCTGGGGCGCCTGGGAGCATCACAGGGCGCCGTGCAGCAGGGCAGGGGACAGTAAAGCCTCCGAGGGACTTGTCTCATCCCAGCTCACAAAGCGGGGAGGTGGCTTTGCGATGGGACTACCGTCGGCCCAGTTCGGACTCCCCCGTGTCTCTGTTGGCACCTCCGTGCCCTGTCCCCCCAGTGACTTCCCCAAGGTGGGTCTTGCTGCCTCCCTGGCACGGGGGCTGCAAAGAGAACCTGCAGCAGGGTGCTGTGGGTCCCACCAGCAGCTCCCCAAGGATGGCTTTGGTGGGACCTCATCAGTGGTAAGAGCCACGAGGGGGCTCCAGGAACCCATCGGAGCCAGAGGAGAGATGTCAGGAGCAGAACTTGCATCTCCCGGAGGATGGAGGAAAGATGCTAGGAGCAGAGTTCGCATGTCCTGGAGGATGGAGGAAGGATGCTAGGAGCAGAGTTCGCATGTCCTGGAGGATGCGGTCTCCTCCAGCATCCAGGGTGAAGGAGAGCAGGACAGATGTCACAGATCTGTCGAGGAGGAGGGTCTGCCAGAACTTTTGTCCCTGTCACATACATCATGCCAAGGAGCAGTGCACATATTGCGGTGTGCCCAATACAGAGGCTGTGGCATGGGCTGTGCTGTCCTGACCTGAGGGGCAGCAGGGCCACAAGCTCTTGCAGAACTCTGGTGTTCAGTATATGATCATTTACACCAGCTGCAGATTCGCCCCGCAGTCTTATTCCTGCAGGTCCACGTTTATCCATCACAGCTGTTTTATCCCTGTCTAACTCCACCGAGTGCAGGGGTATTATTTGCAGGAGGTGAATTTGACCCCAGCATTAAAGAAATGCTTTGGATAGCACTGCTGAGCTCACTCCTTGGCAAGCGTCATGGACATGCAGAAGTAACTCCAGGGATGACCTCTTCAAGTGCGGGAGACATCGGTGAGAAAGCAGGTCCCAGTCTGTCTGCTGGTTTGTCACAGTCTAACTCCACTGTCCCATCAGCACTGGGGGAAGAAAACGCTCCTTGTCAAAGACTCAGCATGCCCAACCCTGTTACTGCATGCTGAGGCCTCAGATAACATTTTTGCAAGTCCCCTGGTAAGGTGGGGACGAGACTCAACACCCCTGGCATCGCTGCGATAGCTATGTGTTAGCTGGATGGTTTAGGTAGAGCAGGTAGCAGCGCACATGAGACAAGGTGGCCCTTGCCCAGCACTCTGCCTGGCCAGCACCAGATCCTCCTCTCAGTGACCTTTTTTTTGCCTTTACTCTCGGTGGACGCTTCACGCAGCCGTGCGAGTGGCCAGACCTGGCCACGGCGGACCCTCCTCTCGGACAGGTGGGAATGACGCTGGAGAAGGCACTGCAGCCAGAGCAGATTCCCCACCACCTTCCCTTTGCAGGCCCTTGTCCGTCTTTCCACCAGCAGACTCCGCAGCACAGGGTTTATACTGCTGCAGGGGCTGGGGACAGCCTGGAGCGCCGAGCCTGGCACCGTGGCTCGGTGGGAAGAGCCCTACCCGGCAGCCCCAGACCCACAGCAGCGGTGGGGTGCAGAGTCCATTGGGGCTGATCTGCTCTAACCAAGGGAGGCAGTGCAATTACCCAGGCCGGCTAATTAGGGCTCCAGGAGGACTGGTTTGGAGAACTGAGCGGCTTAGTAGAGGACTGGGACACTGCAGGCGTTGGGGCTGGGGTTTGGAGCAGGAGGGAATGGGGATGCATGAGGCTGCGGATAGCTTTAGACACTTGGGGCCAGCAGAAATGAGGTTGTGGCCGTTCAGCCACTGCCTCTACACCTTCTTTAGGAGCCCCCGCTGTCTCAGGTCAGATTTGGCCAGTAAAAACCCCGATCCCTGAGCTGGTCAGCATGAGCCTGCAGGGAGCTGCAATTCTGCACACCAAGGGGTTTAGGCAGTCTGGCAGGGAAATCAGCTCAGAGGGCTGCTGGTGGGGTCCACAGTGACATGCCCCTTGGGCATCCTCTCCTGCCCTCCAGAGCCTACAGGGTCAGCATGGATTGCTTTAAGCCCATGCTACACCCAGCAATATGGTCCAAAAACATGTTAAGCTTGTGTTGCTACTTCACGTGTCCCAGTCCAGATTCACAGTGTAAACACAGACTTTGACCCTCGGTGATGTGGCTTGAAAGAGGTAGCGGCAGACAAAGAAAATGTCACCTCAGGATTAAAGTTGCCCCTGAATTAAGAGGAGCTGTTCTAAAAAGCTATAGAACGCTGTCGTGATGGAAAAATGAGTGTATGAAGGACCCACCCTGCAGTCAGGGAAAAAATAGATCACAATGTATTCAGGGCTCAGACAAGACCACACTTGCCTGCAAAAATAAAGCCTTGCATTTGACACATTGCTACATATTAATTAGTTTGATCAGCTTGCCTGGGTGTGTTAACATGAGTGAGAGCTCGTGTCTCTACAGTGATGAGCTGTTAAAACTTCCCCTATAGAGCTACAAATAATGGCAGACTGAGATCTTCCCTTTGCCCAGAGTCTTTCTGCTACTTTTCTAGTGCTTTTCCACTCATATTTTTCTATTTCACTTGACTGAGTCTCCTAGGTACCATTTCTTCCCCAGCGCAGAGCCAGAGACCCACAGGAGCAAGAGAAGCAGCTTCCGCACGGGAAGCCAAGGAACCATCACCCCCCAGAGCAGAAAGACACGGAAAAAAGAAGAAAACTCTCTTTTCGTCGCTCTGTCCCCTTCCCTCCCAGCTTCTCCGGGATGGCTGGAGGTGCAGCAGCCGCCGCAGAGGCTGGAGGTAACATCGCCCCTTTAACAGCAGCACTGCAGCCTGACATCAGCGAGCTGGGGAGTCCGGGGAGGGCTGGGAGCTGCTGCTCCAGGAGTGGTGCCAACACATCCCTGTTTCCCTGCCTCTTCCCCGCTCTTGTTTGTGTGTGCCTTTTAACACGCCGCATATGTATCCGTGCCTGCCAGTGGATGTCTGCAGAGTTTACACTAACCAGCTTCAAGCTGAAGTTGGTAAACAGCTACTAAAGTTTTGCTCTTCGTGTCTCCAAGGGTGTCATTTCTGGACAAGGGAATCGCTTGCATCCTTTGACTTCCTACGGGCTATTCCCTTGTTTCCAGCCCAAATAGATCTTCTTCCCACTTAGCTATGCAGACAAGAGGGGTTTGGGTTGGTTTGTGCGTGGCACAGCGGGGGGGAAATGAATCTCCTGTGGTGTCGTGGGGAGTGTTCATGTTTTTACCTGTTTCCTCAACAGGAGGGAGTCAGGCTCAAAACCTGTAGCTTTAGTGTTTAAAGTTCTCTCTCCCAAGCAGAGTCTGTGTCTAAAGCTGCTCTTTTGCCCTGGGACAAAATGCTGAACCCAGCAATTCCTCAGTCCTGCAGGAGGCTGCAGACTAGGTCTTGATTTTATTCAGACTGTCACAACTCAAAAGTTTCTCGGAAACCAGATTCCTATCCCAAACGCTGCATGGCAGTGAGCAGAGAAGCTGAAAGCAAGACCCGAGCACCCATCTCAGCTGCAGCAGCACCACTAAAGCTATTTAAACCCGCACAGGTTTGGGGTTTTTTTTTCACACGTTCTTGCCTTCTGTTTTTGCTGGAGCCTCCGACCCTATTGAGAGGCAAATTTTAGCCATCTGGCAAAGGAGGCTGTAGGGGGACAAAAAAAAGAGAGAGAGAGAGAGAGAGAAAGAAAACACAATGTGCATGGGCACACACACACACACATACGCGCAAAACTCTGGAGATTAGGGAAGACAAAAACTTCGCTGAATGCCGCGGCTTTTGCTGGAGCGCACGGGCAGCCCCGCGGCGGGAGAGGAGGGAGCGGCGGCGGCGGCGGCGGGGAGGACGGTTCCAATGCAGGCAGGTCTGCCTGCCCTGCCTGCCCTGCCTGCCTGCCTGCCTGCCTGCCTGCCTGCCTGCCCTGCCTGCCTGGGGGATGTGGGGAACGGCTGCAGGCAGGGGAAGGCGTGACCTGCATGGAAAATGCCAGACGACTCCAGACGCGCACACACATAGGCGCACACACGCTCACAAATCTCCGGAGGGAGATAAGGCGGACAGCGGAGCGTTTGGAAGGAGGCAAAGCCGTCCCCCGCAAACCAACCCGCGATCCTCCGCACCAAACCCACCGGCAAACCCTCCCGGCAGCAAAATGAGGTGAGTGCCTCCGCGACGGGCCGACCCCGGGGTCCCGCACGCCGTGGTCTCGGGGCAGGGGGGCCATCCCGCCGAGGAAGGTTTCCTTCTGATGCCCGTGGCTTGGGATTCGCCATCCGGCAGCGAACGAGGCGTTGCTCGTGCCTCGGCTTCGTGCCGCAGCCCGGCTTGCGTGTTGGCATCCCGGCAGAGCCGAAGGGAGCCTGGGTGACGGGCGCGCAGCTCGGGCGTACCGCTGCGCCGCGGTCCGTGGGCGAAAGGTGCGAGCGAGGCTGGACGCGCTGCACGGGCTTCGGGTTCCTGCGCACGCCACGGTCGTTTATCACTTTTACGGGAGGTTAAGACTTTCCTGGCACGGGAAAGAAGTCTGATGTTTTGCCTCCCCTGTTTAAAGGGAAAGGAGAGGGCTGCACCAGCAAATGGCCTGTTCGAGTCGAGGAGGTGATGCCCATTTACACCAGCTGAGCATCCAGCCCCGTGCATGTACTCTGACCAGAGGAGAAACAGATTTTCCCCTCGCACATTTTTGTGGTTTCAGACTAGCTGTCAGAAAGAGGCATGTTCAACCTCACTCTGCTTGAAAGAAAAATCGATCCAAATTTCTCAGCTCCCATTAATTTTGCTTTGTAATGAAGAGCTGGGAAAAGTGATGGCACTACACAAACGACCCCCAGAATCTACTGCCCTGGTTTTGAAAGAACACAGACAGGTTAAAAATAATCCACTTATATAGCTTCAATTTCCTCATGAGCATACCTAAACCAAGCCCTGATTTTGAAACCGGGTGTACGTGTACATGTGAGTAGTTCCACCGTCTGCAATACTCACCTACAAGCCTTTGCCAGGCCTTAGTACCTATTTTAGAAAGTGGAAATTTTCGTCTCTAATGGCTCTAATTTCCTGCACATTTCTTTTCCTTTGTGCACTCCACCGGGTGTGAAGAGCCTGAGGTCTGCTCCTCTTTCTGGGTCCCATGCAATGGCACAGGCGTTTGTGTTTACATCTCCAGAACAGGCTGTGTTCTCCCAT
>JAVJGG010000085.1:31042542-31084196 GCA_035590195.1 Aviceda cuculoides
GGCAGCAGACACTGAACTGCCGGGCCAAATTCCCCTTGGTGTTCGTGGCATTCCATTAACCCGCCCGCTGCAGAAGGTATCTCCGGAGCATCGCTGCTCCGGCATCCCCAGCAGCCCATGACCTGGGGCAGCATTTCTTTACTGCCGAGCTGGGGCACCCCAGCTCCTGCCTTCTGCCCCAAAAGGGGAAATCAATATGGGGCAGAGGGGGGGGGCCACAGAGTTTGGGTCACCTCTTCTCTTAGCCACAGCCCAAGCCAAAATGCAAGGGGACAGAGCCACAGCTGGGGAGGGATCTCCTTCTGCCTCCATCCAGAGGGGCAGAAATCTTAACGCGGGAATGAAGCGGCAAGCGGAAACAGGGAAGACGGCAGGAGGCAGTGGCAAGGGTAAATTTAAGGCACGAGAGTGTCGTTATATTGTATTTTTCAAAGGAGGATCCTTTCAGCGTATTTTTACAGGGAATTTCTCTGCGGCAATTGGTATTTCCCTCAGGGACACATCTTCTCTAGTGAAAACGTCGACATCGTGACCCGAGAGGGAGAAACTCCAAACAAACAACCAGGATTTAATTACCAGCCTGCTCGCTGGATGTAAATGATCTACGAAAAAGTATACAGTCCTCAGCAGAAGCAGCGAATATTAACCAGGGATGATGACCTCTCTGTTTAGTTTACTGCTGGAGGGCTGTCTCTGCTCCCTGTGGCTCGGGGCATGGGACCCGTCACAGATAAGGGGCCGTGGATACCTTCGGCGAGGAGAGCACAGCTCTCCCGGGCCTCATCCTGCCGCTCCAGGGCTGTATCCAGGGATGCTGGGGGCAGTGTTGGGACTGGCCCCATGGCAGGAGCATCCTTGGGCCAAGACACGGGGCCCCAGGGAGGTTTTCCCGCGCTTTGGTGATGCTGTGCTGTGGGTCCTGCACCGGCTGAGGCTGGAGGAGAGGGATGGGAGCTCACACGGTGGCTTGTGTGTCCCTGGAGAGGTGACAGCCGCCAGTCCCGCATAGGGAAACTGGCTGGAAACCGCTCCTTCCCACAGCTTCTCTTAAAAAAAAAAAAAGCGTTTTCTGCAGAAAAGGCTGTGTGCCACACGCTCATGCTGCCACAGCCGGGACATCGTGTCAGGGCTGAAATGCCATTTTCATTTGCTCTTGGTGATGGTGCTCCTGTTTTTCAGTCTGAAATGCTATTTCATTTCATGGATTTAAAAGAGATTCTGAAGCACCACAGTATGTTTCAAAGGGATTGAAACCAGATGGATCCCAAATTACTTGTTTTCCTTTTTTTTTTTTTTTTTTTTTCAGAATGCTATTTCACAAAAAAAAATAAAATTCAATTGGGTTTTTGTCCCAATGCAGGGTGCGTGTTTTTCTCCAAATTCTCAAAATTTATCATCGGAAAGTCTCTCTCTTTTCTGGCCAGCTCCAGCTTGTATGAGAGGATGGAAAATATCTGGAGGCAATGTCAAGGCATGCTGAGTTACCATTTCCACGTTGGCTTTCCCTGGTGTGAACGAGTTTCCGCCTGCTTGTTCAGCCCTGGGAAATTTCCCTTTTCAGCCCCAGACCTTCCCTGGCCAGCGCATCCCGAGGGTCTCCAGGAGACAGGGATGCAGCTGGAGGAGGGTCTGGCCTCGCCAAGGCCACGCAAGCCAGGGATGGCATCGCAACAGCTCCGGGACCCCATGGGTCCCCGAGGAGGTGACTGTTTTCCCGGGCATAGGCTGGGGGGCTGCGTGCTTCGTCACGGCCCCAATGGCATTGGCTTGGCATGAGCTGCCGGAGCTGGTGTTGTGGTGTTCATCGCATTCCTCAGCCGAGGGGTTATTCATATTCAAATCTCCTGGGAGAAAGCGGGCAGGGTGCTGGGAACTAGCTGGGAGAGGTTGTGGTTGGGACAAGGGCTGGGGGTGGGATTTGCGGGAGAAGATGTGGTCAATGCTGAAATGGTCCTGGGGAAAATGGGAAAGAAAAAGGAAGGGAGGGGGTTTCCAGGGAGAACTGGAGAGTTTTCCGCAGGTATTACTGTGCTTTCAGGCACAGGCAAGGCTCTGCTTTAAAGGGATGCACATAGAGACTGGTGAACTGGCATGACAACAGGGCACACTGGCTCGTTTGTCCCCTCCCGTAACCCTCCTGGCGCGTGGCTCCGAGTCCAAACAGCGCCTGGCTCTGCAGGTCTGGAGCCAGACAGGGACCCTGGGTGGCAGGGATGGGACCGCGTTTGTCCGAGCCAGCCCAGGGGACAGAAGCGCCATCCAAATTAGAGCTGCTGCTTTGAGCTGCTGCAAAACCAAGGGGCAGGGGCACCTCTGGCATCCCAGCGCCTTCCCCAGCAGCACAGCCCTCACGCAGATGCTGCCGACTGGAGCCGCGTTTGGGCTGAGGGAGGAGGCAAGGGGGAGCATCTCAGGTACCCACAGCTCCCAGTGGGAACCACACGGCCCCGGGGCTGATTTTCACACTCCTTCTTCCGCGCCTCCTGCCCACGTCCTCCCACCTCCCAAACAGGCTCCTTCCCTGCATCCTCCCCTTACACCCCTCAGCTCTTCCCTACGTCCCGCATGCTACCTGCTGTCTCATCTGCTTCAGAGGGAAACCGCAGGCAGGAGTGGGCACACCCGAGTCCCTGCGTTCATTTCCCAGAAACCATTTAATTGCTTTACTGCAGTAATGGTATCTCAGAGAGCCGGAGCACTGGGAGTCAGACCTGCCATGCTCCGAGCATCCCCGTGATCAAGCTTGGCTGCAGAAGGTGAGGTGAATGGAGCGGAAATGGCTGGAAATCGATTTTTAGGGCCGAGGCAGCTCCAGCAGGATGGGGCAGCCGGGGGTGCAGAGCTGCAGCCTTAGGCTGTGGCCATCGAAGGCTGCCAGACGGGCAGCCTGCCCCACGGAGACGCTGCTGAGCCCTGGCAGGGGACAGGCTGGGCAAGCGAGGCAGGGACCTGAGCTCTCAGGTGCAGAGCGCGACTCCAAGCCCAGCCTGACCTCCCCCGTTCTTTCTGCTAACAGATTGAAGCTGAGGACCAGGAGCTGGCAACCTTCTGCGGCAGGGAGACGACAGACACAGAGCAGGCTCCCGGACAGCAAGTGATCCTGTCCCCAGGGCCCTACATGGGGCTCACGTTCAGGTCCGACTTCTCCAACGAGGAACGCTTCACTGGCTTCGATGCCCACTACACCGCCGTGGGTAAGCAGCAGTTAAGCCTGTAGGACTGGCTTGCCGGGGTAGCGCAATAAATTTCCTAGGATCACATCCCAGGGCAGCCTTGGGGATGCTAGCAAGAGAAGTCCTTGTGTGCAGCCCTTGAGCCATATGGGACTTGCTGGGTGCTCGTGTGACCCACCACGTGGGACAACTAATTTCTCAGTGCTGTAGCAAATGTCCCCATGAGGATTGATGGGGGGGGAGCTGCAGGGTGACCTCCCTCCCTTGTTATCTCCTTTCTAGATGTGGACGAGTGCCTGGAGAAAAGTGACGAGGAGCTGGCGTGTGACCACTACTGCCACAACTACATCGGCGGGTACTACTGCTCCTGCAGGTTCGGCTACATCCTCCACTCCGACAACAGGACCTGCAAAGGTACCACCCAGGCACAGCTCGGACATGGGGATGGTCACACAGAGGGGTCCCTGAGCAGGCAACGGACTTACCAAACACAGGGAAAACTGCCCTCTTTTGCTGCCAGGAGGAACGAGGTGCCTCTTCCCCTACAAACCAGTAGCCTGAGACTGGAGAGCACCCAAGGCCTGCAGTCCTTTTGCATAGGAAGGAGACGTGGTTTCTCCCATGGGCTGCGCTCCTCAGCTAAGCGCTATAGACCTTCTCAAGTCAGAGAAATTAAAAGGGTTAGTCTCTGCTCTGAATCTGCATCATGTAGATTAGCTGGGGTTAGCGCTCAGCCCAGGACCTCTATGCCACAGGCGTATTTGGAGATTGGCCGCGTGAGGTTCTTCTTGCAGGGACCCGTATTTGGGGTCCATGGACCCACCCAGCAGACCCCACTCCACTGGGAGGGCTCCTGAGTATGATCAGGCCGGGATGTGGCTGGCAGGGCCCTGAGCGAGCCGTGGCTGTGTTTCAGTGGAATGCAGCGACAACCTCTACACCCAGAGGAGCGGAGTGGTCACCAGCGCCGACTTCCCCAGCCCCTACCCCAAAAGCTCGGACTGCCTGTACCGCATCGAGCTGGAGGAGGGTTTCTTCATCACCCTGAGCTTCGAGGACAGCTTCGACGTGGAAGACCACCCCGAGGTGACCTGTCCTTATGACTACATCAAGGTGAGCTGGGCTCTGCACACTCCTCCTGTCCCTCTCCCCTGTTGTTTCCCTGGTGATGGGACCAAAATTGCCCTGATGTAAACAGGGGTGATGAAACCAGCAGGAGCCCTGTGCCCAACTGACCCCATGTCTCTTACCACATCTGATTTTGACCCTCTCAGCCAATAGTGACCCTCTTCCAGTTCACATCCCCCCCCAACACATGGTGCTCAAGCCCCACTGAACCCACTGCAGCCCCATCCATTAGCCTCAGGGTGAAGCGATCATCAGGGATCAAAGATCCCCCTCAAACCGCCCACTCTTCTTTGCCTTGGCAGATCAAAGCTGGACATAGGGAGTTTGGCCCTTTCTGTGGAGAGAAGTCCCCAGGACGCATTGAAACCCAAACCAACAGCGTGCAGATCCTCTTCCACAGTGACAACTCGGGAGAGAACAGGGGCTGGAAGCTGTCGTACACAGCAATTGGTAACTCCTGCTGCTTTTTTCCATTTGCTGGGCTTGGGCAATGAGAAGGGCTTTATAAACCCTGCAGGTGGAGATCGTGAGTTTGGTGGTCCATGATCCTGTCTTCAGAAAGGGTCTGTTCCAGGAATCGCAAGAAGACAGGAATAAAATAACACGGAGCCCTCCCTTCAAAGGGTGCTTTTTTTCCCTACATCAGATGGGCCCTGAAACAAGACCACATTGCAAAGCAGAGCAGTTTGGGGCAGGGTAATTGCGTGAGCTACTGTTATTAGCTCCCAGCTTTGTAATGCCCAAAGCCAGGGTATTACAGATGGCAGGAAAGACCTGGAGCCTCCACTCCTTCTAGGAGAAGAGCCTGGCTGAGCCGTGCCAATGTAGGCTGATAGCAAGAGCAGGGCAGGGATGCTCATGGTATATATATACTCTGCTATATGGACCGGGTGGCAGAGCTGGGACTCTTAAATTTCCTCTATTTATTCAGCTGAGTTTTGTTTTGCTTCGTTTGCTTTTTATTCAAAGGAAACCCATGCCCACTTGTGCAACCACCAATCAATGGGAAAATTGAGCCTTCCCAAGCCAAGTACACCTTCAAAGACCAGGTTGTCATCAGCTGCAACACCGGATATAAAGTCCTGAAGGTATGGGGTGATGGTGTGGAGCTGGGCACCTGGATAAGAAAGGGGGGATCCTTCCCCCCAAATCCATTGCATCTCTGGGAGAGTGAACACAACCCACACACCATCCTTACCCCTTTCCCAGGGGCAAGGAAAAAGCCTCCTCTGAAAGCCACCAACTTTCCTTTCCAAAGACACAGAGGAAGAGCCACCCTCTCAGCATCCCTCCGGATCTGGCCAGCTCCCAGCTCAGAGGCTTGGCACCTCTGCCAGAGAAAAAGCCGGCAAAAGCCCCGGAGGAGCTGCCAGGGCTCTGCCTTCTCCCCACCTCAGCGGGTGCTGGCTCGGCTGCCCAGGTAGCCCTGCAAAGGGCAGCCTCCACAGACAGGGAGGTCCTCCAGGACTTTGGGACAGCTTCGGCAAGTCAAGGGGGCCGGGATTTTGGCAGGCCTTCTCCGGAAAACAGCTGAGAACCACGGGGAGCGCGGGTGACTCACAGGGTGGTTGTCTTTCCTCCAAACCAGTAGCCCGCTTTGACTTCCGACATGGAGCTGGGTATTCCTCTGATCTCCTCCCAGCCTCATCCTTCATGCAGAGCTGCCTCCTTACCCATCTCAGCACCTAGAACAGGAATAAATTACTCCAGTTCTTTTGCATTCAGCATGCCACTAAGTTGCTGGCAACAAGTTTTTCATTATGATTTTATTGCAACTTTTAGCTAGAAAAGTTCTCTTCCAGGGGGGTCTGGATATATCTTGACTAAATCACCAAGAAATTGCCTTTTTGTGGAGAGATTAATGTCCTTGCCTTGTACACTGATGTTGGGGTTTTTGCTGGCATCTTCTGCACAGGATAACCTGGAAAGCGACTCCTTCCAGATCGAGTGTCTAAAGGACGGGACATGGAGCAACAAGATCCCTATCTGCAAAAGTAAGGACACCCTTCCCCACCCTGCCAATGTCCTTTTCCTGCTGAAATCATTTCATGCTAAAGGCAGCTGCTCTGCCAGAGCGGAGTTCCTTGCTCAGAGACACAAACCCAGCCAGAGAGGCTACGTAACTCTGCAAAGCTCTTTTGGCTCATTCTTGGATAACATAACAGGGCTCGCTCCAAATGCCGCAAGCAGGAGGTTGGTGCTTTTATTTAGATTACTCATATAACTTGATTTGCGAGCCGCTTTGCTGTCTCCCTGTCAAAGAGCAAGCCAGGCTCTTGAGAGCTGGCTCTGTTGGCTAAATCTGGGACAATTTGGGATAATCCAATTCCTGGTCCAAATTTCCTTCCCAGTGGAGACTACTAAGACCTAGGGCATTAGAGATGTCCCAGGTACTAGCCTAAATTGGGCGCTGCTCAGCTAAGTGAAAGGGGAGAGAAAAGTTGCCCAAATATTTACAAACCTTAAAATGCGAGAAAAGGGGAGGAGAAAGGAGATGCCATTTGCAAGGATGGGTGACTATTTGGATCATCTCTCCTTTCACCTCACCCAGCTCCTCTCTCAGCTCAGACTTGGGAGAGGTACCTGGTAACACCTTTTTCCCTTTCCCCCAAACACCCTCAGCCCTCAGGGAGGCTCTCACTGCTGCTCAGTCTGCTGTAAGGCAGGCCCAGAGAGGAGAAAAGCAGCAAACACGCTCAGAGAAGGTCCCAAGACCTTCCAGGAGAGGCAGGATGAGATGCTCTCAAGGGATGTCAGGATCCAGACTCTCCTCATCCGGGCAGATCCTTTTTCTTTTAATGATATTGTGGATCTTACCTTAGAAGAGTATTTCTGGAGTTTTAATTCATGTTTTCTCACTCAAAATGGAAACTGGGAGGCTCTTAGACCTGCTAAATAGATTCATATCTGAAAGGGTTCCTCAGAAAGTGTGGGGTCAGTGATGCTTCTGCCCTACCAAAGAACTCCCCATTCCTATAACTCTCACCACCACCGTCTCCCGTTGATTTTATCCAGCTTGAACAGTGATCAGATAAAAATTGGCATTGTCTAGAAAACAAGAACAGAAATCGAGGTAAATGTTTTTAACCTCAAAAAGTGTTATTTTTTGGAGAAAATTGAAATTATTACCTGCTATATTCCAGCTGGGCTGGAACTGATCCCTTCTGGCGTGATATGACTCACTACACTAAATTTCTAACACTTATTTTGGAAAGCCAAGAAGCCCCTAAATGGGCAACTCAGGCCTCCAAACTGCAATGCCTCCCACCCCCCCGGGATGTCTGAGAGAGCCAGGGCACAAGCAAAAATGGTTTTAGAAAGCAATGCAGAAAATAGAAAACTTCCCAGCCAAGGTGGATCAAATCCAGCTTCGTGGCCTGGCGAGGCTAAACACAAACCTGTGACAGCTTCTCCCAGCCGCTGTCCCCAGTGGGACACAGTCCCAGCCACAGTCCCCAGTGGCTCCGCCAGCAGCCACGGTGGCAGGGCTCGCCGGGCACTCGTGAACGATTTCTGGTGTTTTGGGGGCTGGGTTTCCTGCATGCCTCTCTCTGCTCATCTACTAATTGGGCTTTCTCTCTCTGCTCTCCTCCTTCCCCTCTGCTTTCGGTGCAGCTGCAGATAGAGCCGACAACCAGACAGAGGGAAGAGCCGGCTCGGAGCAAGTGGCCGCGTGAGGCTGGCACCGGCCGCGCCGCCCCGACGGGTGCCCTCTCTGATCTGTCCGGTACCCAGGGCAGGTCCCCTTTGCCCCTGGCCCAGCTGCCAAATCCATCTCCGTGGCTTGTCTAACCGGCATGGCACTCTTAACCCCCCTGCGCCTGGTGCTTTCTTAACTCCGTCTCGAGAAGGGGGAAGGAAATTTGGAGTCGAGCCCCTCTTTCCCACGGCCACGCGGCCCCACGGGAAGGCTGCCTGCCCGTGCCCCTGGCGCTGCTGCCGCCGCCAGCTCCCGGCACGTCCTCCGCATCCCTCCCTCTCCGCTCGGATGGCCTCGGCACGGCTTGGCTCCCCCTCCAAGGCGGCGGTTGCGCCAGGAGCGCGGCACGGCCGCCTGGCTGTTTGTTCGTTTGTTCGGATTCAGCCTCCTGCTGCCCTTCTTCCCCGGCCCAGCACCGCAAATAAGAAACACTCCTTCCTCTCCCCTCTCTGAGAGTCCTGGTGCCTTTCAGACCCGCCGGGCAAGGAGGCCTGGAGGATGGGTTGGCATCACCAGCCCTTTCCTGCAGGCACTGAGCCCTGGCACCGGCACAGGGGGATGGATGCTCCTTCACCTCCCTTTTTCTCCCCACCGCTGGCCTGGCGGAGGTGAGGATGGGCTGGCCTCAGGCTGATGGAGCAGAATGAGGTCAGAGCCCGGTGTCTGGGTCCACTCATGTCCTCAAAAGCCCAGGGCATGCAGCCTGGATTTCCCAAGGCATCAGAGGCTTCACTGGGAGGATGCTGAGATGTGGACTAGAGGCTGGGAGAGGAGGAGAAGGTGCGTGTTGAGGAGCTCGGTCCGCCTCTAGTCCTACACAGACGGAGATGCTAAATGGCCCCTTTCCCAAAGGCAAAAGTCTGGAAAGCCTCACGGCACAAACTCCTCACCGTTTCAGCAGGACCCAGGACACTGGTGGGGCAACATCGCTGTGCAAGAGCCCATTCTCCGGGCATCAGGCTTGCCCCAGCCCTGGGGTACACACGGCGAGGGGGTGGGCTGTGCAGGCCAGTGGATGCTGCCCTGCAGCCATAACCAACCCCAGAGCAGATGTGCGAGCCAGGCTGGTCTCTCAACATCCATTCCCTCCTTCCTGCAAGCCCCAGCATCCCCCAGCGCCTTAGAAAGGTCTCACGGTTGCTGGCACCATGGCACAGGAGCACTGTGCACCCAAGCACCACTGGAAGACCTCAGGAAAGCTCAGGCCAGCTGGGGACCCCCAGGGCTGGTGAGAGGGGTCTGTGTCCCCTCCTCTGCCCCTCTGCAAGGTACAGGTACCCAAAGCCACCACCCAACCTGGCTGCACCCACACACCCCTCCCATCACCTGCTGTCCCTACAGGAGGTTGGAGAGGACCCTGGCGAAGAGTGAGCTGCAGCGTTTTGCCATAAACTAGGCTTTTTTCACCCAAGCAGGTGGTTAACCCTGAGCATCAGTACATGTCCCTGGTGCCAGCTACTGCTTCTAGTGAATTGTCTCTTAGTTAGTCTGGATCACTGTATGAGGAGTTAGGGCTCCTATCTTTGCGCCCTTCCCATCCTGGAGCACACGAAGATTCACAGAGCTCATGTCATCCCTGATCCACAGGACTTGCTTTCTGCAAAGTCACCCATCCCCTACTCAACCCCTCATCTTAAATATGTCAGAATCCAGTTCCACAGCACTGCTTTTCCCGGCAGGATCAGACCCCGGTTCCTGCCCTCCCCCGGGGCAGGTGCCCCAGGACGGGGCAGGGGGGAGCTGCACAGCATCATCCAAGTGTGCTGTGAACTGCCCACAGGGTAGGGAGCTGCAGCTCCCACGGGGTGTCTCCTGGTTTTGTTGGATGAACTACTTTGCAACCTGGGGTCCTTCCTGGGGTGGGTGGCACAAGCCCAATCCAGGGGACAAGCTGGGGAGGAGAGGCTGGGCAGAGCACTGCGAGGGATGTGGGTGAGAAAGGGGACCGTGGGCAGGCCATGGGAAAGGGCAATGACACCCTGGAAATCCTTCTTCCTCCACCAGGCCCTGAGCCCACGCCAGGAATGGGTGAACCAGAGCCAAAACTGCCCACATCCTGGGGGATGGAGCAGGTGGGATCTCACCCACATCTGCTGGCCTTCCCCTGCCTGCAGACCAGCCAAGCCATGCTCTCAGTGTCCCTCACCTCCTGCCACCACAGGACAGCTAGGACCTAGGGTTGCTCAGCCTGATCTGTAAATGCTTATCAGCACTGTTCGGAGAGCAAGACCCGGAGCAGGAGGGATGGGGCCGTGCTCTCAGCAAAGCCCCGTGCCTTGAGGAGCACCCCTGATGCGTGGCGTAGGTTAGTGGATCACTGCCTGCTTTTCCCTGCCCACTCTGAAGGGATGCAAAGACATACTCTTGGACCGTCTCTCAACGGATCTCACCTGCCCGAGCAGGTTTCTTGCCCTCTCAAAGGTATAGCAGAGACCTCGCACTAAATGAAGTGCACAGAAGGGGCTCCCAGGACGGGGGTCTCCACCAGCACGAGCGGTGTTGGCCATACGGCCTGTGGGTGAGCCGCGCTGCTGGTGTTCGGCGGTGCCACCCGCGTGCCCTGTCTTTGCAGGGTGGCCATGGTGGGGTTTCACGGGGCCAGGCTGCCCTGCCTGGGGACAGCCTCCTGCTGCCAGCTGAGGCCGTGCCAGGCTGTGCCCCCTGCGGTGCCCCAGAAAAAGGGGATACAGGGCTATATGGGCCCTCACTCTGCCCCGTAGGACCACCACCACATGCCTGCTTGCTGGCTGGCTGGACACCCCAAGAAAACAGCACAGGGCTCAACCCCCCCTTCTGTGTTGGCTTTCAGTTGCTGACTGCAAAGCACCGCCGGAGCTGGAGCATGGCTTTGTCACCTTCTCCTCCAGGAACAACCTGACCACCTATCGAGCAGCCATCCAGTACCACTGCCAGCACCCCTACTACCACATGGCCCCCAACAGCACCGGTGAGCAGTGGGGCCGGGCCGCGTCCCCACGGCATGGTGTGGGTGGGCACGTGGCCGCGCGTGCGTGCGTTCGCAAACGGGGGGAGCTTGGGATGGCCGCTCTGGGATGGTCTGCAAGCAGCGGGCTGTGGATGTAGCCTCCACACATCATACCCTGCATCTACACTGCCTGGATTGTCATATTGGCCGCATCCTGCTCTGCAATGAGGTAGGATGGAGTTAGCAGTGTCTGGTACTTTGCGTGTGTGTTTCACAGCCTTGGCAGAGCAGTGCGGTTGTTCTGCACTCTGCCTTCTCACCCCGCCATCTGCTCTCTACAGCATATGAAATTTTCTGTGTCTCTGTGAAAGGAGCTGCTGCTGGAGAGAGGACCACATCCAGCAGCCTCAGAAAGGGCTCCACAAGGCTCCCCATCCTAGTACCCCAATGTCAAGCGTAGCCAAAGCTGAACAGATAGCAGTGGGATCATGGCAGACTGAGTTTCCCCTTTATCCCCCCGGTCCACAATCACAAAGACATCACAAGGTGCTTTGCCAGGCACCACATGTCTCTGCACCCTTCAGACCCAGCTCTGGGCCGTAGCAAGGGCGTGCACACACCCCAGCCCTTCTTCCTCCTCCTCCCTCAGCAAGCACAGCCAAAGGATTTCCT
The DNA here is from genome assembly GCA_035590195.1 of Aviceda cuculoides. Lineage (NCBI taxonomy): Eukaryota > Metazoa > Chordata > Aves > Accipitriformes > Accipitridae > Aviceda > Aviceda cuculoides. The sequence goes on from JAVJGG010000085.1 coordinate 31,054,142, forward strand.
CACATTCCTGTCTCCCTGCTCATATTCCCCCGCACACCCACTGGCCCCGCGCATCTGGTCCCAGCATCCCTGATGCATTAGCGGAACAGGCACTGGCAGCGTTAATGGGGCAGCAGCTGCCAGCCGAGGCTGAGGGCACAGAACAGCCCTCCAGACAAACCAAGGCAATGAAACCCAGGATGGTGGTGTGTCCCCTGCATGGGGGCAGGGCTGCCAGTCCCCCCCAGGGAATGGAGTACAGCGAGCGTAAAAGGGAGGTCACCTCCTGCTCTAGAAAAGAGTTCAAAAGGTCCTGACGGCTGGGCAACATCTCCTCCCTGCAAAAGATGCCCCGTCATGCCAGGGCCACGGCCCAGCTAATGCTTTGTTCTCTTCTAGCCACCTACACGTGCGACGCATCGGGGGTATGGAGGAGCGAGGAGCTGGGGACCAAGCTGCCATCCTGCCGACCAGGTACAACTGCTGGGGTGGCCGGTTCCCACGGCAAGGGGTGCGGAGCAGGGACATGCAGGGGGGAGGATACCTCCATGCCTGGCCCGAACTGCTGCTTCCCTAGGCAGGGACCCTGTTCCCTGGTGGCAATGCCATATGCCTAGGCTATGTGTATCCAACTGCTTCAGTGTATGGCCAGGAGGGCGATGGGGACAGAGGCTTCCTGCTATCCCAGCTAGCCCAGACAGTCAGGGTGCAGTGGTGGCACTGGGCAGCAGTGATGAGGGCATGTCTCTCTGGCAGTGTAGGCCAGCAGTGGGGTCACAGCCATCTTGGCTGTCAGGGCTCGCCAAGCTCCCTGCTCCAGCAGACAAGGAAACCAGCAGCCCCAGGGCAGAGCCCACTGGCCATGTTCAGCCCCCAGCATCACCGGAGATGGCTCCAGCCAAAGGCAGAGCATCACTTGCCCAGCGCCACTGGCTGTCAGCTCCCATTAGCAGTGTGTCCACATGCAGAAGCAATTAGCACCTCTCCAAGCCTTGCAGAAAAACCCAGCCGCTTTGCAGGGAAGGAAAAGTCCCAAGCCTTTGAGCAGCGGCAGAAAAGTTTGCAGCCAGAAAGTTTCCAGGCCAGGTGCCCACTCGGAATTAAACAGAAGTCCCTGGGACGTTGGCTGGCCATAGCCAAGTGTGGGGCCGGGTCTGGATGCCAGCCAGGGCAGCCGGAGGCAGCTCCAGGTGCAGGTTGTGGTCGGATGTGCAGGGACAGCTCTCGGGAAAGGTGCAGGGATCTGGCTGCCGTGCAGCAGCTGCAGCTGCAGCCGCGCTGGGGTTTGGGAGCTGGCCCAGCCCCATGGAGGGTACCTGCTCTCTGGCCATGCTGAACGACTACAAGGCCAGAGGAGGGCCCCCCTGAGATTCCCGGCATCCCACGGAGCTTCAAGGCCAGGGCTGTGGCTGCTCTTGATGCGGTGGCTACTCCCTGCATCTCTCCTTGATGTTTCAGCCTGAACTAATTTGAGACGGGAGCATACGGGGACATCTTTCGGGGCCATAGCTGCTTTCATGGGCCATTTCCAGGCCTCCTGATTAGTGACAGAAGTCAGAGAGACTTCAGGAAAATGGAAAATCCCAGAGAGAGGGTGATGCTCTCCTGAGATTGGGATCTGCAGGCAGCAGCTGGCCAGCTGCTCTTCAGATCTTTCCCCGTGTCTCACGCCACCTCCCCATCAATAGAAACTCCTCTTCCAGGCCACTCTGCGCCTGCCTCTGCCATTAGTGGGAGCATTTGCAGCCTGGTCAGCATTTTTCATATGTAATTTAATAGAATAAATATTTGGCTGGATGCGCTTCCTCTAAAACCATCTCCCTGGGACAGCCGTCAGCTTCGTTGCAGCAGACCAGCTGGGCTGGGCTGGGATGCAGGAATTATTTGCCCGAGTATGTTTTCTATTCCTTGCAGCACTGGGAAAGGCAGGGGAGCAGAGCGGAGCACACGCAGAGACACTCACCATGCTCCCTCCCTGCCGGAGTCGCAGTTTTCCTAGTGGCAGACCCCAGCCACAACAAATCTGCATTAGCATCTCCTGGTGCTCCTGCCCTGGTTGCAAGGCTGACCCTCAGCCCTGATCCCATCACCCTGGGGGGTCAGACTCTCTTTCTGTGAGGCTTTGCATCCTCCCCTTGCAGCACAGGGAGCATCAGGGCAAAGTCCTGGCACTTTCCGTGGAGGATGTGGGTTGCCTTTGCAGACTCAGAGGGATGAGAGCTGCTGTGATTCGGGACTCTTCCAGCTGTAGAAGGGCAAGCCCAAATCAACTCCCACAACCTCCCAATGCTATCAGCACCCCCAAGCAACCTGGGAGTCCCCCTCCACAGTGCTACCACAGGCATGAACCAGCCCCACCACCACCAACCATGTCCCAAGGCTTAAGTTCCCCAGGGGCAGGATTGTCCCTGCACACCTTGCCTAACACTCCCAGAGCCACCTTCAGCATTCTGTGTCCCTCCTCTTCCTCATGCCATGTCACAACACCTGTATAAAGCTCCTGGAAGCAAACCAGGCAGCACGTCAGGGCTCTTCAGATATTAACTCTGGGTCTGTTGAGGTGCTGAGCAGAGGTATGCTGCCACCAGAATCGTGGTGAGGACTTGAGATGCAGGAGTAAAGCCCATGGTGCTAGGCAACATCCCACGGCTGAGCCTTCTCCAACCACAGCTCCTCTGGGAGGAAAAATGCCATGGCCGTGAGACCACAGACCTCGTGACGGGTCTCAGAGCGAAGGGTGAGGCTGGGCTGATGTCAGGCTCCAGTCCTCCCACTGGTGTTCCCTTGGGTTTCTTGGCACACTGAGCAGGAGCTGGACAAGTGGTTGGATGGTCTGGGAAGGGCTGAGTGAGCTCACAAGCCACAGTGAGGCTGCAGGATTATTCATTTGGCCTTTCTGCTTCTGAAGTGGTGTGGACCCAGCCAAATCACTCCTGAAACTGAACCACAAGGAGAGGAATTGCAAAGTGCAGGCTGGCCCTCAAGCCATCTCCTTGTCCCAACTACCAGCTCAACTGTACAACAACCCTTTAAGTCACAGCCCTGTTTTACTGCAATCCAGGCTTGGCAGAAATCATAGCATCTGTCAGGTCTTCAAGACAGCAGAAGGATCCCTCCAGTTGCCTTTCCCTAAGGAATCTGGTAGCACCATGTTCCCCATCTGGAGCACAGATCACATCATAGATGGAAACCAAGACTAAGGTTTGATACTACTTAAAATGCTTGAAGTCCCACCCCGGCTCACGTGTTTTGCTGAATCCATGCCTGACTTCAGCGTCAGGAGATCTGGTACAGCTTTGGGGTAGCTAACCCTCAATGAAAGCCTCCACGGCACCATAGTAACATGGTCTAGTGGGCAGGGATGATGGTTGGACTCGATGATCTTGTAGGTCCTTTCCAACCTAAATGATTCTATGATTCTATGATTCTATAGTGTGCTATACACAAATCTGACTGTCCGTATTCATGCACAGTGGGCAACAGCTCGCTCTTTGCATCAGATGAGCCTGTTATTTGCAGGGTAAATCCTTCAGCCTCTCTGGAGTAGAGGTCCAGCACATGGGACCTTGGCACAAGCCCACCCTTTTCGTCAAGGGCTCTCCACCTCCCTTCATGACAGGGCCATGTGTGCTACAGCCCTGCCCTGACAAGTACCAAAAGGTTGACCCTTCCCAAGCTCAGTGGAGACTCTTTGGGCCTGAGACACACCTGGGCTGGTAGCCAGAAGTGTGCCTAGAAAGTCCGTGGTCTCATGGCCAAAAACATTCACATCCTCCTTTCACAGCTTATAGCAAGGGTGAGGAAGGAGAGGACAGCTGGGAGGCTACATTTCTGGAGCAAACTTTTGGGACTAACTGGGCCTTGACTGCCTGTGACCAAACCCAGAATGGACTCCTGCAGAGCCAGGACAGCAGGAGCAGGGAGTTCCCAGGTCTGAAGATCCCTCCTTCCCTGGTCCAGCATGGGGTCTAGTGGCTCAACTTTGTTTCAGGCCTGTCTCATTGCCGGCAGAAGAATGGCATGTTCTGGGCAAGCTGCCGTAACTGTAGGAGCCACACAAGCCACACTCCAGGGTGCACGAGTGCTGGGGAGATGCAAGGGGAGTTTGGACTCTCTGCCACACCGTGAAGGTATTGCAGGCCACAAACGTGCAATGATGGATGGTGCTGAGCAACATGCATTCATCATTGCAAGTAGACTGTGCCAAAAGCCTCGATACACCTCCCGGGACAGCTGCCTGAGATCCTCCCTTGGGTCCCCCAGGGTGCCATGTAGGAGCAGATGCCAGGACTGATGCCATCAGCACCTGGGGAAAGGAGGCCCAAATCCTGGAAACCAAGAGGTTCTACTGACCCATAGACAAGACACTTCTCTAATCTATGCCTCATTGTCCACAGCCACAGAAAGCATGGGACATTCGGAGGGCTTTTTTTAACTCTTGGAGAGCTGGACCCAATTGTCCTGGGGCTGTGAGCAAAGAAACATGCTCTGTGCTCCAAAAGTATTGCTGAGACAGCAGAGATAGCACTGAGGTCTCCTGGTTTCATGTTTAACCCTCAGGTGCAGAGAAACATAGGGTGGCTCCCACTTCACAGAAGAAACTGGACAACCCATGCAGGCTTCAGAATGGCCTCTTTGTCCATGACTAGCTTCACAAGAGCTGAACAAGGTCACACCAGCACCCTCACAGAAGAGCAATAGATTGCCCCTTTTCTGGAAGGGCAAGCTGCTGCCACCAGAAATGGTTCCATCAAGCAAGTAAGACACAAAAGGAGCTGGGGCTGTCTTTAGTGAGCAAAACCCTTCAGGACAGATGTGTTCCTTTCCCAGACATACCTCCAAAGACCTGTTAGCATAGGGGATGGGGTGTAATGCCCAGCCTACTCCAAGCTCTGAAGCACAGTCTGCCAGAAGAAGGTAAACATGGCAGGGAGGATGGGCTTTATCCGCTGAGAAAAGGAGAAGAGTTGCCCTCTATAGAAAAAAAAAAAGACACGGGTGTTTGGTTTGAAGATAACCAGCCATGTGGCACAATCTACGGGAATGTCCCTTTTCATTTGTTCCCTAGATAAGTGCTGGGAGTAACTGTCCTGTCCTTTTCGTCCCCAGTGTGCGGCCGGCCAGCTCGTCCTCTGCCTGGGATCATCAAGCGCATCATTGGTGGGCGAAACGCAGAGCCCGGCTTCTTCCCCTGGCAGGCCCTGATTGTGGTGGAGGACATGTCCCGGGTACCCAACGACAAATGGTTTGGCAGTGGGGCCCTGCTCTCAGACTCCTGGGTGCTGACAGCCGCCCACGTGCTCCGCTCCCAGCGGCGAGACAAGACCGTCATCCCCGTCTCCAAGGAGCACGTCACTGTCTACCTGGCCCTTCACGATGTGAGGAACAAGATGGAGGCCGTCAACCGGACAGTGGAGAAGATCATCCTCCACGAGGAGTTTGACATCCAGAACTACAACCATGACATCGCTCTGGTCAAGCTGAAGGAGAAGGTGACCATGGGGAATTATGTCATGCCTGTCTGCCTGCCCCAGTTTGAACACGAGCTGGAGGGGCCTCACCCCAACACGCTGGGGCTGGTGGCTGGCTGGGGTATCTCCAACCCCAACATCACGGTGGACGAGATCATCAGCTCGGGCATGAGGACACTGTCCGACATCCTGCAGTACGTCAAACTGCCGGTGGTGCTGCACGCGGAGTGCAAGACCAGCTACGAGTCACGGTCAGGGAACTACAGCGTGACCGAGAACATGTTCTGCGCTGGCTACTACGAAGGTGGGAAGGACACTTGCTTGGGAGACAGCGGGGGAGCCTTTGTCATCCAGGACCCGGGAACCCGGAGGTGGGTGGCCCAAGGGCTGGTCTCGTGGGGCGGCCCAGAGGAGTGCGGCAGCAAGCAGGTGTATGGTGTGTACACCAAGGTCTCTAACTATGTGGACTGGGTGGAGAAGAAAACAGGCTCCTCAGGGAGGTGGACATTTCTGGACCCAGAGCTGGAGAGCTGAGTGACTAATCAGCCTGCCGCCGCAGCTGCCTTTCTTGTTGTTGTTGTTTAATGTACTCCAGACTCCGGTCTTTCGCAAGCGGTAGCCACGATGCTCAGCACACGCCAGGCCTTTGCCAGCCCTCCACGTCATTTGTTTCGCTTGGTCCCGCATCCCTTCTCTTGCGCTCTTAGGGAACGCTTGCCAGGGAGCTGGGGGAAGGGAGCGAAGGGCAAGAGCATCCTCAGCTTGTGCTGCCCATCTCCAAGCCTCCACACTCCCGGGAGCCTCCCTCCAAGCCAGGACAAAGGCACAGCGATGGAGGCGGCATTTCCCTGCCACCAAACATTTGGGCCGTGCACAGAGAATTGCCCCCAGCCCCGGGGCTCTCCGGCCAGATCTTCCCATCAGACGACACAACTGCAGGAGCTACAGAGGCTACGGAGAGCGCAGGATACCCAGCTGGGCAGGACCTGGACCTCACAGGTCCCCCACGCTGTGGAACACTTTTTCTGTGCAAGGAGTAGTGAGGGAGCCCTGAGGGTTTGCTATTATTTTTATTTGCAAACAACCATCCCCGCCTGATGGCATCTCAGGTGATGTTCGCCGGGCCCTGGGGGTGTGAGGATGCATCCAGTTCAGCCCTAAACTTCAGCCGTGGCTGGAAAGCTAATGGCTGCCAAGACAGCACCAATCCAAATGGGCTACCCTTACCCCACCATGTGGGATGGGTGCCCCACAGATGACACAAGGACAGGGAGCAGGGTTTGGACTCAGCATCACCATCACCTCCAGCCACCAAAACTTCTCTGACCCTCCACAACCTCAAGCCCTTTCCAGTCCTCTGCCCAGACTAGCTCCTGGAATGGTTTCCAGCCACAGCAGGCCTCCCAAGGAAAGTCTTCCAACACACAAACCAGCATCACATCTGCTGTACCTAAGCAATACTTATTTTCAGCAGAATAATTTCAGATAAAATGCCCTTTCTTGGGGTTTCACCTCTTCTTTAGGGGCCTGAGTAGTCCTGCAGGGCAGTGTATTTATTCTTGGAAGAACCTAATCCCTTTTAACTGCTTTTAAGGCCATTGATTCGGCTAATTGACAGGTTACTGATGGTGTTCATGGCTCTTCTGGCCTATTGCAGGTGTCCAAGTCATTATAGACTGACCCCAACTCACCTAACACACCAGAAGTATTCATATCTCCCCAGCCTCCCTCCATGGCCCACGCAGACAAGTTAGCCCCACCAAGGAACAAGGTAAGGTGAGCTTATCTTCCTTCAGCAGGGACATCATCTCCTTCACTTGCCAGCAAAGCCCTCCTATCGCTGTAAGCAACATGCAAAAATTGCCTGCTGTCCTCTCTGCATGCCTGTAGCCTCCTTTGGGCCTGTCCTCCTCCTCCTTTGGTTTCGCCATGCAAGGAAAGAGTCAACGGTGAATGAACTACTCTGCCATTTTGCTATCGTCCAAAAAGCCATTTGTAGAGCACATAGGGGAGCAGAAGGCCTAAGGAAGTTCAAACTTGCAGACACGCTAAGAACTGTACTCTTGGCTATGTCATGTAACTGCAAGGTATTTATATATATATATATATATATATTTCTTTTTTGATACTACATTCTGTAAAATATCCAATGTCATGTAAGGATGGTTCTGTGTAATCTTCCTCCTGAGAACAAAATAAAACTTTGATAGATAGTGAGTTTGTGCCCTGAGGCTTTTATTGCAAAAAGAACACGGTCAAGGCTGGTTGCTAGTCTCTGCCACGCAGGCCTGTGCTCCCAGGGGGATTCTCACACTGTCCCTTACCCCAACGGCTGCTCAGCCATGGCCCGTGCAGCTTCATGGGCTGAGACAGACCCTGGCCAGCCAGGAATACAAATTGCAAACAATGGCAAGAGATGAGATCCTGTCCTTCAATTATTTATAGCTTTAGCACATCACTGAAGACGGGGGTGGTGGCAGGAGGAGACTGCAGCAACCTGTATGCTGAGAATAGCAATTAAACCTGGGTTCAATTGACATGCAGAAAAAATAACAGGTATGTGACTTTTGCTTTAAAAGGGGTGAAAAATCAGCCCATCCCTGCTAGCTGTTGGAGTGAGAGAGCGCGTCTTCACGGCAGAGGCTCTGCAGCAAGCACGGATGGGAGCTGAGGCAGGGGCACAGCTCTGCTGGGCATCTCTTCTCTGCATCACAGGCTGTGAAAATCCAGCCTTTGGAGGGAGCTTAAAATCATGGGCACTGTTTCCTACCATGTGCCTGGATCCAGGGCTAAGAGCTGGGTTATTGATCCGTATTTTCCTATGGCACAGAACTGAAATAACAGCACCGGGCTCCTCCGGGTTCACAGCAGGGAGGAGGGCAGCAGGCCTGGCTCTCTCACTCGCGGGTCTGCTATCATGTCCAGAGACTTCAGAGGGATGAAGGGGAGGAGAGAGAAAAAGCAAAATCAAGGCATGGTCCCCTGAGCATTAAACCATCATCTCTAGGATCCGAGCCTAGACAACTCCGGGGCAAGTTAAAAAATACTGCTGCCCTATAATAGATCAGTCAAAAATACAGACTCTCCTCCGTCTCCCATCAATAGCTCTGCCGGGAAATCCCCGATGCAACCCTGCCCTCGCCCCCTGCTCACCAAGCTGCCGTGCTGCCAAGTGCCAACCCTTGTGCCTCGCGGCCGCTGCGTCTGGCTGCAGGGAGGGCTGGGAATGGGCAGCAGAGGAGAAAAGTGAGAGCAACAACAACAGGCTTTGCATTCGCTGGCACCTCACAACCTGCCGGAGTGGTGAGAGCTTCTCTCCAGGGAGACAGGAGCGGAGACAGCAATTTATCGGTCTGGCTGTGGTGAAAGGCCAGCTAAACGTCCCTGGGTGAGGTTTGCCCATTCCTGGCTGCGTTCGAGTGCCAGGCATGAGCTGAGAGTTGGCTGCAGCAGAGCCCGACCTCAGATGGACCAGAGGGGACAGCCAGGACCTGCTCGGGACCCACGGGGAGAGAAAGCATCCTTCATCCCTTAGCCGCTTTCCCCAGGATGGAGATGTCACCATGCCGGCTGGGGGGCTGGCCACCGCTCACCATCCTTAGGGGCTGAGCTGAGCCTTGGAGGCTCGCTCCAGGCTCCAAAAGTGCAAAGAACCATGAAAAGGAGGACTTTGAGGGCAGTCGGATAAGAAACAAGTGGGAGATGGGCACAACTGCACGTTGGAGAGGGGTATCCTGGAAGGACCCAAAAATGAGGCCGCGGCTGAGAAGCTCGTGTATGCACGGTGTCTCTGAGCAATGGGGAGGGGATGAAGGGACTGCGTGATGGAGGGCACACGCACGCACGGCACAAGGAGACTGGCAGGCAAGCAGGCAGCGGCGGGGAGGGGACCAGGGAAAAAGCACCAAATGCACACAAGGCTGCGGGTGGGGGAGCGCGGGGTGGGTGCAGAGGGCATTGCAGGGGAGCAAGGGATGGCTCTCCCCTTGTAAAAGAGCAGAGACCCAAGGAAGAAAATAGAGACCCCTGCAGGGATGTGGTCTCCACCAGAGCTGGCTTCCCAGGCGGAGGCGAGGGAGTTCCCCCTCAGCAGCTGGGTGGCTGGGGAGGCTGCAGACAGCCAGACGTGATGGCTGGGGCTGGGAAAACCTCAGCATGGAAAGAAGAGGGCTACGGGCAATGGCAGGAAGAATCTTGGCCATGTCTCTGCTTCATGACATAATGCCGGCGGGGAGAAGGCGGGCTGCTCCCAGCATGGGGAGAGCCATGCGGGAGGGAAGGGAGTCAGTCCAGGCTGCAGGATCAGCCTCCTCCTCCCCAGCAGAGCCACTCAGCCCCAGGCCCCCCGAGCAAGGAGGGACCTCCTCCAGAAAGGCAGGTCCATTCAGATACAAGACCTTTGGGGTCCCAAGCACTCCCTCAGCCACTGTTGCCCTGCCAAAAGTGCTTGGGACACCACTGATACTCACTCCAAGGGGGTGTCAAAGGGGGACAGGTCACGCTGGCTCTCCTTCCCAGGGAAGTCCCTGCTGGTGGCATCACGCTGGTCCCCAGCCCTGCTGCTGTGGCACCACTGTCCCCCAGGCTAGAACTGGGGACCAGGAGGGGTTTGAGGCCCAGCGCTTTGCAGCATGTATGCATCTCAGTGCTCCGAGTCTGGAAAACCACAGTGAGACACCAGTTCATCCACAGACCAGGACCGTACCCATGCAGGATATGGTTTGAGGGGGACCACGCTACAGGGAAGGAGCTGAGCACGGGGATGGGGGGGGACATCCGCCATCTGGGGAATGCTGGCCCGTCCCAGTGCTGGTGGGTCACTGGTCCCAGTGCTTCCCAGCGCAGTGCCAGAGATCTCGCAGCTCCATCTGCTGGCGCCACGGCCAGGGCTGCAGAGGCTGAGGAGGAGGGAAGGCGCTGGGGAGGGAGGAGGGTTGGTGGGATGAGCAGGACAGAGCACTTAAGAAACAAAATCCACACGGCCCCTGGATCACGCAGGGTTTTCTTGTTATTTTCATTTTTTTGACCAATAACCTGCAGGTTGCAGATATGAAAATACGGGAGAACCTTGCACCAGCATAAAAACCAAACCCATAGTGAGCAGTGTAAAAGGCCCTGCAGAGCACAGCAAGGAAGAGAGCACCTGGGAAGCGGCGTAGCCAGGGCTTGATGCTGTACAAGCTGCACTGGTGATGCCGGGTTTGGTTATTGCCTTTCCTTCAGCCCATTTTTCTTCCATTAATTCAGTCATGAAAACTTTTCTACCATGTCCATCTTCAGCATCAAATCATTTGGAAAGTCAGGAGGGGACGGATGCAGCTGCCTCGGCGGCTGTGCAGGTCTGGCCCTCTTTGGACTCGTTTGACAGACAGCCTGAAAAACAGCCAAGTGCCCCAGGGCTCAGGTAGGGTTGCAAGCCATTTTACAGATGGGGAAACTGAGGCACAGCACAGATGCACAAACTTGCCTAGCACCACCTGAGACGTGACCATCTCTGAGGCTGGACCAGGCATGGGAGATGGGGGAAGGCTTCTGTTACCATACTGGTTTTACAGCTCATGTGAGAGGGTGAGACCCTGCCAGACCCTGCAGGGAAGGTAAGAGGCTGAGGGGTGTCAGGCTGCAGGGGGACAACAGGTTTCCTCCCAACTCTACGATGCCCACCAGGTCCCCTGAGCCCAGCAGGGTGAAGCAGCAGCAGGCAGGAGTTAGCATCCCCCGCTTTGCCGAGATCCTGTAGCCCAATAAGTGCAATTTCCCTGTGATTGACTTAACAGGGCAGAACCTGCTCCGTGGGCTCCTCTCTCCACAGATCCGCAGGTCCTGCCAGGAGCCTGCTCCAGCATGGGCTTCCCACGGGGTCACAGCCTCTTTCAGGCACCCACCTGCTCCGGCGTGGGGTCCTCCATGGGCTGCAGAGGGACAGCCTGCCTCACCATGGGCTTCCCCATGGGCTACAGGGGAATCTCTGCTCCAGTGCCAGGAGCATCTCCTCCCTCTCCTTCTTCACTGACCTTGGTGTCTGCAGAGTTGTTGCTCTTGCATATTCTCTCTCTCTCTTACCACACCTCTCTCCGGCTGCAGTTTCTGTGCCTGTCACAACTTTTTTTTTTTCCTTTCTTAAATATGTTATCACAGAGGCACTACCACTATCGCTGATGGGCTTGGCCTTGGCCAGCGGCGGGTCCATCTTGGAGCCCGCTGGCAGTGGCTCCATGGGACATAGGGAAGCTTCTAGCAGCTTCTCACAGAAGCAACCCCTGTAGCCCCCCTGCTACTAAGACATTGCCACAGAAACCCAATACAGTAGATCTGAAAACTCAGTAAGTTCACTACCAGATACCATGTTTACCATGTTTCTTGCTGTGTCTTGTGCTTTAGCCAGGTCAAAGGGCTGGAGAAATGGCAGTAGAGAGGGAAGAGATTTTTGCTCAAGATAAAACAGCAAGTCGCTAGAAGACAGCAGTTCTTCAATACATGTTTAAAGGAAGTGCCTGAGTTCACATTCTAAAGTAACAAGAAATCTTTCTCTTTTTAAAATAGAAATGGGATATCATTTACAATCTGGGACAGGTGGACAATTTATGGCAAAGAGGATTTTACTCTGTTGGACTTCATAAATGCGGTCAGAGTAAGTTATCTACTTCACTGGGCTAATACAAGATGAGAGGAAAGGGTTTTCTTGTTTTGAGTTGTTGGTTTGGGTTTCTTTGTTTTGGTTTGGTTTTTTTTCTTTTATCAAGTTATTGTTGAAACCAGAGTAATTCTAGAAAGAATTAATGTCAATGGGAATGTCTTTAAGTAAACATATCCAAGCCTATTTTCAAATTCTTTGTTAATTTGATTGGCTCAAATGTATCTTGACAAAACTTCTGTCAACATCCATGCATTAGTAAGTTTTCTGTTTGGGACCCTATGGTTTTGATTAATTAGTTGTAGCATTAGCAGTAGTAGTATCTGCTGGTTTGTGTAGCTGTCCTAGTCCTTTAATAATTTTTAATTTGTGAATTCCAGGAGAAATATGGAATTGAACCAACTATGGTTGTACAGGGAGTCAAAATGCTGTATGTTCCTGTGATGCCAGGTCATATTAAAAGATTAAAGCTGACGTAAGTATAACTGGAAAATAGATTAAGGGGTGCCAGTGCACATACAAATCATGTTCACTGGTTGTATCATAAGGATATGTGTCTGACAGCGATGTTTTCTATCAAAGTGGTTGCTAGTCATTAATATTTGGGAAAGAAAAAAGGTAATTTCTTCTGTTTGGAAAAAAAAAAGAAAAAAAAGAAAGTGAATTCACTTCTGTGGTGAGGACAGGGGACTTGCAAAATGCTGCTCCAGCTGATGAATGCCAGAATGAGAAACCTAAAGAAGTCTGACAGCAAGGTTTTTTGGGGAAAGTACCTTGGTTTAAGCAGAACAAGACCGATCAAACTTTTTTAAACTGGCATAAAACTAATGGTGATATTTAGCGACTTAGCTTTGAAGGAATGAGAACACTTATTCGGGAAGGACTTAATGTATTGGTTGCAGATTGAGATTTCTGGAAGTCTGTTCAGTTCGTATAATTCCTTGAGATTCTAGCTCACTTTAGCCCTTTTTAAAAATGAAGACATTCACAAGGCTTTGCAGTGCTACTCACTGACAGGAAACTGGGGTGTAACACACTGGAAGTTTGGGGGTATGTGAGGGTAGGGCATTGTTTTTTGACTGGTAGGCCTTTGCAAAGTGACAGACAGATCTCACCCAGGTGTAATTCTACCTTGTCTGTTGATGAACTTCTTTAGCTCAAAATTTGTTCCTCACAGCTCCTGTGAAGTGTATGCTGGCCAGTGCTCGCAGGCTTTGCTACGTCAAGTAGATGCATTGATCAGTACTGTCTCAAAGGTCTGCCAGTAGGTAATGTCAGGCAAAGTAGAGTATGTTATGGGCAAGCTACTTCAAACTTCCAGGGAGAGAAGAGCTTCTAAGCTGGTACTGGCTCTAGAGAGCCTGGCATACTAAGATGTGAATTTACAGCCTATCTCAAAAGTAGTTGTTTATATTCCTTCTCCTACAGCTCTATAAATAATTTTGAATGAGTGGGATGTGTAATGAAGTCAAAGGCATGGTGTGAAGCTGCCTTCTTGTGAATATCAGGATTTCTTACTACCCTGAGATTCAGTTCAAGCTTTCCTTGTTATTACAGCAACTTGGGGTTCTGTTACAAACAGTCCCAAACACTTTATAAGATATTTGTACAGCAAACTCTGGTCTTGCTTGTGTGTTTGTTTTTTCTTAAGGTGTTTAAAATCTTTCTCTTGCTTTAATATGACAGTTTTTCATTAATTTCAGAATTTCAGCATTGACTGGTAGCATACTCTGTAAAAGCAATTTTTAGAGACATAGTTATCTGCCTTGCTCTGTAGCTTGGGGCTTCCTCATGCAAATGGGTATAACCTCAGTATCTCTCCTGAGAAGCGGCTAATGCTTTCTGTTCTTGCAAGGGAACAAGTACTTTGGAGAAAGCAGCTTTTTAACCTGCATGCTAAAGCATAGCCAGAAGGGAAATCCTCCTTTAAGTGACCTGTGAGGAATAGAAATGAGTTACTGTATTCCCCCAGCCTCCTAGCATTTGAGCTGGCCTCGGGAACTAGTGTTCTGAGTCGGCAAGAAAATAATTTTGAGACATCCAAAGATATGTAATGAAAGTGAGGTTGACTGACCTTCTACTTCAGTATTTTATTGCGCAACTTCCAAGCAATAGCTGTAGCTTTTGAGACTGCGGAGAGCAAAGGGGGGAAGTTGCACTAAGACGTGACATGCTTACCTAGTTTAAACTCACACTGTGGTCATGAAGGAAGAAGTCCCAGATCCTGGCTGTTTTCCCCCCTCATTGCTATTTGCCTTCAAAATTCAAGGACTTAACAAGTCTTAACTCCAGTAGAGTTACTTTCTGCCAGAACTGTGTATCTAGTGTGTGCACTGGAGTGGTTCTCCCTAATAACATATTAAAACCAGCCCTTATTGGCAGACTGAGAACTTACTCCTCCTCATTGACCAAAATCCTGCACAGAAAGCTAACTTTGCCTTGTGCCTCAGTAGGACGCCAAAGAGAAGTTGTGTCGGTGAGGAATCACATCCGAAACTGGCCATTTTCTCTTCTTTTTTGTACTGAGCACTTGTTAGCGAACAATGTAATAGCTCACTAACAGGCTAAGTCTATCAAGAAAATGGGATACCATTTGCTGTACCTCAGGTGGAGAAACAGCTTTTGTGTCAAAATTAAAAGGTGGCTTATTCTCCATTTTAATCTGGTTTCTAGTATGTTGGGCTTCATTGCTGGCAGTGAAATTGATCCTAGTCTGGCCCTGAATTCCCACTGCCAGTCCTCCTTCTGGTATGTTAACAAACTGTTCTTCATTTCCTTGTAGGATGCAAAAGCTTGTGAAACCATCAGCTGATAAGAAGTATGTGGATTTGACAGTATCGTTTGCTCCAGAGACTGATGGAGAGGAAGACTTGCCAGGGCCGCCAGTGAGATACTACTTTGTTCAGGAAGACAATTGATGATAGAGACACAAAAGTCACTCCCGGACCATTTGTTCTGAAAGGAGTGCGCTAATGTTCAGCTATTAAAGATGGTACTATATATTTCTTTTTGGTGAAGCCTTAATTAAAATGAATGGTGAAAATCAGTGGTTTTGCACTGAAGACAAACTGGATTTATGTTTCATCTTCTCCCATTTTCTTCAAACCTGTTTGCTCAAAGGAGGATTGGTCACTCCATGAGATGAAATGTCCAGTACAGTCCTTACTTTAAAGACAAGATTTGTATTAATTTGTGGGGAGCTGAAGAAAGCAAGAAGAATGGCGAACCTAACAAATGGTCCTCGTGTGCAAATTAGGTGCTGCTTAGAGAAGAGTGCAAAGAATGGGAAAACTGCCATTTTATGATACTCCTGGTGTTCTAAGAACATCTCAGATCCATTTCATGTGTTACTTAATTCTCAAATAAGAATTTCATTCTTGCCATCTACATGTGAGATTTAATCCATCCAAAAGGTTTAAACTCCCACTTAAAAGCAGATGAACTGCTTTGTGTTGTTGCTCTCTTCTGAACAGTTAGTGATGCTGTGTATCAGAGCAGCTATCTTATGTCAGTCTCAACATGGAAACATAGGGAGGCAGGTCTTTAGTAGGTGTAAATTGTCACAGCTCCCCTGAAGTCAAGAGAGCTGGAGTTGATGATGACCTGCACTAAGGCTGTTCTTTGGGGAATACTGCAATACGGGGAAAGTGGAAACCTATTGGAGAGCTGAGTTAACACTTTCAACAATAAAACTTTGTCTTCAAGAAAGAGAAGATGTTTGGTGTTGTTGAGCTTTTCTGCCCTCACCAAATTAAAAAACTGTAGCAAATTATGACTTCTAAAGGAAGAGAAGGCAAACGGCTGTGGATGTTTGTCATAGCAAACACTGTTTCCTCAGCTACTCCTTTTGGTACCATTTCCTTTTAGTGAATGGTTATGCTGTATGCCTGTCCACAGTACAAGACTGAGTTGCACTGAACACTGAGATTTTTATCATCAGCCAGTTACTAGGATATCTAAGTATAAAGAATCTGCTTAATCGGAAATAATTGGGGACTAGCTTTGCTGCTGTGGTGAGGCAGAGGTGTGTTACGGAAACATCTGTGACACCACCTTATTTTGTTTGTCATTTAAACACTGGATAGTTGAGCTGGTAGTTCTTTTTTTCTCCCAATGATGATAGAGTGGAGTGAGGTTAGAATAAAAACCTATGAACTGGAAAACCTTTTAATGTGTTCAAGCCTTAGAGATTGTGACTGCACATTATCTCCTGCAGCTGTTGCAAAAGCTATTGACTACTTAACTATTTATCCTCGATCATAATTTATTAAGCTTTCGGGATATCTTCACATTTAATGAACATTATTGGTCAGGAATATTACCTCTCCTTTTTTCCCTTCTCGGTTAGTTGTAGTCAGGAGTAACAGCTACTAGGCTGGGAACTTGAACACCAGGATGTATGGAACTGAATAGCTGGAATCAACACAATTATTCCAGTATTTGGGATTTAGTCTTATGTGTGGCGTATCTTCTGGAAGGTGTATATATAGTTTTACAGTCAGTCTAGTTTATAGATATAATTTTCTAGATTAATAATACTGCTTTTTAAATTACCTAAGTTATTTAATTTTTTTTTTAAGAACTTCTTTTAGAGAAACTTTTTGAAACAGGAGAAAAGATGACTGTATTTAGAGTGCAGAGAAGGCACAAGCAGACAGTAAGTTTCCACTTCTAAATAACAACTAAAATGTATTTCACTGTGGCAGTATTAGAATCTGAACTCTGAACTGAAATCACTAATTAGTGCTAAGGATCACTTAAAGGTTTAAGTCAAGTTGAAAGCACTGTCACCTCACAGCTGGAGACTGGGAAACATGAAACTTTGAGTAAGTACACTGTGGTACGTTAGTGTGGTGTTAACATCATGTTTATGCTTTCGAAGTAAGTAGCATATAAAAATAGTAAAACCTCAGTACTTTGCTAGAATGCCATCTGACAGTCCTCAGGGTTTAAAGTTAATTTTCAGATATAATAATGGAATGGCTTTTATTAATGACAACGGATACAGCTTTGTGAGACCCTTGCCAAAAAGTCCAGGTTGAGGTCAGCAGGGATTGCGGCCAGGATTTACAGACATGGCTGTATCTATACTGCTCTTGCTGGGTGTACCTGTTGGATGGATGTCTGTTCTATGAATGGGTTCTGCTCAGTTAAACAGTTGCTGATGGAAAACTGGAAATGCACAATCACACTAGATACTTTTTAGCAGACCTTTAAAATTTTCCGAATATAAGTTAACCTAGGTAAAATCTTAAAAGCAGTAACCTAAAGAGGACTTTATATGGAAGAACTCTGCATGTCAAATGGCTCATTAAAATTGTTTTTCATGTTTTAAAGCTTTCTAAATTGCTGATATGGAGAGTGAACGTGTTTATACTGAATGTTGTGCAGAGTGGAGTGAGCTGATTCAGTGTGAATTTGTTTGATAGAACCCATTTCTCAGTCTGTTGCTGCTTTTTATCAAAAGTCTCAGCAGGTGCTCAGCATGATCACACTAAAGGGCTTAATCAAACCAAGCAAATGAATTTGGGTGTGCTGGTCTTCCAGATCTTTAGCATTGTCACTACTAGTGCTAGCAGTGCAGAGGCTCATAGCACTACCTGGAATCTGAGAACTGCTTTTTTTTTTTTTTTTTTCCTCATAATAATGAAAGCTTTTGTGTTTCTAGGACTGTTTGATGCTCTGTTCCCATGGAGCAGCTAAAGCTAGCCATCTCCCTGCAGCAGTGAAGAACTATCCACTAGAACATTTTGAATAGCTTTCCTTCAAAATACTATTCTTTGAAAGAGCAGTTGACTTGTAGAGATGAAGTTTTATATCAGTACTGAAGATCTTTCTCACTCAAATGCTTTCTTACAGAGTTTGCTCATATTTACACTAGCTTTCCCTTAATTTCTCGCATTCTTAATAGTTGCAGGAATGTTTGTGCATGCAAACCATGAGGTATTTTGCACCCAGCTCAACTTTTCTGTGGTTAATCTCCATGTTTCTTTAATCCTAGGAGTAGTGAGGATTCTGTGTGAAGATCATGCTACTGCTAACAAGACTATTTTGGCAGATCTGATGGATTTAGGACTTGTATTTAACCCCTTGTATAAGTAAATAATGTTTTCAGCTTTTTTTTCCCCACCCTTTTCCTATGTATGGTGAATATGTGAATGTTTATTTAAGAAAAAAAAAAAAAAGGTGCTAGTCAAGATTAATGACTACATAGGAAGAACCACTCTGGCACGAGCTGTGAATGCAGAAACCCTGTCACCTTATCACTGCTGTTAAAGAATTCTCAGTCCTGGGCTTCTCTAGGTTTACTTTATTAACAACTCAGAGTTGGGCCACCTCCACAGTGAATGGCAACCCTCCAAAAGTTTCTCAGTCTCATATACCTTTTTACCACCCATTATCCCAGTCCAAAATCTTTGTAAGTTCACAGTCAAGTCTCAGTTCCCAGGTCTTATCGTTCATCAAAGTCCTTTAATTAATTCTTGTCTCAGCTCTCTCATCTTGTCTGGTCCCAGTTCTCATCTTTGAGATTTCAAGGTCTGCCTCGGGTCAGTTGTCTCTTGTTCAGTTTACCTTGAAGTCCCATATCTGCACAATTCTGAGAAAACCCTCAAGTTGTTCCATTAAGTATTACACATCTATTTCTACAAGCTCTGCATGTTTTAATCTTTTGCCAGCAAAGCACCTGCTTCTTGCTGATTTTTTCATCTTTTGTTCAACCTGTCTCTACTGATTAGCTTGACCAGGTTTTAGACCAGTCCTGGGTTGGGGCTATACAGAGGGGCAGGCTGAAAACACTGTTCATGGCCTGTTGAGCAGCTCTGTTGCAAACCATATTTTCCAGGTAGCTCATGCTATTATTAAATCTATTGACTTATTCTGCAACAGCATCTCATCCTGACACAACACGGGTTTGAGCTAGGCAGAGAGTTTGTATATCTGTTGGACTTGTATCAAACATCAGTAAAGGCTTTAGATAAGTTCATGTTGTTAATTTTTCTTATGTCTTTGAAACAGTGTGGCAGTAGGCCAGTTTGAAGAAAGGAGCTGAATTTCAGGCAAATGCAACAGGCTTATTAGCTTGAAAGGTTTATCCATCCATGTTCATTATCTCTTCTTTTGCAGTTACAGAAAGCATACTCTGCTGCAGCACAGTGCAGCAAACTAAACCTTTGTCCAAAGGTTGGTAAGTTTTGACCAGATAGCTTTTAAGAGTTTATTTTAGTAAATGTCTTTTGTGTGGTCGATGAAGTAGCTAGCATGAGTGTTTATCCATGCTGCAGAAAACCTATTGAGGCTCAAGCTTAAAGGTGTCATGAGTTACAGCATTGATAACACCAACAGAACTGTCTTGCTCCTAAGTGAATCATTTTGCATGGCAAATGTGAGATACAGTGAAGAAGTGTCGTTCCCACTTCTCACAGCAACACACAAGTTTCAGTTTCATACTGAGGAAAAAACGCAACTCTAACCTGATGCATGCTGAGCAGCACCATCTTCACAAGTTGTCTTAAGTATTTTCATGAAAAGAAAGTGCTAATGTCTCATGTTATGTTGTACTATTATAAATACAGTGGGTGTGCCTTCATACGGTCACACATAATCTCAGGCATTCTTTTAAAATAACCTTCCCAAGCCTTGACTGACTTCCATAATCCTTGAAACAAGTAATAATTCATTTGTGATTCACAGCTGATATCAAAGGAACATGATGATCAATCTTGGTCTGGAAATAAGAGGAACTCTACCTAGAGTACTCCCTGTGTGTGTAGTGAAGCCACAGCTGCTTTGGTACCTAGATCATAGCTGTCTTCAGCTGAGCTCTGTGAATGCTTCTCCATCGACTGTCAGAGAAGAGGTGCAGTTTATTTGGTTGGGGTTTTTTTAAAGAAAAAAGCTGGGCTCTGGAGCTAGTCACCACTAACTATGAAAGAGTGTAGCTCAGCAGTAGGTACCCATCCTGTAAGCACTTTATTCAGTCCAGCTGTCTGGCAGAACTTAGCGGCTAAAAATACTAAACTTGGATCTTACTGCTGATCACTTTAAGTTGCTTGTTTTGAAGGCTGGATCCCCAGTTTCCAGGAAGATGGATGCTGTGCCTAAGGCTTGGTGGGGTTCCACAGCTGTTTGGTATGATCAGCAGGGCTCTTCACATGCCCTGCTGCCTTCCCTTATTACCAGTTGTGCAGTCTCATCCTCCTTGTGCACTCACTGGGGCTTGTCTCAGCCCATGAAGAAGGTAGTTCTAGAGCTTAACCAACACAGACACTAACTTATTTTTGTTTAGTTTCCTAAAGTAGCCAACGGCAGGGTCTAATGAACATCCCTGCTGACATGTAGAAGGGGTAGAAATGTTCAGATGGACAGGAGATGTCTCAGTTTGCTTGAATTTATGCCCTCCCTTGGTTGCATAACATGGGAGATGCCCCAGCTTCCTTACTCTGGATGTTCTAGGTCCTGTAAGGCTTGTGTGACCTTGCAACCAGGAACCATGCTGAGAACCAGGAACCCCCAGTTTAAGTTACTCAGACTTGTATTTTTCTGCTTTTTGGTTTGTATTGCACCTCTGGCAATGCTCAAAGCCCCAGCAGAGGTGAGGCATCCCTGCTGTCTCTGTGGGATGTCATAAATGGCACTGACACTGTTACAAGTGAGTAGACAAGAAATGGGGGTTTTAACACTAAATTTTATTGCACTGTGAGCCAGTGACAGAATTGAGCCCACAAACACTGTCTGCCTAATTTCATATTTTTCTGTTGCATTTTGCGGCGGCAATGCATCCTCTCTTTTCCACTCCTGTTTTTTGGTTTTTTTTTCCTTTTTTTGTATTTAATCTTCTACAGGAATTCGGGTTACTTGCCCTCCCCAAATCTCAGAAGTTTCTCTGGGAGAAGCTGCATCACATTCTTGGTTTAGGGACAACAGAGCTGTTCTAGAAATTGAGAAAGAGCTTGGGGAATGCCTTCTGTTTATCTTCAATAGTGTGGAGTTCCTGTGCTGTTTCTCATGCCTCTTTCTTTTAGCAGGACCATTCCTGTGTGTGCCTTCAGCAACCAGCTTGCTTTCAGAACACTGGGTCCTCTGCAGTGCACGTCTGTATGACAAATGGCTTCAGTTTCCCTCGAGTTTGGGTCACAAAGTAATTGATAACATCCTGAAGGCTTGGGAGTGTCACCTGTTTCACCAAAACCAAAAAACACCCAGACAAACAAACAAACAAACCAAAACGACCAAATAAAACATGCTACCTGTGTTGAGAATATATTTTAAAAAATGTGCTGGCAGGCTGGAATCCCTAGGAACATTTCTCAAACAACTGGTACTGGATTTACAGCCAGCATTTGGATGCAGTGAGGTCTAGGGCAGCCCACTGCAATCTATGTTAACATTTTGACCCTTGAACATATAACTCCTTCCCTTCCATCAAATGAGTAAACAAACCAGAAGTGAGATTGCTCTCTGCACTGTTATGCTCTTCAATGGCTGCTGGTGCTTTTTCAGCAGATGGTGTAACAACAGATGCTTTTTCAAACCCAATAGGATGTTTCTCAGGCCATGAGTTAAACATGTCTTAAGTGAAAGAAAACTGTTTTAAACCAAATAACAGGGTCCGTACAGTCTTGCTCACACTTCAACTAAAGTAATTTTATTTCTCAAAGTTACATGGAGTGCATTTTGAACTTCCTCTAGCTGCAATGAGAACTCAGTTTTCATACTTAGTACTGAAGCCTGAGTTGAAAAAAAAAAAAAAAAAAAAGAATTAAGCAATCTTGGGTGTTTTGTGAGTGGTTTGATTTTTATTTTTGTTAGAAGATGCTGATGTATTTGGTTGGGGTTTTTTTTTTTCCCCTACTTTTCTAGTTCTTAAAAAACCAACTTGTTCTTTGAGATTAGGTTAGTTGGACTAACAGGAGAGGTGAACTCTCCACATACTTTGCTTTGACTCACAAATTATAGTTGGGAATTTACTAGGGCTTTTCTAATTTTCTGCAAAGTGATATTTCTTAACACCTGCTTAAGAACCTTCAAGAAGGGAATTTACTCACCCGTCTTTCCAGTTCAACAATGTAACTTGTTCCTGTGGACATCACTTTGTAGTGCTTTAAGCATGGGGCACTGAAAGAAAATGAAAGTTGATATGCTGCCTGAAATGAAATACTTTTGATGTATTGTTGTCATTATAAACTCCTTTGTAGGAGCAATGGGTGTGCTTTGTAATATCCCCAGAGCTTACTGAAGTGTGTGGCAGGGTTTGTTTTTTCCCAGTTTAGTTTAGAAACACTGAGAACTGCAAATGTCATTCCTGGTGTCTCAAGATGTTTCTTGTTCTGAAGTTCTGCAAAAGCTAAAACATGGCAATTCAGTCAAAATGTGGTGTGTGTATATTTGGATTAAGTTACTGTTTGAAAATACTTGTCTCATTTTTTGTTGTTAATTTTACAAAGCGGTACAGCTTGTTCCCTTTTCATTCTGTGTGATGATTTCTTAAACTGAGTAGGGTCTCACGGCAAACAGGGGAAGCCCATTTACCCAAGGAAATGGGCTTTTGCTGGCTGATCTTTATTGCCTCTTTGTTAATCTAACTGGCTTTGGAGGAGGAGAGAACCAAGAAATCAGTCTCAGGCCTGCCTCATTTTCCTTTCTCAAAATAGCCTGAAGGCAAGGCATGTGTTTCAGTTGTCAGCTCTGGGTATTAAGAATTCAGTTTTTAATACAGCACATACTAGTTAAGACTGAGATAATGTATCGTGGAATCAACCTACTCCAGCTCGTGTCGGATAGTGATTGCGTAGTTCTTGCTGTCGCTGCTGGGACGCAGGATTAAATTCCCACGTGAAGGGTTCTTTTCTAACATCTCTGTTGCTTCTTGCCAAGACACTGCATAGAAGCACCTTCATAGAAGGGAGGAGAGAAACGGCATGAATGTGAGTTACGCTGGCAAGGCCACGTCATTCTGAGCTGCATGAAGAGACATGGTCTACCAGGCTTAAACCTCTTCATAATGCTAGGCTTATCCAGGGTACCTAGCCATGGCCGCCAAGAGGCATGACATCTGAAGGACTCTTGCTCATTAATGCTACTATAAGAGCATAATTCAGGACAGCAGTGCTTTGGCCTTCTCAGAGAGAAAGTGAAGTTTTCATATAGGTATGATGCCTTCTGGACCCTTGCAAAGAATGTGAGAAGAGTAACCTGGATTTACCTTGAATTTCTCAATGGTAATCAGCATTTTCTCAGAAGGGCAGATAGGGCAGCCCAACGTGTGGCTTTCTGAAAAGTTTTTTTAAGCATAGCAATATGCTGCACTCAGCCTTTTCAGAACAAAAGGCATGCAGGAAAGCTGCAGGAATAATCTTTCCTACGAAATCCCTATAAAGGCCTTAAGGTAGATTTTGT
Source organism: Aviceda cuculoides (assembly GCA_035590195.1). Lineage (NCBI taxonomy): Eukaryota > Metazoa > Chordata > Aves > Accipitriformes > Accipitridae > Aviceda > Aviceda cuculoides. The sequence goes on from JAVJGG010000085.1 coordinate 31,077,623, forward strand.
TCATTTAACATTATAAAACCCTTGTGCAACAGCTGAATTCTGAACCTCTGCATGGAAATAATACTTTGAAAGAAGAAGGGAAGGCTCTTTAGTCAGGTTGGGGTCTGCATAGTTCAGTGAGAGCTTACGCTGGCATAGTGGTCAATGTACTGCTGGGAGGGCTTTTTCTGTTCAAGGATGCACTGGAACAGTCATTAAGCATAATCCTTCTTTTCTTTTCCTTCTCTAGGACTTCATGCATTCTTGTAAGTTGCCCAGGTAGGAATGACTCATCTGATGGAACAGACAGCTGAAAATGAACAGTGTAATTGAAAAGAAAATGAAAGAGTGGACAAACATTGTGAGGAATCGTTTCTGTGTGTGCATCGTAACTATCTCTGAGCGCAGCTGTGCGGAAATCTTTACCTGCTTGGTTTAAGCAGCTGTGATAACTCAGAAGGTTTGGATATGCCTCTGCTTTGGATAAAATGTTGCACATGTGTTCTTGTTAGAATAGTGGAATAAGGATATCTGTGTCCTGATGTAGAAAAGATGTGCATTGACGAAGTGGAAATGATATAAGAATCCACAACGGTATTTTGCAGTTGCTATACTGTGACAGACTGTCTAAATGTAATTTAACCTGTTTCAGCCATCCTCAGCTTTTTAAGTGATTCAGCTAGGCCAGTGTCATTTGTGAACAAACTTCATTTATTTTTCCACTGATCATTATCAAAGAGGGTCTTGCTATTTTCAAAGTGCATTTAGCTAAGTAGAATAGTAGAATAAAACACAAGGCTGAGGGGTTCTCCCAAGCGTGCAGTTCGGCCACTTCTTTGGTTATGTCTTTATCCCATGATAAAGACCTAGGGAGTTGTCTCACAGCAGGCTCCCTTTTTCACAACTGCAGGGGACGGACTTGTGCTAGAAGTCTTTGCCTTCCTGGACAGCAAACAGTGGTTTGGGAACTGTGTCCGACTAGATACCATGGCAGAGTGCATATTGCAGATGAACTGGGGTTAAATCAGCCTGAATTTTGCTCTCCTCAGGAAAAAAAATAAAAGAAAAAGAAAAACCAACAAAACCCCTCAACAGTTTAGTGTGTGCAAACACTTTAGAAGCAAGGCTTTCTGCCTGTGGAAGCCAACTTCTGGCATGCATGAAGACAAAACCCCTTACAGACACTTTTGATATGAAGTGAGATATAAAACTCTTCCATACCTTTGTTACAGTGAGAATAAAACCCTTCCATTCTTTCCCACATTCACAGTCATTAACCTGAGAGAACAGAAAATGATGGTGTAAGAACAACTACGGCAACAAAAAAAAAGTATATTTCCTGTAGAAGCCTCAAATAACTCTCACCCTTTTAGAAGTGTCATGCCTGGAAATGAGCTCCCTGCCAAGCTACAACACACTCTGAAACCCTGCACTTCCCCAGTACTTCATGTTCAATTAGAGGGAGAGGACAGAGGTGGGAAGGTAAAAAAAATCATAGGCTCTCTTGGAGTAAAAGGAGTAGGTTATGTGGATCCAAGGAGAAGGTTGTGCTAAGGAGATAGGTGAGTCTCAAGTAAAAAACCTTCTAGATAGATAGTCCCTGAGCACTACAGTCTGTATGGCTTCTGAATGGTGGGTTGTTCAGATACTTTATCCCCTTCTTGGTTTTACAGGTGACATGGGCCTGTCAGTGTGATACTTCCCAGTTTCTCTTGTGTATTTTCTTGTGCAATTCTGCTTGTTTCATATTCCCAGGTACTCCTGAGAAAAACTTCTGATGGCTCAAGGGGGAGTTTCCCTGGTGTTAAGTTCCTTTGCCCTACCTCCCTCTTCTGCCTGCCTTTTGGTGCTGCCTGGCTGCAGGTTGTACGCTTGCTTACGTGTCAAGACGGCAGCTCTACTCCCACACCAAAATGGAGCTCTGAATATCTGTATGAGATGAAGTAAAGTATTGAGTGGCTTACAAATCACAGTCTTCCTCTTTTTACCTTCAGTTCTACTTCCTCATTTGACAGCATCAGGATGAATTGTGCAGAGCCATTTTCATCTGGATGAACATTGGTTGCTGAAGTCAAAGTTGATATATCTAATTTCTGTGAGTACTAAGGAAGGGGGAAAAGAGAAATAGCACGAGTTGTAATTTTCACCAAAAAATCTAGCTGCTCTCCAAAGGAATTTGTTTAGAAGAAAATAGATTGAAACTTTTTTTTTTTTTTGCTAGAACTTTGGGTTAAGTTAACTGACAGATGAGCCAAAGCTCAGTCCTTTGCTTCTGCTTACAGAAGCTCTTCTCACCAGCAACGTCCCTTGTGGATTTTTCCCATCCTAATCTTCATAATCGCAAACAGATGAAATCCAGGAGACCTCCCTGAGTTATTTGCTTTGTGACTCCAACTAAACCCTCAGCCAGAGTACACCATATTGATACCAAGGACTTTCTCCTCAGCTGCATAAAGGAAAGTCATGTTACACACCATAATAATTTTACCCTTATGTACAGCTGAGGAAAAAGGACTTGGTAAAATTATGGAGCAATATGGATACATTTGTAGCTCAGGTGCCAAAAAAATACTAGTTTTTTGGTTTGGTGAGGCAAACTAATATGCTATAGTTTATTTCACTCTGTTTTTTTTTTATCTCAGCCTTTTTTTTACAATGTTCAGTACTATTTTTTTGGACTATGCAGATGAGAGAGGAAAGGGTACTGAGAGGTGTTGGGAGTACATAAGGATTACTTGATGAAAATAATTGATGCACTTAATCAGATGGGTAGTTACGTAGACAGCACATTACTCACTGTTGGGGCTTTCTTATCGTCATAAAGGAAGAGCATAGTTCCTCTGAGTTCTGTCCAATACACTCTAAATTCCTGTTGGAAAGGAGGAATTGTCAGTTTGTGAACATGATCTTTTTAGTTCTGACAAAATGCTGAAAGTGAAAGAACTGCTAAGGAAAAACTGTGTCATCACATGTTAGTTTTCAGTATTTTAAAGATCATTAAAGAGCAAGTATGTATTTGCAGGCAGTTTATGCAAAAAATGTTCAGTAAGTAATTCTTCACAGGCAAGAAGATAGATTGGCTCTAGGCTTTGTTTTCTAGTATCCTAATCCAGCATGGACCTAGAAAATTTTTAACTAAATGCTTTAAACATTTGTCAACGATTTGTCAAAACAATTTAAAGGGGGTACGTAATGGAAGTCAAATAGATTTTAAATGCCGCTTCAGAATCTTGCTCTCCCTAAAAGGCATACAAGTGGAAAATAGTGTGAGATGAACATGTGTAAAGACTCCAGTCTTCTGAACACCATTCTCTTCAAGTGCCTACTTGCACTGAATTTTGATCTTGCCAGTTTACTTGTTATAGGGAGAAGATCATGGATCTTGATGGTAGTCTGACCTATTAACTGGACTTCTTGTATTTGAAGTGGTATTTTACATGCTCTATCTTTAAATTATGACTATGGTAAATACAATTGTCCACCTCTTCTAACTGTTCCCTAATCAGTCATGCCAGAGTGATGGGAAAGGTTTTTCTGTTTTCATGTGCCCCTGATACCCTGAAAACTATAGCTGTTACGGGACACTCAGTTGGGAAAGCAACTTCTGTAAAACAGAAACTGTTCAGTTTTCAGTTTACTTACCTGTTTTGTGTTTGTTGTTTGGTTTTTGGGGGGTTTTGTTGTTTTTGTTTGGTTCTCGGGTTTGCGTTTTTGTTTTGTTTTGTTTTGGGTTTTTTTGTGGCGGGGGTTTAAAACACAGTCACAAAAACTGGTAAAAGAAATAACTTGTGAAGTCTGACAGGTCATACAAATTACAGTGAGCAGTATTCCCTAGACTATCCTGTAGGTGATCCTTGCTCTTTACCCTGCTAGCTCCTAACTAGTCTTTCTAGTGGTTTCTGTCAAACTACTAGTGTAAAATTTCTATAGCATTCAGCCTCTGGACCCCAACCTCTGAGCACTGCAATGTTGTGTTAAGGTGAATGTCCTTGTTAAACCATCTGTCCTTGGCAAGTTAATGAAGGCCGTGAATACTTGTTGTAGTATGGGCCTGGATGTCATGGGAAATTTTTGATCTGCACCTTATGAACTGGGCTTTCTGCTCTATGGAAATGTAGTAATAGTAGTTGCCGAGGAGTACTTGTTATGGCCAGGAGTATGTTTTTCTCTTGGGTGTCTGGTGTCTCAAAAGTGATAACACACCTCATCAGTCTCATATAAATCTCTTCAGATCGGCTGTGTATTATTGCTTTGCCCTGTTAGGTTTTGTTATTCCAATATGGTAGTTACTGAATTTCAGAAGGAAGGATTGTGCAGGGGGAAAAAAAGGTTTTATGTAAAAGGATATAAATAAAGGAATGTAACAGGGAGCTTTATTAAGCTTGCAGCTGTTCTCCTGCTAGATACAACAAAGTAATGCGTTAATAATTTCTAGTGCTGCAGAAGAATTAATAGTAAAATTATTAGTCTACTTTTTGTTTCTTGGAGTTCCTGTTTTCTGTGGTACCTGGTTGTTCCTGTGTTTGTGAACCACTATGCTATTTTGGTCTTTTAGCACTGTGTGACGCTCATTTTCTCTACTCTCTGTGCTTCTCTATCTACAGGGATCTGAGGGCAGGTAGGGTAAAAATTACTTTGTAACCCTCAGTATAGGGACTATCATTATCAAGTGCTAAGAAAGAGCAATCAGCTTGATTAGGGACGTGCTCTGAACATACATGCTATTGTAACATACACAAGCATGTAGGCGTTTACAGATTTGTGTCTTAAATGGTTATCTTAGGTCAAAAAAACCTCACTCTTATTTTCCGTTAGTCCACATACGTTAAATCATCAGCCCTTACTAATAAGAATAAAAAAGATGTAGAGAATTTCACATATACCTCAGGTGGCATGTCACTGAAGACTTTGGAATGGATACTGTTCTCCAGTAAATGGAGAATGCGTCACAGCAATATAACCGTGTCAAACTTTGCTCTTGGTATTAAAAATATTGTAGTAGCTTTTCACCACGGTGGTAGCTATGAAATCAGTCAAACTCAATCTACATTTCAGTAGGTAATAATGAATTATAATGGGATCCTGGAGATACTGATGGTTACCTTACATAATTTATTTTACTTCCCCCTGCCCAAGTAATATGAACAGAAATAACTAGATATCATTATTTCAGTGCAACCATTTGTGTCAGCCAGCGCTGAGAAACATTTCCCCCTACAAACCTGTAGCTCCCAGCAATACATTTTTGAAGAAATATTTCAACACATCCACTTCCTTACCTGGCATTTTGAGTGCCGGACAGACAGGTAACCTTGGAAGTACAAAGGCAGACCGGTGATGCTCTGCCTCTCCTGGAAGATCCGCCGGGGGGCTGGCTGAGGAATTTCCTCAGGGTGTTTCCTAATGCCTCTCAGCATCCTTTGGGTTGCTGTGGTCTTCCCCCCCTTACTGCCGTTGTTCTCAGTCTGCTCTGTATCAGCCTCAGCCAGGAAACTGACCCCGGTGAGAGGGGGGAAAAAGCAGCACCTCAAAGAGGAAGTGTCTCTACTTGCTTTTAGGTCAGCGCACACCGACGACTCTTTGTGTGGTGTATGATCATGGGGGGAACCAGACTGAATGGATTAAAAGGATCTTTTCCTTTAGAGTGTGCTCCTTGGGTTTGCTCAAGGGGAGACGTTCAAAAGATGAGCATGCTGGTACAAAAATGCATCATGACTGTGATGGGTGTCACCTGGAGGTCTTGGTGGAAAAGCCTGCATTTTATGGCATACAGCACTGGCCTTCGGTACCCGGGAAGATTATGGAGCAGTTCATCTTGAGTGCACTCACATGGCATGTGCAGGACAAGCAGGGGATCAGTCCCAGCCAGCATGGGTTCATGAAAGGCAGGTTCTGTTGACCAACCTCATCTCCTCCTATGACCAGGTGATCTGCCTAGTGGATGAGGGAAAGGCTGTGGATGTTGTTTACCCGGACTTCAGTAAGGCCTTTGACATGGTCTTCCACAGCATACTCCTTGAGAAGCTGGTGTCTCATGGCTTGGACAAGTGTACTCTTAGCTGGGTGAAAAACTGGCTGGACAGACGAGCCCAGAGGGTTGTGGTGAATGGGGTGAAATCCAGTTGGCGGTGGGTCACAAGTGGTGTTCCCCAGCGGTCGGTGTTGGGCCCTGTTCTGTTTAATATCTTTATTGATGATTTGGATGAGGGAATTGAGTGCACCCTCAGCAACTTTGCAGATGACAGCAAGTTGGGAGGCAGGGTGGATATGCTTCAGGGTAAGGAGGCTCTGCAGAGGGAACTGGACAGGCTGGATCGATGGGCTGAGGCCTATTGTATGAAGTTCAACAAGGCACAGTGCCAGGTCCTGCACTTGGGTCACAAAAACCCCACGCAGCGCTACAGGCTTGGGGAAGAGTGGCTGGAAAGCTGCCCGGCAGAGAAGGACCTGGGGGTGCTGATTGACAACCGGCTGAATATGAGCCAGCAGTGTGCCCAGGTGGCCAAGAAGGCCAACGTCATCCTGGCCTGTATCAGAAATAGTGTGGCCAGCAGGAGCAGGGAGGTGATTGTTCCCCTGTACTCGGCACTGGTGA
>JAVJGG010000085.1:31084296-31102140 GCA_035590195.1 Aviceda cuculoides
TGGAGCATCTCCTCCTCCTTCTGCACTGACCTGGGGGGCTGCAGGGCTGGTTCTCTTACATGTTCTCACACTCTCTCCGGCTGCCGTTTTCCCTCTGTCCCAGGAACTTTTTCTACCTTCTTAAAAATGTTATCACAGAGGTGTTACCACTATCACTGGTGGGCTCAGCCTTGGCTGGTGGCGGGTCCAACTTAGAGCCGGCTGGCGTTGGCTCTGTGGGACACAGGGGAAGCTTCCAGCAGCTTCTTACAGAAGCCACCCCTGTAACCTCCCCCCCGCTACTAAAACCTTGCCACACAAAGCCAATAGACAGGCACATGGTAGAAGTACTCGAGGATCTTTAGCACCAGGTTGTGCAGAAGCCTCTCCACAGTCTCCTGGCTGAATTTGGGCTCCTCCACCCGGGGACCGGGGCACCGCCTGCACGCCTGGCGAAAGGCTCACATCCACACCGTGCCCTGGCCCTGGCGCCGGTGAATGTGGAACAGCATGTGCGCTTTGGCCGAAGACCACTCATGAAAGCCTTGGGAGCACCGAAACCTGCCAGGGCACGGAGGAGGTCAGCTCATCCCAGGCTCCCTGTGCTGAGCCCCCAGCTTTCCACGTGGTCAGTAGGGACCAGGGCAGGCAGCGATCATGGATTAACTTCACTCATGCAAGCTTTACACTGAACTGTCCTCCCCCTAACAGCATGATGCCGATCTGGGGAGTTCAACACAGCTGCGAGCTCAGGGCTGGCCCCAGCATTAAAGATTTTAGGAGCCAGGCTGCCTGCTGGGACCACCCTGGTCCCCTCTCCTAGACCATCTCGGCCCCACTGCCAGGAGCAGGGGTCCTTGGGGTGGGAAGCATCAGGCCTCAGGTCTATTTGGGGCTCCAGCCCCTTACCCATGCTGGCTCATCACAACTCAAGCGGAAAGCCAACATCAAACCCAGGGCTGGGGAAGTAAAAAAAAAAAAGAAGAAAAATAAAAGGAAGGTGTGGGTGGAGGCTGCAGGGCAGGTGAGGAGATGTCTTGAGGAGTCGAAAGGTGTGTAATCTGCAGCTCTTCATCTCGCACCATCTGCGTGGGGGCTGGCAGCCAAGGTCTCCATTTGTTGCCACCCGGGCAGAGTGTCTGGTCGATGCCCGGGGTCCTGCCTGGGGTGGAAATGGTTGGGATGGGGCCTCTCGTCAGCAATGCAGGGGCACAGCCTCTCTCTGCTCCAGGAGCCCACAGCCTGGAGCAGACGCAGGGGTGGCTGAGGCATCACCCCATGTCCCAGCAGACAGCGGCTCTCTCTCTCCTCATCCTCTGGGTGCAAACCCAGAAGATTTGGCTCTAGTGTGGTATAACTACCCCTGCTTGCTGGAGGAGGTCTTTGTATCTTGACACCAACACGGAGAAACTCTGGCCAAATACCAGCTGCCCTTTGGCCCTGTGGAGCTGCCACACTCCCCTCCCTTCTAATTATCGTGATTTTTTCCAGTTTGGCAATAATCCACCAAGCTTAGAACAAAATGGGAAAACCCCTCCCAGCCTCACCCACCTCCAAACTGCCCCTTTCATGTCAAAAGCAAACTTTGAGAAAGGGAGAGGTCTTCATGGTAGCCCATAATCCCTGCTGGCACTCCGACAGGGACCGAGCCGGCACCCCCTACCTCCCAAGGCGCTGCACAAACTCCTTGCAGCCAGGCTTGAGGATGGGCACCTGCAGAGTATCATCCTCCTGAAGCGTCCATGGCTCTGTTAAGTGCATATCTGCAACCTTCACTGCAAAAATGTCCTCCAGGTCCCCATGGTCCCACCTGGAGCTGGGGAAGAATCAGTGACCAAACTTGCAGGTCAAGCTTGGAGCTTCTGAGCGCTGATACATGTATGCAACTGTCTTTTTCCTAAACTTTTCCTCTTTGCACAAAGTTTTTGTGCTTGAAGAGGGGAACCTTTGCTCCCGCATGAGCAGTACCGCCCCATCCCGATCCCTGTGTCAACAGGCTCTGCTGACGCCGCACCAGGTCCTGGCTGGGTGAAATGTCCCTCAAAGCGAGGACAAGGTGGGTTTCCCCAAGCCCCACACGTGAACCCCTGACCCTGCTGAAGCCGTGCTCTCGTGATATTGCTCTGTCTGTAGGCAGAGAGGTTGGAAACAAAACCCCCTGCCAGGCTGCCCGTGCCCATCACTATCACAGCAGCGGGGGTGAACCAGCAGAGATTGTGCCCAGCATAGGACTAATGGAAGCGAAACCCACTGAAAACATGGGACTCAGCAGCTGATAAAGCCCCAGGTAGACTTATCTCTCTCGATAGCTGCCACCAAGTACGGGCTGTTTTTAACAACTTTCAGCCAACTCGAGCAGAAAAAGGCCTGACGTGAAACCGCAGGGTGGAAAGTTGGGGAGGATGGTACCGCACGTAAAACTGAAAGAAGTGAGATGTACTCTGAGCTGAGAGCACCCAGGGAAGGTATAAAAGTGGGGCTGGGGCTGCCTGCAGCTCTCTGCCCCAAGCTCACCCCTCTCTGGGTGCACAGGTACCCCAGGACTTCCCATGGGGAGCGACGCAGGACAGGGAGCAGGTCAGATAAGATGCCAAATGACAACTGGTCTCAAGTTAGAGGAAGACCTGCAGCTTGATAAGGCAAGCTCGGCTTGCCATGGAAATTGAGAGCAGCCCTGCAGGAAAGGACGAGGGGGTACTGGTGGATCCAAAGCTGGACATGAGCCGGTAACGTGGGCTCGCAGCCCAGGAGGCCAACCATATCCCGGGCTGTGTCAAAAGAAGCATGGCCAGGCAGTCGAGGGGAGTGATTGTGCCCCTCTGCTCTGCTCTGGTGAGACCCCCCCTGCAGTACCGCGTTCAGCTCTGGGGCCCCCAACATAGGAAGGACATGGATCTGTTGGAGCAAGTCCAGAGGAGGGCCATGAAGATGACCAGAGGGCTGGAGCACCTCTTCTATGAGGAGATGCTGAGGAAATTGGGGTTGTTCAGCCTGGAGAAGAGAAGACTCCAGGGAGACCTTATTGTGGCCTTTTGGTACTTAAAAGGCGCTTATAAGAAAGACAGGGACAAAGTTTTTAACAGGACCTGTAGCGATACCACAAGAGGTAATCGTTTTAAACTAAAAGAGGGTAGATTTAGACCAGATACAAGGAAGAAATTTTTTACAATGAGCATGGTGAGACACTGGAACAGGTTGCCCAGAGAGGTGGTAGATGCCCCATTCAAGGGCAGGTTGGATGAGGCTTGAAGCAACCTGATCGAGTTGAAGATGTCCCTGCTCATTGCCGGGGGTTGGACTAGATGACCTTTAAAGGTCCCTTCCAACCAAAATTATTCTATGATTCTATAAAACCCTCTCATCTAGCATGAAGCTTTCAGAAGAAACCATCCTGTGCACAGAGAGGGCATAAAACTCCTCACAATGCCTGGCCTTGGAAAAAATGTGCCAGGTGGCTGCTGAGGATGAAGACACCGTGGAAAGTTATGGCAGCTCCTCATGTTGAGCGCCCAGAGCAGCACTCGGGCTCCCAGAAGCAGGGAGGGTTTAATGCCAAGACTATAGGATATTAAAGCCCGCAGTAGGACAGACCCCAGTTTAAAAAAAGGGCAGAAGGATCTAGGAATCAGGCTTAAAATAGTTCACATGGCTTCAAATGAAGTACGTCCCTATGGCAGCTCTTCTGGCTTGACACCCCAAAAGCCCAGGTGCCCCAAACTGCAGTGACAGTGGCTGGCACTGCCCTGGAGCTGGCTGGGGGAGTGGGATTGCTGAGGATGTGGGTGACAGCACCTCTGTCCTCACAAGAGTGGCACAGTGGCTGCTGGCAGCAGGTGACAGTGGTTGTGAGGTCTTGAGAGGCACCAGCACATCAGGCTCATCCTCCAGATCCCAAAAGGGAGGCAGGTGATGTAGATAAGTCCCAGTAACCACAGGTTGGCAGGGAGCCTCTGAGCTTTGCTGCTGGAAGGAAAAAGCCAGCAAGTCATTTGCACCAAGAGCCCTCCGACACCTTCACAACACGCGAGAGCAAAGGGAGGTGACCAGGTCCCAGGGCAGAGCCCGTCTTCAGCTTCGAGGGCCTTCCCTGCTTTGAGTTCCTTCCACTCTTAATTATGCCTTGATGCTATGATCTGGAGCAGGACTAGAAGGAAGGAAAGGAGGTTTCCTGGAAGCAGAGGAGCCAAGCCGAGGTCTTCAGGATCCTTATGGAAAGCCAGCAAAGCCCTAACCTGTGGATAGGACCTGAGTCACCCCCTTCCCAAGAGCCCTGCCATGGGGACATGGGGTCCCACTTGGGCTGGGGCAGTGACCCACAAGCAGGACAGTGTTCATGACAGGGATCATCCCACCAGCATTTTCGATCCTCGCAGGTGGGGACCAGGAGATGTTCCTGGCTCAGGTCTGGTGCATGAGGAGGAAGAGAGGGAGAGCAGATCTCCCTGCACCCCCCCCCCTCACTCCTTTCCCAGAGCACGGGCTCCCCCATTTCTGTAGGGTCACTACAGAAGACCCCTTCGTGCAGCCCACCACAGAGGGGTCTCCAGGGCTGCAAATTTCCCAGTGCGGAAAGCGGGAGCTAAGCGAGAGCAGGGCTGGCCTCGCAGCTGGCACTGCGCAGCACCTGGCAGCACTGCAAACCAGCACGGCGTGGGGAGCCACCAGCAGCCGGGTGACTGGGATGGGGCCACCCACCCTGCAGCATCGCCCATCCCCTTGGACCCCTCTGTGTTAGGAGCTGAGATTTACCCTGGAGGGGGCTGAATGCAGGAAAAACCTAAAGGTTTTGACGTCTCCCCTTTTACTTCTAGGGCAGCCACCCTTGTATTAAACACACCAAGCTATTCTGAGGAGGAGGAGCCCCCCGGGGAGGCAGCCCTCTCTCCTGGCACTCTCATATTCACCCAAACAAACCGATCGCTTCATCTGGGGGATAACTGTGGTTTCAGCCGAGCTCTTCCTCCCCGAGGCTGCTGCCAGGGAGGAGGGATGCTCCCCACAGGGCAGGCACCGATGCTGCTCCTCAGGCACACTGCTCAACGGGATCTGGCGGCACCACCGGCATGGGGACAGCCCCTGCCTCCAAAACCCGGCTGTGATGGAAACCAGCCCCCCGTTACATCATGGCAACCCAACTCAAATCGCGACTCACGATGTGCCGAGCCCTCGCAGTCATCTCTCAGAAAGAGCCCGGTGCTGGTCCCTCTATTAAAGCCTTTGACTTGCTTTTACTAAAGGGACTTTCCCAGAAGCACCCACAGAGCCGAAACTGCTTTGACGTCCTGTTCCACTTCACACACACCTCCCAGCGCTGCCCAAGCACCTTGCCGCTTACTGGCACCTGCCTGGAACCAAAAGCTGCTCCTGCAGGTCCCCCCACAGCCTGGCCTTGGCAGGGACCGGGGACGAGCCCTGTCCCAGCCCTAGCATGACCCCGCTGGGCTGACCAGCCCCTGCCATGGCCAGCCCCTGTCAGTCCTCTCCATCCCAGCACACTGGTCATGGGTCCTCCACGGGATGCGTGAAGGAGTCAAACATAAGGTGAAGCCCCGGCGGTAATTTCCCTGCCGCTTTCGCACAGCCTGAAATTAGTTTTTACTTCAGCTCCCACCCCCGAGTGAGCCGCCCAGGCGAGAGGAGAAAGGTTTCCCCAAGTTCTTTCTCCTCCTCTCCATCTCTCGCTGTGTGTCAGCCTCCCTGTCCCCCACCCCTCCAGCCCAGGGACCAAGTGCCCACACTGCTCATGAGGACACTGCTTGGCCCACAGGAGCCCCATCCCTGCTGGGACATCCATCCCTTCCCCTTGGGGTCACCCCATACCCAGGTGGCTCCATCCTGCCAGCGGTCCCCAGGAGGGGCAGAAAGGGACATTCGGCCCCGGTCCCCAGGCAGGACTGCAGAGCGGGACATCCCCTCAGCGGTGGGGATGCTGTGTCCCTGCGCACAGCAAGGCTTGCAAGGCAGCGGGACTGCCGTCTGAGCAACGCGGCGTAACTCTAAATGATTCTCTGCCTTTTGCTGCTTGCTTCATACCGGGGCTTTTTTCTCACTCTGAAGACTTCCCGCGTCTTTTCCTGCACTAAAGACCCCCAATTCTTTTCCGTCAGTCATTCTTTGAGAGAATTTTTGCTCCTTTCTCCAGGTCATCAGGGTGAATTGGATTTCTAACCCTCCTCCCAGACGGTCCCTCTCCCTCAATAGCATATCGCCTTCATTTGAGCTGTGCTTCCCCAGAAAACCCCTGTGTGATGTCTGCCATCACAAGCTATTGATAACCGCTCATGGGATAAAGCTTCTTGGGTAGCCATCCACCCACAGTGGCAGAATTTCCCATTTCCCTAATTTGCTTATGAGAATGTCATGTAAAGCAGCACAAAGATAGCATCATTCCCGCTTTCCCTGCAGTACCCAGGCCATCACGCTAATGAAGAGAAAATGAGGTTGGTTTGACACGACGTGTTCCTGCTAAATCTGTGTTCTCAGCCCCAGTACTGCCCTCTCGGTGTTTACCGCTTGGTGGCCTTACTAATTTGTTCCAGTGATTTTCTGGGTACCGAGGCAGGCTGACTCATCTAGAGTTTCCTGGACCCTCTTTTTTCCCCTTCCTTGAAGCAGATGGTGAATTGGGCGTCTGTATTCTCCTGGGACATGGCTCCACGCCAGCTTCTGCACCGCTGTCCCTCTGACCTTGCTGCCGTTGACAGTGGATGGTTGTCACCCCGTCACGGTGAAACCCACCACCTCTAGGGACAAGCAAAGGCTGTAGGTTCCCTTCCAGGTTGGACTGTCTTCCTAGTGGAGCCCTTGGAGCAGAGGGGCCCACCTGTCCCACGGTGGATATGAGACAACAGGGATCAGGTCCTCTGGATATGGGGATATGCTCAAGCTGGACTGTAGAGAGGGGACATTGCTCCATCACTCTGGTCTTCTGGGATGGAGAGGGATGCTGAAGAATGGGGAGAGATTTAAGGGAGGAGGTGGATGTAGAGATGTGGGCAGGTACCACCCTACATGGGTTTGGGCTCCCTCTTCATCTGGTGGGCCTTCTGATGGTCCCTCCAGGCATAAGGAGGCTTGGCCCCCTCTGACAAGGCTCTGCCCAGTGCCATGGGCACTGGGTTTGGTCTTGGAGGTGGTGGTGAGGGCAGCCCAGGGCTCCTGCCTGGCCCTCTGAGCCCCCACGTGCCAGGATCTGGCCTGCCGGCACCCTCCTCGAGCAGCACATCCCGCCAACGGGAGGAAGAGAGAGAAGGAGAAACCCTGGAGCCAACTCAAAGCAAAACTAGAGAAAGCACAATGAGGGCGGCAGGAGGAAACATAGATGTTCTGCAAGCCCACAGCAGGCTTGGCGACAGGCAGGGCGAGGTTTTGGGTGGGACGGAATGGAGGAGATGCTGTGAGCCTAGACCCCGCAGAACACACCAGGGCTGTGCAAGCTGGCCATAGCTGGGGGTCCAGGCAACCTGCCTAGCAGCCCATCCCTCCCACCATCAACCACAGCACCCACCAGCTCATCTCCCAGCCTGTCTCTGCCAGGACCGATAGCTGCTTTTGCAGCAAGTCGAGGCCATGGCAATGCTCCCACGCCCTAGTGCCCGACAAACCAGTCCCAGCCACAGATCACCCCATTAACCCAGGGGCCAAATCTCCCACACACCCCACTGCAGCACCTCCAGCCCAAACTCTCCCCACAGAAACACAGCTCCGAGACCTCCCAGTGACCAGAACAGTGCTCGCTTGTAAGCGACCTTACTCCCACGTGACCTGACCAACCCTTCTCCCCCGGCACCTGCAATGTCCCTTTTTGCAGGAATGGTGCTTTGCTGCTCCATGACATGGCTCTCCTTGAAGACACTGCTGCGAGCGGCAGGAGAAGACTTCGTCCTCTCCATCTTCCTCTGCCTGCCCAGTTTTCTCAAGACCCGTTTTTTGGGCCCAGGTTTCTTTAAGGGATGCTTGCTCACATGTTTTTCCCAATAACCTTTAATCAAGGCTGGGGTATATAAGGAGCCAGGCTAGCTCTCAAGCATCTGTATAGGGGGGTTTGCTTCCTTAGGTGTAGCTCAGGCATGCTGAAGTCACACCTATAGCTTCCTACAGGTGTTGACAGGGATCGTTCCCAGCTCTCTGAGGTCTCCCAGCAGGGTCTGGCCATCCCCCATCAGCAAGACCCCAGAGTGGGACTGGGAATGAGCTGTGCTCTCCAGAGCTGGGGTCCCAGGGAGCTGACAAGCATTTTGGCACCAGCTGTGGTGGCAGCTACTCCTCGGGGGAGCCACCGGGTATCCATGGTGGGAAGCGGTTGCTCTAATTGCCAGACGGGAGCGTGCAGCAGCTTTGGTGCCTGCAGCCACCCCCTCGGCTGCACGGGGGTCCTGGCGTGGGAGGGGCTGTGGCACACGGGTGGGGTGGCTGGGGTTGAGGGCCTGTACGTCTGCGGGCGTGTGCGTGCGTTCGGCGTGCAGTAGCTGCGCAGATCTGAGGCTGTGCGCGCAAGTTTGTGTGTTTACAAGCATTTGCGGGTGCTTGCGCATGAGGGTGCGTGGCTAGGCTGGGGATGCTTGCTCTGGGGTGATAGAAGGGAATAAGAATTGGAATCCCCTCAGTTTGGCTGCTGTGCGCTTGTGAAGCACAAAGCATGGGGGAAGGGGCTGTCGGGAGCATCCTCCATCCCTCACATCACGATGCTGGTAGGAATGAGGTGGGCAGACCCAAACCTATGCCCTGTCCTCTCTGGCCTTTTAGGAGTCATTCCCAGTGACGGCACATCCTGAGAGCACAAAAGAGTCAGGTCCAGGTGCTATTTAAATTTACAGGGCCTCGTTATTCTCCTGTAAGCCTCAGTTTTCCTAAAATGGGATGCTGAGGACCAGGCTGGGGCCCTGCTCTTATTCTGCCAGCGGCTCTGAGGCACAGGCGTGAGTCCTGGCAGCTGCGAAGCTGCAGGGAGCAAAGTTAAAAATCAGAACCAGGTGGTAGGGTCTGCCTAACCGCTCTGCAGCAAACCTCCTCTCCGCAGCCTAAACCAAAGACCACTGAAACCCTGCCACCCACGCCCCTCCAGAGACAGCAAAGCAGCTGTGGCAGAAAGGATGAACCCCAAAACCATACCAGACCCATCGCAGCCCAGCCTCTTCTTGGTGCAGGGCAGGAAAAGCCAAAGGACTTGAGGGTGTCGGTTCAGCACCCCCCAGAAAACCTGACACAAACCTTAACAACGTAGGTTGAAAAGAGTTTACTTAGGTCCCTGCTTAATGTAGAGTGGAGAAAAGGGGCATAAACCTGCCAGTTGGCACACATAGCGTGCAGCCAGCTGGTATGGGTGCAGCGGTGGGCAAAAGCAGGAGGGCTGTGACGTGGAGTGAGGGGCAGCGGAACAAGGGATGTGGGATGGTGGAGCTGGGAAAGCCGGAACTGGGGACTTGTCAGGACGGGAGGTAAAACAGCTTCCTCCAGATCCCGCACAGTGACTCCAGGAAGACTGAACTAATATCACCTCACGCTGGAGGGAGAGTCGGTTTTGACTCGGTGGGTGGCTGCTCTCCCGGCTTGCACAGAAAGGCAAGAGCAGCTCCTGCACCCGAATGCACTCGGCTCCCCACCCCCAAGGAGGATGCTGGGGCATGGGGGCTGTCACCCATCTCAAGGCACTGCTCGGTGCAGGGATGCTCAGCTGGGGGCTTGAAACCTGCATCCCGCCCGGAGCTCATCCCAGCCGTGTTGCTGCTCTGGCTGCACGGCCGGTGCCGTGCCCAGCGCAGGGGAGCGTAGCTCGGGTCTCTGCCAGTGCTGGGCACCCTATCCTCCAAAGAGGGGTGGGAAATGTTGGCTGGCAGCCTGGAGCATCCCCAGAGCATCCCCACCACACACCCCACACCCCCCCAGGCTCCAGCCTTGCTCCCTGCAAGGGGCAAGATTGCAGCCAGGCTGCTGGGGGACCAGAGGGGCAGAGGCGCTGCTGCAGGCTGGGTGTTCTCCCATCCTAAACAGCAGTGGGAGATGCCTTTCTACACCTCCGCCCCCACGGGATGGCTTGGGAGCCTCCACTTGGCTGCAGACCGCCATCCACGGAAGGGGAAGGGTCCCAGCCCCAACCACTCCTGGAGGAGCCGTGGCTGCAGCCAGGGAGTGCAGGAAGGGCTGAAGACCCAGCACCTCCACTGCCCGAGAGGCAGGACGGAAAATAGGAAGCAGGGCCCACCCTCTCACCGCTGCCGCGTCTGACGGGAAAGCCAAAAGCAAAACTGCTGACCGAGCTCTCGCTTCTCACCCGCCGTGGCTGCCTCCTGCCTTGGCTTTCCGGGCGAGCCGAGCCCAGCTGGCCACAGCAGGTCTCTGCTGGAGCCGCTGGGGCAAGGAGCAGGGCTGCTGCTTGCAAAAAGCCCCAGCGGGGCCCCCAGAGCCGTGCATTGGCGTGAGTGGATGTTGTGAGAGTTACGGCACTGCCCGTGGTGGCTTTTGGGAGCCTTCAGCGGCACCAGGGACCGAGGGGGGCCACCGCATGCACTGTGCTGCCCTGAGGAATGGTGAAAGCCATCCCAGAGGGATGTTCATCCCATCTAGTCCCCTCTGGAGCTTTCTCAGGGATTCCCCAGCCCCCACAGGGGACAAACTGCAGTGCTAGGCATGCCTCACCCCTTCTCCCAGCAACCTGGGCTGGCTCCCACAAGGCTGCACTGGTTTTAGTGGGGGTAAGGGAAAAAGAAACCTGCTGACGGTGCCACCGAAGTGTAAGATGTAAGTGACTCTTCTCTGTTTCCGCTAGGTTTTATGCTCTCCCAGCAGCTCTCTGCTGCCTCCAAGCCACTCCTTACTTGGGGTTTCTCCCCTCTCGAGCAGTTGTCACTTCTTTCCGTTCTGGTTTCTGGCAGGCAGCACAGCCCCAGCATCACTTTCAAGAGGGAAAATGGAAGTTTGGAGCCAGAAAGCTGCACCGAGCACCCTCTTGTGAGCTTTGCCCTGGCTGAGGGCAGCCAGGCCCCTGGCACGACAGGGATGCTCATCCCAAACGGGCTCGGCAAGAACCCTGAGACGAGCCTGGTAAGGGGGGGCTTGATTTGCAGCTGCACCTGGGTGACCAGCTCGGACAGGGGCAAGAGGAAAAAGACCGGCGGCTTCTCTAAATTATTAAGAGCAGCTTCGTGGGAGAGTGGCTTGTGTATTTCACGGAGAGGCCCAGGAACCACAACAGACGCCGCCGCCTCCCGGCTCTCGCCTGCGCGCTGCCAAGAGCCGTTATTTGCCTGCCCACGCACTTGCCATCACGAGTCAACAAACTCCGCGGACGTGAAACCCTTTATTCAGCCCCCAGGGCCAGATCCGTCTCCCGCCTGTGCAGGGAGCGTCATGAGGGTAGATCTCCCCTCTTGCAGAGGAGGAAAGTGCCTGGAGACAGGAGGAAAAACAGCCACCCTACTTCCCAGGGGTTTCTTTAAACAGCGGCACACAAGGCAGTCTCTGCCCCAGGCGAGGAGAAGCCCTCAGCCCCAGGCTCCTGCAGCATCTCCCAGGATCCACTCCAGCCCTGGCCTCCGGCATTTCCTCCCACAGTCACGCTTTGTTAGTTGGGTTGGACCTGGGCGATGGAAGCATCGTGGCCACTCCAGAGAGCCCCAGGTGGAGGTAGAAAACTGAGGCATGACGTAAATCACCTTTGGGACAGACCCGTTGGCATCGCTGCTCTGCCCCAGCCCTCCTCCCTGCCCTGAGCGAAGAGGCGGCACGTGGAGCCCAGAAGGGACCTTCCTTGTCCCGTGGTACCCATCTCATGGCCACAATCCCACCGTGGCCAGGACTGTCTGATATCAACTCCAGCAGCGGTGCCTCTGTCGCTCTGGTCCTGGCACACTCTATTTTTCCCAACCGCAAACTGTGGTGGGAGCGAGGGGCCGGGGCAGCCTGTCCTTGCCCGCACCCCCCCGGCGAAGAGGGACCCCAGCCCTCAGCAGGGCTGTGATTGCAGCTGCTGAGTCCTCTCATCCTGGTATTTCTTCCCCCGCTCCGGCGTGACGGGTTTCTCCTCTGGGAAGATGATGGTGGCGTATTCAGTCTGATCAACTGGCCGGGTCTCGGGGGGCACCTGGGTGCGCTGGTCCCATTGAAACTCCAGCACGCCGTAGTCCACGGTGGATATGGACACTATGGGGGGCTTCTCTTCCTTCTGCAAGGAAACCCCATCGGGGCACTTCGTCATCCAGAGGTACCCGCCGCCCCCAGCGCGAGCCCCCTTTTTACAGCAAGTGCCGAAACCAGTTCTGAAGCATGCCGGGAAGGTGAGAGTGACAAAAAGCAGAAAGATGCACAGACCTGGGATAGCATTTTCCCAGAGAAACCAGACTGTGAGCCTTGGGGTCACCACCAAAGCCATGTGGGTCTCAGCTCTCTGCCTCTACAGGCAGGTTGGGCTCCCTGCCTGCCCAGCCACGGAAGGCAGGGTCGTACTAGGAGCCCTTTTCCCACCTCTCCGTTGGGCTCCGAGCTGGCACGGGGTGCACCAGGAGAGCCCGGGGCTGAGTTTGCTCAGCCCAGAGAGGGGAGAGCAAAGGGGGACCTGCTCGTTGCCTTCAGCTACCTAATGGGATTGGAGAGAAGATGGAGCCATGCTCCTCCCGGTGATGCCGGGCAAAAGGAAGACAGGAAGCAGGAGCTAGCTGCAGCAAAAGAAATTTCAGCTTAATATATTGGGGGAGGAATGTTTCCTCCCATTTTCTATAGCAACACAATCCACTATCAAAGATAACCCTGTTTTGAGCAAGGATTGGACCAGAGCGGTCCCATCCTCCCTCAGGCAGTTTTTTTGATTTTGTGAGGGGGCTGTGCTGCAGGTGCAGAAATGCAGTTGTAGCTGTGCAGAAAAGATCAAGCAGCATCAGAGAAGACAGGAGGAGCGATAAGCCTGTGAAGGGCTGATAAAGGGAGGCCCTGCACCCTCTGCGCCCCAGCGGTGTCACAGTGCTCCCCTGCAGCACGGAAGGGCATCAGAGACGGAAAACTCACCGCTGCTGCGTTTTCACTTGGTGGTTTCTGCACATCTGCAAAGTAGCACATTTGGTTAGAAGATGCTTGTGTGCCAAGACAGCTTGAGCATCTGGGGCTGGGGCTGACCCAGCCCCCCCATCCTAGGAGCGGGCTGGACATGGCAACCATTGCACCGCACACACTTCCTCTGTCTCCACTCGAGGTCTAACACCCTGAGCATTACCAGGACAAGTGAGATACCAGCCCACTGTCTAGGGTTTAACTGGGATTAGTGGGGTGCCATTCCTCAGGGGTCCCCTCTGGGAGAGCCCCCCCGGGTGCCTGTGGCACGGCTGAGGCAATGCCCGGTGCTGCAGCAGGGAGATGATGAGGTGCCCAAGGGTGCACGGGAGGGATTCGCGTGCAATATTAAGGCACCGCACTAATAAGCGGTGCGAAGCCACAGCATGTGGGCTGGGGGCTCTATAAAGGACGAGCAGGGCCCAAAGCACCCTTCTCCCCTAGGCATGGAGATACCTGTCCCACGGGGACACGCCACAGCTGAGTTTAGCACATTGAACCAGCCCGTGTACCCCAGGAACCTGCAGGCGTCTGGCTGCTCCCAGGTCCCAGCTGGGTTTGCTGGATGAGCATCGCCCACCAGGACCCGTGGCAGACCCCAGCCCCTCAGTGCATCATTCTCCCTGGGGGGGATCGTACCTCCTCTCCGGTACGTGACGGTGAGGTAGCCGAAGATCAGCAGCACAACCGCCCCCGTCAGCAGCAAGATGCCCACGAGCACAGCCCTGCTGTAGTTCGGGGCGCTGCCTTCCTCCATCTCGGGCTCGTCTGTGGCATTTGTCTTCTCGGGGGCTGCTGTAACAGCTATCCAAAAAAGGGAGAACAAAACAGCAGGTCAGGAGTGTAAAATGGCCTCTAGTTCTTGTGAAAGGCAACAGGGGAACATGGGGGCTGTCCCCAGAAAGGGCTCAGTCCCAGGCGGGCTGCCACAACCCCACCAGGGGCCCTGAATTTCAGCTGACACGGGGGATGTTTTGGCCATGTCCCGTTCCTTCCCATTGCAGGCGGTGAGGATGATCCCACACTGCTGAGAGTTGGGGTGCAGGGGGCCGGGGCACCGCTCTGCAGCCAGAGGCAGTCCTGCAGCATGACCCCACGCCCAACAGAACCCCATGGAGGACACAGCTTCCCCAAGCCCACCCGCTGCTTCCACGTCCTGGGGCCATCACAGCATCAGCTCACATTGGGAAGAGATGTTGTGAAAGAGTGACTTCTGCAGTGCTTTTCCTTTTCCTAAAAGGCTACCTTCAGCCCCACAAAGCCTCCGCGCTGCCAAGCAAGGACACGGCAGATCTTGCTGCGAGACCTCAGTCTCCCAAGCCACGGTGCTATGAGACCCTCCCGGGGCATGGTTTTGCAACAACAGTATCTACACCAACACTGGCTCTTCGAGGGGTCAGAGCCCTGGTCGTCACCCCAAACACAATCTCTGTCCCCAGAGGAGTTGTTCAGGGTGAAGACAGCTCCCCACACTGGTTCCTGCCTCCGTCTGTGGGTGAAAGCAGCTCCCTACGCTGGTCTCCTACCTCCATCCATGGGGAAGGACTCGCTCCCCGCTACAGCATCACTGGGGACACAGCCCCGGCGGGTTGGAGACCTCCTGCCTCAGGACCGGGTCCAGCTGCAGTGCGGATGGGGGAGGACAGCCTGTGTCCCTAGACCTCAACCCTGCAGGCAAGGAGAGGGGAAAGGGCAGAGCTGTGCTCTCCTGACCCACACCAGGTCCTCCCCCAGCGGGGTACTGCCTGCCTTACGCCCTGGGGCTGCTCTGTGTTGGAAGGGGTAGCACTATGGGATGACGCCGATGACCTTTTTCCCATCAGCTCAGCCCCCCAGGCTGACCTGTGACCACCAGCTGGGACCGGTTGCTCTCCATCACTTTATCGGGTTCAAAGAAGGTGATTAGTCCACAGTAGTAGGAGCCCGAGTCATTCTGGTGGAGGTTCAGGATCTCGATCTTGAAGGCAGGAGTGTGGTTGGTGAGCAGGTACTTCTCTGTCTTCGTCTGGGGGTTGTTCCGGCTGATCTCAGCGATTTTTTGGGCTTGGCTGTGGTTGGTCTCCTTGTACCAATTGAGGCTGTACTCCGAGCCAGAGTCGTTCTCCATGGAGATATTGCAAAAGAAGGTGGCCGAGCGGCCTGCAGGAAGAGTTAACACTGCTGGGAAGAAGGTCACTGTTTGGGAGAGAGGAAACAAGGAACAGACGTGGTTACAGTGGGCACAGGTCTCAGAAGCAGCCGTACCCCCCGTGCAGGAACCAAGGACGCAGGGCCAGTCCACAGCATCACCCCAGATCACGGGGGGGTACATCACGCCACGTCTCCCCCTCCTGAGTGTCTGCCTGCCAGCCAGAGGGGGATGCTCAGGGGTAGTAACTGTACCACGAAGTGGTTTCAGCAGAGCCGACTGTGCTCTGGGCTACCTAAAATTAACCCAGAACAACCGCCCAGGGGAAAACAGGCTTCGGGGGTTGTATTCTTTTTAAATTTATGCTGCATTTTAGTGTCTGAGCCATCCTTCCTCCAGCTGACGTTGCCTCTGAAGGCGAGCAGAGGGACCAAGTCCTGGGCTGGGACGGCACCCCGCAGCGCAGCCCATCCGTGCCCGGCTGCCTGCCAGGGTGCTCCAGCTCTGCCCACTGCTCCAAGCTGCTCCCAGCGCAGAGGGCAGTCGGCCACGGCCACAGCCCCCCCCCCTAGCCCTTAGCACCAGCCCTGCTGCTTCGCCACATTTCCCTGCCCGTGTTCCCAAGGGGTTCATCCCACTCCGGGCAGCGGGAATGCTGCGAACGTGAAGACAGGCCAGGCTACAACGTCCCGGCTCAGCCAGCCCCATCCGGCAGGACGAGGCAGTTGCTGCCTTAACTTTTGTGGGGAGCGATAAAAAGCAGGAAGAAGCATGTTTCACACAAGTTATCTGACCAAGCGATTCAAACCGCCAACGCTTTGAACAGTCCCTGCCACTAAGAAGTTAATTTTCCCTCTTCAGAAAGCGCCACTGATAGCAGTCCCAGGGCTTGCAGGCAGAGTGAAAAACTCCTTCCCAGTCCCTCCAGTACTGGCCTGAGGCCATAGGACCGTGACTTCATCATCACCAACCAGAAAAGGAACCGGGACAATTCCTTGATTAGATACAGGATTAGATGGAAAACTGGGCTGAGAAACGAGGGATGAGGCTAAACGGGAGGAGGGAGGGAGGGAAGTGCCCTGGCTCCCACTGGCAGTGCTGGCTGTGGCAGTGCCCACACCGAGAGGTGTAAATTTTGCATTGTTCTGGGTTTCTTGTGTTCAACAGAAAATATTCAGCAGGCTCAGGGCTTTGCTTCCTACCCAGTGCTGCTGTCAGAAATGAATGAAGCATTCAGAGGACTTCTGAAAGCAGAGGTTGCGTTTCCATGTTTCCCTGCATCTTCCCAGCACCAGAGGTAACATCTGCTCCAAGGGACACCCAGCCCTGCACGCACCCTCGGGGCAGAAAACACCCAAAACCACCAAAGAAAGAGCCCGGCTGGGAGGAAAGGGGGACACGGCTTCATCAGGGCTCTTGCTGGCTCTGCCCAGACTCACCCCTTCCCCTCCATCCCCCTTTCTCCCCCAGATTTCACCCTGAGCAAAACCGCACGCAGGACCCCGGCTCCCTCAGGATCAAATCCAAACCGGGAGGCGCAGCCCAAGGTCACAGCCCGAAGCCGTGAGAGCCAGAGCAGAAACCCCCAGACCCCGCACGGCACTGGCAAACCCAGAGGCTCGACACCAAACCCCGATCGTAGACAGCGTGCCCACCATGCGGTTCCAGTGCTAGCACCACGGGCTGGGGACCTGTCCCCTTCTCTGTCCTTTAACCCCGTTTCTGCCCTGAGCATCCCCGTTTCCCTTGTTTCAGCTGCGCGTCCCCAAAAGCTTGGGGGGTTTCTGCCTTCTTGATGCCAGAGCTATTTTTAACCACAAAGCTCCCAGCCCTCAGACACTTTCCACCAGCTGCGAACAACGCGGGCCGTTTCGGCCAGCGCGCCGCACTCCGGTACCTACCCCGGCGGCAGCCGGCCAGCGTGGGGCCGCGGCAGAGCAGGACGGCACAGAGGCCGGTCAGGACCACCTCCACGCTGCCCCACATCGTCTTCAAGGCACGCAGAGCCGTGGCCAGCTGGTCGGTCCCCTGCTCCGTCAGGCGTGCCGTGCCCTGCCGTGCCGTGCCATGCCACCCCGGCTCTCTCCCCGCTTCCTTGCCCACAGCGGCAGCTTGTTCTCTGGCGTGCGCGGCAAGGGGCCGGGGTGGAAATGAGACGTGCCCATCTCTGCCCCAGAGGGAAACCCGGGCTGCCTCCCACCCCCAGCTTCCTCCCCACTGACGCAAGGATCGGCTGAGCCAGGCCTGGCCCCCCTCCCCTCCCCGCGCGCTCCCGGTGCGCTCCCACGCAGGCACCCAGCTGCCGAGCGGTGGGGACGGGCACCTCCGAGCCCGCACCCTTTTTGGGGAAAGCTCCCGGGGATGGAGCAGGCAGGGACCGCTGGGGACGTGTCCTCAACCGCAAGGCTGGCCCATAAGTAGAAGGGCTGTCTTGGGTTCCCAGGCACCCATGGGTGCTCCCATGGCAGTGGGGTGTTGGGGGACGTGTGGTGCTGGGCAGCCAGGCAGGGTCTGAGCAGCCATGGGGCACCATTGGAAGGCTGCTCCCAGCGGGAAGGGATGGGAGAGGAGGAAGAAGGTGAAGAAGGCGGCAAAGGCAGAGAAGAAGAGGAAGGCAGAGAAGGAGAAGGAGAAGGAGAGGAGAAGGAGAAGGAGAAGGAGAAGGAGAAGGAGAAGGAGACGGAGACGGAGCACGACGG
>JAVJGG010000085.1:31114465-31137130 GCA_035590195.1 Aviceda cuculoides
GGCCCCCCGCGGGGGGCGGGGCGGGGGGCCTTTGGGGGGACAGCCCCCCCCCCCCCCCACCTAGGGGACGCAGCCAAGGCAAACAACGAGGAGGTGGCCCTGGCTGCGGAGAAGGAAGGTGTGACCCAGCTGCCGCACAGGCACACATCCTCTCTAACCCGCTTTTTGTGTCCACCAAAGTCCTGGCTGCGCTGATGAATGGTTGTGTAATTAGAGTTAAAATCTGCAGGAATTCCGAGAGCTGCCACGCTTCTTGGTAGCCCTCAAGCGCTGTGGAGGCAGGCGCAGGTTGCTGCAGGTCTTTCCTCCTCTGTCCCCAGCCTGTGCCGTTGCAGCACCAGGTCCCCCAGCCTGCGGCTGGCAAAGACTGGCGTGGTCGGAAGCAGGTACTGGTGGGTGTTCCATCTGCAGGACGCCAGGGCCTGAGCGCAGCCACCGTATTTGCGTCTGAAATGCAGATGACAAATACCCATGCATTATTTCCTGAAGAAACTCCTTATGTATACAGAATTATTCAAATTTGTGACTTGGAAGTTTCTTGGTCCAAGATCTGTATAGTAATTGTCTTGAAATTACTGTAAGGTGAGCTACAAACAATAATTGTTGAAGCAAGGATTTGGTACAGATGTGTAAACCTCCTAAAGGAGGTTGTCTTCTGAAGTCTCAAAAGGCCCTGCTGTTAAGCCCTAAAAATGAAACACGATGCAACGCAACACAGAAGTCAGGACAGAATGACCGCCCATCCTTGTACTAGCTTGTCCCTGGGCGGGCTCCGGATTTTCTCTGATATCCTGCATTTCTCTGCTGAAAATTTGCAGAGACTTTGTCACATGCTAGGACACTCAGTGCCTCGGGGTTGTGGTGTACCCAGAAGGGCTGTGAATTCACCGAGAAGGTCTTGCCAGCAGTTTCTCTTTTTTTTGTGTGTATTTCTTAGCAGCGCTGCCTAGGTGATCACGCTGCAGCTGCGGTGGTGTTAGAGAGAATTATCTTGAGCCATTTGGGACGTTGCTGGTGAAGAGCAACATCTTTTCATCGACTGCAGGACACGAGTACCAGATCTTTGGTGTGCTTGGGCTCTGCCTGAGGAAATGTTATCAGCCTGCCTGTAGCAGTAGGGGATGCAAGGTTTGGGGATTTGTTTTAGCCAGCATAGCAAAGGTCCGGGTCTGGGTGCTGTTGGACCAACGTGTGGCACTTGCTGAACTGGAATCCCTTTTATGTGTTCATGAGACTATTAATATGCTGCAGGATAGCTGCTTTTGCTCAACCAATGTAGCTGAAGCAGCCAATGTTTTAACTGTAGACAGGACTCTGCCTGCCAGATCTTGCAGTAACCTTTATAAGGGGCTTGAGCAGTTAGACAATCCAGATAGAGCAGATGTTGACTGTGGGGAGAGCAGCCACGCTGGAGAGAGTTGCAGTCTTCTCTGGAGGTGAGC
This sequence comes from Aviceda cuculoides, assembly GCA_035590195.1. Taxonomy (NCBI): domain Eukaryota; kingdom Metazoa; phylum Chordata; class Aves; order Accipitriformes; family Accipitridae; genus Aviceda; species Aviceda cuculoides. The sequence continues at coordinate 31,115,908 of JAVJGG010000085.1, forward strand.
AGGCTGGGTCACAACCATTAGCACTTAGTTTTTAAGCAGATGCTCTCAGTCTGGAGATTGGGGCCGAGTTGCGCCTGGCAAGCCTGGGCTGGGAATGAAGTTGCCTTGGAGATCAGGCAAGATTTTTAAGCATGGATTGAAGAGAGATCCTGATCTCTCCTAGTGATTCTGTACAGAGTAACCCTCATCTTGTAAACAGGCTTTTATTGGTTTCTCAAGGAGTCAGTGATGAGTCTTCGGTCATTAACTTCTTTTGAGTCTTTCCGTCTACAGCAGATCTCTACAGGAATACACACCAGTAAGGTTGATCGTAAACTGGGGGTTGGAGGTGGGGGAGAACAGGGGGAAAAGGATTTTCTTCTCTCCATGACCAAGGAATGCAGGGTCCTTTGGGTACTTTACAGCCTGGTAGGGGAATTATCTGAAGTGACAGGACTTATTCCTTTTCCCTGAGGCTCTCGCTTACGTACAGTCCATGTGTCAAGGCAATGCTTCTCTGCAGACAGCTGGCAGAGTGCAAAGTTTAGTAGTATTTGCCTGCAGATGAGTCAGCAGAAGAGAAATAGCTTGCTCCCGTAAAGTGGAATGATCTTGTAGGCAAAGCAGCACATGACAGTCACATCTGACTGTGCCAACGCCTTCCAAGTTCAGAGGGACGATAGGGGAGCCTGGGAGCAGGCAGTGCCACCCGGGGAGCCTGGGAGCTGCGGGTGTCGGAGGGGCCTCGCTGGTCCAGTGTGCCAGCCTTGTGCTGACTCGGATCCCTGGTGAGAAACGCAGCAGCTTTGTGCTGGAGCATATACTGAGTTGTTGCAGTAAGCTCTTGGTTTGCACACGCTTTGAGTTTAAGTAGCAGGATTTATTTTGCCTCGGCGCGTAAATCTGCAAGCAAAAAGCAGTGGAAGTGGCAGAAGAAATCCTGCTACTGCATGTAGATATGCAGATAATATTCTTCAAGAAATTCCTCGGGACATTAAAACACAAAGAATGCAGATGGGCCAGGTGCTATCAGCGTGCTTAGGGTGCAGAAATATCTGATCTGCTTCTCCGGTATAGTGTGAGGCAGGCAGTTCCCTGACACCACCAAGGATAAACAAAACATCAGTACTGTCCATGAAGATGCAGACAGTGAGATAAGGCTTTGGCTAAGCAAGAAGATTTGCTGCACCTATTCTGACCTTCTCCATCTGCCAGAGGTGTTAACTTTGGTGTTGTGGTTAAATTCCAGCTTGGATGATGGTGTAGTTAACCCACACTAAGGGAGAAGTTTTAGATTCCTTCTCTGCCTGTGTATTTTTCTTCATGGTAATCAATGCTTGTCCTTCTTCTGTCCCAGAAGTGGCTGCATTTCAGTGGGATTCAGTGATTCCCTGACAGGGAGAGCAACTCTTCTCCCATCTGGCAGTCGGCTGCTTCTTGCAGAGCCCATACAACTCTCTTGAGGTGAGCTAGCTGGCAGGTGATGCAAGGTATCTCTTTGATACAGAATATGCACCAAAGAAATAAGTTTCAGAAGCAAAGCCCCGAGTGTTTTGTAAAGTGTCACCGAGACCGTGATCATCTGCCCATGGCTTTTCTGAATGGGGCACTTCTTAACTTTGCTCCTAGCAAGCAGTTTCTCATGTTCAGCACGGACTCAGTAATGCAGGAGGGCAACGCCTTAAACAAAATAGAATGATGTTAATATTTTACAGCAGGGCTCTTTCTTCTGGTTATGCCTGTTTTTTATCTTGGAGTTTTTCAGAATGAGCTTTGAGAGTTATCTTCTCTTCCCCTTCCCCATCTGCTGCAAGTGTAATTAATTTTAGAACAGTCAGTGTTCTATGCATTTGGGGAAGCAAAGCTGTGTGCTCATGTGTTAAGCTTAGCTACAGATGCTGGATCCCATTGTTAGTAAGTAATTGTTTGGAACGCTATTTTAGTCATTTGGGTCAAAATGAAGCGTTCTAAGATTAGTAGCTTTATCGCAGTAAGGTATGGTTTGTTTTTAAAAACAACATGTTCCCAGTTTTTAATGAAGATGAGTTTGGTGCTGGGAGGACTTCCCAAAAATGCACTAGCCACAGGATAGAGGTTTTAAAGCTCTGAAGAGTGGTAAAATTATTGTTTAATTTCTGCATTAATTTGAGTAATTAGCAGAGCTGCATCACTCTCATGAGGTGCCCAGCCCAGCTCTCCAGGCGCTGCAGAGGCTCCTTCAGCAACATCTAGCTTGTAACATTAGAGCAGATAGAGCATATTTACACCGTCCTCAAAGCCGCTTTCTCCCTTGGAATGTCAGGTAGAGCTGCTGCCGCTGGGCAGCTGGTGCCGTCTGACTGCTGCTGCTTGCTTAACGCAAAGCGAATCCATTCGCCTAACTTATTGTTTGCCATCATTCGACTACCTACACCTTGAGAAGTGGAAAAGTGAGTTAGGGTGGAGGAAAGCGGGTGGTTGGGTGTGGGAGGGGTTGGAAGAAGCTGTTGGAGATTTCTCCTGGGCTCGGGCAGTGCTGCTGTACATCAGCGTAAAGCACAGCGTTGCCCTGCGCTGTAACCCGCGGTTCTTTGGCTTGGCCCTGAGCCCTGCAGCCAGCAGCAAGATGCTGGCGGTAACTCGTCAGAGAGTGAACTTGTGTGCAGAGAAGTCCGGTTGCTCTGGCAGGCCGAGGTATTCACCTGTTTGTGCGTGGAGGCTGCCGTGTCAGTCCTTCGGCACCAAAGCCTCTGCCAGCGCTTTTTAATGGTTTGCTGGGCAGCGGGTCAGAATGACTGCGTTCAGCACATTAAAAGACCTTTTAATTCTCTCTGAAGGGAAGGAAAGCGAGTGGTCAGAGACCAACAGGTGACTTGAAGGACAGTGAAATTATTTTGAGCAAATAACGGGAAAATCTACTGCTGTTTCCGCTGTTTCCATGAACACTGGGGTTACATGAACCAGAGGCAGAGGTCTGCTGCTTTTTGTGAACTGGATGGTTTCTGCCAGGACCATGGTGGTAAAGTAAATAACTGATACAGAGCGTGCTTGCAAGATGGCACCTTGCAAAACCTAAGAATACTTGTGTCATACCCTGTGTTTTCACAGAGGCACTCTGAAAGCTGGTGCATTTATAGCACAGATCTTGCCTGAAAGTTAAATGTTTGCTGAAGTGTTTGAAGACTTGGAGCTCAGGCTTGCAAACTCTTTTTGCCTGAGATTGCTTTTGCACACTCCCGTACGTTTGTCTGTTGTTAGGAAATAATAAATTAATTACTGGAATGGGAGAAACTCTGCAAAGTTGACTCGCAGGTGTTACGGAGTGCGTGCTGGATGGCTCGTGCAGTTCTGAAATGTCCTTGTGGCTGTTCTTCACTGTCCCTTTTGTATTCTCCCCAATATTATTTTGGCTCCCCACTCACCTAAGATTCTATTTTCCTGTTCTTAGTGATTTGTGTTAGGTCTAGCAGAGCAGTCTGGGATACTTATATGCATGTAGCCCAAAACCAGTTCAGCTGTGTTTGGCCCTAACACTGTTCGTAAGGTATCATCTTCTTGATGGTAGGTGGGGAGGGCAATATGTTCACGTGTTATTAAACTATGTTTGACTCCTTACTTTGGAACATTCCTTAACCTGGAGTCATTTGTGCTTTAGTAAGCCTCATCACTAAATCTGCTTCTTAACAGCTCTCTCACGAAGCCCACGCTTCTCAGTTGCTGAACAGCAGAGCTTTGCCCAGTGGCCATCACTGAGGACAGTTCCAGCTTGTCCCAAGCAGGAACACTCAGCAAAGACCCTCTGCCGAGGAAAGAGGAGGTGTTCAAAGGGACATCTGCCCTTTCTCATACCTCGTGCTTGCCCCACCTAACATGTTCCAGCACAACCACTGCATGTGGGTGGAGAGACATTTTAAATTCCACACAGCTCTTATTAGTGTGTTGAGGCACACACGTAAGCATCGTTCCTGGGTGGAGGGGTCATGCTGCTCTTGGGAGCACCAGGTCAGAAGTGCCATTAGCTGCACTAGAAAGCTGCACACTTCAACTGAGCCAGACAGATAATGCTGCTCTTTAGATATAACCTTTGCAAATCTAGCACCCATTTCTAACTCCTGCAGCAGCTGAAAGGGAATGTTTTCTGCCATGCCTTTCTGTAAATCCCTAGCTTTGCTTCAGCTGCATGAAGTGCTGGGCTTCCTAATGCTCCAGGGCCCTTTTGGGAAGGTACAATGATTCCAGCTCAAAAGCACAGATAGCTTACTTCCAGATAGCTGTCAAAATGTCTGTCCCAAACTGGTTGTCTGTCTGTCTCTTCATCACAGAAGCAGTTCAGCTGAACCACCGCTAATTACAACCTGGTACATAAAGTGCCAGAAGTAAGTGTGCCCTGATGTGGTGTCAGCAGCTGCTTCACCGTCGGCTGAGTCACCACTGCAGTGGGGACGGGGGACGAGAGGGGAGCGTAGTGGCAGCCGTCCCAAGGTGAGCTGTCCCCACTGGGGAGCTGCAGCTTGGCCTTACACAAACGAAAAAGCAAACAGCGAGCTAATTAGTTATTTTTTATGACCATGGGTTGCAGCCCTTCCCTCACCCTTGTTCCTTCTGCTTAAACCTGTTTTTCCCCTCTCTTCGGTATTGGATAGGGATGCAGCACACCCACCAGCTCTCTTGGCTGGGGGCGGGGGGGGGCGGCGGGGCAGGGAAACACAAAAGGGTAGAAAAGTGTTTGCATTCATCAAAATGAGCGCTGGGGGAGGGCTGAATGCAGACTGGGTATGCCTTAATCCTTAGGTTGCTTTTCAGATGCTAAAATAGCATAATTAGCCTGTAGTAATGATTTGTAACTTTCATTGCAACTCTTGTGCGAGTTCCTCTCCAGCCAGCTGACTGCTGCGCGCTTCTGTCTGCAGAACAGCTCCGAGTTGCCTTAAATGATTCAGTATTCCCACCAGGCAGTTTGTCAAGCCTTGGCAGCTGATGCCACATACAACTGGCTAAGCCCCTTGTTAGGTGGCTGCGTCTTTGCGCTGACCTTCTGTACACTGTGCCTGCTGTTGACTGATTCTGCTTTGGAAGAGTTGAGAAATATCTCTTCTTTTGGTTTTTTTTTTTGTTGTTGTTGTTGTTGTTTTGGTTTTTTTGTTTTGGGGGTTTTTTTTCCCTTCTTCTTCATTTTGTTCCAGTTCTTACTGGACGTGCTTGGCAAGATGGAGCTGCCGACCTCCTCCAGACTGAATTCCCGAAAGAGAAGAAAAGATGGATCTGGCCCTAATGGGGCGACAGAGCTGGATGGAATACCTCCAAAAATGTCCCGACGTTCACTCGTAAGTAAGCAGAGATAGGAGCTTTACGTGCTTGTGAGATTAGGACGTTGAACCCTAACAGCAGAAAGATAAATGTGATGGTTTTTCTGTAGACACAGAAAACAAGTCGGGAGGGGGTGGAGGGGGGAGAAGCAAATGACAGTAGCTATCCTTCTTGCAAAGCCAGTTTAAAATCTTCCTTTGTTCATACTAATAACATACTTACAATGTGGGCTTAAATTAGGTCTGAGGCAAGCGTCGCTAAGCTGCTTTTGTGGTGTGTCCAGCCTGTTTGTAGTCCCTTAAGCTGAACCCAAACAGGCATGCATATAGATACCCATGGAGAAGTAAGCATTCATGTCGTGCAGGTGGGTTTTCTTATGTGACCCAGCAGGAGGGAGAAATACTCCAAACAAGCACATAACAACTCATGCTCCTTGCAGAAAGCAGTGCTGTTCAAATCAGGGGAACTGCAGGAGGGTCTGAAGTCTAAGCACCTGCAAAAGCAACCTATTGAATCCATGTTCTGAAACACTGGGAAGATGACTTGGTCTGGCAGGAGACTGCATTTGTGTTGCTTGTACTTTGGGGGTGTTCAGAAAAAAAAGAAAAAACAACTGAAAGGATTTCTCCTTCTAGATCAACCTTGGGATGGCTTTAACAAGCTAAAGCCAGTGGGGTCTCTTTTAAAGGGAGTCTGTGCCAGTTAATGCTAGTGTAAAGGGCTGACTTTAACTTGTCCTTGCCGCAATACTGCGATGATGGGCTTTTTACAGCTCGTCTCTTCCCTCTTCCTGGAGCTGTCCTGTGTATCCCATGTGCTGTAGTTGCTCTTTCCTTATCTCTGTTGAAAGCCAGCTACCATGCCTGCCACATCATACTGGGGTCATAGTCCATGGCAAAATACTGTGATGTGTTGCAGCTTTCCTCTTTGATAACAACGTTTTGCTCTTCGGGAGTACTTCAGTCCTGTCCCAGAGCATTTGACAGATGGTAACGAAGTAAGAGCAGCACCAGCAGTGAGAACTGGGGAGGCAAGTGTTGGGAATGGAGGCTTGAGTTGTTGCCTGACTTATCCCACAGACCCTTTATATCCTTGACTGCTGTCAAAACCCACCCTGTCCGTCTTAAGGACCCCATCTATTTCATTAAGGAAAGAGAAGTGTGCAGGTTATTCCATGGTGTCTGTCCTGTGTTAGAAATAAAGCATCTGTCTATGAACAGCACAAGACAAGTAATATCTAGCCACTTTCTAAACTTCCTGGCTGTTTTTTAGCCACAAGGCTAACACAGACCTCCTGATGAAAGACTTCTTTTTTCTTCCTTTTGTGGAAGATTTATTTATTATAGCAAGAGTAATAGTGTTGCCTAACCATGATATTACCTTGAACCCTTTACCACTCCTAACTAAGCAGCTGGCTGGCAGAGTGTTCCCCTGAAGCAGCAGGGCTCAGCAGCAGATGGTGGTAACAAGCCTGCTGATGCATAAGCCTATTTTATTGTGTACATCAGGTTGAGTCCTGACCCTTGTAGGTGCTGCAGAGGAAGGGCAAGACTCTGGCAGGAGCTTTTGAGGACATTTTGCTGTGATCCTGTGATAATTTTGCTAGGGGGGTTTTTATGCTTTTATGCCTAGCTTCATATCAGGTGTGTGCCAACCAAACTGCAAAGAATCTGGTTTTATTCACAAGTCCCAGATATAATGATAGTGATGAAAGGAGACACCTGCAGGCCTTACCTAACAGTAAGGATCCTGCTAGAGGAGGTGGTGTGCGAAATGCAGGTACTAGAGCCTCAGTGAGTTAGAGGAAATTTTCAGCAGTATCCGTTTGCTTGAATGTAGTAGTCTGTGGTTGCTTTCCTGTGCACTTCACTCTGAGCACTCTAATGAGGAATGACATTAGCACTAATAGCAGCGGTCTTTCTGGTTGCAGTGGTGCTGGGCACCACGGCAGGATACTGCAGTGGGACAGGAAGCCAGAGAGGAAACTGCTGGTCAGCTTTTTGCACCTCGAAGGTGTTATTGCAATGATCTGCAAGCTTGTTTCCTTGTCTTCTGGCTCAGGAAAGAGACATCCATTGCTGCCCCAAACCTTCAAGCTAGAAGAAAACTGAGCTGTTTGCTCTGTTACAGGAAGGGCAAATGTTTTGTTTCCATTCAGAGGAGACCAGAAATGATAGCTGGTCTTCAGTTGCTGATTAAACGTACTGCTGTGGTCAAGCTAGCAGATTAGAGGGGTTTTCCTCAGCAGTTGGAGACACTCTGCCACAGGTAGAGGTCAGTCTCTCACTGTGTATGGCTCAGAAAAGGGTGACGATACCCACATTCCCTGGGAATTTGTGCTGCCGTTGGTATTGCTCTTCTGCTCATTCATATTGAGGAGCTGTTAAAATTTGTACATCACAGCACAAGTGCTCAGGCATAGCAAAGTGATGGTCTTACCCGGGTGGGTGTCGCTGGAGCTGTGACAGTGAGGTTTGGCAAAGCTTGGCTTGTGCTGCTGTGAACTGCAAAAGCCTGGCTTTACCAGCTGCAGATCCGAGCCTCCAGTTTTCTTGGGTCCAGTATGACTACCATCTTCTTAACTCTACTTTTCTCTCTCTCTCCCTCTCTAAACTCAGGCTAATCACCCTGCAGGGCTGTTTTTGAGGTTTAACACTAATTAGTCTTTCAGTACATGTGTTTGAATCGTGCAGAGACACAGTGAGTCACTCGGTGACTGGGACACTGCAGTGGCAGTGCTGCCGCTAGGTACTGCACTCACCTTTGCATTCTCACAGCTAACCTTTTCCGCTGTTTAGGGACTGAGGGAACCAGCTCCATTTTCAGATGAAGTGGAAATCGATTACAGCAAGCCATACGTCAGAGTAACATACGAAGAAGCGATGAGAGGGACCCCTTGTAAGTAAAAAAAACAGACCGGAAAGCGATTGTATAAATGTTGGGGTTTGGGGGGACAGGTGTGATTGTGATATCTCTGAGACCAAACCAACCTTGTGTGTCAGAACAAGTTTGCAGCCAATGACTTCGTTAATGCTTTGGTGTTTAGATAACTGTTCCCATGTGAAATTGGGCCTGCCAGTATACTGGAGTTGGAGCTTGTGTGTGTGAGGAGCCATACCTTCACCAGTAAGACTATTTGAAGCAAATAGATAGTTGTCTTTTTAGCTCTTGCTGTGCCACTGACAGCTATAGAATAGTATCAGAGCTGAACATTCTTCTCTACTACTTTGTCTGAGGCAGCTTAAAGTTAAGCACTTTAAAAGTTGTCTTTTCTGAAACTTGAAATGGGCAAGTAAAACCAACCTACATCTTTGTCCAGAATGTCCCATTCTAGCCTGGACTTGAATTAGAGTGTCATTAAACACAGTAGGTCAGCCCCACAACAAGAACATGTCCTTTTATTCTCTAAACCAGGCTGGGAGAAACACTGTTCATTTTGCAAGTCCAAAAGGGAGGCAGAGGCAGGACTGGCTCCTGAAGGATGGCTGCCCTCTCTTGCCAAACAGAGCGTGCAGACAGTGCTGTCTTACTTGGCCTCTCTGTTATGGCTACAGAGACAATAAAAATGCTACACTTCTGCCTACCTGACTGCTGCTGAGAGATGAGCCAGCTCGGATTGAGACCTGGCAGTGATTTCCTGCCAGAGGTTCTGGAAATCCAATGCATTTCGCAGTCCTCATTAATTTCCCAGCTGAAAGACTCCAGAGCCTGCACAAAGGTCTCTGATTTCAAGTGATGGCTCTCCTGCCTGCTAAGACTAAAATACACTGCATGCTTCCTTGTTGCTGTTTATGCCTGTGCTCAGGAACTGCAGCTGCTGTAGGTATGGAGGAAAAGGGAAGGATGTCCCAGCTAGTTTCCAGAACATGACTGCACTTTAGTAAAGGCCTGCAAGGACCAGCCCTCTTCTGGCATACAGAAAGCCTTTGCAGTCTCAGATCTCCAGATCCTTGGCTCTCCAGAGCCTCCTGCCATCTTTGGACTGAGGTGGATTTGCTGAAAAGTGATTGTAAGAGCCTGCCCTCAAACGGACTCCTCTGCTTAGCTTGAACGTAGCAACCTACTTTTGCATCAGCTCATCCTCTTGCTGCCTCCCAGGCTCTGTCTCTAGGTGCCGTCAGGGCCCTGCCCAGACCCATGGGGTTTCAGCTCTCCTGCTAGGTCTTCTCTCTGCCCTTTCCTCGCTGCAGCTTTGGTGTGCCTCTGCTCACACTGCTCCTCTGACTCTGTCTGCCTGAACTGGGCCAGAGAGCAGCAGGCCATTCCCAAGTATGTCAGATACCAAGAATGTGTGGCTTTCTGTTACCACCAGCAAGAGGACTGCAGTCCTGTGTGGTCCCAGGAGACCAGAAGACAGGGAGCCTCCTACTATTATGTGGCAGTGCTAGATCTCGCTTTTCCTCTGCTGACCTCGAAGAGCTGAGCTACAGTTTCCCCTGGCAGAGGTGGCCTGGGGAAAGTTTCATTCCTCCTTACTTATCTATGAATTTAGCTGTTAGTGCCAGTGGTTCAGCAGAATTGTATCTGCTTTTCTTTGAGTAGACCGGCTGGGTTTTTGGATAGAGCTATACACTTCATGGGTCTGGGGGAGCTGATGATGCTGCTGGGGAATCAGAACAGTCTGGTCCCTCAGCTAGACTGGTAGCTGTGGCAGTGGGCTGCAGAGGAGGATGCTAAAAAGGTCTTGAGGTGTCATCCCGGCTGGCAGGGGGGAAACAGGCACCTGTGAAACATTTGGGCCAGTTCCACTCTGGTAGCTCACTGCTGTGCAAAAAGTTAATGCTGGTTTTGGATTTTTGTAGGAGGGAGATGTTCAGGGTTTGCTTTCCCCTTGGTCTCCCCTCCCTTGTTTCAGTGGATATGTGGTAGGCCTTAAGTCTGTCTTTGAACATGGTTGTATTTCAGCTCTGTGCTCAGCTGCATTTGTTTCCATGTGGGAAGGCAGAGTGCCAGCCGTTTCTCTTCACAAATCTTTCCTGGCTACGGCTCTGCATTCTGCCAGTTTTCTGCAACGCCCTCATGAGTTTCAGAAGGTCCCCAAATGTGGGCATGAGCAGCAGCTGCTTCTCCAGGAAGGCATCTTCACAAATGTCTCTCTGTCCCTTTGGCACAGTGGATCGCCCCGTCAGAGTTTATGCCGATGGAATATTTGATTTGTTTCACTCTGGACATGCCCGGGCCTTGATGCAGGCGAAGAACCTCTTCCCAAACACATACCTCATTGTTGGAGGTAAGGAGTGACCTTGTTGGCTTTGGCTGTCATAGGAGTACAGTCTACCTCCATCCATGGTTGTGCATACAGATGACGTAGCAGGGTTTTTGTCTTTATGGCCTCAGTGGATCTCACTGCAGCCCGTTGTCCCAAATGTTGTTGGAGTCTTATTGCAATATATTGAAAGTTGGATATGTCTGCAGAAAGATATGCTGTACTAAATCAGTGCTTAAGGAAAAGATTTTTGATCATGCTGTTCTAACTTGACCCCTCTATTTTGTGACAATTACTGGTGAGTTGCACATCTGACTATCAAAATATATTAGGGGTAATTGAGCAACTGCATCTTGAATGAGACAGTTAAAGAATGAGTAACAGTCCCTCCATGGCTGGTTGAGCTTTGTGTCACCTGTGTTGCCCTGCAAGTCATTCCCCGCTCCAGCTTTCTGCTGGGGATTGCTTATGGCTAAGCCCAAACAGGTCCCACTGGGAGCGTGGAGACCTCAGTGGTTCCTTGGGCATCTGCCTGGCCACATGGAAGTCAGTGAGGCCCCATTTCTCCCAACAGAAGTTCCCCATTTTGTCTGTTAGGTTCAAAAGTCTTTAGATAACGGCCAGGAATATACTGCTGACTGCCTGAGGGGATCTAGCAGAGGTGTTTCAGCCAGGCCTCCTTCAAGAATATAACAGGGGAAAAAAGAAACCCTTTCTTCTGGCTGCTGTAATACGTTGGCCTCTGTCCAAGCAGTGCCTTTGTGCCCATACCTTCACCCACCTTAAAGACACATCAGGCTGTGCATGTTGTCTATCAGGAGGTGACCTCTGGTCAGGCTGCATAATGATGTTAAAGTAGCAGAGCTGAGAATACCTTTAACTAGTTTTCTCAACTACCATTAGCTTCCTGAAGCAAAATGAAACTCTGATCCTGTGATAGAGCAATGATAACATCTTTGTGTGGTTTGTTTCCCTAACAGTTTCACTCGCTGCTGAGGGCATTTTTATAGTGGGACTTCTGCGGTTTTTGTGTGTGCTACAGCAGTGTCTGGAAGGGGAAGGGAGGGAATAGAGCTGAAATAGTTGCTCCAACCTACAGACGCTCTGAGCTTAGAAATCTTGCAGATGGAAAGACATCCCCATGTACATAAATGTTGTACATCAAACAGGACAATAACTTCAGGTTGAATTATTAACATGTTAACGTAGCAAGGTGTGTAACCGTGCTCTCTGCCTCTGAGAGACTGGTGAGGAGGTGGAGGGCAATGAAATGCTCCCCTTGCACCAGTAACTGAGACAAGAGGCCACAGCCCAAGTGAACATTAGCTCCAAGCTGGGAGCAGTCTCACCCACTCTTTATCATTTGTTTGTCTAGAACATAAATATGTCCAATACCAGTGAGACTGGTAATACTTTGTTTACTTTTGAGTCTGATAACCAATAAAACTCCCCCCTTTGCAATGTCTTACATTGCAGATTATAAAGAGTTGTTCATTTACTTTCTCATAGAACATAATAATCAAGCTAACTTCATTTGCTGTGAACTCACACTTTGTTTTAATACAACTTTCCAAGAGCTAGACTGTGGTATGGCATTTTATGAAATAGGAAGCTTAGGCAGTGGGTTTTTTTCATGGGCTTCGGTCTCCAAGCCTGAGACATCCATAGGTTTAAAAGCAGATTTCTGCCCGATAGGCCCCCAGGTGCCATTTCATACAGGAGAGTTGTCTTTATTGTCTGGTTTTCTTGAGAAGCATTGTAGGCTTTAGAGATCTTGAGGGATTGGGATGTAGGTTCCCAGCTTGGGCAGAAATTCCCCAACCTGCCTAGAATTACTCAGGAGTTCAGTGCCCTGCACCGCTCCCTGTTCCTAGTGCTTTGTGGCTGGAAGAGCTGAGTTTGAAAGTGCCAGCACCAGCTTCCATCAGCAGCTGGCATTGCCTGTTTTATCAGCGGTGTCTACAAGGTCCTTTTACTGTAAAGCGGTGGGGTAAGTACCTCAGGCTCACTCTTCTCTGCCTGTTTCTTCAGTCTGCAGTGATGAGCTAACCCATAACTTCAAGGGCTTCACAGTAATGAATGAAAATGAGCGGTATGATGCTGTGCAACACTGTCGCTATGTGGACGAAGTGGTGAGAAATGCGCCGTGGACGCTCACCCCCGAGTTCCTGGCAGAGCACAGGGTAATTTTTGACATCTGATCTGTTCTGAATTCTGATTAGCCTCTGTCTGTGCTTGCTGTTTACAGCAAGAATTCATCCATGGGGGTGACCTCTGCTTGAGCAACCTGTTCCTGTTGAAACTCCTTAAATATAGAATGAACCGGGTTATAGAAATTGAGTGGGTTTCTTGGGAGACTAGAAGCATTTGCTGAGCTGGCAGGTAATGTTAAAATAAGGTAGAGGCTGTGACATGGTGAAAAAGCCTGAGAGGGTTCTTGCTGTTCCAGGAGAAGTTGATGCTGGTTACAGATTGGTGTGAAAGCAGTAGGGAGAGGATAAGATGGATTGGAAGGGATTTCTGGAGGGCATCTGGTCCAACTCCCTGCTTATAGCAGGAGCAGCTTAGATCTACATGAGCTTCCCTGCAGCAGGAGACCAGGCAAGCTTTCTTGAGAGTCTTTTTATCAGTTGGTAAGATAAAGTGAAATGAGTCTCTAACATCTGTTGAACTGTTTAGGGAGGTGGAGGAGTCTCCAGGGGAGTTTGCTTAGTTTACCCTTGTTGCCATTAACAAGCCATTTCTCTGTGGAGCTTAAAACAGCTGTGTCCTTAGTCTCAGCCTTTCCTTTCTGGTGTGTGCTTACAATTGATATGCAATTGTCAGTGAGAACTTGGGACTGCTCTGTGTTGCTTTTTAACAGAGGAAAGTGTCTCGCTGTTCTCTGTCACACCCCTGCGTGGAGGTGTTGAGCAAAAAGTTACCATCCTTTGACAGAAAGCAGGAGCCCGTTCAAGATAAAATGTTGACTAGCATTGCTTTCTTAATTTTCAGATCGACTTTGTTGCACACGATGACATCCCCTATTCTTCCGCTGGCAGCGATGATGTTTATAAGCATATAAAAGAAGCAGGTGGGTCTGGGGCAGATTCTCCAGGGCTTCCTGTCAGACATCTGCTGTAGTTTCTCTTGTGCCCCTGTATGGCAGAATTATGCCTGGGGAAGTGGCTGTGCCCCTCCGGGAACGAGGTCTGCCCAAGACCTGCTCTGAGGGCAGGAAGAAGCCCAGCTTTTGGGCCCTACTTCCTAAGGCTAGGACTGTTCCGTGTCCCAGGCCAAGCATTGCCCAGCATTAATCCGTACTTCCAGTCTAATAATTGTGATTGAATTAGCAACCACCTTTTTCAAAAGTACTACAGTTTGGCTTACAGATCCTCACAAATGGAGAATCTCATGAACTTAGCAAAGCGGTTGCTCTAGCTGTTCACTGTAAAACTTAGTGGGGGTGCAGCTTATTTAAATTATCCAATCCAGCTATCGGAGCTTGTTATATTTCCACCCACTAAACTGTAGGACCCCTTGTCCTGTCCTTCTCACCACACTGTTCTATATGCAGTGGATTATAGTCAATAGTCTTTAAACCAGCTAAAGTGAAGGGCTTTTCATTAGAAGACATGATATTTTGACATGGCTTTGACATGCCTTGGTCTTGCCTAGGTCTTCCTCATAGTCCCAGAAATGAGGACCGTGGTATTGTACATTCAAGGACAAAGATGTGGTGGTGTGAGGACAGTTAGGAAGTGAGCTCTTGACAGGAGAGATTATTTCCGAATAAAGATGGCAGCAGCTTTCTGCCATGTGTCTTGCTACAGCTGTCCTGGGTCCTGTTCCCCAACTTTAGGCATGTTTGCACCAACTCAGAGGACTGAGGGCATCTCAACATCAGATATCATCACGCGGATCGTGCGGGACTATGACGTTTATGCCAGACGGAACCTGCAGCGGGGCTACACGGCTAAGGAGCTCAACGTCAGCTTTATAAACGTGAGTTGAATGTGTCTCACCACAGTCTGCATGAAGCAGAATCTTACAGGGTGTGGAGGTGTAGAGTCTTCTCTAGTGGTGGCACAGTCCTGCCGTATGCCAGTAAAAGGCCAGTCTGCAGAGCTAAGCAGTTGCACCAAACCAGTGTCCTTAGAGTAGAAATTAGACTTCTTCTGCCCCTGAAACTGCCTCTGGCACTCACCCAGAGGAACTGGGGGTTTGCTAATGCTGTTCCATTGTCAGAAATGTCTTGGTGACGTTTTACCTGTTGAAAGAGCTGGAGACAGGGTGTGTGGCAATATGTGTATTTTCTTGAATTGAATGAAGTGTGGGTTGTTCTTGGCAGCAGCTGCTGTGTCTCATCTTTCTCCTCTTCCCTCAGCCGCCTTCTTAAGGTAGATTCATTTGTTAGGATAAAATCTGATCCTGTTCTCACTGTACTATTCCCTTCCTGGAGCTGCAGGAACAGCAGTGCTTGGGTAGGAGAGAAGGACATGCTCTGATCCAGTGCTGAGCAGCTCTAGCCCGCAAGCTGAATACATGGCAGAAGGCACTTCTGGTGTTGGAAGTAAAGTAGTAAACTTTTTTTTATCACTCAGATACTATGCCTATTTTTTTTAAATACAATCATATACAAAAATGAAACAGGAGAGGTAATGGCTGTTTGGCCTCTCTTTGGCATGTAACTGCCTCTGTTTAAAAACACCCAGCAAAAAGACTTGTGCTATCGTGATACGCAGAGACCTACAGCAGGTCACTCAAATCTAATCTGTATATAGTATAAATATTTCCCTCTTCCATGTGCTCCTATTAGATAATGCTTATCTCTAGGTTTAGTCTTGCTCTGTGTACTGTGCCAGTGCCTGCCACAAAGCATCTCACAGCCCCACTATGTCTGCCATTTAGTCTAGGGAAGAAGTGTCACTGAAGTGAAGGAGAAGTGTCACAAGACTAACGGAGACGCTGAGTCTTAAGCAGCAGTTCAGTGGAATAATGCAGAGCAGAGGTGGTCGCCACTCAGGTCTGGTGAGCTGTATTCTGATCCACCGTTTACTGTACAGGAGAAGAAATACCACCTCCAGGAGCGCGTGGATAAGGTGAAAAAGCGAGTGAAGGATGTAGAGGAGAAGTCAAAGGAATTTGTCCAGAAAGTGGAGGAAAAGAGTATTGATCTCATTCAGAAGTGGGAAGAGAAGTCCCGGGAGTTCATCGGCAATTTCCTGGAGATGTTTGGCCCAGAAGGCGCGTTGGTAAGGAGCCGCTCTGGGAAAAGAGGAAGGGGGATTTTGGAGAGCTTGGCAGTCATTGTAGGGTTTCTGGAGCCCATGGTCTGCAGAGCAAAGGTTTACAGTTTGTTGCAGTGATCGATGTGCTGCCAGTCTCCAGTCAAGTTGTCACAGGCTTGGGCAGCCTGTTCACAGGGAGCCTTCACCCTTGCCAACTGGATAATGCCAGTTACGGCTGTAGCGTGAAAAGTTCCCATGTCCCACAAGCTGGCCTGTAAACTCCACCTTGTGTCCTGCAGGCCGCTGAGCAGCCGAGAGATTGGTGGTCACTTTGTCACTGGCCTGGGATGAGTCTGAAGCTACTTGGTTCTGCCAGACTCTCCTGTGCTGCTGAGTAAATATCACTGGCACTTCATGTTAAAGTGCTTGAGAATGGGTAATGGTTGCACTGTACGCAGTTTCCAAAGCCTAGAGCGACGCTTGGGCTTTTTCTGCTCTTACATTGCACGAAGCATTGAAGGGACGCAACAACTCAAAACGCTGCACAAGCTGTAAGTAGTGTCCATTTCCAGTGCTGTTTGAGCCATGCTAACTGTCTTCCTGCTTCCATCGCTAGAAACACATGCTGAAGGAGGGCAAGGGCCGGATGCTGCAGGCCATCAGCCCAAAGCAGAGTCCCAGCAGTAGCCCCACGCACGACCGCTCCCCGTCTCCCTCCTTCCGCTGGCCCTTTTCAACCAAGACTCCTCCTTCCTCACCGGCCAACCGCTCCAGGAACGAGTCTGCAGTCACCTATGACATCAGTGAGGATGAAGAGGATTAAGCTACCAGCCGGGATTTGCTGCGAACCGCTAATCGCCAAATCCTAAGTCTGGACCCACTGGGGAACTCTAAGTGAGCAAGAGAGCCATAGGAACAGGGCTGACGGTGAGCACAGGGCCTCAGAGGCACCCGTTGCTCTTAGCAAGGGCTGCTGCCTGGAAGCACATTCAATCCTCCTCTCCCTTCTCCTCCCCAAATCCCCTTTTTATTGTTTACGTTCTAGTGGTTTCCAGGGGAAAGATGGTTTTTATATTTTAAGAAAATACTCTTTTAAAGCGCAAAGAATAGCACTCAAGCGTGGCTTTTGTTTTGGTTTCTTTTCCTTTGTTAAACCTCCAGGCAAGAGGGAGAGTGGGAAGACCCATCTGTCTCTTCTTTCCTTCAGCTCCTCTGTCTTATTCCCCCCACCCCCAGGCAGTATCCGTGCAGCTGCCAAACGAAAGACCCCTCGGTTCCTCAACAAGCATGACCTCGAGAGCACGCAGGAAGCGGTGGTGTAAAGAGGCTTCTAGGAAATAGGAGATATCGGTGCTGCGCTGGAGCTGATAGGAATCTATCCAGCAGACCCTGTAGTGCTTGCACGCCTCTTAGCTGAGCTTCCCAGCGTGTCGCAGTGGGGACGTGCTGAGTAGGGAGCTACCAGCTTAGCACACAGGAGTTACACCCTGGAAGAACTTACCGTAGAGTTGCACACCCCACAGGGGCGCAGCATTCGCGGCTCCAAATGGTATGGGGGCTGCAGGGGAGAGGCCTTTCCAGCTAATCTTAACAAGACTGCTAAATCTTGAGCTAAAATTCAGCCCTCAACTCCCATTGGAGAGAAGAGAATGAATCTTTGCTTCGGGGCACTTGTTGTCTGTGCATTTCCTTGGGTGTGTGAGAGCCCAGGTAGGAAATGAATGTGAGTACTCCGTTGAGAAGTTTCTTGTCCCAGTCTCTGGTGTGTAATACGTTTTACTGTCTGTCCAAATGGCCCCTCAACACTGTGCTCTGTGCGTGTTTGTGTTTCAGTTGCTGTACTCTAAGGGCTGGAGCAGTCCTTTACACTGGTGCCATGAAGTCGCTGCTATAAGGACAAAACGTGTATTCGTACAGCCAGTTTGCTGTCCGTGTCGGTGTGTGCAGCTGGGCAGATGAAGGGCACGTTTTACCGCAGTGAAGGGTCCCAGTCCCGTGTGACAGCTACCTGGCTTGCCCAATAAATGCACAAGTCAGTGCCCGCTTACTCCGCTCTTTGAGGCAGGCCAGAAAGAGCATCAGAGAGCACTGCAGCTTTTTAAGATTTTAAACATGTAATCTGCTCGTCTCAAACCATGGTCCAAGTCGTGCCTGCTGTCACGTCTGTAATAAACACTGAGCTTTGTGGCCTGTGGCTCCCTGTGGCCAGTTGCCCTCCCCGTGCTGCATGCCTGTGCACAGAGCAGGTCTGTGCGCTCTGTCCCAGCAGCCAGCGCTGGAGGGACTGGACTTGCTGTCGCGTAGCTGTCAAGCTCCCGCTTGCTTTTCTGTGCGAGTTTGCCTGTGATACCCGTTGTCTCTGGGTGGAGCTGCTGGACTGAGTTGCCTGTATCCTCCTGTGATGCTGGCAGCAGAGGAGAGCTCGGAGCCCAGTCAGCAATGCTGCAGGGAGGTCTTCAAAGTGGGATGTGGGGCCTGGGGAGCAGCGGGTGCAAGGAGGCAAATTGTCAAGTGCTGCCACAGGCTCTGCCCGGTGTGATGCTTCCAGGGGACGCGGGGGCCCTGTGGTAGGAACAGGGCGTGATTTCTTTCCAGCTTTTATCTTGCTGATCCTTTGTCACGCTGCCTAAAGGGCTTGACAGAGACTCTGTGCTTCTGTTGAGGCCAGAGCCGGTATGGGAAAGGGTATTTTGGGGATTCCTCATCTGCCACTTGGACCTCTTTCAGCAGGGACGTGCACAGCTCTGGGAGCATGGCTGGCTGCTATGGATTTTAAGCTGCGAGGAGCAAATAATGGTCACTCGGTACAAGCCAGTTGTTAATCCCCTGGTTTTTGAGTGGTAGAGCACTTACTTTATATCACCCACATTCTCTCTTCCTTCATCTTCCCCACCTTCCCTTCCTCACCCTTCCCTCAGTATGGGTGTTGCATTGCTTTCCCAAGCTGGATCACAAAGGCCAGGCTGCTTTAGAGCCTTACTACTGTTTTAAACACAAGTTATGCAACAGTGTTCTGTAAATGTGGATGACAATGGTGTTTTGGATGATGGTTTGTTCTGCAGAGACCTCTCTGCAAAACCTGGGGTGCTTGGTAAGAAGCCAGCCATGGTTTTACATGTAGCTTGGAATAACAGAGCTGTTTCTTGTAACCAGTAATCCCTGCTTCCTCCTTGCACTTAAATTAAATTGGACACTCGAATCCCAGACTAGTCGTTTTGTTTGGTTTGTTTTGTTTTTTCTTTTTCCTTTGGTTTTTTGTTTCCTCCTGAATTGCTGGACCAACCTCATCTCCAGCACTGCCCTGTCCTATCAGGAATAGGACAGAGCTTGATCTTTGGGCAAAACATGTGAGCCAAGTTCTCCAGGAGCATCTTGTTACCAGTGGTGCTGCTTCAGGGCTGTCGTGCACACCCCCAGCCCATCCTACACTCTTCGACAGAAGCATCTGGGAGAGACATGCTTGAATTAAGCATGAAGTAAGAGGCAGAGTGGAAAAATAAAACTTTACTAGCACTCATTGAAGAACATGTGGGGTTTGGTGCTGCTAAATCCAGAGGTGCCAACTCCTGCAAGACAGCCCTACCTTGGTTCTTCCCTCTATAGATATGGGGTGTGAGGCTGCTGGCACCAGCAGCCAGCCCCTGGGAGAGGATTTTCTGATAGCAAAGAACAGCAGCAGCAGGGCCAAGGATGCTTGTAGAAGCAAGACATGAAGAGCGTGGCACTTCAACAGGATATTGCTTAGAGCTGTAGGAGAAAGTCTTTAATCTCTTAAGGAAATTATGGCACACGCCTGCACTGACATGATTTTGTGCATTTTGTAGAGGGTTGGGACTTTATTGTGCAGTCCAGTTCTTGTAACCAGAGGCAGGTGCTGGAGCAGCAAATGTGCTTGGCAGTAGCGGTGACTTTGGCAGCACTGACCCTGCATCTTGTCCCCTGTCCTCAGGGTGAGCTTCTCACTGCCAAGGGTTCCCTGGCATAAAGGTTTCCTACCTGCCACATGTAAGGAGCTGGGTCTGCTTGTCTGATGGGGCTGGGGGGTACGAGTCCCATATTTTGCTGCTAGCCTGGGTGTTGCCTCTTGGCAAAACCATGAGATTGCTGGGTCCCAGCACTTCTGCCGTGCCTAGAAAGCTGTGTTGGTAGTGGCCGTGTACTGTTGCCAGGAGTCTTGACAAATTTGGCAGTCTCATAACAAATCACCAGTGCATCTTCTGGCTGAGCAGTTTTGCTTTGAACACAGCCACCTGCAAAAAGCTCCGAGTCAGTTTTCCCCTCTCCTCATGGGACAGAAAACTTGCTTTTTCCCCAAAATTAATCAAGTAAATAAATGAAAGTTGGGAGCTTTGGCTTTCTGACTCTTTGCTTCCCTAACGTGTCACGCTGGCCAGAGGTGTTACGGAGGGAGGGCACCAGGGTGTGCAGGTCAGGGGAAGCTTTGGTGGCATCCAGCAGCAGCCTCTGGTCTCAGCACTGATGATCTGGCATCTACTGCCATCTCTGGCCACACTGCATCACCCAGTCCTGCCATCACCTCCAGTCCTGCTGTCACTTCCAGCCCCGCAGCAGCGGCTGCTTCAAGCTGCTATTCCTGGTCAGTGTTTGCTGTGCCAGTTTCACTGTATGGGCCTGCGTGTGCACCGTGTGTCTTACTGGCTTGTTCTGGAGTTGGGTTTTTGGCTTTTATGTTTAGCCAAATAAATGCAAAGTCATTTTACTCTGTGTGTGCCAGATCCCTTCTGCCAGCCAGCTGCCATTGTGGACTCTTCACCTGCCATCTTAGCAGTGGTTTGGGTGATAAGATGCTTCAGTAGGGGGTCAAAAGATTACCCAGTGGTTTCTGCAAGTCATCATCACTCCTGATGTCCATCCCCACCCCTGTTGTAGGTGTAGAGCAGATGCTGCTACTGGAGCAGATCCCAAGCAAGGCTGGTTAAGGCAGTATTAACTAATTACCCGTATTATGGAGGTGCTTCAAGGCTCCTTCCTTTGCCTGGCCCCAGGCTGGCAGGTGTGGATTTTCCTACTGTGCTCTCAGGAGCAGCCACTTCTGTGGAGGACGTGCCCCAGGGACAGGCCAGACCCAACCAGAGGTCTCGAGAGAAAATGCCACTGCCCTGGCATTACCTTGGCCATCAGACCCCAGCTAGCAGCACCCAGAGGTCAGTGTCATGGCTGGGTGTTGAGCACCCCATGACAGCCCTATCCCATGGCTGGGCTGGGCTCTGTCTTCCTGGTCTCCTATGACCAGATGACCCGCCTGGTGGATGAGGGGAAGGCAGTGGATGTTGTCTACCTTGACTTCAGCAAGGCCTTTCACACTGTCTCTCACGGCATACTCCTTGAGAAGCTGGTGTCTCATGGCTTAGACAGATGTACTCTACGTTGGGTAAAAAACTGGCTGGATGGATGAGCCCAGAGGTTTGTGGTGAATGGAGTTAAATCCAGTTGGCAGCCAGTAACACGTGGTGTTCCCCAGGGCTCAGTGTTGGGGCCCGTTCTCTTTAATATCTTTATCAATGATCTGGACAAGGGGCTC
>JAVJGG010000085.1:31137509-31151420 GCA_035590195.1 Aviceda cuculoides
GAGCACCAGTCTGGTGAGGAGCGGCTGAGGGAGCTGGGGCTGGTTAGTCTGGAGAAGAGGAGGCCGAGGGGAGACCTCATCACTCTCTACAACTGCCTGGAAGGAGGTTGTAGTGAGGTGGGTGGTGGTCTCTTCTGTCGGGTGGCTGGAGATAGGACAAGAGGAAATGGCTTCAGGTTGTGCCAGGGGAGGTTTAAATTGGATATTAGGAAAAATTTCTTTACTGAAAGGGTTGTCAGGCATTGGAACAGGCTGCCCAGAGAGGTGGTGGGGTCACCATCCCTGTAGGTATTCAAAAAGCACGTAGACAAGGCACTTCAGGACATGGTTTAGTGGGCATGGTTGACAGTTGGACTCGATGATCTTAAAGGCCTTTTCCAACATAAGCGATTCTATGATTCCTCCCCCTGTATGGAGTTGGAGTCATCTCCCACCCAGCCTGGGCAGGAGACGATCTGAGCCCAGTCACCAGCACAAGACTCAGGTACAAATTTATCTTTATTCGGTGCCACACAAAAGCCTCCCCAGGTTGGAGGTGGCTTCACGGATCCCTTTGGCTTGTGGTGTTCAGGTTTCAGACCCTTTCACCCCATGCTGAGACGCCCTTTCCCCCTCTGCCTCCTCTGCTGCCAGCAGCTTCAGGGCCAGAGGAGGAGATGGTTGTACAGGGCAGACCAGCCCCTCGCCTCACTCTGCCCCTCGGCACCCCAGTTGCTCCCTCCTGCTCACTCCTTGACACTGGTGCCTGCGGGTGGAAAGCTGACGGGCTGGTAGCCCGGCTTGTCATCCTGCTTGCGGTAGTACATGCGTGTCACCACTGCCAAGATGAAGGTTTGAGGGATCAACAGCTGTACGTTCATCTCTGGAAGAGGAGAAGGGTCACCTGAAGCTGCCTTCATCCACCACGCCTATTCCCCATGCCCCGCCATGCAATGGAGAGGCTTGGCCGGGAACGTGCGATGCCGCTCCCCCGTCTCCCGACTTACGCTGCGACCTGGCCTTGGAGGAGAAGGGCGGCGAGCAGGCGATGTTGCCGTTGTTGGCCAGGATGCTGAAGATGGCAGGCTGCAGTGCCGTCAGGAGGAGGAGAACCTGCGACCACCAACACCCAAGGCGGTGGGGGCCGCGCTGCTGCCAGGCTCCCGCCTTTCACCTTCCTCGCTCTCCCGCAGCCAGACCTGGCTCTCGCTCGCCAGCGGCTCCTGCCCCACCATCTCCCCCCACTCCGCCTCATCCCGTTCGTGCCGGAGGAGCCCCTCACCTAGGGGGGAAGCTGGGCAGGATGGGGTCTCACCTGGAAGCAGGAGAACTTGGCCTGGATGTTCTGCTCCGTCAGGTGCAGCCGGGCCTGCCGGAAAAGGATGCCCAGGGCCCACAGCCCAAAGAGGGTGGAGGCTCCGACCACTGTGTTGATCCAGAGGGCCACGCTCTCCGCCGAGATCTGGAGGGGGACACAGAAAATGCGCCTGGGATGACAAAGCTGCGGGACAAGGCGAGGGCCGGTGGAGGCTCCCCGTCCAGGATGTCACCCTGCCCGTCACCATGCCCTGGCGCTCACGTCAGCAGGGTTGTAGTTCCCGTCGGTAGCCAGGACCAGCCCCAGGAAGACGGCGACCGCCTTGCAGAAGGCATACTGGAAAGTTCCCAGCATCAGCAGTTGAAGCTTTCTCCTGGCACAGCAAGAGACCGGTAGCACCCCGAGGTCCCCGAGCCCCTGCCCGGGGACTTTTCTTCCAGCCCAGCAGAAGCAGGGGGTGAAGGCCCTCCCCAGGGACAGGGGGTTACCCCAGCTCTCCCTCACCTGCTCATGGTGATTCGGGGCAGGCAGGGGCAGCAGCAGCAGCAGGGCCCCGTGCTGACCACCATGGGCACATCTTTCAGGGTGCTGAGCACCGCCTCCTTCCCCCCGAAGCCCTCCACCATGACCAGCATCAGGAGGTAGAAGCAGATGGCAAAGTACCTGGGGAGGAGGAGGAAGAGGAGGAGGAGGAAGGCAGGTCAGGCCCCATGGGGTCCCAGGTGCCCCTGCCCTGGGGCAGGTGATACTCACATCGTGGTAGCCATCTCCACCACCATCATGGAGCGCGGGATCCACAGCCCGAAGCAGCTGACCACGGACACAACCTGCGGGATATGCAAGCTCGGCACACTGCCGCTCCCCCCCTCCCAGGAGCTGGCACCCCTTGGGTGGCCCTGGCCCCCTGTGGTGATGCCCCCCACCGCCCCACACCCCCAGCTCACTGTAGGAGCCGAGCTGCTCCAGCAGAGGGTCTTCATCTTGATGGGGCAGCGGATTTTGCGGGTGAGGTAGAAAGCCTCTTCCACGAAGATCGCGACCGACAGCAGCGTCATGATGGTGGCGAGGCCCATGATGGCGAGTTGGGCCATGTCCAGCTCTGTCGGGGAGGGGCGAGAGGCCGTCTCCGTCCCGTCCTGTCCCCCCTGGGCCCACCACGGCAGGGAGCTGCCACCCAACCCACCACTCCACAGCTTCGGGAAACCCTTTGCTGCGTCCTCGGCAGGTCTGGCCACACCAGAGCTGGTGCTTCTGCCCTGCTGCTCCCGTGTCCCATGTCACCTGCCCTGGTGCTGGCCCCCCCTGGGCTGTCCCCAGCCCTGCGGGCAGGGCTGTGGGGTGGGAGGCTGAGACCCTGGCAGCACCCCGCTGCCTCCCCTCCCTCGGGGCTGCTCCCTGCCGGCACCCACCGCAGCTACCCTGCCTCCTTCACCCTTCTCCTGCTCCTGCCAGTGGCAAGAGGAGGGTCCCCCCCTACCCGGTCCCCCCACCTACGCTGCAGCAGCTGCCGGGAGGTGGGCGGCAGGGAGAAGCAGGCTGCCGGCACGCTGAAGTTTCTGATCAGCATCTCCACCAACGGGCGGGGGAACCTGCGGAGAAGAAGGGGAGTGCTGCACGGGGTCGGCAGGGACATGGCGGCACCCACCCCTGCGGGGTCCCCCGGGGTCCCCTGGCTGGCTCGCCTCACCCCCAAGCGCCTCCCTTCCTTTACAGAGGGAATAACCCAAAATCCTGCTCCAAAAAGTTGGATTCGCCCGGCTGCACGGTGGCACCGGGGGTCCCTGCCACCCACCTGGGGTCCTCTGCCAGCTCCGTGGTGGGGTCCATCCTGCTCTGCTTCTCCCTGGCTCTGTCCCGGCGGCCGCGGGGCTGCTCGGCTCTGCCTGCCTCAGCTTCCCTCGCCGGCCCACAGGGTCAGAGTCCCCAGGGCAGGGACTGCGGGAAGGCTGCCGTGCCTCGTTCCAGTTTAACCAGCAGCCGCCGGCCTTCCCCTCCCTCTCCCGCTGCTACGGGCGCCCATTGGCGTGCCCCCACGCCGTCCTGGCCCCGCCGACAGCCTCGGCCGCCCGGTTATTGACCCCGGGGTGCCGGGGAAAGCGGTCATCACCCGTGCCGGCACGCCCGCGCGTCCCCAAAGCTCAGGGAGCAGGGCATCTGTGCTGGGGTGACGCTGCCTACGCACCCCCTCGGGCAGCCCGGAGGTGGGCTTGCGGTGCCGGGGGGTTCCCGCGTGCCGTGCAGGGTCCAGGACGCGTCCTCCTGTCCCCTCGGCAGCAGCCGTGGCCGGGTGGGAGGTGATGCCGTGGGGCCACGGGATGCCGGCCAAGCCCTGCACGGCTCTGCGGGCTGTGTGAGGAGTTTGTGAAGCCTCAGCTCCCAGCAACCCGGGGCTGAGGCCTGCTCAGAGCAGCTCCCACGACGCTAGAGGGCAGGGCTGGCCCACGGCTCAGCACCCCGGCTCAGCGCCCCGGCTCAGCGCCCTGGCCTCTTGGGACAGAAGCAGAGCCCAGGCCTGAGGAGGGGGGCAGTGGGCTGGAGGGGGGCACACCGAGTGGGGAGCTGGGACGTTAGACGTGGGGAACCGGCGTATCCTTGTCCTAAATGGACCTCGGCATCCTCATGGGTCCCAGGGGTGCCAATGGCTCATGGTGTCCTCCCAGCACACCAAGGAAAATGAGCACTGGTTTGTACTGGGTCCCCAGGGACCTTTGGGCTGCCACCCTTTGCCCCTTTGGCCGTGGGCTCCTGCCGAAGCCAGAGCGGCACCACAAACGGGTCCCCCGCGCCCTGCTGTGGGAGCAGGATGCTGCAGTTGTCATGGGAATGGGGTACCGGGTGGAGGAATTCTGCAGTTGCTGTGGGAATGGGAGGGGGGGGAGGAGGGGGTTGCTGTGGTTGCCCTGGGAATGGAACGGGGGGGGGAGGGGGGGGGATTCTCTGTGCCTGCCGTGGGAGCGGGGTGCCATCTGTCCTGTGAGGCCAGGGCCCTGCAGCTGCCCAGCCCACCATGGAGCTTCTCATCCCCCTTGGTTTCAGTACCCCCACCTACCTGAGCTCGCTGGTCTCCTTCCTGTAAGTCACCCCACAGCCACGGGCCGAGCCCCGGCCCAGGGACGTGGGGCAGCAGAGCTGCTGTTTCACACCAGCATCCTCGGGACGTTAGAGCCAGGCATCAGCTCGAACGGCCTGGATCGGCCGCCTCTTCCCCACCCCCCCCCAGCTCCAGCAGCCCCCTCGGGGCTGAGCCCCCCCCCCCAGGCTCTCTGCCCACTCTCCACCTCTCCCACGGCAGCCCCCGGGACCTGACCCCAGCCCCGTCCTCTCCGTATCCCCGCTTGCAGGTGCGGCTGGCTGGCTCTGCACGTGGCGCTGCTGGTCCCCAGCTCCACCACCATCCTCTTCCTCCCGGGTCTCGCCAGCTTGGTCCCGCTCGGCGTAGTTCAACCTGAGGTTCCTCCAGCTAGGTGGGGTGACAGGGGAGCGGGGGCTGCTCCGTGGTGGCGTGGCCCCGGGGTTGGGGGGGACACGGCCTCCCCCACGCGTCTCCTGCGGCAGTGGCCTGGGAGGACAGGCCGAAGCGGGGGCTGTGCAGCACAGCGAGAGGGCGCTGCCCCTGGGGGTGCCACCGTCACGGCTGGCCCCCCGTCCTCTGCTGCCCACGCCGCAACCGCCCCGTGGAGGTGAGGGACGCGGGGCACCCCGGGAGCCTGGGGGCTCTGCACGTGTCGGAGGTGCTGCGCACACCCAGCCCTACCCACCCCACCCCTCGGCCCCGTCAACCGAGCCCCGTACCCCTGTGCCTACACGCTGTAGACCCCCGGCCCATTCGGCCCGATATACTGTGCCCCCCCCCACCTAAGCTGGCACACTGCACCCTGTAACCCCTCTCTGTAGCTTGCGTGCTCAGCCCGACATGCCGCACCCCATATACACCCAGCCCTATACATTACACCTTGCACACCCGGCCCTACTCCTTGCAGCCCCGGCACAGCGTACCCCACACCTAGCCCAGCACACGCAGCTCTCCGTGTTGCACCCTATATCCCTGTCCATACATCCTACACGCTGCACACCCAGCCCTTGGCACGCAGACACCCCTCGCGCACGCAGACGCGCTCCCCCCCGCCTTGCACGAGCACACCCCCCCCCCCATGCACACGTGGCCCCTGCGTGCAGCACTGTGCAGAGGGTGGCCACAGCCCTGGGTCCCACGGGGTGCATGGGACCTATGGGGGCCCCCCCTGCCCAGCACCCCTGTGCCGCACCAGTTTCACCAGCGTTGCCTTCGGCTGAAGATACGCAACAGCTCCTACGACATCTGCTGCGTCTGCCTCTTTGCGACGGTCAGCGTGAGCTGTGTCCTGGCGGTCCTGCTGTCCCGCCTCGTCTACCTGGCGCTCGTCCTCCCGTGGTCCATCGCCACAGCGATGATCCGCACGTATCCTCGGCCCTGGGAGGCAGAACCCTGCACCGGCACGCACACACACGTGCTGCCCGGGCTGGGGCCTGCGGGAGCCTATTCACCCGCCCGCACGTAGCCCCGGGGGCCAACACCACCCATGGGTGTCCGCTGCAGGGGGGGGGTGCACAGTGTCCCATTCCCCAGCACGCCTGTGTCTGTTCGTCCCCGACTCACCGCTCCAGCACCATGACGACCCTCCTCAGCGCTGTCTATCTGAGCCTGGTCGAGCCCTGGGTCCCCTGCGTCCCCCGAGCACAGCACACCCCGAGGTGCCAGGTACGGCTGCAGGGCATGGAGCATCCCGCCAGGCCGGGAGGGGGATGCAGGACACGGCCGCAGAGCCAAGCCCAGAGCTGGGGGGGCAGCCCTGCGCGAGCTGGTCCCACCATGCACGTACATGCATGCATGGGGGGGGGGGGGGTCCATCGCTGCACACACTCCCCTCTCCATCCCCTTTTGGTGCTGGACGCACCGATGACATCTGGCAGCGCTGACCCACCTCCACCCACAACCGAGCCCCCAGCCCCATCACCCTGCCCAAGCCCACCCTGTCCCACCCCGCGTGGGGCCAGGACACATTCGTCGCACTGTCCCGCTGTGGACGGCGCGCTGTGGGGCTGGGTGTCATCACCCCAGAGCTGTACCCCGAGGACACAGAGGGCTCTCGCCCCTGCAGCCCACGGCCCTAAGCCCTCCCTGTGCCGGCAGGACAGGACGTGCCTGCGACTTGCTTGCTCCGACCTGCCCCAGGAGCTGGCAGAGATGGATGTGGAGAGGGGAAATGCAGCGGGATGCGGTAGCTCAGGGTCCCCCCACAACGTCTCCCCTTATTCCAGCCCCTGTCCGTGCTTGGGGTGGGCGGTCCTGGGGCCACCAGGGTCCATGGCCACCCTTCTCCCCCAGTCACCCTTCTCCACACGGGATGCTACCATGGCCAAAAGCTGGCAGGATGGGCAGGAGCCAACGGCAGGTGAGCATCCCCTGGCATGGGCAGGACAGGGGGGCCATGCAAGGCACCGCGCAAGCCCCACCAGCTCAACCTCAGCCCCAGCCCCCTGGGATGCTCCAGGGAAGAGCAGCACCAGGCATGGGGAGCCCTTTTCCTGCCAAAAAACTCTTCAGCAGAGAAGGAAAATGGAGCACTGAGACAGGAGCCATGCACCCGCCGGCTCAGGGCAAGCGTGGTTTGAAGGTTCGTGGCTCCCTTGGCATCAGGGTGGCTGTTTTGCCCTGAGGAGCTGATGGAGGGGCCAGTGGCAGGGCTGGCAGATCTCCCCATTTGCTCAGTTAGCTTTTTTATTTTAAACAAAGCTGTTTGACTGTTGAAATCCTGCGCACCCCCCAAAAAAAAAACAAGCGGACCCTCTTGGCATGCCTACATCGCCCACGCTGCTGCTTTGTCAGCGTTCCCCAATACTTGGAAAAATGCTCGAAATGCAAATATTTGCAAGGGGTTTTAGACAGTTTTCCACCCATCTCTAATTCCCCACAGTTATGGCTGGAGGGGCTGACCCTGGCAGGCGCGACGGGCTCCCAGCTAACCATCACCAGCTTTCCCCATGGCCAGGACACAGTGGGGAAGGAAAATCCTTGTTCAAAGACCCAGTAGGTGCTGGTAGGAGGCCAAAACGCGTTCCTCCCCATGCTCTCCTCTCCCACACAGAGCCTGGGGCTGTGGTGGACAGCGGGGATGCCAAGGAGGGAGAACCTCACACCGAGCTCAGGCTGTGGTCCAGCTGGACAAGTGGACAATAAAGATCTTTACCCTGAGCTTTTGGTGATCCGTGGTCACTGCTGTCCCAGGACACAGAGGGACAGACCCTGCTTAGCTGGATGGAGAGGCCAGGATGCTCCTTCTCCCAAGGGACATCCCTTGCTCTGCCCGGTCCCTGTGCCAGGCAGGACCAGCACCCGGAGAGTAATGGGACCCTGTGGCACAGGGGGATGCCTGGCACCCTCCTCTGGGGGAAACCACACTCCACAGGCATCTCATCATAGGCATACCCACGCTCTGCGTGACCGCAGATGACCCTGGTACCCCCCAGCCCAGGGTTTTAGGGGAGAGGCAGCGTCCCCACCCCACCGGTGTCCTAGCAGCACCCCACCGAGCCGCTAGAAGCAGGAGGGTGTGCGCGACTTCAGAGAAACAAATAAAACGTGGAGGTCAACTAGACCTGTGAAAGGGACAGGAAAGCCTTTCCCAGGGTGCTGGCCCCTCTGGCCCCCCCCGGCCCCCGCAAGCTTCGCCCCAGTGAGGAAACCACCGCTGAGAGTTTGGTGGAAGTGGATGGGGGGGGGCCAGATCCTGCTGGCGGTCACACAGGACTGCTGCCACCGTCCTCCTTCACAAGCCCCACCACGACCAGCCAGCCTGACAGCCTCGGCTGGATCCCTGCAATTCCAGCAGCGTCGCCTCACGCTCGCCGCTGGGCTGGGGAGGGAGGTCCCGGGCCCCTCGAGCATCCCCCCCGCAACGGCCAACGCGGGGCCGTGGCAATGCCCCCAGCCCCGGCCCCAGCGCGGCAGGGATGGGGCCGGCTCCCCTCGGCCCCGGGTCTGGAGCCGCCCCGCTGATAGGGATGGCAG
Source organism: Aviceda cuculoides (assembly GCA_035590195.1). NCBI lineage: Eukaryota > Metazoa > Chordata > Aves > Accipitriformes > Accipitridae > Aviceda > Aviceda cuculoides. Next base: position 31,145,855 of record JAVJGG010000085.1, read on the forward strand.
GGAGCCCGACCCGCGGCTGGCCCGCGGATAAGGCCCGCGTGGTCCCCAGCGATTGCGCCGGGAGGCAGCCGGTGGGGCAGGAGTCACCATCCCTGGGAGATAGGGCCGGGAGGGAGCAGCCAGCGAGGAGGGCACGGGGGCTACTGCAGAGGTGTGAGACACCGGGGCCCCCGCAGGTCCCTTTCTCTGGGCAGGGGAAGGCTCCTGTCTCCCCCGAGACGTGGGGCGGCACAAGGTGTGGACCCCCTGGCAGAGCAATAGCCCCCCCTCAAAGCCTCCCCTTCCCAGCAGGGAGCAGTCCTTCTGCCACTGGAAAACACCTCCCAGCGCCCTGCAAAACCACAGGGCTGCATCACAGGCTCGCTGCAAGGCAGGGTCAGGGACTCCGCCGTGCCTCAGTTTCGCCATCTGTGAAATGGGCTGAGAGCCCTGCAGCACGAGGGCAGAGAGGGCTCAGTCTCTCATCTCTCCAGTGCCCAGGCACGGACCCGTGCCAGGTGTTATTTATACACCAAGCCGGCATTTCAGGTGGGGACGCACTGCCCTCGGATCCAGCCAGCTGCCTTCAGCCTCTGCCTCAAGGTCACTGGGAGAAACGCCGGCCTCAGGAGGGCTCGGCAGGGTGGGAGTCCTGCTGGCCTCAGCCTCGCCGCCTGGGCAGGGAAAATTCCGCTTCTCCCAGCAGAAAGGGGTACGGATCATTCCTGCCAGAGACGCCAGCCCTGAGCCCCCTGCCTGGTCACAGGTGATGGGACACACCAGTGGGGCGGCCGTGGGGCAGCGCTGGCGCGGCGGGCCCAGAGGTGTGCAGCGTGCCGAGGATGTCACACCCAGCGAGGACTGCGTCACCCATCCCTGCCCCCCCCCCCCCCCCAGCAGAAGTGCAAGGGTTTTTTCGCTCACCAGAGCAGCACGCTGCTTCACGGAAAAAACAGCCCCCGGATGTCTCACCATCCCCTCCCTCGCCCTCTCGAGAGGCAGAAGTGGCGCAGAAGGTGCATGAGCAAAATCTCCCCGTGCCCCGCACCCCGCCAGCCCCAGCTCTCAGAAACACTGCCCGGCTGTGGCTGCGGGGCCGGCTCCTGAGCACTGCCCTGGTGACACCCCCAGGGACCCTCCTGCCCCCTCCCCGGGCGGGTCTGGGTGCCACCGCGGATGCTGCCACCCTGACCAAGCTCCTGTGCCAGGCTGGGGAGAGAAGTGGGGCGTTGGCAAAACCAGGGGCATCACCACGTCCATCCCAGCGCACCCAAAGGGGTGACCCCCCCCAGAGAACTTGCTCGCAGGACCCTCAGCAGCCCAGCTCTGCAATTCATGTCAGCAAAATGCCTCTTCCCCAAACTGCTGAGGCTGTTTGACCATATGTATATATATATTAATAGAAAAACCATACATAATGTATACACACGGATCAATAAATACGTATATGACTTGATATACTACATAGGATCTTACACAGTGTATACAAATTGCAGCGAGCTGGGATGAGTGCGCCCTCAAGAGTGGAACATCTCATCCTTATGGGCTCGCTTATCGCCCAAGCCGTAGCCTCAATCACGCTTCCAAACCCGTGCTCCGGGGGGACTGGCCCTGCTGCTCCTGCCCAAGGGTGCCCCCAGCCTCAAAGGTGACCAAAAGGGATACCCAGGGCAGGGTGCTGCCCTCCACAATGCCCAGCATCCCATTACTGTCACTCCGAGGGTCTGCCTCCCAGCCAGAAGAGAAGAGGAGGATGGTGGGGCTTGTCCCTGGCGTGGGAGGGAGTCCACCATGAGTGGGAAGAAGCCCGGCAAAAGCTGGATGAAACCCTTCTCCCATCTGGACCGAGGCCACAGGAGCAGCTTTGATGGCTCCAGCCTTCGCCTCCCTTTTGAACTTAGCCTCGCAGATGGGGCATCTCGTAACACCCCTGTCTTCTGCCCAGTCCTTCTGGCCTCCTTCCTCTTCACTTTTCCTCCCAGCAGCCCCGCATCCGACGGTGCCGCGCTTGGCTGCAGCGGAAGCGACCGAGCCACGGGGCTTGGCGCGGCGGGGGGCTTTGTCTCGGGCGAACAAACGGCCGGCGGTCCCCAACCCAGCTGGGGGGATCCTGCGGAAATACCGCAGTCGACACTCTCGGGAGCCGCTTCCTCCCCTCTCCGAGGCTTTGGATGCAAAGAAGCATTTTGCTGCCATAAGGCAACGTCTGCATTTCCAGCGGGTGTCCCGGTGAAACGTTGCTGGTTTCTTAGAGCCGCCGCTAACCTCTGAATGAAAAGGCACCTTGTTTGAAAAACACAGGGGCTTTTTTCTGCCACGGCCACCTAAAATATTGCACGTCACTGCAGATATTTGCTTTTGGAGAATGAGGAGGTAAAAACACACTGCGTGGGCTGCGGGCGTTTGCTTTGGTTGGGAGTTTTATTTTCGTACTCATCTGTCTCCTGCAAGAAACTCGCAGGTGAAAATGCTGAGGCTTTTGAAAAGCCCTGCCCCAGACAGACAAATATTTTCCCAGAGAGCCAGCAGAGATGCGGCGTGTTTGTGTAAGGGGGGTGCCGCTCCCCCGATGGCCCCGAGCCCTCCCGGCTCCACAACACCCACCCGCCGACCTCAGCCACCCCACGGGCACATGCGCAACAGCCGTGGGTCGGGCACAAGGAGGAGTCCCACTCACCACGGGAAAGCCTTCGGCCCTCAGTGGGTCTTCTTCAGCAGGTCAAGGCTGTCCCTGAATGATGCCGCTTCCCATCGCAGGTGGAAGGTGGAAAGCTTCCCGAGTTCGGCTTGGTGAAAGCCAAAGAAACCAAGAAAAACACCTCCCTTCCCCTCCCGTCGCCTCCACCGGTGCCGGATCCACGGCAGGGTGCCGGGCAAGCGTTCCCACCCTGCTGCCCGCTCCCTCTTGTTTTGGCAGGCAAAGGGGCGGGAGGGGGTGGACATGCCCGCAGAGGTATGGGCGCACACGTGGGTGCCCGTGTCGGGTGTGCGTGCGGATAGGGGCGTACGTGTGTGGACGTGCCCATACTTGAGACATAGATGTGTGGGTGCATGTGGTTTTGTCCACCTGGCTGGCATCCATACCTGCCAGCACAGCACCCTACAGCACCCTATGGAGCGCAGGGAGCCGAGGCAGCGGGTGGCGGGAGGGCCCAGCATCACCGGCTCTTGTTTGCTGACAGCAAAGCGACGCTCAGCCCTGGACAAGCCTCTCTCCTGGACCTCACTTCTTCCCCCAAGTCCCTGCTGAAGGATAAAGCGAAGGGACAAGGCGTTTCACCCCCAGGCTCCAGTGGCGCTGAGGAGGAGGGCAGGGAGAGCTGGGGCAGCACCAGTTCCTCCGGAGAGGCGCACATCCCCACCCGCCCCTTTTGCATCACGGGGTGACAAAAAAACCCTCCACATTCACATCTGGAGAAAGCTGTAAAAGCCGCTGGGACATGCACAGGCAAAGAAAGGCGCTTTCTCCGGAAAGGGGTAATTGCACCCAGCAAAACCCACAAGTGCACCCGGCTGAGGAGGGAGCCGGGGCGGGTGCCGGCACCGGCAGAGCGGGCTCGGCGGCCCCCGGGGCAGTTCTTGTGGACAGACCGAGCCAAGCAGAGCCAAAGGACAGGCTGGTGCTAGAACCGGTCCCTGCTGCCCGTTCCTTTACAGGCCATGGATCCGTAAAAGTTAGGAAGTAAAAACAAATTCCAGCCCGCTCTTCACCGGGGAAGCGGGGAACAGAGCAGGAGAGGTTGTTTCTATTGGCTTGACCGGAGTTCTTTAGCTGCATGGAAGACTTCAAATTTCAGGCCACATCGAGACAAAACCACAAACTGACGGGTTTTTTTTCCCCTAGGGTGAAGTCAGCTTTTCCCACCGCCTTGCCATGCGTGCATCCCAAAGGACGCTTGCCGAAACCAGGGGGATGGGCGAGGTTGTGCCTCCGCATAGCCCACCATGGATATTTGCCTTTGGCACCCCATCCCTTGGAAGGGACACGGGCAACAGTGTCTGCCTGGGGCAGGAGGCTGTCGCGAGGCAGAGCGGGAGGGATGGGAAGGTCAGCAATTTGGCTGAGGCAGGGGGGTGCTTATCTCTCATTTCCAAGAGCTGGGAGGGTCATAGCCCTTCTCCAGGCACACAATTCCCCGGAGATTTGCCCTTGAGGCGCTGACCTGCTTCACATGCCCCGGGGAAAACGGTGCCCCAGGGAAAACGATACCCCGGGCTCACCTTGAAATCAACCCCGCCTGTGTCCAGCTCAGGCCCCGGGACCCTGCAACAGCCCAAGGGAGAGGCACGACCCCCTCCATGGCCATGCCGGGCACCTGAATGTCAGAAGCATCCCAAGCCCTCTGGCTGCGGGAGCTGGACCGAGCTCCCCTGGTTTGAGCACCCCATCTCACCCACTGCTCTGTAAATAAACCTACAAGGCACATGGCATCGTCTGGGCCCCCCTGGCACAAAGCTGGCACGCAGGCAGCCACCGGCAGGGGTTACGGCCTCTGCCAGCACAGATAAGGGGCAATTAGCAGGTAGGAAGAAAGCTTCTGCTCTCCCTGCTCAGCCCGGCTGCACTAATCCCACCCCAATTAAAGCCCCCTTCTTTGGTTTCGGATATTGCTGTGAGAGATTAATCTGCCCTAAAACAAGGCATTTCCAGCAGGCAGCCAAATATCGGGTTGCAAAAGTCGCCAGCACCTGCCTGGGAGCATTTAATTACCCTGACAATGGCTTCAAAAGTAGAAAAGCCACCGAGGCCGGGAGAGCCCTGCAATCAAAAACCCACAGAGGAGGCACTGGCTGAGCCTGCTCCTCCTGGATGCCTGGGGCCAGCACCTGCTGGGTACAGCCGCTTCCCAAGAGCGGAACCATCATCCAGCCCTCTTGGGGACACTTTTTCCCTGCAGAGCCTGCAATGCTGCACAGGGTGCTGGCTTCTTCTTTGTGTTCGTTTTTTTTTTTTTTCCCTTTGTTCTTTGGGCTGCTCTTTTGCCAATAAATGCACTTTATAAAACCACAAAACGGTGGACAAGTCTAATCTCCTGAGTCAACACGTTCCCACCGAGCAGGCTCGGGCTATCCTTTATCCAAAAGCGGCAGCATGTGCATGAACTGCAGAGCAAATCAGAGGCAAAACTTCCCCGGGCTTTCCAGCCCTTTCCCAGGCCCTCTAGGGAGCACAGGAGTGAGCAGAGAGGGACTCTTACAGGACCGATCCCGCTAGAGAGATACAGCAGACACGGCAGGAGGCTGCAGGGCAGGCACGTGTCTGGCATACAAAGCCCACTCACCACACTTCATGTCCTTTCATGGCTCCATCCAGGCATGGCTTAGAGCTTGGCTTTCTAAGGCTTTTGGGTAACAGTCACTTTCCTGCTGGCTACGTGGGCTTCTTGAGCAAAACACCACAAATCGTGTAGGGCATCCCTAGTTTTCCCGGATTCAAACCACCAAGTCTGGAAGGGAAAAACCCCAACAGCCCCCAGCTCTGGCAATTGCTGATTCAAGGCAAGCGCTTGTGAAATTGCACACGAAGCACCTCGCAGAAATGACCTGAAATGCCTGCCCGGAGGTGCACTGAAGGAGAAAAGAGAGG
>JAVJGG010000085.1:31157119-31174612 GCA_035590195.1 Aviceda cuculoides
TACAGCGTGCATCGGATACACAGAAACGGGAAGCGGGCAGCCCACGGGGGGGGCTGGCACGCAAGCGCCATGCTGCCGACGGCTCATGCGGGGGGCGGCGGAGGGGGGAGATGGGGTGGGGGGGGGGGGGGTGTCAGGTCCGCTCCCCCACCCCGGCTCCTCCAGCTGCCTCCTGGGGCCGGGGATTCGGGCGGCACAGCGACGGCTAGAGCAGAGAGCGAACCCGGCACAGTGCTGCACCACAGGGGGGGGACGCCGCGGCGTCCCCCACACCACTGCGGACACGCGCACCACGACTGCAGCCCCCAAGCGGCGCCGGCGGGAGCGGGGGTCCCTGCCCGAGCACCCCTCCATCCCTGGGAGCAGTTCAGAACTGGGGGGGGGGGGGTGCTTCCAGCCTCCGACAAACCCCCCCAGGGTGGCCAGGGAGCCCCAGTCCCAGTTGGCAGGGCCAGGGCTCCCCGGGAGCTGCGTCGCCGGTGGGGGGGGCGGAACAACGAGCCTTGGAGCGGGGGACCGGGGGGATGCGGGGGACGCCGGAGGGGAAGGGGGTCCCGCAGCGGCTGCGCAGCGGAGGGCAGAGCGTGGGGCTCACGTCAGCGAGGATGATGCTGGTCAGCCAGTCCAGGAGATGAAGTCTTCCTCCCTCGGGGCACAGAGAACCATGGGCTCTGCCTCCGTGCTGGGCGAGCATCCCACCGGCTCCTTCCTCCAGCGGGCAGGGGTACAGGCAACGCCGCTATTTACACCAGCCAGGTCCCCCGCACCCATCCGGGTCCTCCACCCAGCAGCGTCCGTGGGAGAAGCCCCCGCAGCGGGCACCCGTCCCCCTCCCCGGCCCTGCCCGCATCCCACCCTTACCGCCCCACGCTGATGGTGCACGTCTTGCAGCTGGGGTCCTTTTTGGCGTTGGCGGTGGAGAGGCTCATCAGCTGGTGCCCGCTGATCTCCCCCAGCACGCCGAGGCTGAGGTCCACCGGCTCGGTGTATATGACCTCCAGGATGCTGTCCTGGGCATGGCGGTACACCAGCTCGCCTTCCTCCACGCAGCACGTCAGGAACTTGTTGGAAGAAATGTCCAGTTGGGGTAGACGCTCCCGGCAGAAGAGGTCCCCCGAGGAACCCTTGGGTGCCAGGACCAGGACGACGTAGTGGTAGGCGGTGTACATGCAGTAGAAGTCCGCGAAGTAGAGGTTGGTGTTGGGGTTGAAGAGACGCTGAGCCGGGATCTGGAAACGGTAACGACCGTAGGGCGAGTCCTGGGGGGGCTGCCCGGTGTTGAATTCGGTGTTGCAGCTGAAGAAGATGCCGTGCAGCATGCCGCTGGTGGGCGAACCGTGGCTGCCGCTGTTGTCCTTCAGCGACGGTTTCATCACGTTCCCGCAGTGCATCCTGCGTGCGGGGACCGGGGCGAGGAGGAGGAGGAGGAGGAGGAGGAGGAAGGACACGCACACACACACACACACGCACACACAGGCAGGGTCAGGGGATGGAGCCCCGGCGAGGAGCGGGTGGCCCCGGGGAGGGTGAGCGGGGACGGGGGGTACCTGACGTGCTGGAAATACTCCTTGTGTTGGTTGCGGTAGAAGACGGAGAAACGCAGCATGCGGCCGGCGATCAGCTCGGCTTTCTCCTGCAGCTGGGCCAGGTGCTCCTTGGCGTAGTCTGGGGACGGGGACGGGGACATCAGGGCGTCTCCATCCCCCCTGGCAGCCCATCCCTGCCCGCAGCTCCCGTTCCCCACACCTCCTGCCTCCCACTCATCAGCTGCCGCTCCAACCGGCCCGGCTTGTGCAAGCTCACGGCATCGCCCCCGTCCTCCCGGTTCCCGGCCCCGGCAGCCTCGGTTTGGCCGCCCCCACCGAGCTCACCCCCGGTGCAAAACTCCACCGTCTCGCTCCAACCGGACACCAAGTACTCGCCGTCGCTTTGCTTCACCGCCGTCTGCACCGCCACGCTGTACTCGGTGCGGGGGCTCAGGAACCAGTGTCCCCGCACCGTCATGGGCAGCGGCACCGCCTTGGCCACCAGTTTGGTGGGGACGTCCTGCGCCAAGGGGCGAGGGTCAGGCAGGGCGGCATCCCCCCCCCCAGCACAGTCCCGCATCCCTGCCCACCCCTGCCCGATGCCGAGGGGATGCTGCCCGGCACAGCACCCTGCAAAATATCCACACGGGTGCAGCAGCTGGTGCCTCTGCCGGGGTTTGCCCGGCACCGAGACACCCCCAAAGCAGCGTGCTGCCCTATCGCCTGCTGCACCCCCCCCCCCAGCTCCCGCCCCGGCATCGCTCCCTCCTCCCTGGCTGCCTGCACCGGCCCCAAACACCTCCCAGCAAAGCTGCTGCTGCTGGGACAGGGACGGTGGGTGTCCCCCCTCTGGAGGGGTCTCGGGGACCCCCTACTCCTGGTGGCATCTCACGGTGTCAATAGGCCACCGAGCAGCACCGCAGTGCAGAGCCGTTTCTGTGGCAACAGCGGATGCTGAAGTCGGGAGACACAGGGGAAAAAAAAAAAAAAAAAATCCCACCCCCCCACCACCACCACCCTTATTATTGGGGAGGAGGAAAAAAATAATGTTAAACATTAAATAGCATCACCCTGGCAACCGTGCTGCTAAAACCGTCCTGAATTAGTGACTCGCATCCAGGGGGAGGGGGGAGCGCGAGCGGTTTGTGGCTCCGCTCCTCTGCGGGGGCTCGGGGGGGGTCGGTCGCACCCCGGTCCCCATCCCGGTCCCCTCCGCTGGCCGTGTCCCATGGGGAGATTTGACCCCAAACCAGCGTAGGAGTGAGCTATAACCCTATTGCCTCCCCCAAAACCCCTTCTCCTCTCCCCGGGCAGGGGGGTCCCGCATTCCCCCCCCACGGGCTCACCCGATGCTTGAACTTGTTGGAGTTCTTGTTCTCCTTCTTGTTGAGGTCGATGAAGTAGTGGGTGACCCTCTCCAGGTCCCCCTTCTCCATGGCCCAGGAGATGCGGAAAGAATCGCAAGTGATGTTGTTGATCTCGATGTTTTTGGGGGTAGAAAGCAGCTCCATGGCCGGTGGGGCTGAGCTCCTGCGGGCAGAGGGGGGGGGTGGTGGCGGAGGTGGTTTTTTGGGGGGGTGCGAGGGGTGTCGCTGAGCGTGGCGGGGGCGCCCGCTGCCCCCGACGGCAGCTGCCAAGGCGGGCGGCCGCCCGCACCGGTGGCCCCCGCGGCGGAGCAGATGGCACCGGGGTGGGAAAAGCGGCCGGCAGCCAGGAATAGGCAACGCAGGCAGGAGCAGGCAGCGGAAAGCCGGGAACAAGCCCGTTCGGGAAGCGGCTGCGTGGGGGACCCGGCCGCGCCCCCCGCCCCCCCCCCCCCCCCCCCCTAACACACACCCCGGGATGCCGCGGGGCCCCGGCTCGTCGCCAGTGGGTGTTTCGGGGTTTGCTCAACACCGGGTGGGGAAAGAAAAACAAGGGGTGCGGAGGGAGTGCTGGGAGAGGGGAGGGTTGCACGCAGGCAGCTGGCACTGGAAAAGCTGGATCCGCCTTTGCCCTGGCCCACGGTCGCTCCGTGCCTCAGTTTCCCCGTTTGCTCTCACCCCCTGCACCCCAGGCAGCCGCTCTGTGGGGTGGGGGCCGTGAGGGGGGGTGGGCCGCGCTCCCGGGCGGCTGGCGAGGATCCCGGGGAGAAGCATCCCTGCCGGCTGCGATGGCCGCAGGCCCTCCGCAAGTTTTCCCGGCTCTTAGGAGACCCTCCGTACGCCCGCCCTGCCTGCCAGGTGGGAGCCCGGGCCCGGGGTAGTCACTTGGAAGAAAGCTTCTCGAGGCTGCTGGGGGTTCCCTTGCCCTAAAGAAAAGGTGAAATGAGCGGATGGGTACTATTAACCTTTGATCTCCAAATAAAACCTGCTGATATTGCGGAGCTCCCAGGTGTAAAGCTAATCCACGTGCACCTGAAGACCAGTTCAAAGCCATTTCCTAGCAGCGCTACCTGAGGGCACGCTCAAGTTGTGTGCTCCCAACCTAAACACCTGTCTCAACCCAGGCTGTCTGGTCACTAACTTACAAAGCTTTTTCAAGCATCTGTTTAGGAAGAAATGCTGAAGTAAATAAATTACAGCTTACTTTTCAGATAAGTTTGCTGTCTAGAGCTATAAAAGCTACTGAAATGCTTTTGGAGAGTTGCTCTTAGCTGTTCTGGGAGACTGTTCAAAACTGAAATTGCCCTCATAAAGTGGTAAAGAATATAGCTGTCTAGAAGGGACCTTGCAATTGGAAGTGTTTTGGCAGGGTGGGAGTCTGCTGCTTTGCCTTATGGTATTGTGCCGCTTCTGGCTACCAGTTGGACTCTTGTCTCCATCCTGTCGTTGAGGCAGACCCCAGGAACCTTAGATATGTGGTGTGTGTTGTCACAGTTGAGTAGGTGCTTCTTGCCAGCATTCCCTGAGCGGAGGTGGCCCTACTATTAATAAGACCTTTGGCTGAAATTAGCCGTTTGAGACTGTATTCCTCATTTATACCCCCTCCCCCGCTCAATCCCTGGACTTCAATATAGTCTGTTTGTTCATCAGAACTTATATTTGCAGTGGGAGTATGTGAACTTCTAGGTTGCATTCAAGGTTGATGTGGGTTCACCAAACGTTGTGACTTAACGTAGAAGCATGCACATAAAATCCATGGGCAAGCATTGCGCTAGTGGCAGTGACTGACAACCTTGGATGTCTCATGTAGGGGCAGGGGAACAGCCTGACTTGACTTGTTGTGTTCTGAACTTCTAGGGCTTTGGTCAAGTTGGTGGGCACTCCTCCTCCAGAAGGCAATGGACCATGCCAGAGCGGCAATCTCTAACTTGGTAAGGCACAGTCCCCCCTGTGCCATTTGTCTCTGGGTGGGCCGATGATACCTCAGAAGAAAGGTTTGACAACATCCATGCCAGTATCGGAGAAGATGATGAATCCAAAGCAATGTCAGATGCTGTTGTGTGGGTTGCGAGCCAAATGTCAGCGTAGCTAGCTGGCCATGATAAGGAGGTGGCTTAAGCAGTTCAGTGCTGGTGGGGTTATCGTTAACTGCTGTGTCTTGGGTGTCTCAGGAAGCTGATAAGGAGGCGGGGGGTGAGCCTTGAACAAAGTTCCAGGAGGAAGTGCTGCTGAGGAAGCTGATTAAATGCCTAACAGGACAATCAACATGTTCTATTATGTTATTTTGTGGTGGGTGGGAATTCAACCACAAGTCCAGCCTTTGAATGTAACCTGTGCTTTAAACAAATGTGCAGGAGGAGGTAGCACTAAGCTTGCTCAGCCAAGCCCCCTGGTCCTAGAGAGCCTGGACTACAAAATGACCCTGGGCTAGGACTGCAAGTGTGATGGTTTGGTCTCTGAACAAGTAGGGAGGATATGTGGGGTTGAGGCATGCCCTCTGCAAAGTGTGAGGGAAGGCAAGCTATCGAGCAGTCGAGTCGGGAGACTGCTAGGATGGACTGCGGTGTTGCCCTTTCTGAAATGTGAGCAGCCAGCCTCTTCATTGTGGGTAGCGCGGGCCAGAATGGAACTGCAGGTCTAAAATGACATTCGTTTAGTTTTGACCAATCAAGCTGAGGTCTGGTGTCTTCACCTCCAGCCACTGACTTGTAGTTTGAGAGTAAGCTGAGAACTGTGGATGAGCTGCTGAGATTGTAACAGGGCTTGGGCGCTTGCCACCAGCTGCTTCTCCAGTACAGTAGAGAGGGGCTGCAGGACCGTTGCTCCCAAAACTATTCCTCTGGCCTTTTAGCCAGTCTGCTGCCTGTCCCCAGCACAGCCGTGGCCTCAGGCAAGTTCAGGGGCTCTAATGGAAGGTGAGTTGTTCTGCTCAGTGCCTGGCTACGCCTGGAATTGAATTTAACTCTCTGTTAATCTGAGTGACTGCCCTGTGCACGGGCTGCTGTTCTGTGGACGGTTGGACTGTGTGTTGCAGCTGCTTAGAAAAGTGGGCTCCAGACTGGAAGCTGCTCTGCTTGGGCACTGATAAAGACCTGTCGAATGGTTCCAGTCGCTGGTGGATGGAGGAGGTGTATCCTCAGCTTTCATGTTAGCTGAGGTAGCAGTATTCCTATGGGTCATCTCTCTTCAGCCTGGCTGCTTTATAATACTCGTCAATAGTGTAATTTAAGAGTAGCCTGGGGCAGTTTAATACAAGATTATCTAGATACTGGATGAGAATATTTACGTCAAAGTGGACGTGGCTCAAGGGCACAACCATGGAGTGGTTGCCTTCCCTTTCCTCTGCCCTGATCAAAGTACCCTTCCATGCAATTTGCACATGTTCAGGTCAGATCAGCATGCTCCTGATTAAGACCAGGAGTTTCCATTTCAATCAGCCTTTGCCGTGGGGTCATGTGGGAAATGCCAATGCCATTGGCTGTGTCATATCTGTAACAGACTCCAAGCTAGACTCTGACCAGTGTGGTTCTGAACTTGTGCAGGGCAAACAGATGCTAAATAGACTCTGGAGACCCTGAGTGGGTCTGAGTCTGTCTGTTCAAAGCAGCCAGCCTGACTTATTGACAGCCAAATGCTCAGGCTGTGCTGGAGCAATTTCAGATGGACAAGCTGTATGTGGTTTGGAGCATAGGTGCAGCTGGCTGCAGGCACTGTAGGCTGGTGTAGCAAACTCTTCCATCACATGATTGTCTTTCAACACAGTTTGGTGGCGAACCGATGTCGTACACGCGCTTCAGCATTGCCCGGCAAACGGATGGTGACAACAGCCAGGTGGAGATGAAGCTGGCTGCTGATGATGAGGAAGGAGGGGAAATTGGGAGACCGGAGCACCTGCATGCCAACATGCCTCCTCCATGGAGGAGAGGCAAGAACCGGTGCTTCCTAGTCATTGCAGCTGTCCTCCTCCTTTTGATCGGTAAGGAAGGGTGGGAGGCAACTGCATGAAGTGAACTCTGGTATTGAGCATATTTGAGGCTGTTAACATTTGAATCTGTATTGTTTCAGGAGATAATTAAAGAGCCTGGATTCAGGCTGCAGCCTCTTGTCGCTAACTCTAAGTTTGTCTAGATCAGACTTACGGTACAGAATTGGCACAAAGAACAGTGAAGTTTGACAGTGGAACTGTGACTTAGCTAAAGGGCAAACTGATCCGTGTGGCAAATGTACTGGTTTTCCCTCGATTAACTCTTAACACTTCTCTAGAGTTGTGGGTCAACATCAGTAAAGCCTCCAGTGCTCATCTCTCAAGGATTTTAACACTGCCACTGACCTAAAGTAAGCATTCTCCTTTCCAAGTGGTGCTGGAGAGACTCTGCCAAGCACGAGATCAGATTTACAGTGTACCTTAAAACATGCCAGCTCAGGCAAAATGTCAGGCTGCATAATCCTGTCTGTTCTTAGGTATGCCAGCTTGTCAAAAATGGTGTGAGAGCAGAGATGCATCTTAACCCTGAAGCTGCTTTTAATGTACTTGTATGATGTGGGGCTGGTTTAGTCATCTTTCTGCAGCACAAAGAAGTACCTGTTCTGTCTGTAGGGTTTCTGATCGGCTACTTGAGTTATGGTGGACGAATGCAGAAAGCTAGCAGGTGTCTGGACGGAAGTGGCAAGTGTGAGATGACTCCTACCACATCTTACTTAGTGGATGATGATGGAACCGAGGAAGAAGAGGTTCCTGGACCACCTGTCCTTTACTGGCCTGAGCTCAGAAACCTGTTGTCAGATAAACTGTCAGCCAGACGTCTTGAAAACAACTTGAGGTAACAGTTCCAGAAAGCTTAGCTGCAGCTATGAGAGAGGCACAGCCTGTGAGCAGAACTCGAGCTCCTTTGGAGAACAAGGGCCTTAAAGATGTTGTGGGGTGGCATGGGGTAAAACATGGGCTTAAATGGCCTATCCAGCTTGAGTTTACAGGCTGGAGCACTGCAGTGCAACCTGGTGCTGTGGCCTAAGCTGTACATCTGTTACAGGCAAAGAGCAAATAAATACTCTTTTGAAGCTGGCCAGAGTGAAGATGAAAGCATTGCCAGCTACATTCATGACCAGTTCACCAGCTTCCTCTTGGATGAAGTGTGGAATGATGAGCACTACATCAAGCTGCAGGTCAAAGGCAGGTATGTTAACGAAGAGAAGCAGATCTCTTCCTTACAGCATGGATATCTGTAGTCTTGAGCAAACATATGATTTCTGCTGCAAGCAGTGCTAAAATTGTGAGCCAGTTACACCTCTCCAAAGAAGGCCTCAATTAGCCAAGCCATAGCTGCCCCTGTCTCTTCTCAGGCTTTCTAAATCCAGAGGGTCTGGTAGCAGCCCTCTGGATTTTTTCCTGGGACAGCTGTTTCCTCAAAGCATGCTTAGGAAGTGGAGAGAAAACGAACTTGAGTAAAAATTCAGCTGAAGGGCAGATTCCCTGTGTCTAAAGCTGCTAGCATGGGCAGCTCTGTCTCGTCACCCAAGACAGGAGTTACAGACCTGGCAGTGGCTGCTGTAGTAGCTCAGGAGGGTATCAACAGACATTTTGTTGGCTGACAGCTCATACCCTCATGTCTTACTTGCCCCTTCATGTCAGGGGGAAATGAATTTGCTTAGCTCTTCTTAGGAGAGGACTAAGAGACTTGGAAGCAGAGATTCTTTCTGCTACTTGCCTTAGAAATTAGCCTTTGTTAATGTTCTCTGAACAACCCCAGAGTTTCTTGTATGGAAGTACCGGGATAAGTCTGCCTGTTTCAGGCTCTGCATTGACTTTATCAGAATTGCTAGGGCACAGACTGAAATACAGGAGCTAGTTAAATATGGAGTTTATGTATGAAAGAACATAACAGTGTGTCTTTACATTTAATAGTAGCAACAACAAAGTGTCTATTCTGGAAAACGGTGAAGAGGAGGAACTGGAGAGTCCAGATGCATACGTGGCATACAGCAAGAGTGGCTCAGTTGTTGTAAGTGACTCCAAGAAAATCCTGGAAATGTGCTTGCACACTTAACCAGGTTGCAATGTCCAAAATATGTCCCTTCAAGATATGAAGTGTTTAAAGCCCTCCACAGTTAGAGAGCTGGGATGGGGAGAGGAGTGGGCCCACATAGTTTTATTACTTCAACAAGATGCAGAAGTAACTGTTTAAACTTCTCTGCTGGGGTCCAGACAGGAACCTTGACAGAAGTGCTGCTTCAACAGGCATGTTGTATGTGATCAGAGTTTACATTGCTGAGCTTGAACTCCCTACTGTTAATGTTATTGTGACTCTATAGGCTGTTTGGGTATCTTACTGGCATAGGACTGCTGCATTTATCACCAGTGTTTCTGTTCCAGGGCAAACCAGTCCATGTGAACTATGGACTCAAAGCTGATTTTCAGAAGCTACAGAAGCAGGGTGTTTCACTGAATGAAACTATAATCATCTTCAGAGCTGGAAAAATAACCCTTGCTGAGAAGGTAAGCAGTCTGTGCCCGAAAGCCTGGACAAACTTGGCAGCAGGAAGCTATGCTTCCTCCTCTTTGAGGTACAGAGGTGTGTCTTTGTTCACGTCTCTGGAACTCGTGTATGTAGGCTTGTCCCTGCAGGTCTGGTCTTACTTGTTTGCACTAAGCCTCCACGTGCAGGCCTGGACACCAAGACTGAACAGAGCTGGTTACTGTTTGTGGTGGCATTCTTCTTGGCCTCTGGCAGTCTTGCTGGGACAGCCAAGCGTCTGGAGTGATGGAACTGTGAGGCAGAGAGAGGCAGCCTAGGGGCTACAGGGTGCAGAGCTGACTGGTATTGCTAGATGCAGCAATAGAGCTGCTAGAAGCAGAAGAGCCTTGCCTCCAGAGCACCTCTTGGGGGTGCAGCCAAGCTTTGAAAGTATCTCACTTTGGCCCTTGCTGACTGTTCACCTGGACCAAGTGAAGGTGCTGGCACTGCATGCCCAGTCAGATGCCTTGCATGTTGCTGTAAGGTTCCCTCCGTAAGGACTAGAACCGAATGGTCGAGTAGCCTAAAGGATCCGAGTCCTTCTGTACACAAGCCTGTTCTAGGTCTGACCCAGAGCTGCCCCTCAGGTGGGTGCTCCTGGGGAGGCTGGGGCATAGGACTCTTTCCAGTCAGACTCTGCCTCTCTGCGTGCATCAGACACAGACAGAGCTGAAGGGTGCTTCTGCCGGACCCCTTGCTCGCTGGTTCTCCAATCCCTTTCCCACTTTTCAAACTGCTGTCTAGCCTTGCAAGAGTGTTTATACTGGTGGCGTATCAGAGGCAGCTGGGTTGTAGGTGTATTAAACAGGTACCTGACTAGGCCACTCTGCCTTCATTTTCCACGTGAAGATGAGCCTTCAGTGGCTGCTTATCTTGTCTTGAGACTAACCTAATCTTGGGAAAACAGATGGAGCATGATCAAAATTAAATAATGTGTGTCTTCTAAGCTGCTCTGAGGAGCAAGTATGAGCTGGAAGGAATCATAGGATGAGACAGTAACCGTGGAGTGTCCTAACTGTTCAAAAGGGTGTTAGACAAACTCTGCTTGGAATAGTACGGAGCTGCTAGTATTCAGCTTCCTTGTGTGCCTATCGCTGACAGGTAGCTGTTAAAATCTGTTGTAGAGTTGGGCATTCAGGAGCACAACCCTTCACACCATTACTCCACATACTTGCCTTAACTGCCCTTGCTTGCAGTGCAGATGTGCAGTTAACGTTCCTCTTTGCTCAGGTTGCAAACGCCGAAGAGGCAGGAGCAGTTGGTGCCCTGATGTACCTGGACCCCTCCGATTACAAGATGACAGATGCGCTTGCCCCCTTTGGACATGTGAGTATGCAGCTGGCTCCCCTCTTTGTTCTCGTGAACCTTTCTCACTGTGGACTGCAGAGCAGCAGTCCTGCAGGCCTCTGGCTCAGCAGTGCTTCATGCCCTTATTTAGATGAAAACCGTTGGGCTCCTCTGAGACTTGAGGACTCCTCTTACTTTTCACAGGCCCACCTTGGAACTGGAGACCCTTTCACCCCAGGCTTCCCTTCTTTCAACCACACCCAGTTCCCACCAGTGGAATCTTCTGGACTACCTCGCATTGCTGTTCAGACTATCTCTAGCAAAGCAGTAGGCAAGCTGTTCAGGTAACTGTTTCTCATGGCTTGCAGGCTAGGCTGCTGTGGCCCTCTGGCAGAGGTGAGGATGGTGTTGACATGCTGTGAGCCCAGAGAGCTCTCTGCTGGTCTCTGCCGTGTATCACAGGAGCACTTAGTGGAACTGGCTGGAGAAATGTTGCTTGTGTCCATGTCTTGTGTCTTAAAGACTGGACTTAATCTAGTGTTGGAGTCCTCTTGGCCTCTGCATCCTACCTCTCCCTGCATAATTAGTGGTACAGGACTGCAAGCAATTTCCTGAGCAGGTCCTGAACAAGGCTGCACCTGCAGTTGCAGGCTTGCTTTTTTCACAGCATAGCTAAATGAGGTCAGAGCTAGATAGTGAGTTCGAAGGATCTCTCTTTTTCCCTCAGGAAAATGGATGGAGAAAATTGCCTTCTGGAGTGGAATAGTGGGGTCCTGGGATGTAAGGTGATGCTGAGCAGCAGAAGCAACATGACAGTGAAACTGAGTGTGAACAACGTTATGGTGGACAGGAAGATTCTGAACATCTTTGGCGCTATCAAGGGATTTGAAGAACCAGGTAACAGCAACTGCCTTGTGGCTCAGTCTGGAGGGGAACCCTTCCTCTTCTGTGATCATCAGAGCATGACAGCTGCTTCCAGACAGAGGCAACCACTTCCTCAGCAAAACCAAGACCCTTCCCGAAGGGTCAAGGCAAAAGCTCAACCGTGCTGCCAGGGAAAAGCTAAATGAAAGCAAGCAGCGTGCCAGATTCAGGGGTCAAACTCCACACTCTGTCCTAGTATAAAAGCTCAAAGCTGCTCTTCTGATAAATGGTGTTTGCAACCTGAAGCTTGCAGCTCAGATCTTGATGTCTCCTTTATAGATCGGTATGTTGTGATCGGAGCCCAGAGAGACTCCTGGGGCCCAGGAGCAGCCAAGGCTGGCGTTGGAACTGCCATATTGTTGGAACTTGCCTATGTGATCTCAGACATGGTGAAACATGGTAATATTTGTGTACAAAAGCATGGGGGTGGGAGGTGATGCAGGTTTAGCTCTGTGTGTGTTAAGATTGGAGAGCCCAGTTGCAAAATAATCCTTTGGGAGGGCATAGGGAATCTGAGAAAGCTTCCTGAGAAGCTAATACTTTTCCAACATAGACAACTTTTCTGCAGTGAGTGCTCACTTCCAAGAGACTGCCTGCTTGTATCTGGTATGGCTTGAAGGCAAGAATGTCCTTGGATAACACAGGATGCAAACCTCAAACTTGAGCTGTCTTTTGGGCAGCCAGGCCTGAAGGTGGGAAAACACTGAAGTGGCTGACCAGCTGGAGTGGTGGGGGCTGCACGGTGGCACTTAGTGTGAGTGTTCTTGACTCCAGGTTTAATTTTGGGCTCAGGCAGCTAAACAAAAGGGGGAAATGCAGGCAGCATGGTTTTCCTACACAGTTCTGCAGTATGGGGGGCAGGGTATAGTGTCCATGCAGCCATTAGTGTGCACATTTGTCTGCAGCAGCCAGAATGCTTCAGCTCTAAGGAGTAGGCGATTCATCAACCCAGGCCCTCAGTGCTAAGCTACATCTCCATGGGGAAGGGCAGACATCTCAGTGTGTCTCTCTTTGCAGATGGCTACAAACCAAGGCGCAGCATCATCTTCGCTAGCTGGAGTGCAGGAGAGTATGGAGCTGTGGGTGCTACTGAGTGGCTGGAGGTACTGTTTCTTTGATAGGTTTCTGCATGATGGCCGCGCAGTTCCTATGGATTAAACATCCTGGTGTTCTGCTGCTCATCTTAAAATACTTGTTTTGTTCTAGGGGTACTCCGCCACGCTGCATGCCAAAGCCTTCACTTACATTAACTTGGATGCTGCAGTCCTAGGTAACCTGCTACTCTTAAGTTTCTTGAAACAGAGTGGGACCAGAATAGCCTGACAGGCACCCCTTAACCTCCAAGAATGGGGGCTGTGCCAGACGTTGATGCTGGGTGTTTGGCTGAAGACTGGCATGACTCCATTTATTCTCCTGTTGTTGAAGCTGGGAGGTTGCTGCAGCTTGAGCCAGAAGGAGGCAGCTCTGCTAGGTCCCAGTAGACTGTCCTGTGTCTCTTGAAGATCCTTCGGCAACAAGCTGCAGATCAGTTATTGCTCAGTCACAGGGCAGAACAGCTCTAGCAGTAGTGGTTGCTTGTGCCAGCATGTCAAACACCCTTTCTTTTTTGCAGGCTTCAACCACATGAAGATTTCTGCTAGCCCATTGCTGTACACATTGCTGGAGAGAACTATGAAGGGGGTGAGTTGAAGGGTCTTGGGCTAATCAAGGTGACTGTGGTTTTAAGGAGGAACTGAAAGCAGCTGGAGCTGTGCTGGGTCACATTCCCCAGCTGGCACCTTCTGAGGAGGAAGCTCCTTTTAGGAGAAAGGGCTGAGATACTCTGGAGGGCCCTGTCTGAAGTCAGCTGGGCTCTGGGAATTGCTGTTCAGGCACGCAGAATCTAAAATCAGCAAATGCCACAGTTCAGTGTGAGGTGAATGCCTGTCCCATGTGAACTGTGCCTGTGTGGAGAAAGGTCAGGGGAGCACACCTGAGTCTGGCACCTGCACAGCCATGCAAGCTCTAGGATGGACCTGGAAGCCCAAGCAGGGGTCAGAACAAGTGCATTGACTGTCATCTCTGTGCAGGTGAAGGACCCGACAAAGGATTCAGGAAGCCTGTATGACAGAGTTGGCTCTGACTGGGTAAAAACAGTGTAAGTATTGTCATCCAGCTCTTTGGGAAAGCAAATCTCCGTAAAGGAACAAACTAAATAGCTTCTGTTCTTTGTGCTGGAGTGTCATAACACTGTCTGGGGTGTGCTCTACCTGCTGCAGTGGGATCAGGCAAGCAAGAACAGTGCAACATTAGCTGTGCTTAGTGCTGCCCCATGCTGCCTGTAGGCAGCCCAGACACTTTTTTTTGTAGGGCAGGAACAGCCTTGTACAAAGACCGGTGGCTGGAAATGGACAAGCAGCCCTCAGCACTTGGCCAGGACTCCTTGCCAAAAGCAGTCTTATCTGGACAGGGTAGTCCAGTTGTCTCAGAGCTTCAACTCTAGGGCTTGTAGCTTTTCTCCTGGGATGTCCAGTTGGTAACTACTCAATACTTGTCTTTTTGCAGTGTTCCCCTTGGTCTGGATAATGCAGCATTCCCTTTCCTGGCCTACTCTGGAATCCCAGTGGTTTCCTTTGGTTTCTGCAATGTAAGTATTGTCTGCCTGCCTGCTGTACTCATTCTGTGGAAAGTGCTGTAAGGATATCTGCTCTCCAGGATGGCAGAGCACAAGCTCATTGTCTATGCAAGAGCCTCTCTGGGGGAGGAGATGCAGCCTCTGGACCCAGTGGCTGTGGCAATACTTGCTGTGAAGGCTGCTTCTGGGGCATGGTTGGGCTACAGTCTCTGTTCCAGAGTCCTGAACACTCATGTTTTGTTGGAAGAGGGGACATTTGCTCCTCTGGAGGCTCAGACGTCAACGATTCAGTAGCTAAAAGCACTAAAAAGATGTCAAGCTGTTGTTGCTTCAGTGAAAGACTGTACTACAGCCTGCTGGTCAGCAGGCAAAATGTGTTTGGGAAGCAGTACTGTTGGCCAGAGCAAGTGCTGACTTGGGCTCTTCAGGTCTGCTGCTGCAGTTTGGGGCTGGCAAAAATGGCATCAGCCAAGCAGCCTGTTACTGCAGGTGTGCAGTTGGGACTCTTTCTGATAACAGCTTCCTCTGCTTATGAATGCTTGGATTTTGTTAGCATCAGACTTGTTCCACAAAAAACCTTGAGTTATCCTGCCTGGCAGGGTTGGAGAGTGCTGCCAGCTCGTACCAAACTGAGTGCTGGGGTTTGCCTGCCTGCACTTCTGCAGTGAACTCTTAGGGGGGAAAGGTCTATATGTCTTCAGGTCTAACAAACCTGCAGAGCATCCTGCTTATCACTAGAAACTGTGAGGGACGAGTTGCAGGAGCTCCATTCCCTTCCCCTGTGTTTTGAAGTTTTGCCACTCAAGTCTCGCTACTTAGCAGCATAAGGAGATGGGATGTAGTGGAAATAGCAAGCAAACTGTAGTGGGAGGTGAAAAATCCTAGCTGGAGAAGCACTCTTACCTAACTTCAATGCTTTCTTTCTTGCAGAAAGAAGAGGAATATTCCTTCTTGGGGACTACTGAAGACACTGTGGAGAACCTGAAGAGGACTGACAAGTTGTATGCCCTTATGCGTGCTGCTGCAGAAGTTGCTGGACAAATAGCTCTCAGGTTGACCCATGATCATGAGCTCTTCCTGGACTTTGAGAGATACGGTGAAGAATTGCTAGCATTCCAGGAGAAGTTTTTGCCCTACTATGGGGATGTGAAGGTAAGAAAGGTTCCAAGTGGACTTAATCCCTGTAGACCGTTATGGAGCCATATGCTAATAAGGCTCTGCTGCTATTGGATACAACAGGGTAGACATCTTCCTCCTTTGGGCACGAGAGTGTAGCAAGATGTGACCTAAATCGATGTTTCTTATAGAGCAGTGCAGGCAGAGTAGCTGTGGCAAAGAGATTTAACTGATCTGGCTGTGGTAGGCTCTTGAGGAAATGGATGTGGATGGTTTCTCATCTGGTTATCATTCACAGCATGGTGCAGCTTTGCATCTCATTTGCACCTCTGCTGAAAGCCCACAAGAAACTGTGGGTGGGGAGAGACATCACTGAGCTCAGTGACCTCAGAAGAGCCTGCCAGGAACTTGCTCTGCTACTTGGTTAAGCTGGCAAAAAAACCCCAACACTTTCTCTTGGTAAGAGAGCAGCAAAAGAAGAAAATCAGGTTTGCTAACAGCTCCTCCCTCACAGGCGCTGGGGCTGACCTTGAACTGGCTGTTTTTTGCCCGTGGTGACTTCCAGCGAGCTACAGATGCACTGAGAAGAGATATCGCAAACAGTGACAGGGAAAACAGGGTCGTCCGCAGAGCCCTGAATGACAGGATCATGAAGGTGGGTATCTGCAACTGGTTTTCCTTTCTTCACGAAGCAGGAGTGCTGGCTGGGATGGGCATCTTCCTTAGGAGCACTGGGCACTGTGCAGACCAGTATCTCTTCCGCTTGCTTAGCGTCAACATGACTGACTTTTGCGCTTACTGTCGGGAGAGGATCTGGCCCTTGCAGAGCTGCTGTGGGAAAGGGCTGGGTGGGAATCAGAGTTTGTGAGCTTGTGATGGGGCAGATTAGGAAAGAAAAACTTGGGAGGTGAAAGTATAACCCTAAATTTTCACCTCTACTCCAGGTGGAGTATGACTTCCTCTCCCCATACCTCTCGCCAAAAGAGACTCCCTTTCGCCACATCTTCTTCGGCAAAGGCTCCCACACCCTGCAGAGTCTGCTGGAGAACCTGCAGCTGTTGAGAACCAGCAAGGACAGCGTGGATGTGAACATGCTGAAAGAGCAGCTGGCCCTGGTGACCTGGACCATTAAAGGGGCTGCCAATGCCTTAGTGGGTGATATCTGGGATACAGACAACGAATTCTAGACACAGCAAACATCTGGTTAAGGTACAGGATTAGGGAAACGCACTCCCTAACATGGCAACTTTTTCCGTAGATTTTCTGGCAACAAATCTTTTTTGACCAAATTTGAGCATAAAATTTAAATCTCACCTTGACAAATTCACAGGAGGCAGTTTTAAGGCAGGTACTAAGATTACCATGAAATCTCCTCTGACCATGCTCCCATCTGACCATAGTCCAAACCGGTCACATACAGCTGCTTGTGGGGCTTGCTCTCCATTGTACTTGAGAACTAACAGCTCAGGTGACTCCTGAACCAGTACCTTGCCTGGGGAGGTACTTCATCTGTTTAGGGTTTTAATTGTTGGCCCCCTAAACCTAGTGACAAAACAGGGAATGGATTCCTCTTACCGCTTGTAATGAGGATCTGTTCTCTGAAAGGGAGCTGCAGAGATCAACCTGTAGTTCAAAAATAAAACAACCTAGCAATAGCCTGCAAGTGCTGGATTATCAGCAAGCTCTGAAGTGCCCGGCCTGCCTTTACTCAACAGCAGGGTCCCAATGACATCTTGCAGGCTTGCTTCTGCCGAGGCATGTCTCGATACCCAGGGAAAATGACCCAAAGATTATATAATGGCCCCTCTATATCCTTAGCTGGCACCTCAGCAAGTCCTGCAGCATTGAGAAATGGCTCTAGGCTGGCACTTCAGACCTTGTTGCTCTGCGGCCTTTTCTGAAATCGAGTCTCTTGCTGGCCAAACCCTGTTTGACTGATGCCATTTTGCAGGATGGCTCTTGTTTGGCACTGAGATATTTATTTGTTTATTTATTTATCAGTGACAGCGTTCACTATAAATGGTGTGTTTTTTTATAGAAGATAATTATCGGAAGCAGTGCCTTCCATAATTATGACAGTTATACTGTCGTTTTTGAATAAAGCAGCATCTGCTATTACAATCAAACATGATACTGGAACTTTGCATTTA
>JAVJGG010000085.1:31203777-31219516 GCA_035590195.1 Aviceda cuculoides
CGCCCACCCGCCTGCCACGACTTATTTCCCCCCCCCGAAAACTGAGCCTGGACCGGGGGCTCGCCCGTGGGTTTGCGGCGGTGGCCCCCCCCCCCCCCCCGCATCTCTTTACACAGCCGGCTGCGCCTGGCCTCTGTCCCCAGTGGAAGGTGACCTGCAACCCAGGGCAAGGCCAGGTCCTGCCGCCCATGTGGGAACAACCCCCCCCCAACACACACACGCAACCAGGCTTGCGTGGGCGTTTGCCGCGATGGCGCAGATAACCCCTGCACGCAGGGCCCGGGGCGGCGGTGCCGGCAGCGCCAGGAGCGGGGCCGCGGCCGGGTTAAGACGCGGGACCCCCGAGGTGGCGGTGGGAGGCTGCGCCTTCCTTCTTCCTCCTTGGTGTCGAGCCAAACCCTGCCAGGGGTTATCGGCCGCCCGGCCGAGCGTGGCGGGGAGCTGGCAGCACGTGGGGGGGGGTGGATGGGGGGGGGTGCAGGGCCCCAGGCTGACCCCCCCACACACACACCTCCCAGAGGTGCTGGGGACCCCTGTCCTTGCTGGCCATCCCAGGGCTTCTGGGCCGGGTGACTTCAGAGCCCATCGGGTGCTCCCTGGGGGTCAGGGACCCCAACTTTGGGGTGTCAACCATGGGGTCACCCTGGGAAGGGCCTTAAAACCTGCCGTCGCAAAATGGGTGTCCCCCAGCGTCGGTGGGTCCCCAGGACTGGGACGTGGCAGGCTGCGAGGACATGGAGCCGTCGGCGCCCCAGGCGGGGCACGTGGTGTCCCCGTCCCCCCCCACCCCGGGTGGGGGGGGAGTGCTCACCGGTGGAGCCACCCCGTTGCGTCTTTCCCCCGGGACGGAGAGAGCTGCAGCCCCGTCCCTGCCGTCGAGGAAGCGCCATGGGGTGCCGGGGACAGCCGCCGCTGTGGAGCTGGGTGCTGTGGGGGCTCTGGGTGCTGCCAGGTAAGTGCTGGGGTCGCCCACCCCGCTGCCGGGCTCACCGGGTGGCCGAAAGCGCCTGGGTGACGGGCGATGGGTGACGGGCTGCGAAGAGTTCTCCAGCTGCTCCAACGCTGCGAGTTTGAGCCCCAGTGCCCGGCCGGGGTTTTTGCCCTGTCTCTGCCTGCCGGTGCCACAGCCCGGGCACGGTCGCCCGACTGCGGCAAGGGAAGGGAGGGGGTCGTGGATCAAAAAGGGGCTCTCGCCCATGGGGAAGGTGCCTGCCTTGTTCTCGGCGTTGGTCCGGCTGTGGGTGCTGGGGTTGGGAGCAGCCCCAAGGGCCGGGGGCATCTTCCTCCCACAGAAGGGGGTGACGGGGACCCCGGGCTCTTTTTTTCCTCATCCTGCCCTCACCTCCCTGCTCTACTGCTAGCACAAGCAGGGGAGACGGGAGAGCAGCCCCTTGCCCCCACGCCAGCCCCAGTAGAGCCGGGCACCATCTCCCCTGTGGGCGACAGCACCAGTGCCAAGCTGCCTCTGGACCTGGGCATGTGCCGGGGGCTCCCCACCAGCGTGGCCACCCGGCCGGAGCACCCCTCTACTGCCGGCAGAACCGCCGCCTCGGCGGGCGGCCGCGGCTCAGGTAAGGCTGGCAGGCAGCTGGCCGCAGGCAGGTTCCCGCCTGCTGGGGCCGCGGTGGGATTGATCCGGCCGGGTCTGCCTTGTCTTGCTCCGCAGGCAGCCTGGTGCCGCAGGTGACGGCGAGAGCGCTGGTCCCAGCCAGGACCAGCGGTGAGCAAGGAGAGCCTCCCGGCGTGGCAGCTCTCCCCGCGGGTCTGGCAACGCGAGGCAGCCCCCAGGTAGGGGCAGAGGCTGGGGTCTCCTCTCCAGGAGCTGCCAGCCACCCGGGGAGCATCTCTCCGGTTCCCACCACTATTTGGCACAGGCGGCTTCCATCCCTTGCGCCAACGGGGCACGTGGTGGGTCTTGCCATGGGCAACGGCGGTGCTGGGCCAGCCGCAGCCACATCGTCCCCAGCAGCTCCAGGTGTCCCTGCTGTAATGGAGACAAGCAAACCACCATCAAACGGCAGCACTGCTCCCAAGCAGGCTGTGGAAGTGTCCAGAGTGGCTCTAGACAGCATCCCCGGAGAGCCAGTCCTGGGAACAACTGTCCCCATGAACAAAGGAACTGTGGCCGAGCCACCCACGGGTGCTGCTGGTGCACTGAGAGGTGCCTCCCCAGCACCAGGTGGAGGTCCGTCCCCACCAGTGGCACACATCCCGGCTGCTCAACCAGTGCCAGGGACAAAAGCGTCTTCCTCAGTCACTGGCAAATTGACTGATGCCAATGAGTTGGTGCGGCTGGGTGATGCTGTCACTGCGGAGGGGATGCTGGGGACGGTGTGGACCACGGTGCCATCGCTCCCCCAGGACGAGCACAGCACAGGGACATCGCCTCCCAGCATCGGCAAGAGCTCTGCTGGGCCACATGCAACTGCCGTGCTCCCATCCCAGGAGGTGACGCCAGGGCTGGACGAGGCCACCTCACCTCTGGCCGCAGCAGCCAGCATCTCCTGGGATGTGGGGAGTCCCCTGAAGCCGGCAGCAGCCTCAGCCAGCCCTGCTACTGGCCTCCCCAGGGGTCCCCCCAGTGCAGCCACAGAGGGAGCCAGGACGGCGGCCCCACCGTCTGCTGACCCCCCAAGTGCATCCTTAGCAAAGGTCACCTTTTCTTCTGCCACCGTTGGCATCGGCGCAGCTACAGAACCAGGGGCACGTGCCTCATCCAACGCTGGCCACGACGCCTCGCAGGACACGGGGAGCGTCCCGCCCGCTCAGCTGCCTCCAACCCTTTCACCCCGGCTCCCCCGTGGTGCCGGGCCGGGCACAGGAGAGACGCTTCCCCCCAGCCGCGGCGTGGCCCCCAGCGCTGCTGGAGATGGGCTGCCTGGAGCCAACGCCGTCGCCCACCTCCAGGCCACCGCGCTAGCTCCGGGCACACCGGTTGTGGAAATGGATGTCGCCGCTGCAGAGCGTGTCCCCACCATGTCGTTGCCAGCTCTGGGAAGCACAAGTGCTGAGCTGGTGTCCATCAGGAGCGAGCCCAGTGCCAGAGCCACGGCAGGCACCACTCACCCAGAGGCCAAGGCCACCCCAGTGGGGCTCAGCACGAGGCTGACCCCACACGCAGCTCCCGCCGGCCCTGGTGGTCCCTCTCCAGGGCCCTTTGCGCGCTCCACGGGGTCTCTGCTCCCCCGGACCCCCTCAGCAGGCCCTGGGGACACCACGGCAGAGGTGGCTGCAGGTGGATCCCTTCCAGCCAGACCCAGTGTGGCCACATCCTTATCCCTCCTGGGTGCCGGTGGAACAAAGCCAGATGGGGCCCCTCGAGCCGCTGCTGCGCCAACGTCTTCCCTCGGGGTGTATGGCATCAGGACTGGGCCAGCTGCCAAGCCATTCTCCCTTGTTAACAACACTCCAATTAGTGAAGCAGGGATGGGAACAGCATTGCTGGCCAGTGACCGTGCCACCACAACGCTGTGGGACACCGGAGCCACCCCAACTGAGCCTGATGCATCTCCCAGCCGCAGCCAGCCTGGTCCCACTGCGGGCTCAGCACCCCCGGGAACTGGTGTCACCCCTGGACCTGCACTAGCTCCACCACTCCGGGCTGGGCCCCAACATGGGGCAGCGACGTGGTCACCCAGCCCCGCACCAGGCACGGGCACAACTGTGCCAGGCACGCCAGGAGGACGCAGAGAAGCCAGCATCCCCGTGGGATTGCAAGCAGGCATCCCCCCTCTCCTGGAAGGCAGCGCCACTGCAGGGATGGCTCTGGGGGTGTCCCCATCCAGCATCCCCCAAGAGACAACAGCAGGCATGTCCCCACCGTCCCCGGCCACCCCACCATCGGCAGTGGGGGCTTCAGGTGACCCCCGCCCCGATCGCAGCACGGCGGGGCGAGCAGTGGTGCTGACGTCCCTGAAGGTGGGCGCAGAGGAGAACCCAGGCGCCGGTGCAGTGGGGCGAGCACCCAGCCACGCAGTTGTCACTGCTGGCCCGTCACCAGAGCCACCTGCCCGAGGGACCGGTGCTCCTGAAACCAGGACCCCAGCAGATCTGCCTCTCCTGGCTCCCAGGGGCGGTCGCTCGGCCCCCCCAGCCATGGCTAACCCCAGCCCAGCGCTGGCCACAGCCAGCCCCCTCCCCAACACCGCGACTGGCAAGACACCCCAGCCCACGACACCACCGCCCCCTGAAAATGCAGCGGTGGAGGGAGGCAGGGACAGGTCCCAGCCGGCGGGACGTGGCAGCACCGCGCAGGCGGCTCCGGGCTCAATCCCTGTTGAAAACACAAGGGAAAGTGCCGCAACGGGTTCCCCCGACAGCGGTCACACCACCCTGGGGACAGCCCCACCGCCGTCACCCCCTGCCACAGCCAGCGTCGCCGCTCAGCCAGGCGTGGCTGCATCGGACCACAGCTATCACGCTGCCGAGCCCACCGCAGACACGGACACGGGCATGGACTCGGACACAGTTTCTCCCACCACGGGGAACAGGGCTGTGGGGCTGCCCACTCCTACGACTGGGGTGGCCGAGCCTGGCGCCAGCGATGCCACCCCCTTGACGCGCTCTGCCCCGGCCAGCAAAAGCCCTGTGGCAGTGGCCATCATGGGCACGGTGTCACCCGCAGCTCCGGAGCCGGTTGTAGCACCTTCCCCTGGCCTCGCTCACGACACTGCTGAAGCAGGTGTCACTGCGTCCCCTCCTGTCCCCGGGAACACCCGTCCACTGGTGGTGACACCCTCTGTCACCCCCAGCATCGCCATCACTGGTCCAGCAGCAGGAGCAGGTGATGCCAGCCGTGACAGGGTCACAACACCCCCCTCTGTTGTCCCCAGCAGCGCCTCCGGTCCACACAGCCCCCGTGTCACCCCGAGGCCATCCCCTGAGGCCACCGACAGCACCCATGACCCAGCCTCAACGGGTCTCAGCCTGGTCACTGAGGATGAGCCCATGGCCAGGGTCTCCTCACTGGCTGCTGGCCACACGCGTGCCTGGGAGACCACGGCCGCGTCCCAGTCAGGTGCTGGGGGGGGTACCACCGCCCAGGCGGACACCACCCCCTCTGAAAGCAGTGCCAAGGATGCAGCACCCCTAGCCAGCACCAACAGCACCCGTGTGCCTGTCTCCGACACTGCTGGCAGGACCCCAGCCACCAGCATGTTCCTCAGTAACACCATCTCACCAGCCACCTCAGCCAGCAGGGAGACCTTCGTGGTGACTGGGGCCACCACAGCCATGCCATATGCCCCAGCGAAGGCCACCAGCACCAGCAGCGCCCTGTCCCTTGCTGTAACACGCAACAAGGCAGGCAGAAGCGGGCAACCTGTCCTATCCCCAGCAGAACGTAACCCCTCGGTGGAAACAACTGCCGGGTCCTGGAGCATCCTCGGTCCCAGCCCTGCCATCGCGGTGCCCAGTTCACCCCCCCCCAGCCTGCACAGCCCAGCGGAGGGGCCGGCAACAGCCCCCTCGTCCCTGCTTCGTGGCGGTGCAAGCGGGGAACCGGCAGCCGGATGGGCCCCCTCCGAGCCAGCCACAGGCACCACCTCTCCCGCGGCTGCCAGCAGCCGTGCTACGGAACAGGCAGCGAGCACGTCGTCTCCCGGCTTCTGGACATCTCTGGGGGCACCTGCCTGGGGGGAGAAAACAGCCCGCACTGCAGGCAGCACCACGGCCATTGCTGCTGGGAGCACCGCAGGCATCGCTGCTGGGAGCACCGCAGGCATCGCTGCTGGGAGCACCGCAGCCACTGGTGCAGGCAGCGCTCTGGCCATTGCCGCAGGCAGCACCACGGCCATCGCTGCAAAGAGCACCACAACCATCACTGCAGGCAGCACCACAGCCACCCTTGCAGGGACCACCACAGCCATCGCTGCAGGCAGCACCACGGCCACGACTGCAGGCAGCACCACAGCCACGACTGCAGGCAGCACTGCGGCCGTTGCTGCAGGGAGCACCATGGCCATCCCTTCAGGCAGCACCACGGCCATTGGTGCAGGCGGCACCACTGGCGTGACTGCAGGCAGCGCTACAGCCATCACCACAGGCAGCATCACGGCCATTGCTGCAGGCAGCACCGCAGCCATCACTGCTGGGAGCACCACGGCCATCTCTACAGGCAGCACCACGGCCATCAATGCAGGCAGCACCGCAGCCACCACTGCTGGGAGCACCACGGCCATCACCACAGGCAGCACCATGACCATCAATGCAGGCAGCACCGCAGCCATGACTGCAGGCAGCACCACAGGCATTGGTGCAGGCAGCACTACAGCCATCGCTACAGGCAGCACCACGGCCATCAATGCAGGCAGCACTCTGGCTATTGCCGCAGGCAGCACCACGGCCATCGCTGTTGGGAGCACCACAGCCATCGGTGCAGGCAGCGCTACAGCCATCACTTCAGGCAGCACCACAGCCATCAATGCAGGCAGCACCGCAGCCATGACTGCAGGCAGCACTACAGCCATCACTACAGGCAGCAGCACGGCCACCAATGCAGGCAGCACTGCAGCCATCACTGCTGGGAGCACCGCAGGCATCACCACAGGCAGCACCACGGCCATTGGTGCAGGCAGCACCACAGCCACGACTGCAGGCAGCACCACGGCCATCAATGCAGGCAGCACTGCAGCCGTCAGTGCAGGCAGCACTCTGGCCACTGCCACAGGCAGCAGCGCAGCCATCACTTCAGAGAGCACCACGGCCACGACTGCAGGCAGCACCACAGCTATCTCTGCAGGCAGCATCATTGCTGTTGCACCCACAGCCCCAGTGAGCCCAGCCAAGGAGGTGGGAGGTCTCCCGGCCCCAGGCACCACGGCACTGGTGGGACCGCCAGCCACCACCAGTCCTGCCACGGCCCCAGCTCCTGCCTTTGGGACACAGAGGGGACTGGCCTCAGCACCAAGCACATCTGCCCATACCACCTCTGGCCACAGAAATCCTGCCCCCGAGCCCCAGCCCACCCACGGCCTTATCAGTAAGTATCTTTTCTTCTTCCCATGGCAAAGAGCAGGAAGGGGTTCTCAGCCAAGCAAGCACCGTGACGGCTGGGGGTATGGCCCAGCCCAGGGTGACTCGTCTGCATTGCACATTGGGCTGCCATATTCATGGGGAAACGTGAAATAGGATATCTGGAGCATCGTATTCCAAGTTAAAAACCGGGTTAAAAATTGGGCTACAAGCCGTCAGAGTGCTGGTGTGGCCGGGGGGGGAGTGCAGGCACAGCATCCCAGCAGCAAGCAGGCGAGTTTGCCCTGGCCACAGGAAGGATGGAGCAGACATTAATGGTTTTTTACCTTTTCAATTAATCTCCTGCCCGCGTCAGTGCCAGCAGCCTCACTCTACCCCTTCGGCATGGAGGGAGGGGACCAAGAGTGCGTCCAGAGGATGGTGGATTTTAACTCCCCCCTGTTCAAGCCACAGATTGGATTCCCCTTTGGGAAGTCGCTGCGGGATGCTCTCTATGTGAGTCCCACCCTCACCGAGCACATAAGGGATGTGCGACCTCTTTGGTAGAAAAAAACCATGGAAATGGAGCAGAAACTGAATTTCATCTGAATGTTAATTTTTTTGCAATTTAAAATGGCTGATTTCTGCTCATCCATGGAAGCAGCTAAAATCCTTCCCAGGAGCTGCCTGGGATGTCAGCAAATAATGAGTTATTTTGGTTAGTTTACAGATAACGGACAGATCATTTTCCCACCCACGGACAACTACGTGCTCTCCAACCCTAACCCACCTCCTCGGGGCTTCAGTGGCTGGGAGGGTTTGCCGATGGTGGCCGCCTTTTGGGACGACGCGGATTTCTCCCAGGGTGTTGGCACCACCTGGTACCAGGTCAGGGCCACCGAAGATGTTCTCCTGGGAAAGCCCAGCTCCCAGCTCACCCATTTAACCCTCTCTCTTGCCAACTGGCAGGAGTACTCCACCCTCAGCTCTACCCAAGACCCCGTTGTCCATGACGTGGAAGCAAAGATTGAGAAATACCTGAAAACCCCCTACGCAGCAAAATGGACCTTGAAGGTGACGTGGGAGAAGGCTCCAGCATACCCGTCCCAGCGGGATGACACTCAGGTGAGAACTGGGGGACCCAGGTGATGGAGAGGACTGTCACCAGCGATGGCCGGGGCAGGGCTGGGCTGCTGGTCTCCCGCAGCTTGATGCAGGCATTTCGGGTCTCATCGCCTCAGTCTGCACTGCGGGGAGAGCAGGGGAGGCTTTGGGGTGCTAAGGGGGTGCCTTGGGTTTCTCCAGACGAGCACCTACCAGGCAGTCCTCACCACCGATGGGAACCGTTCCTTCGCCCTGCTGCTCTACCAGGACGGCGGGATGCGGTGGGACTACTCCAAGCTGGCTGAGGGCAACGTGCTGATCGGCTTCTCCAGGTGCTGTGCACGTGTGTGGCTGCCTTTTGGGACAACAGGGATTTCTCCCGGCACTATGTTGGGACCATGGGAGACGTTGTCCCCAGGAGAGCCCAGCTCCTACCCCTGGAGCACCCCGTCCCACTTCAACCCTCTCTCCTGCAGACTGCAGCAGTTCCCACCCCAGCTGCTCTACGGGGGGTGGAAGAGGGTCGTGTTGGGAGGGTGACCCCAAACCTCCTTTCTCCACACAGCGGTGACGGCTATGCCCAAAATAACGAGCTGACTCAAAAACCACCAGCTGTCAAGTACCGACCCGACCAGCACAGCAGCACCGGCACTGGTATGGCACCAGGAGAGCCCTCCGGGTGGGTGGGAGTGGAGGGAGCCGTGTGCTTTATGCCGGGACCGTGTCCCCAGCACGCATCCCTGCGAGGCAATGGGCCAGTGGAGCCACCAGGCAAGGGTTGGCCGCTGAGAGCAGAGCACGGGTGTCCCGTGTCCTGCTGTGGCTTGCCATGGCCACGCTGGCTCTAGAGGGAGCCTGGAGACCTCCTGTGAGGTCAATGGCCAGGGACGGTTGTCCCACCAGATCCCCCTCAGCACAAGGCGAGACCCGGGCTGAGCCGCGCTGTTCTCCGGTGGTTGCTCCCCCAGGTGTGCGCGGGCTGTGGATATACAGGCTGGACAGTCGCTCCCGGGTGAACTACAGGCTGCAGTGCCTGGCGTGGCTGGATGCAGAGCCAGCGCCGGCCACCTGGAATGACCAGTTGCCGCCATGCCCCTGCTCCCAACCCCAGGCAGAGCTGGACCCCCGCTACCGCCAGAGCAAAGGTGCCAAGAGCAGCCCCACCAGGGTCAGCTGTGGGGTGAGGGGACGGCAGGGGGTCCCCTTCTGCTCTGGGGGTGGCCACGATCCCCCCCCACCACCATTTCAGGCCCGGCGGACACCTCCGTGAGGATGCTGCGCACTGCCTCCCCCAGCCCGGCCGGAGCCGGGGTGCGGTGTCTGTACCAAGATGGGAGCTTGCTCGAAGGCTGGCAGGAGAGAGCGTGGAGCCTCCCCATCCACCCTGCCGCTGGTAAGTGGGCACCAGCGCTCCCTCGCCCCCAAACACCCCGAGCACCGAGCGCTCAGCAGGCGCAGCAGGAACCCCGACATCCCCCAGCACCCAGCCGCCTTCCTCCGCAGACGGGGAGCTGGAGGCCTTCGACTGGTGCTGCCGGCGCGTGGGGAAGCCTCTGTTCTGTGCCAGGTTTGCCGAGAAGAGACCGAGGGTCGGCTGCGAGGGATACGTGCCACCCACCCCCGGTGAGTCCCCAGGGCTCTCCCTCCTCTGTGCCAAGGTACTTGAGTGGGTGGCACGGCTGTACGCCGACCCCGCGCTGAGCCCGGTGCAGCACCGGGGGCTGCCCTCCTCCCTGCAATGACACCGGCATTTGTTTTTCTTCTTCCCCGCTGAAACGGCTCTGCCTCCTTCGGACCCCAGCTGGTGCCTTCGGGGACCCCCATATCACCACCCTGGATGGACTCACCTACACCTTCAATGGGCTCGGAGACTTTGTCCTGCTGCTGGCCAGCGATGCCCAGACCAGCTTCGTGCTGCACGGGCGCACGGCCCGGACCGGCATGGCCCAGGCCACCAACTTCATGGCCTTTGCTGCCCAGTATAGCTCCGCCACCACCACAAAAGTGAGTAGGAGCGACCTGGGTATCAGTCTGTGCTTCTAACAGGAAAGACCCCTCTGGCAGGTCGGGCATCACCTCTGCATAACCTACAAGTGGCCAGGACCCGAGGAGCATCCCCTGTCCTCTTTCTGCCACCTCCCACGACCCCAACAAAGTGGGAATAGCAGTGGGTTGGACTAAGAGTAACGAGACACAGCTCTAACACCTCTTGTAAGCTGGCCAGCAAGGGCCTGGAGCTCTGCAGGAACACGGTCTGCTCGACCCTCTTCATTGCACACCCTTCACCCCGACACCTCTGTCTCCCCCGGACACCTTAGCACAAGCATGTACTCTTCCTTGCTTTGCAGAATTGCTCCCCACACCCATTTCAGTAAGCAAAATCTCCTGATGTCACCAGAAGCAGTTGTTGAGCAGTGTGAGGGTGGGAGTCAGAGTCTGGAGCCCACCAGCACGACTCTCCATGCTGCCACGGTCAGCCGAGCAGCAGCAGCGGCCCGTGCGTGCCCCATGCCAGCAGTGACGGGGGGGCAGCTTGGTGTCCTCTTCTGTGCAACCATCAAAGCTGCTTTAACGTGTGTTTGCTGGGGTGAAGAGCCCTGGGGCTGAGCCTCCCTGCTGGGGCTGGAGGAGGTTGGGGTTTAGCTTGAGTGTCCCCAGCCTGGGGGGACAGCAGGAAAGGACGAGCAGAGGGGTTGACTGGGACATCCACCGTGATTTGCAGGTTGAGTGGACCTTGGGGAGCCAGGGTGACATCCAAGTCCTCCTGAATGACGAAACTATCCAGTTTTCCTATTCCCAAGGTGAGCAGAGTGTGCTCTTAAATGTTAAATCTGTCTGGGGGAGACAAGGGGTGTCTCCATCCCACAGGGACCAGCCCTGCCCAGTGTGAGGGCAGCCATCCTGAGCTCCATCAAACGCCTTCCACCTGCACCCTGTCTCTGACTCAGCTGGGGTGGATGGGGAGTGTCCCCCCTCCCCAAACCCAGGGGCATCGTTTCAGACCCCAGCCTTGTGTGGACTCTCCCCTACGCTCTCCTTCTCTCGCAGACATGGGTGCTGAGGTGTACTACGGCCCCGGCGTCCTGCTGGTCAATGCCTCCTCCATCACGGCCGTCTTCGACGGGGCCATTGCCGTCTCCATCTCAGCAGCCTCCGGGATCCTCAGCGTGGTCTGCAGCCTGCCCGATCGGTACTGCAACAGCACCAAGGGCCTCCTGGGTGAGGACTTCTGACACCACTGCTGAGCCAGGGTGCAAAGTTCCCTTCCCACCCTAAAGCAGGCTGGAAAACATGGGGAACGTGCTTGCGAGGGCAGGGACCCCTGGGTCTAAACTAAACACTGGCCAGCACCAGAGAGGAGGCCAACCCCGGCATGGGGGACTCCAGTCCTCTGGTAATGCTCCACCAGGTGTGTGGGACCATGACCCCGCAGACGACTTCCAGATGCCGAATGGCACCAGCATCCCCGTGAACAGCAGCGAGGAGGAGATCTACAGCTACGGGATGACCTGTAAGTCCAGGCTTGGGATCTATCTTGACGATCCCCCCGTTCCTGCACCTTCTGGCCATGCTTTGGCTGGAGACATTTAGACACTTGCCTCAGCGAAAGTGATGCCAGGGAAGCCCTTTGGTCTCCTCGCTGCTCTGCGGAAATGAGCCCTAAAATATAACAAACCTTAAAAACCCAAGGCCGTACCCATGATGTGCTCTCTTGCAGGGGCTGTCGGAGAGCACAGCCTGTTTGCTCAACCTCTGGACTCACCAGTAATGAACTTCACACCCATCTTCTTGTCTCAACTGCGGCAGGAGAATGAAAGCCAGTACCAGCTGGCAGCCTCGCGGTGCCGTGGCAGCAAGGAGTGCATCTACGATTCACTGAGCACAGGGGATGTGGCCCTGGGCCTGGCCACCCAGAGCCTCGCAGCCGAATTCCAGCAGAAGAAGGCAGTACTCAGTAAGTGGAGCGAGCAGACCCTCACCTCCAAGAGGACATGACTTGTGTAACCGGGCAGTGCCCTGCTCCCTCCCTGGGCTCTCTTGCTCCGTGTGAGGCAGGAGAGAAGTCACCGAGGTCTCGGAGTTGCATTGCCCGGCTGGCTGGTCTCCAAGCCTGGGAGATGCCACCATGCTCCGCAACACGAGGGCCTTCTCGGTGGGTGGTCATGGCAGTATCTGCCCGGGGTCCCGTCCTCACCAGGAGGGACTCGGAGCCAAGGGGTGCCAAAGCCATGCAGAAAACAACCGGCTGTGTGCTGGGCTGCTCTTCCCTTAGATGCCTTCCCTCCCGTCATCACTGGTGACGCGTCACTCACAGCCTTCAGGACAGAAAGGGTCAGGAGGCAGTACCGTGCCGTGGGGGTGGGCGCACGCTTTGTCCCCTACCTCTCGCCAGAGCTCAACATATCAGGTAAGGAAGGAGAGATGGGGCAGCTGGGGTGGGATGGGGGGGACACTGGACACCCAGCCCCTTTCCTCTGCCACCTCCTCTAACTCCCACCTCTCTCCCCGGCAGAGAGCGGCACCCTGACGTGGGAGCCCCACAGCACGGCCCCGCTCACCATCAACCTGGAGGCCGTCGGGTCCAACAACGTCTCCAGCCTCCTCCAGCTCCGCTTCACCCTTTGCAGCTGCAGCAGGAGCCAGGAGTGCGACTACGGCGACGCCGTCACCCTCGGGGGGTCCTCCCTCCAGGTAGTCGGCTGGAAAGCTCCTACGGTGCCACACCGTGCCTGTCCCCATGCCAGCCGCACCGGCTGTCTTCTCTGTCCACCCGTCCTTGTCGTGTCCCTTAAGCCGGTGTCACCGTCCCCTTCCCAGCTGGCAGCCTGCAGGTGCGAGGGCGGCTACTCGGGTCCCTTCTGCCAGGACCCTCCGGACCCCTGCGCCCAGGGATGCTTCCCCGGCGTGGGCTGTGACACGCGCGCCGGCTGCGGCCCCTGCCCGGCTGGCCTGAGGGGTGACGGGCGGCACTGCTCAGGTGACAAGGGCTCACCGTGGCCACTGGGAACCCAGGGCACCCGCGAGACCCCGGCCGAGGTATTTCCTCCACCGCCACGTTGCATTGCCTTGGCAGATATCGATGAGTGTGCCCAGGGAATGGCGTGTCCGGGGAACGCCGCTTGCACCAACACGGTGGGCAGCTACACCTGCTCCTGCCCGGCCGGCGAGGAGGGTGAGTACAGGCGCTCTGGTGGGCACGGTCCTCATCCCCATCACCCCCCGGGCCTCGGTGGAAGAGGGCTCCCGTGGGACCCAAACCGGCTGGAGAGACGTGGAGGGGGAGCTGGCTGAGCTCTGAGCCCCAGCCCTTGCTGTCCTTAACAGAAGGGACCAGAGTTCGGTCATCCCTCACGCTCCCAGGCTGCGGATCTCACTAATTCACCAGGAAGGGAAACTTTTCCCGCGCAATTTTTCTCTTTGAGAAAAAAAAAAAAATCTCATCGCATCAAAGTTCAAATGCACATGTGGAGGTTGGGGGCTAAAATCAAATCCTGTTTTCAGATGGTTATGGTGGGGCTGGGGTGATGGTTTTTGCTCCTGTTCTAATGCAGCAAGCTGGGATTTCACAAGAGCAAAAGGCTCCAGCTGGGAGGAGGGAGTGCAGGGCTTTTCCTTGAGGATCTGAATTTATACTAAAAGTCCGAACGCCTAAAAAAAACCCACCCCAACACTTGGAAGAAAGGCATTACAGAGCAGCTGAGGACAGATCAGTGCGCTGGGACTGTCCCTGCAGCCAGGCTAGTGCCTCCACCTGACCTGGTGTCCCCATCCCGCAGGCGAGGGACCAGGCTGTGGCTCCCGCTCCTGTCCCGAGGGCTACTGCAGCAACGGGGGACACTGCCACCTGCACCCCGTCACCTGCGCCCCCGCCTGCGCCTGCCCCCCGGCTTTCACCGACCAGCGCTGCCTGCTGGCAGGGGGGGATTTTCGGCCGCTGCCCAGCACAGGTGGGTGCCTGTGCCCGGTGGGGGATGAACCCCAACCCCGCTCGCCCTGGTGCTGGGGTGCCAGAGCCACCGCTGTGGCTTCCCCCGGCAGACCTCCCCCGGAGAAGTGTCCGGCTGCGGGTCAGGACGCTGCAAAATGCCACTGCTGGGGAAGTCAACGGCACCGTAGGTCACCGGGGAGGATGGGCTCGGGGAGGGGGACCTACCGGCACACTGGGCGGCATGGCAGCTTGGGGTGCCCGTGCCTCCATGCACCCGCCTCCTGCGGGATCCCTGGGGATCCAGCAGATCCACGGGGCTGGAGGGAGGCAGCGCCAGCCGCATG
Source organism: Aviceda cuculoides (assembly GCA_035590195.1). Taxonomy (NCBI): domain Eukaryota; kingdom Metazoa; phylum Chordata; class Aves; order Accipitriformes; family Accipitridae; genus Aviceda; species Aviceda cuculoides. The sequence continues at coordinate 31,218,106 of JAVJGG010000085.1, forward strand.
ATGCTGGCTGCGGCTGTGGCCATGTGCCAGGTCCCCAGCGCACAAACGAAAGCCCGGAGCAGCCCTTGGGGCTTGGCCATGGTGCCTGCGTTGCCCTTCAGCCTCTTTCCACACCGGTCCAGTCCTGCCCTCCCCTAACTCCCTCCCGTTCCCCCCCCCCACAGGTCTCAGCCATCCTGGGCTCACTGGAGGTAAAGGCTTTCCAGAGCAACACCAACATCACCCAGACGTGAGTCAGCCTTGGAGCTGCCCCGTGCCCACCCCAGGGAGCCGGCAGGGCAGGGCTGGGCATGGGGCCACGGGGTTTGGGACACAAAGGGCATTTTCCCCCACCCCAGAGTCTGTTTTTCCAGTCCCGATGCTGACAAACCCTTGGAGACACGAGCCCCATGGCACCTTCCATCTCCTGCCTCATCCCTTCTTTACCGTGCCCCAAATGGGGAAACTGAGGCACGGTGAGGCTCCGTCACTCTGTGATGCAGCAGAGGCTCTCCCGGCAGCCCTGTCTTTTCCCCACAGGACAGACGGTGATGGCTTCACCTTCACAGTGGTGTCCGAGTTTGCCTACGATAGCCGCAGCGCCGTCATCCGCTTCCTGAACGAGGAGCTGCCGGGGGCCATCGCCAGTGCCTTCAACGGGAAGCGGGGGCGGCGGGAGGCGGGCACGCACCTCCTCTTCCAGCGCCTGCACCGGGACAACATCACCGACCTGGTGAAGCGTGAGTTGCTCCCAGCGCTGAGCTGGGGAGCCCAGGAGGAGAACCCCGCTGTCCCCAGTGTACCCATCACCCTGTGTGCCCTGGGCTTCGGGTAACGCCCGCAGGGGACGCGGGTGGGCGGCAATCCCCACCCCAGGCACGGATCCATCTCGGGAAGATCTGGGAAAGCAACGAGGGGTGATGCTGTCATGTGGCCAAACCAGTGCCTTCCCTCCCCAGTGACAGTGGCTGAGCTGAGGCACTATTTCCCCTGCGGTCTGTATGGCTACGAAGGCTACCGCCTCCACTACGTGGGGACCACGGGTTTTGTCTGCATCTCCCCTTGCAAGATGGGCTACTGCCAGCACGGCGGCCGGTGCCGGCACCTACCCGAGGGGCCCACGTGCAGGTAGCAGCAGCGCCGGGGGTGGACGAGGCCACCCGGCCTGGCTGCTTCTCCCCCACCGCATCACTGTTCCTCCTTCCCCGTCCACAGCTGCATCCCCTTCTCCATCTTCTCCCCCACCGCATCACTGTTCCTCCTTCCCCGTCCACAGCTGCATCCCCTTCTCCATCTTCTCCCCCACCGCATCACTGTTCCTCCTTCCCCGTCCACAGCTGCATCCCCTTCTCCATCTTCTCCCCCACCGCATCACTGTTCCTCCTTCCCCGTCCACAGCTGCATCCCCTTCTCCATCTTCTCCCCCACCGCA
>JAVJGG010000085.1:31219616-31238926 GCA_035590195.1 Aviceda cuculoides
TCCACAGCTGCATCCCCTTCTCCATCTTCTCCCCCACCGCATCACTGTTCCTCCTTCCCCGTCCACAGCTGCATCTCCTTCTCCATCTTCTCCCCCACCGGCTCCCGGTGCCAGCAGCTGGCCGTCGGCCTCGCCGCCTTCCTCGGCATCTTGCTGGGAGCCCTGGCTCTGCTCTGCCTCCTGCTCGCCGTCGCCTGCCTGGCCTCGCGCCTCTGCCGCCGGCGCTGCCGCCGGCACCGGGGGTGAGCCGCGGGCTGGACCCAAGCAGGGGTGGGTGCTGTGGGCGCGGCAGGGGAGGAGGTTGGGTGTCAGGAGGAAAAACTGGTGGAAAAGCCATCTCTGGGAGATCCACCACTGATGGGATCTGTCTGGCCCGGGTAGGGGGAGCCTGCCCTGGCGAAGGGGCTGGGCTGGGTGATCTTTTAGCATCTTCCAGCCTCTTTCCCAGTCATCTGCTGCTCAGGGGTGCAATAATATCGGTGGGTTGAACATTAGCTTCCCTTTTTCTCCTATGTCACATAGTATTTGCATTTCTTCCTCATTCCACCCGGTGCCCAGTTACAGATGGGCTTTCTGTTTCATTTTAATTTGCATACCATCCAAATGATTTCCACTGCAATTCACGTTGGTCTGGAAAGAGTTGGTCTGGAGCAAGAAAAAGGTGGTTGCAGGATTGGACCTTGCTCTCCTGCAGAGCAGAGGGTTACCAGATGGCTGATGAGGTGCAAGGCTGGGGTGCAAGCGCCAGCATCTCCTTCCCTCCTCCACAGCCCTTAGTCCCAGCGTGGGGAAGCTCAGCACCCCAAGCCCCCCACGCCAGTTGGAGCTGTGTCCTGCCCCTGCTGCCCTAGAGCCGAGGCTCTCCGGGAAGTGCCTCTGTTCGTTTGCGCTTGTGGCAAGGCGAGAAACTGTGTGTGCACAGCAACTGGGGCTTTTTTTCTTCTCATAGTCCCATCTCGCCCCCACACTCAGTCACTGCTCCCCTCTGCCATCCGACCCGGGTGCCAGGACCAGGCAGAGGCTCTCCCAGCCCCCCCTGACGTGTCATCCCCTTTCTGCTCCCCTCCCAGGGCCAAGGAGACCTTCTGGAGCCCACGGCCCTTCTCCTGTGAGTACATCTCTGCAAAACCCCCCACCCCAGCTCTGCCTCACTCCAGTCTTCTTTGAGCTCTGCTCATCTTCCCTGCTCCAGCTCTGACCATGGCAGGAGAGCAAGCAGAGCCCACCCGCTCCCACTCCCTGGAAAGGCGTTGGGAACTGCAGCTCCAGGCCATCGACCCCTCAGTCCAGGTCTGCCCAGGGCTTATTTTCCCCATGGGGGGTTGGGGTGGGAGGCCGTGGGCTGGGGACCGATGTCCTGGCCCTGTGCCTCAGAGATGCTTGGGAGCCATGTCCCGTCCTGGAGCATCAGGGACGCTTTGGCTGGCTTTGGGCTCTGCATCGCTCTTTGAGCTCAGAGCAAAGAGCAGAGCCTGCGCAGCACCCACAGCACAGCCTGACCCGTCCCTCCTTTACAGATAAAGATCCAGAGACCCCACGTCAGGCCTCCAAGCCAGCCCCCCCAGCAGCCCTAGCCTGCCACCGGTCCTGCCCCGGTGCCTCCAGGCTCGCGGAGGAGCCAGCGCTGCTGCCGGCCCTGCCGCCCGCTCTGGGGGTCTCCGGCGACGGCGCCTGCGTGGAGGCAGAGGATGGGCAGCTGTCTTTTGGGATCTGGTCTTTGTGGGAGGGTTCGCTCCGGAGGAGGTGCTTTTTTGGAATGAGAAATGGGGGGTTTATGTTGGGTGGCCAAAGCGAGAGGATTTCACCTTCCCCTGAGGACCTGAGGAGGCAACTGGGGCAGTCCCTGAGTGTGTCCGCACCGGGGTATGCCCTAGTGCAGTGTAACTGGACCCAGCAGAGCCACTGACAGCAGACTCAGGCGGGGCAACGCAGTGATTATAACCCGTTAGGAGCAAAACCAGAATAAACCAAAAATTACGGCATGCTGCTCAGTAAGTTGCCTGCCCCCCACGGTGCCTGTGCGCCAGCCCTGCTTCCCTGTCGCCAAGCTCTCAAGTCTCTGCTTTCTGCTGGTCCCAGCCACAGAGCCAAAGAGAAGATGGATGTAGCTGTCTTTGTCGCTCCAACCCCTCATTCCCCCCCGCAAAGCCGCAAGTCTCCCCCACTGCTCTCCCCAGGCACCGGCTCGCAGCGGCTCCGATCGCACAGGTCGGGCTGTGGTCCCCACGAACACCCCGCAGCCCCTCGCCCCTGCCGAGGCAAGACGCTGTGCCCGAAGAGGGTGCGTCAGACCCCAGCGGACTCCGGCTCCAGCCCCGCTGCCCCAGAGCCCATCTCAGCCGCAGCCCAGACGCTCACACGCCCAGCACCGGCCCCAAGCGCGGCAGCACCCTGCAACGCTGCTGTCCCCAGCCTGTCCCCACAGCCTGTCCCCACCACCCCCCCTCAGCAGGGGACACGGCTGCCGCAGAACTGGTGATGCTCAGAACCCTCAGAGGCTTTATTGAACAAATAAGTCGTGACAAGGATTTTTTTTTTTTCTTTTTAAAGAAAGGCAGATGCTTTCTTGTGCACAAAAAAATTATTTTTCTCCCAACGTCTCTGATCATGGGGTTAAATTTTGCCCTCACACACCCAGCAGAGGCATCAAGCAGACTCCGGCTTGATTCAGAGAATCGCCCCTTCTCCTGGGCACGGGGCCTGGGGGCCACCCAGGGAGGGATGGCTGGGGGACAGAAGTGGGGGACAAGCCTGGACTGGCTCACGGGGTGAGCCTGGCGCACCACGGCACTGGGGGGCTGAGCTGCAGTCAACCCACGCAAGGTGCAAAACCCCATCCCCCAGGAGCCAACCTCACCCTGCGGTATGGGAGGCACAGAGGGGATGCAGGGAGGACAGGGGGTGGTGGACACGGTGGGGGGTACCTGCCCACCTCCCCACCAGCAAGGAGGTGCCCACAGGCACCCGCTCAGCTGCAACGGGGGAAGAGCGCCTAAAGCAACTGACTCCTCGGGATAAGTCTGGGTGAGAAACGTGAACTTGTGCCAGTGAAGGCAACTGCAGGCACTGGCCAAGTGAGCTGCCCTGTGTGGTGGGTAGGGGTGCTGGGGGCTGGTGGGAGCGGGTGGACACAGGAGATGAGCAGGAGCAAAGGACTCGGAGGATCAGCCGTGGCCCAGACCATGCTGCAGGTGTGCAACCCCCCAGTTACTTGTCCTCTTCATCTGCAAAGAAGAAATGAGAATTGCCTGACCACCTCCTCCCTGGGGGCCTGGGGCGAGCTGGGACCCCCAGCAGGAGTTTCCACATGGGGGGACAGGGACAAAGGGAAGTGGCCAGCGGAGAGGAGACCCCCCCCCAATCCCGCTCACCTCTCTGCTCCTCTGAGTTGCTCTCTTGCTCCTCCGAGGAACCTGCTGGGGGTTGCATGGAAGTCCCACATCAGCTTACACCGATGACCACATTAGCTGTGGTCCCCCCCTCCCAGTGCTGTCACCGCCAGACTACACTGGTGGTTATGTGCTAAGGGAAGTGCCCCCCGCAACCCCGCACCGCCCAGGGCACAGCACAACCTGCATGTGGGCACCCCAAAAACCCATCCCTCATCTGCCTGGGGCTCTTGCTGCCTTAACCATGGGGTGGCTGGGACATTCCCCCCCCTCGCCCTCCCAGCTCTGGGCACCAAAACAGCATCACCCTGGCACACACAGGCTGCAAACCCACCGGTGCCGGGTGACTGGTATCCGTCACAGCCAATCTTCGGTCTCTTCTCGCTGTAGCGGGCGCAGAGGCGAGCGCTGCCCGACCGGTTACAGCACCAGTCGTACAACTTCAGCTCCTGGTCTGGAGGCAAAAAGGAGAGTAAGGAGCTGCAAGGGGAGAGGAGAGGGAGACGAGCTAGCTCCGGGCGGGCGGGTCGCTCGCCTCGGCTTTTAGCAAGTCCACGCTCCCTCCGAGAGCAACGGCGCGTCAGGAGACAGGCCGGCGCGGAGATTAAGACGATTGACAGGCTACGGCGATGCCAGCCTCGGCCAGGGGATGCCAGGGCTGGCCGTGCTTACCACGGTAAGGGGACGCCTGCCTGGAGGATCTCCAGTACCTCTCCTGCCGCCCCTCGATGAGCCGGCTCTGGCCGTCGTAGAGGCAGCGGACGCCGGCGCCGTGCTGGTTGGGGGAGGCGGAATGCAGCATGGAGACGTGGGCAGCCCACCAGCCTGCGACAGGGCAGCAGGGAGCCTCAGCGCGGCTCTGCCCCGGGCCACCGGCCCTCCCTCAGGGCGAGGAGCGAGGCCGGGGCTGGCTCCTTGGTATCCATCACTCCCACCGCGTCACCCACGGTGCTATGGGGTTTGGAGGGACTGGTGGAGACCATTCGAGTGGCCCCCAGGGTGAGACCCCGGTGCTGGGGAGGGTCCATCCCCGCTGTCCCCATGCAGCTTAGACCAGCTCTGACCAGTCTAACAAGACAGGGACAGGTCAGCCCTTGTTCCTCCTCATTTTCCCTGTCTCTGCAGGGAAGGGCAACCCCTTCCCCCTCATTTTCCTCAGGGTCGCCTGCCCACCCGGCCAAAAGGGACCCCGGCCACCCTTGCAGGGGAGGCGGGGAGGGAAATCTTGGGGATGAGGAGGCGGGGGGGGGGGGAGCGGCACGTCCACTTGCCTCCGCGGCCGCTCTTGAAGCGCGGGTCCTGCTGCCCTTGCCGCAGGGAGCAGGGGCAGGCAGGCAGGCCCTGGCTCCACACCCGCGGCTCCTGCTGCCGCCCCGTCCAGGCCAGGCACTTCAGCCGGTAGTTGACGCTCAGGCGGCTCTCCAGTTTGTAAATCCACAGCCCGCGGAGGTCTGAGTGGGGAGAGAAACCGCGAGCTCTCGCCTGCGGCCAAGGGGACCGCGGGGGGCAGTTTCGGCTTGAGGCGAGAGCCAAGTGGTGCTGGTGGTGCTGGAAGCTAAGCCCGTGTTGACCCCCAGCCGTGGGACCCCGGGCTTAAAGCCACCCAACTGCAGGGAAAGAGGAGGAGAGGCTCTTGCCAAAGAAGAAAGCCTCGGGACAGAGCCATTGCAACAAAAAGGGTCGGTGCGCACATCAGGGACATTTCAGCCTCAGGGCATGGCTGGTACCCAGGGGAAGCATTTTATGTGCTTGGGGGGAAAGCTTGGCCTTGGTGAGCTCAGTGAGAGCCTTGCCACAGCGGCAAGCTGGATTTCATCCCCTGGGAACGTCCCCCTCCCCACACAGCCCTTCCCCAAGCCCCTGAGGGGCTGCGTGAACCCCCCCTGGCTGTGCGGCACTACCTGTGTTGTACCCCCTGAACTGATCAGGGCGATATTTAGCAGCTGGAGGTCTCTGAGTCAGGTCATCATTGCGGTAAAAGCCATCCCCGCTACGTGCAAAGAAAAGGGAAAAAATCAGGGGTTGCTCTTCCCCGGTGGGGTTATCCCAGCCCCAGCCTGCCCTTCGGCCACCCTGATCTTGAGCCAGCAGGACCCCACAGCACCCAAACCGCAGCTCCGGGAGCAGGAGGGCAAAGGCACCAGCTCCCTCAGCCTGTTGCCTCCTCTCTACAGGGCGCGTTTTGTTTTGGGTGCTGCAAATGCTCCTGCTGCATCACGGGCTGGACGCGCAGACATCTTGAGACCCCTGCAAGCGGCTTCCCTTGTTTCCAGCATCTTGCAGCGCCATACGGAGCGGAAACCCACGAGCGGTCGTGCACAGGCAAGCACACGCGCACAGACACGTGCCTGTGCCGCCCGCACTTTCCGTCCCAGCCACCTTTTTCTTACCCAGCTGGAGCAAGCAGCTAATGAGCAAACCCCGGAGACGGCGTGCACAGGGTGAGACGTAATGCGAGGAGGCAGGAAGCAACCGCTCCAGCCAAGTGGCGGAAATCCCTTCCTTCAACTGGTGCAAAGTTCAGCAAACATCCCCTATTCCCCACTCCTTCCTCCCAAACCACCAGGATGCTGTAGGCCCGGGACCCCGGAGGGATACATGGATCTTACAGCAAGCACAGCCCAGCAGGTCAGTGCGCTGCAGCAAGATCCAGCCACTAACGGGGCAAATTTGGTTGCGAGACCCCCATATCTTAGTCTATACGGGTGTGCAGCCCCCGTCTGGGCTGTCCTCACCCTTGCAGGGCACCTCATGGGACACGGGGGGGGGGAAAGATTAAACCAGCTGGAGCTGGGGGTGGGATGCAGCCCGGTGCTCAGAGGAGGCTGGGGCTGGGTGCCAAGCCTGCTGTACCTGGTGTAGCCGATGAGCACATTGGTGGTAGCGAGTCTGGTGTAATCCCACTGCATGCCTCCCTCCTGGTACAGCATCAGGACGTAGGACCTGAAGCCGTCGGTGGTCAGGACAGCCTGGTACGTGATCGTCTGGGGAGAAGCGTTGCGGACAGGTAAGAAAGCGAGCAAAGCTGCTGGGTTTAAAATTAGGGGTGTGGGCCAGCGCTCGCTGGGGGACGGCAGGGCTAAGGTCCCGATGTGCGAGGCAAACGCAGCCTGAGCTGGTTCTCATTTTGCATGGAAACTGTGATGGTTTTACTTTGATGCTGTTCCATGAGAAGCCTCAAATTAACCCAATTTTATGCTCCTGAAGAGCGGTGCTTCTGGTGTACAATAAAGTCCCACCACATTAAAGGGAAAGATTTTATGGTGCAGGGAGAGTTCAACTAAAGATGTCCCCCAAAAATCCCAAAAACCTACAAAAACATGGGCACAGCCCAGTTGTTTTTGGCCAAAGTCTCCAAGACTGACCTTTCTCACAAAGCTGGTTATTATTTCCAAGCAGAAACAAGGTGATTCCCCCATGGGTCTTGGCTTTTTTTTGGACAACTCAACAAGCCCTTGAGCTCCATCAGCCCCTTACCCTCCGGGTGTCAGTCCGTGCTGCGTAGGCAGGTGCCTTCTCCCAGGTGATCTTCAGGGTCCAGGCTGCGGAGTAGGAGGACCTCAGGTACCGCCGAACCTTTTCTTCCACGTCACGCACGAACGGAGGCTTGGCCGTGTTAAGGGTGAGGAACTCCTGCGGGTTGGGTACACCCACGTCTGCGTTAGCTCCCCCAGAGGGCAAACAGGTCTAGATTGGTGTCGTGCATGGAGCACTGCAGCTAGGTGTCTGGATGAGGTTTGGACGGCTCAAGAGGTGACACACGCAGGACCAGCAGCTCTTAGATTTGGCCCAGAAAAGGGAAACACCGCTCATGGGCTCCATCAAGGACACATCTCAGGGGAGCTCCACAGAATAGGTGATGAGTTGATCGTCAAAAGGTGTTTCATGCACCCAGGTGGCTTCGCTTACCTGGTAAAAGGTGGTGCCAACACCTCTGGAGAAGTCAGCGTTGTCCCAAAACACAGCGATCATGGGAACCTCCTCGCGGCCATTGAAGCCGCTGGGAGGAGGGTTGGGGGATGTGAAGATGCTATTGTCCGAGGCTGGGAAAATTATTTGTCCATTGTCTGTAAACTGAGCAGAGGGATGCCTCCATCAGGTGAGGACAGGACCGGTGGGATCCCCCAACATAGGAATGGCAGCCCTCCCATTTCCAAGCCCACTTTGAGCAACACCCAAAGAAGGCCACCACCAAAATAGCCACAAAATCATCTCCTGCTGCAAACAGACCCTGGCAGCGTCCCAATTGATTTGCCCTTGCAAGGGTCCCATCCCAGGCACCCGGTGCCTCCCCCAGGTTTTGGGGGATGGCCACTTGCCCGACAGCAAGTCAAGCCAAGGTAGACTCACATAGAGAGAGTTGCGCAAGGTTTTCCCAAATGGGAATCCAGTCTCAGGCTTGAAAAGCGGAGAATTAAAATCCACCCCCCTTTCCACATACTGCCGATCATTTTCCTTGGGTCCATACCCGTAGAGGGGCACGGCTGCAACTGGAAAAGAAAAAAAAAACCAACCCCAAAACAAACTTACAGCAAAGCTTTTGGTCTGTGCCAAAACTCAAAGGACAGAAACTATTTTGCTTCTAAAGGGACGCAGCCTGGGCAGTAGGAGGATGGGGGGACACTGCCAATAGCCACCTGGGACACCCTGCGTGTCATCTTCCCTTGCAGGAGCTTGCTCCCACCCCTTTCACTGCCTTACACGTACACAACTGCCCCAAACCTGCTGTGATGGCATTTGTGGTCACTGTCCCCTCACACTAAAGGACTGCCATCAGGAGAAAAAAAACATTGTACAGGACTGTGGTAGGGGGACAGCAGGGAATTAAACACCCGCAGCTCTTTCTAGAGATGTTTACAGCCTCCAGCTCTCTCTTTACGTCTGTTAAATAAAAAAAACATTTGGAGGGGATGGGTTTTCCAGCTGATGGGGCCATACTCAAAGGCGGGCTCAGCCTGCCAAAAATGCAAGCTCACGTGCAGGAGCTCCTCATGGTGCATCTCCTCCACGGGTCCTGGCCCTAAATAGCCCCCTCGGTCTCTGGGCACCGAACGTCCCCCAGGATCATCCATCGGGATCCCAGATGTGGTCCTCCCGCCCGGGCTGCTCTACGAGCATCACGTACCTGCGGGGCCGGGCAGTGGGGTCGGGGTGGCCGCCGGCCCTCCTGGCAGAGCTGGAAACACGGGGGACGATGCGCGGGAGGTGACAGCGGCTGCTCCTGGCCTGGGGAGCGTCTCCCGGGCCCTGGGGAGGGGGACTGACGGGGCTGGACCGGCCGCGGCTGGGCTGCAGGACATGGCTGGGCGTGCTGTGGCTGGGGACCCCCCCCGGGCTCCCCCCTGGCCTGGGAGGGCTGCGGGGAGGCTCGACCCACTGGGGGCAGGGGCTCTGTTTGCCGGGCTGGTGGTCAGCTCACCCCCCGAGAGCGGCTGCGGGGCAGCAGGTGACGAGCCACCGGCGGGTCCTGGCCCCGGGGTCTTTGATCCGGGACCGCCAGCAGCGAACCCAGTGGAAGGCAGGTCAGGGACCCCTGGGCTCCCCCCCAGCGGGGAGCGAGTGGGGGTCTCCACACTTTCCCTGGCTCCAGTGGCGCTGGGAAGGAGCCGAGCCGTGTCCCCTCGCCTTGCCATTGCTCCGGGGAGCGCGGCACTCGCTTTCTCAGTCACGGGGCCGTCAGCATCCCTGGAGGGGGCTCTGGGGCTTCCCAGCTGGTGGGGAGGCAGGAGCAGGGCAGGCCCCCGTGGTGTGGCACCCCTCAGTTCTCCCCTTCCCCCTGCAGAGGACCCCGCTATCGACTCACGTGCCGAAAGCGGAGCGGAAAGCCCAGGGCTGGCAGACACCCCCGCTGCAGCGTTTTGTCTCCGTGGAGCAGAAGGCAATGCCGGGGCAGCGTCGGGGGATGCGATGGCACGGGGGGATGCTTCTCCCAAAGGTGCAGGCATCCCTGAGGCCGCCTCGTCTTCAAGAGACCACATCTGAGCACCTCCAGTATCTCCTGCCAGCCCACCCGGTGCCCCTGGCGCCAGGGCTCCGTTCCCACTCCGGATGCCGGGGGCAGAGCGGGGGTCCCCGCTTGGTGCCAGCCCCGAGCTCAGCCCGTGCCTGGGAAGAAGCAGAGAAGAAGCCAACGAGGCAGCCGTGCTGCCAGGAATGCCGCTGCTGTCTGGAGCCACGGGAACCAGGGGCTGCATCTCCTGCGGGAAGATGAGGGCGGACGGGGCCAGCGCTCCCGAGGCGATCTGTACGGTGGCTCCTGTGCCCTTTCCCAGGCTGGCACCAAGGGAAGCTCCCCTGTTCACCAAGGCTCCTCCAGGCAGCTCCACCACATTGACTTGGCTCAGTTTTGCATCAGAAAGTCCAAGACTGGCACCACTCTGGATGCTGGGGGCAGACACCGGCGGTTCCTCAGGGCCAGCAGGCTCCAAGCCTGCGCTCAAGCCGCTGCCAGAGGCACCAGCTCCTTGAAGGTTTGCTCCGTTAGCAGTCTTGCCAGCTGTCCCAGGTGATGAAGACCCCTCCGTAGATGGGAAAGCAGACGTAGACTGAAGCACAGCTCCCATTTGTGCATCACGGGCCCCTGAACCAACTGGTCCCTCTCTGGCAGTGGCCTGGGACTGCTCTGGGGACCCCCCATCACCAGCTGCTTCACCTGCCCCTTCTCCTGCAGCAGGAGGGACCCAAGGCCCAGCACCCAGGGAAGGCTGCGGAGCTCCAGGAGCACCATCCGCTCCTCCGAGGGCACTCGGGCTGGCTGGATCCGAAATGGAGGGTGCCGCAACCACATCACTGGGAGAGGCAGGACTGGACAAGGAACCTGCACCAGGCCGTTGATCCATCCCAGATGCCATCACGCTGCCTGCAGTGAAGCTAAGGGATGGCTCAAACCTGGTCCCACTCCCTGCTCCTCCCAGCACCGGCTCTGCTGTTCCAGCTCCATGTCCCTCTGCTGCTGGAAGCCCCACGTTTGTGCCAAGCTGGACCCCAAGGGCCGGTGATGGGGGTTCTGCTGGTCCATAAGTTGCCGAGCTGGAAACATCCCATGCCGAAGTCAAGCCGGTGCCTGGCCCGTTGGCTCCAGGCAAACCTGCTCCCTGGGGACCACCAGCTGCCGTCCCCCATGGCTGTGCCCCCCCAGAGGACAGAGACATGGGTGCTTCCCGGGCAGCGCCGGGGCTGAGGCTTGCTGCTGTCTCTGCCCCGGACACGGGGCCGGCCACAGCCCCAGGAGTGCTGGTGGATTCACCAGGCAAGTCCGCTGGTCCTTCTGCCCCTGAGAGACCGGGCTCCAGCCCCACGCTACTGGGAGGTGTGGGACCAGGTGGGGACGCCTGTCCCGGTGCCAGGGCTGCTCCAGTTCCTGCTCCATCCCCGAGAGCTGATGGAGAGGACGGCTCAGCATTTGCTAAAGCTCCTGTTGCTCCTACCGGCAGCAATCCGGCGTTAGCGGGATCCTGCTGAGCACTGAAGTCTGAAGGACTCGTGTCACTCTGGGGATCTGCAGAGGGACTGCCATCCCCTGGACCCCCTGCCCGTGCCGTGCCCCCCGCACCCTCGGCTCCCTGACCCTGCACCCCAGCAGCGGGCCATGCCAGTCCATCAGGTACAAAAGACGCTGGGATGGGGGCATCCGAAGCTGAACTCCAGCCAGTGCCAGGTCCATCGGCTCCCTGGGGAGCACCAGCTGCCATCCCCCACGGCTGTGACCCCCCAGGAGGTGGAGACACGGGTGCTCCTGGGGCAGCAGCAGGGTTGGGGCTTGCTGGTGCCTCTGCCCCACCATCAGGTGCAGGCAGGGTGCTGGCCCCAGTCCCTGGGGGTGGGTAAGCAGCTCCGGGAGCGCTGGGGGTGTCCGTGGGAGATGGCAGAGCAGCAGCAAGCAGCGGTGGCTGTTCTCCAGTGGGGGTCTGCCACGGGGCAGGCTGCAGGGATGGTTTGGCCAGTCCCACAGCCCCCACGTCCCCTGTGGGCAGTGCAGTGGCCGGGAGTGGGGGATTCGTGTCACTCTGTGTATCAGGGGGAACCAGCAGTGTGGTGGCCGTGTCCCCTGTCGCCTTGGGTGCCATGGGTGCCTCGCTGGCTGCAGGTGACAGGGCTGAACCGGGAGCCTCTGATGACACCCCGGCAGCTCCCTGCCCATCCCCATCCACGCCACCGGCCGGCACCAGCAAAGCAGTTGGGCTCAGCTCTGCCTGGCCATGGAGGAGGGAGGGCTCCCCTGGGTTTCCCACTGTTCCTGACACTGTTGGGCTCCCCAGAGGCAGGCTGGATGAGCCGACCGTGCTGAATTCACTATTTACTGCATCCCCCGTGCCTCCATACACCAAAGCCGAGGGACTTTCCTCGGCAGCAGGGGCCTTTTCTCCCACTGGCTCTGGGGTGACGGCCCTGCTCACCGTCCCATCCTGCTGGGTTGTAAGCAGCCCCCCAGTGCCGGAGCTGGGGCTCGAGGAGTCGGCACTGGCTTCGCTTTGGATATCCACAAGCAGGGTTACGCCTTCCTCAACTGCTCGTGTGGCTGTGGTCAGCCCTCGGGTCGGCAGCGGGGTGACCCCAGCACCCACAGGGCTGCCGGCTGTTGGCTGTGCCCCCCAGGCAGGGGCGGCGGGGAGGGACACAGCCCTGGCAGTGGGGTCTGGATCTGCTCCTTCCCTGGTCACAGCCGCGAGGACATCCTCCTTCACGTCTGCAAAGAGAGGGGTGGTCCCCGGGGGGGCATAGGGAGCAGCCCCCGTTACGTCAAGCTCTGCTTCTAGGGTGACAGCGGGGTGCTCTGCGGAGATGGCGGCAATGGTGGTGACTGCGGTGGGAGCAGCCGATCCCCTCTCGATATCCCGAGTTTTGTTAAGAGGCTTGGTCGCGCTCGTGGAAGCTGGTACCGTAGAGCCGTAGTCGCTCGCCGCTGTCACCAAAGCATCAGGCTCAGGCCCAGGAGAGGACGACGGGCTCGACAGATTCCCCGCGAGGGTGCTATCGGCTATCTCGGCGTTGGCTGCCGCAGTGCTTGTCTCCGCGGTGCCCATCACCAGGCCGTGGGGCCCCTCGCTCTCCACCACGGTGGAAGAAGCTGTCCCCACAGCAGACAGCCCCTCGGCGGTGGAAGAAGCTGTCCCCACAGCAGACAGCCCCTCGGTGGTGGAAGAAGCTGTCCCCACAGCAGACAGCCCCTCGGTGGTGACAGGGATGGTGGCAGCAGCGGCCCCAAGCCCTGCAGAGAAGCACAAAGCAGAGCGTTACGCCGGGTGCCAGAGCCGGCAGCCTGCCAGGCTCAGCTGCGTATCTCCTCTGGTTGAGCGTCGGGAAGCTCCCGCCCCTTCTTAAACCCTACTGCCTCATCCCACCGTCTTACAAGCCCTGATTTAAGACCCAAGGAGTGCAGTCTGGGCTGCCTTAGGCACAGCACTGCACAGCACCTTTTGCATCCCCAGCACCGGCAGCCACCAGCTGAGACAGGACACAGCTCATCACAGGTCAGGGAGAGATGGCGGTGCAAGCGCGGAGGCAAAGGCAGCGGCTGCGACCCAGCCCGGTTATGCTGGGGGTGGTATCACCTGGCCACTGGGAAGAGCTGGGGCTCAGTAAGTCCAGCGCATAGCCCCAGGGGGTGTCTGTGGAGCTCTGCTGCCCAAGGCCAGCCCTCAGCCCTCTTTGCCTCGCTGCAGGGACAGCCATGAGCGAAGTCACTTCTGCAGAGCCCGGGGGGGTTCTCGTCTTTTTTCACCTTTCAGGTGTCTGAGGGACATTTAGATACACTTTACGCAAAGCCCTTTGGCAAATAGGAGAGCCAGGGCTTAGTGAAACATTCCCCAACTGCAAACGGCTTCTGACCTGCTGCAGTTGAAGTTAGGTTGATTAAATCTCTCCCAGGGTGGGAGCCTGCCTGCTCTGGCCCCCGTCCCAATTGCCCCTAGCTGGGAGCAGGCACCAGGGCTTCCCTGCTCTGGAGCGAATATTCACAAGCTCCCAGAACCAAGCCCTGCTTACAGCTCCCTCTTCCCGCTGCCAAAATCCTGCCCCACATCCAGGAGCTTCGCTGAAAGGGGAAGGAGACACCACCCCACATCCCAGGAGTTTCTCCCAGCGCTCACTGGCACCCATGGGTGACGTTTCACCCAGTCTTATTTTTAGGACAGGGGGTGTCTGGGGAGACCAAGCTGCCGCCGTTGGCTCCAGGAGGAGCCGGGCAGATCTGCTGACGCTTGGCTTTAGGTGGCTGCAATTAGGGGAGACGAAGGGCACCCCGAGGGCAAGACCCGGCAGGATTTTGCCACAGCCCGACAGCCCGAGCCTGTTCCCCATCCCAGTGCTCCGGTTCCTCAGGTTCCCCCTGCCAGGCAGCCAGATCCCCCTGCAGAGGAGGTGCCTCCAACCTCACCGCCGGCTTGGCTCATTAGCTTGTGAAAAACTTGTGCCAGGGTCATTAATCAACATTATCTCCTATGCCAGACACTGGGGGTCCATCCTCCTCCAGCCCCCGTTCCCCCTCCCAGCAGGCTGCTTCCTCACCATCTTCCCTGGCTGAAATAAGCTCTTTGCACCAATCCCCCACCCCCAGCCAGAGGAGCTCAGCCGCTTCCCTCCCCATCTCAGGGAAAACAAAGCGCATCAGTCAAATCCCCCCAGGTTAGTTTGGCACACTCCATCCCAGTAAACCCGTGTTTTATCTTAATCCTTCCGTGCAGAGCAGGAAACACCATCTACCCCACGCCGCCCATTCACGGGAAGCTTGTGCAAGAGAGGCCTCAGCACGAAGCACCGGCGTTTGCTCTTCCCCGGGACGTGGGAGGGATGGGAGCATCCCTGGAGCCCCGCTCTGCCGGCTGGCTTCCCTCGGCTCCCTCTCTGGAGGGGTACACGGCTGCACACAGGCTCCTGGGCTGGGCTCTCACCTCTCCCACGGGTCCACGCCTGCAACCAGCCCCTCAGGGTGATGCCTGCCCTGGAAAACACTTTTCTAGCTCTTTGGCTGCAACGTATCCCAAGGACTGGTCATAAGAGGAGTTTCCAGTGCAGCCAGGAGGGAAAAGCATCTCACGAGCATACCTGCCGTGCCCTGCAAGGGCTCGGGCAGCACGTGCGCTAGCAGAAAAACACAGGACGTACCGTGCAGAATCCATATGCAGCATCCCACGAAGGTGGAAAGCGTCCATTCCCTGGTCCCCATGCCTCAGGCCTCCACGCAGGCAGAGCAATGGGAAGCTCAAAGGGAGGCGAGAGCGGTGAGGAGCAGCTCCGTCCCTCCCTCCCTGCCTGCCTCTCCTGCAGAGCTGGAGTCCCGCAGGTGCAATCCTGCTCCTGCTCCTTCCTATTTATAGGGATGGCAGAAGGAGGCAGGTTACAGCTGCCGTCCCCTCCCGCCCCCCCGGTCCTTTCCCTCCCATGTCCCTGTCACCATTCCCTTCCTGCCGAGCCCTCCCCTTCCCAAGGGCCGGATGCCCTGTTCAGCTGGGGCGTGGGTTGGGGGTTACCCAAAGACCACCTTGCAGGGACCCAGTCTCCCCAGGGACCCGGGCACAGCCCAGCGCAGCTTCCCGGGCCGCTAGCACCAGCTGGCAAAGCAGAGGTCCCACAGGACTTGCTGCCCACAGCAGCCTCCTCGCGGTCTCCGTGGGACCTGCTCCCAGTGGCAGCTGCCCCACAGACCCCACAGGACCCGCTCCCGTGCAGAGGAGGGGGCCACAGAGCAACGGGTGGTGGCGACAGGGCAATGCCAGTTGGTGCCACCATGCCTGTGAGGACACCATGGGCACTAAAATCAGCAGCTGAGCTGTCTCAGCCCAGGGCAAGGCAGGATCCAAGTCCCCAGCTGGAAGCTCAAGGCTTCCCCGGGAGCAGAGGCAGGTTATAAAGCAGGGAGAGGTATAGCCGGGGGCAGGCCTTGGGGTGTCAGCCAAGCCCCCCAGTGCTCAGCTGCAACTGGGAGCACTGGGGATCCCTGTCCAGAGCCCCAGTATGCCCCAGCAGAGTTTTAAACCTGCACCTCAGTATGGGCACAGCAGTGCCAGGGTGCTGGAAGGGGGTGAATGGGCCAGGGATACTCCTCTGCAAGGTGGGACCAGAATCCCTAGAGGCTGGTGCGGTAAAAGGCGCAGCCCCAGATCCCCCCACCTGCTCCAGGGGTCCCCTGGGTCACTTCACCCTGATCCCCTGGGTCACTTCACCCCTACGTCTCCCCTTCTCCCCTTTCCCTGGAGCAGAAATTCCCGCAACCTCCCCCCCCTCCACCTTGAAAACTGCTGCCAGCTCCCCCATGAACAGCATTATGCAAACCCCCACCACTACATGGTTTTGTAATCAATTAGACACTTCTTAACCAGAAATGCCCCCAGGCGACTCCTGCAAAGTGTTATTAGGGGCGTTAGGCAGTACACAGCGTCCCACCAGAGCCGGCCTCCGTCGGGCAGGCGGCGGCGGCAGGGCACGCCGAGCGACGCTGCAACCCACCGGCCGGGCAGGGTCGACGGGGGAAATGCCAGGGGAGGCCAAGTCACGGCCGACGAAACCCCATCCTGTAAACCCACGCATTACCCCTGGCAGCGGGAACGGGGCACAGACCGTAAATCGGGAGAGATCACCGCTCGCCCGGAACGAACGCCTGCCCACCGAAAATGCCAGCGCGGGGTGGGGGGGAGGAGGGTGAGGCGGGGGCCCGTGCAACCAGTATCGCAGATCACGGGGTGACTGCCCAGCCAGCGACCACCCGAGCGGCCGCCACACCTGGGCCGATGGAGGATTAGAGGGATGCAAACCCGCTGTGGGAGAGTCATTCCTGCCTGTGCTGACGATGCCATATCACTTCGGAGAGCCACCCCGACGGGGAATATGTGCTGACGCTGGAGAGAGTTGCTCCAGCTGGCGTTTGCGGTGCAAAACATGGTGGGAACCGCAGGGTTTGTTGGAAACACGTTGCTCAGCGGAGGGGAAAACAACTCGGCTGAAGCAAAGTGCTTCCAGCCCACCTCGTCCTCAGCCCTCCCGCAAGCCGCTGCCCGTGGCGCGCTGGGACCGGCACTGACTGGAGACCCTCGTGCCTGTGCCTCCTGCCCGCGCTGTCCCCGAAAAGCCCCATCTCCCCGCTCCTCCAGCAAAGTCACGGGGGTGACAAACCGAGCTCGTGCCTCTGTTCTGGCATTGGCGCACCCTCCCAGGAGAGCCTGCAGCCACCACGGGTCATCCCTCATCTTGAAGATGGTGCCCTGTTCCCACCCTGGGAAGGGTCTTTTCATTGATCCTTCTGCTAAGCCTGAAACCAAGGTCTCAGCAAGCCGCCAGCTCCTGCAGGGATAACTGTCATCTGCAGTTATCAAGGACCAAAGCATTATATAGGCACCAGAGCCCCTCATGAACCCCAAGGCTGGGGGCAATGCCATGAATCCCAGCACCCGGGGACTCTGCACCATCCGGCATGGTACAGCATGGCCCAGCACAGCCCAGCACGGTGCCTTATCAGCCTTCCTGGAATTAATGGGCTGGTGGTTCCAGCCCTGCAGAGATCCCAGCATCTCCTACCAGCACTGCTCCGGCCTCCTGGCAAGGGCATTTGGAGAGAGCTCAGGGGTGGCGGGGGCGGGGGGGGAAACAGGTTATCCATCAACCCTGCAGGTTCTGGATGACTTGGCAAGCCAAGCGTGTTGCAACACGGGCTACAGCCACCAGTGGGGGTGAAGGGGAGGGGGACGTTGGAACGGACACCTGAGCCACAAAGGACCCAAGACACACACTCTGTGATGCTGCTGGGCCCTCCAAAGGTGACAGTCCTGCTGGGCGCAGGGTCTGCTCCTTTGGACAATGCTGATAGATGGGAGCGGGTTATGGCGAAGAGGCTGAGAAATTATTTACAGGCTGGGAAAGCAGCAGGACCTGGATCTGACCTCCCAAGAACCCTCTGGTCAGGGGTCCGTGGCGGGCAAGCAACTGTGGGGTGAAGGTGGTGGCCAGCATCCTCAAGGATGGCGGGCACAGAGAGCATGGACAGCGTCAGGAGCTTGTCAGAGCTCCTTGTCCCCAACACCCTGGCATGCCCACCATCCCCACGGGAGCCACGTCCCCCCACTGTGCCCCTCTTCTCCCTCCCAGGCTGGGAGGCGGAGAGGTTCCGTGGGACTGCAGCATCTTCTCCCCACCACCGCCCCCCGACCACCGTAACAGTGGGAGGCAGCCGTGCCGGCGGGGGACAGCGAGTACCCCTGTCACCTTTTCATCCCGGCACTTCAGGACCTTTTCCTCCCTTTGTGACGCAGTTTGGCTCCATTACCCTGGCCTTGGCCCTCAGCCATGTCCCGGGGCCTGAAGTTATGGATTCAACAGCCGGAGAAAGCAGCCCGGTGGGACGCGGCGTGGGAGGACTCTTGGCCCGGCTCCACGGCGTAGGCAGAGCACGAGGATTTCTTTCCCAGCGCCCCATCAGGCGTCTGGCTCAGGGACCCCTTCCAGCAGGCTTTGCCCTGCTCCCCAGCTCCCTGCCCGGGTGCCAAGGGACCCCTCTTGGTGCCGATGGCTCCAACAAGACCCCAAAAGCCAGGCAGCATCCTAAAGAGCAAAGGGGCAACCCTGGGATGCAAGGGGCATCCCAAATGGGAGCATCCTGACGAGCTGCCTGGGCTCAACCTCCAGCCCCAGCCCGGCTTCTCCCAGCCTCTGCGAGCCGGCAGGCAGCTGGGTGATCCCAGGGTGACTTTCCCCATCTTGTCTGGCTGCTGGCTCCTTCCCAGCTGGGTGACAACCCGGAGGGGCCCAGGAGCCATCCCTGGGTTTGGCATCCCACAGCCCCATGTGCCCCCTCCCAGCCCTCCCCATGCCAGGGCGGCGCGGGCTGCCAGCAAGGAGCAGGGATCAGCCGAAAATAACACCTGATGAGCAACACAGCTATTTTGCTAATTATTTCAGTTTTCAATCTCCAGGCGAGGTGACTTGCTTAGGCTAATAATTGCTTCAGTTGGATTTTATCTGGCTAATTAATCAGTTAATAAATGACTTTGCTGCAGGGGGACAGACGCTGCGGCCGACTCCTTAGGTGGGGACTGGAAAAAAACAGGGAAGGAGCACAGCCCACGGGATTTCCACGTCCCCACGGTATGCACAGCTGCCCTGGCAGCCATGGGGTGTCATGGGGCAGAGAGCATGAAAGCGGGGACCCCCAGCCTGTCGAGGTGCCAAGCCATCCTGGGGAACATCTGCAGCAGCCCCTGACAGGAGGGGACAGCCCTGATCCCGTCTCTGCTGCGAAGCTTTTGGGACTCAGCCGTTTTTTCTTGCCCGTACCTCTGCTAGATGGGAAAGCTGAAAAGTGGGGAAGGCAGTTTGGAAAAAAAAAAGAAGTCATCATCTTTGCCGCGGAAAACGTGGGATTTCCTTTACTGCCCAGCCCGTGCTGGCATGGGTGTGCTCCTCTGTCAGAAATATTGCAGGCGAGCTGGGGACAGACGACGTGCCGGGCTCTGGCTTCCCTCGCCCTCTGCGCTGCAGGGCTTCAGCTGGACCTGGGACGGGGCTCAGGTGGGAGAGAAGGGCTCTTTTCCTCTCCTGCCCCCTTCCCAGAGCCACCCCAGGCTCCATCTTGGCCATGGAACATCTCTTGAAGACCCCGGGCACCGCAGCCTCCCCGGGCTGCAAACCACAGAGCTCCCGAGCGCCCTGGGCAGGGCAGTACCGGGGGCTCCAGGTCTCCTTGCTCTCATCCATCGATCCCCAGGGTGGCTTTTGTGGCTGAGCCATCTCGGTCCCGGCTGTAAAAGCCCAGCCCCTGCAGGGTCCCCTCCTCCCAGCCCCCCAGCAGCACTGGGGGGGGGGGTCCCACGGCTGGTGCCGTGTGGTGGGAGGGCCGGGAGGAAGGAAGCCAGCTCGGTGTCCTCCTCCACCCCAGGCCCGCGCCTCCGGGCGGGGAGCCGGCGCCGTCCGGCGCCCCCCGCCCTGGGAGCTGTT
>JAVJGG010000085.1:31245313-31278367 GCA_035590195.1 Aviceda cuculoides
GTGGGGAACCAGCCCCACAGAGGGGGGCCACAGAGGAACAAATCCCAGCTTGGAGCTCAGGGCCAAGTCATTAGAGATCTGCTGTGACCCATGAAAGCTCTGCGGGAGATTGAGGGAGCAGGAGGAGGGGACCTATGGCTGTAGCTCGAGGCTTGCAGGAGGTACAAGTGCCAGGTTTATTCCCTGTTCTTGGCTCAATGCTGCTCTTGCTTTGTGTCAAGTGCAAACATCAGGATGGCATTCGCAGTTTTCCAGGCTCGTGATGTCCCAGTGATACTGCCATCTGGGCAGGGGCGTTTGGTGCTGCTGGGCAGGTCATAGCAAAGGCAATGAGCCCAGCAGGGACCAAGGTTCAGCAAGGGGGTCCAGTTGGGACCAAGGTCTTCTCTGCCCGGACAGAGACACACATGAGAGGCAAAAGAAATAAAGCCAAGCGTGTTGCTCCGGTCTTGCAAAGTGTAGTTCTCTTCAGTCACTGGGATGGGGCTGTGATATCAGAGAGCAAACAGCACCCACACTGTTTCACCGCTGTGGGTGAAGCCACCCTGGGGAACGATGCTCTGCACCCACCACCCACCCCACAGATAGCACCGCATCCCACTCAGCCCTTACCTAGCGTGAAGTCCAGCGCGGCAAGGCTCAGCAACAGCAGGGGCAGGGGCAGCCCTCCTCTCTGCCCAGCCATGTCCAGCGCCAGCCCCCTCAATCCCCGGGTGGTGACAGGTCCCTGCACCCGGGGATGCAGGGCGAGGAGATGGTGCCAGCGGAGAACTACGCTGCCGAGTGACGGCTGAAGGTGGCCGGACAGCTTCCTCGTTCCCCGGGGGCAGGGAGGGGAAGCACCGGCCCCCGTGTACAGGAGGGGCGGTCCCAGGTGCTGGCGCCACGCCCCTTCTCCGCAAACCACGCCCATCGCCACGCCCCTTAACCACGCCTCCGACTTGTATAACACCCGGAGGGCCGCGTGGCTGCAAGGTAGGGACCGGGACCGGGACCGGGACCGGGACCGGGACCGGGACCGGGACCGGGACCGGGACCGGGACCGGGACCCCGACCCCGACCCCGACCCCGATCCCGATTCCCATCCCCATCCCCATCCCGATTCCCCGGGCTTTGGGGGCGGAGCGGGGACCGGGATGGGCAGGGTACCGGCAGCTCAGTACGGTCCCGTTTTCTCTCGTAGCGGCCGAGGGCAACCACGCTGCTCCGGTCGCTGGCCCGGGCGGTCCTGAGGATGGGACGGGGGCAAGGAAAGCGAAAGGCCGAGGTCAGGGAGCTGCCACGCGTGTCTCGGAGGAGGAAGGAGGAAGAGGAGGAGGCGGTGCAGGAGGCCCGGCGGAGGGCGGCCCCGTCCGTGCGAGAGTTCAAGTACAACAAAAAGCGGGTTCGCCTCGTCTCGCAGGGCTCGGACCTGAAGGCTGATGCTCGGTGCATCCTTTACTGGATGTCCCGGGACCAGCGGGTGCAAGGTGCGAACCAGCTGGTGGAGGGGGCCGGGAAGCGGAGCTGCCATGGGTGGCAAAAGCCTTGGTCCCTTCCCACGGTAGGCCTTGGAGCTGGTCCCCCCTCTGCGGGGGGGGGACTGGGGGGATTCCTCTTGCGAAACCCCGTCTCCATCATCCCCTCAGCAAAGCGTCCCCCTGACACTGCCCCGTGTGCTTTCTCCCCAGATAACTGGGCTTTCCTCTACGCCCAGCGCCTGGCCCTCAAACAGGAGCTGCCTCTGCATGTCTGCTTCTGCCTGGTGCCCAAATTCCTGGATGCCACCATCCGCCACTACGGTTTCATGCTGAGGGGCCTGCAGGAGGTGGCCGAGGTACGACCGCTGCGGGGATGCCCACGTTGGGTGGGACACGGCTCGTGGGGAAGGGGGGGCAGGTGGGATGGGGTCTGCAGACGTGAACCATCCCGTAGCCCTTTACCCCTCCGTGCAGGAGTGCGGAGAGCTGAACATCCCCTTCCACTTGCTGCTGGGCTACGCCAAGGACGTGCTGCCCGCATTCGTGGTGGAGCATGGAGTGGGTGGGCTGGTGACAGACTTCTGCCCCCTCCGCCTCCCCCGGCAGTGGGTGGAGGACGTCAGGGAGCGGTTGCCGGAGGATGTGCCATTTGCGCAGGTGGGTGCCCGCGCTCTGGAAGGGGAAAACTCTGGCTGGTGAGATGTGGGAAAAACTTGTCTCCTGCATACCGTGCCTGCAGAGGTGCGCCAGAGTGACCTGAGCAGGGAGGGTGCGTGTCATGTCATTGGGACTGTTTGCTGCTTCTGCTCACACGCTCCTCCACTGCTTTGCTTCCCAGGTTGATGCCCACAACATCGTGCCCTGCTGGGTCGCCTCCCCCAAGCAGGAGTACAGCGCCAGGACCATCCGGGGCAAGATCCATGCTCAGCTCCCTGACTTCCTCACCGAGTTCCCCCCCGTCATTTGTCACCCGTATCCCCCCGCCTGCCCGGCAGAGGTACCAGCAGGAGACACCTCCGCACCCACTCACAACCAGTCCCAGAGAGTTTCACAGCTGCTTTGTGATCCTGGGGGGGGATGGCAGGGGATGGGGACAGTGACCTGTCTGAGGTCACACACAGGAGGTGTGGAGATGGGGATGCCCTGGGGAAGGGAGTTTCCCACCTCTTTCATTCAATTCCCACATCTCTGCTGTGCAGGGCTGGTTAAGAGGAGAAGGCTGGCATGAGCTGGGGACGTGCTGGTTGGGGACATCCAGGGGACATAACACTCAGGGCATCTGGCTGAAGAGCATCTGCAAATGCACTCACGCTGCTTGATCGCCACCCAGCCCATTGCTTGGGAGGCCTGTTATTCCAGCTTGCAGGTGGACCGCACCGTGAAGGAGGTGGAATGGGCGACCCCCGGCACGGCTGCGGGGCTGGCTATGCTGCAGTCCTTCATCGCAGAGCGGCTGAAATCCTTTGGCTCCCACCGGAACGACCCCAACAAGGCAGCGCTCAGCAACCTCTCCCCGTGGTTCCACTTTGGTGAGCGTCCCAGGCTTCCCACTCTGCAGCAGGACCGAGCACGGTGGCTTGGACCGGCAGCCTGACTTTCTCCCCCTGCCACATCCCCAGGCCAAGTTTCCACCCAGCGAGCCATCCTGGAGGTGCAGAAGCACCGGGGCAAGTACAAGGAGTCAGTGGACGCGTTTGTGGAGGAGGCCGTGGTACGGCGGGAGCTGGCTGAAAACTTTTGCTACTACAACGAGAACTACGACAGCGTGCAAGGTAGCATCCTGGGTTGGGTGGGCAACGCTGGGGGCCAGGCTGGCACCCAACTGGTCACCCCAACTTGGCAATCCCATTTCTGCTAGGAGAGGGGCTGTGGGGGCACTAATGTGCCATCATTCGGTACCTTCTGGAGGTAGGACAGGAGCTGGCGGATGCCCTCTTCAAGGCTGGTGCCTCCGGGGCACAGTGCCCTCAGCAGCCCAATTCCCCATCCCTTCCTCAGGGCCCTGCAGGAGCAGGTTGCTCAGCGTTGCTCCTCATCTCTCTTCCTCGCAGGTGCCTACGACTGGGCACAAACCACCCTGAAGCTCCACGCCAAAGACAAGAGGCCTTTTCTCTACGAGCTGCAGGAGCTGGAGCAGGGGACCACACATGACCCGCTCTGGAATGCTGCCCAGGTAGCGTCCCACATCTCCACTGCAAAATGCTGAGCCTTTTCCCGAGGGGCAGAGGTGAGCTGGCATGGACTGACCCCTGTGGCTGTCCCTTTCCCCCCAGCTCCAAATGGTCCGGGAGGGCAAGATGCACGGCTTCCTGCGGATGTACTGGGCCAAGAAGATCCTGGAGTGGACCCGCTCTCCCGAGGAGGCCCTGCAGTTTGCCATCTACCTCAATGACCGCTACGAGCTGGACGGGAGGGACCCCAACGGATACGTAGGCAAGCTGCAGGAGGGGGGCACGGAGCAGGGGGCCTTATCTCTGACGGCCAAGGCCACTGTGGGTGGGGGCGGCTCTCTGCAGACAATCCAGCCCATCCTGCTTTGCACCCGCATCCCACTGGCTCTCCAGCTGCCTCCGAGCAAGGTGGAGAGCTGACTCTCCATCCCCTTGCCCGGCAGGCTGCCTTTGGTCCATATGCGGCATACACGACCAGGGCTGGGCAGAGCGGGCCATCTTCGGGAAGATCCGCTACATGAACTACGCCGGCTGCAAGCGCAAGTTCGACGTGGGCCAGTTCGAGCGTCACTACCCCCCCCGCACGCTCCCCCAGTGACGGGCACAGCACGCCTTGAGACTGCTTGTGCCCCTCTATGCTGGGGGCAGACGTGCCTTTGCCAAGTTGCCAGCTTGCACCTTACGCCCTGGCCAGGGATCGCCCCGGGTGCTGTTGGAGAACTCGCTGGAACATCGGCAAGCCCCAGGGTTTTGCAGGTCTCTCTTCTCTGCCATCAGTCCCCGCTCGAGCTGCCGGATCCCCACGGGGCCGTGCAGGGTCCTCCTGCTGCCACGGGTTTGCTGGCAGCTACGAGAGCCCATCCTCAGCCTGCCTGTGCCTGCCAGAAACCTTTTCTACAACCACTGTGCTCAGGAGTAAGCGCAAATTGCTGTTGCTAACCTCGGCTTAGAGTTATACTGAGCAGGGCTTTTCTGGGGAAAAGCCCCCAGGAACTGGCTCCTCATGCCATACTGCCTGCAGGGAAGCCCTGCTTCGCTCCATGCGGAGCCAGCACTGGGCTGGGCTTGCACACGCATCCTTCAACAGTTGTTTTAAAGTTTACAGTTTAATCTCCTGTGTCTGTGGCATTTATGGGGCGATGCGTAACACTGCTGCAAGGGGAGAACTGGGCTGTGTGGGACGGGGATGCAAGCAGTGATAGGGCAGCCAAGGCTGTGCCCCGGGCCCCTCTGCCAGGAGCAAAGGCAGGCTCAGGAGGGGGACAGGCATTAGACAGCCCCTTACTCAGTGGCTTGTAGCTCCTGCCCCGAGTCCACTCGGCAGTTTGCAGGGGGAGGCCACAAACCAAAGGGTTTAGTCAAGGGGTGGTGACAATAACCCCCTCCCAGTGACAGCTAGTGATGCATCACCAGTTGCGTAAGTTGTCCCCCTACTATACCCTCCCCATCAGCTAATGCATTCCCCCCCTCCCTGCCCCAGGGGCCAACAGGCACTGCAGCACTGACCCCAAGGGGGGGATACACACCGTTACCCCACCTGAAACAATGCCACAAGACAACCAGGCCCCTTATTAACTTAGTTTATTAGGGACGGCATTTTCATTGCTGTGCAATAGTCCCATGGGGAGGGCTCCAGCTGGTAGCCGGGGCAGCCCCTCGCTCTCCCTTACAAAGAGCCCACTGCCTTGGCCAGTTCCAGTGTTACTCTTAGTGGTCAGTGCTGGGCAGCAGCGTCAGTGCTGGGCACAACCCTGCCCTGGAGACCTCCGCCGGGTTTGCAAGTCTCGCTGCTTCCAGACAAAGTCCATGGCGGAGGGTAGAAACCACAAATAAGCCAAAATCCCTTCCCTCTTCTCTAAATGTACTCAGTGCTTCTAGAAAGGGATGCGGGCAGCCCCTCAGCTGCTGTCCCATGACATTAAAGTGCTTCAAACAAAACAGGGTGGATGGAGGTGTGCTGCTGAGGCAGCTCCAGGGAAGGGGGTGCCAGCTCTGGGCAGCAGCGGGAGGGCTCAGCTTGGGGTTGGGGACGGGCAAGACCAAGGCGGACCAGCGTCTGGCAGCCCCAGGGCTTGCAGAGACAGAGAGCGAGTGGGAGAGAAGCTGCTTCCTTAGGGAAAACAAGCAGAAGCAAGACAGGAGGAGGCAAAAACGCCAGGGGAGTGAGTGGGGAGCTGAACCCCCTTTCCCAGGCTAGACCTAGCTTTGTCAGGATGCTGCAGAGCCGGGGAGGGATACTGCCAGGCAGCAGCCAGGCCCCCAGCAGCGAGGCTTGTAACCACCTTCCCTGACCAAGCCCTGTGGCCACCTCTCCTGGTCCCAGCCTCTCCCAAATCCCCCCAACCCTGCCACCCCTGCAGGGACAGCCCATGACGGGCCACGTCCCAGCCTCAAGCCAGGGCACGCGCTGCAAGAGCCATTGCCCCCAGATGCCTTCTGCCAGTGTATTGCTCCCCAGTCCCTCAACACCCTTCTCACACGTACACAGGCCACGCTGTCCTTCCAAACATCCCACTGCCACCCCACACCTCACCCATGCTAAGCTGGTGCTGGACACTCACCCGTGCCATGGGCTAAAGCATCCTCCTGTGATGCAGAGGCACCTCCTCGACCGACAGCTAGCCCCAGAGCACAGAGCTCACCTTGTACCGCCGGGTCCAACCCTGTGGAGCCATCGGTCGTGGAAGGCAGCTCTGCATTGGTGAGGAACCAACCCTTTGCAGCACCCTAGTGCCAAACCCCTCTCCCCCGTGCACCCCCCATTGCATGCAGGCTGCCTGGCCACCCCGCTGCACTGCAGATGGGAAGCCTCGAGGCTTTGCCTGGCTCAGGGACCCCTCTCCCAAGGGGACCAGGAGATCTGCTGGGAGAGGGGACACCTGGCAAACGCCAGCCCCATCCAGGGGTGAGCAACCAGGAGCAGGACAGCCCTGGAGGTTTTATACCGGTGAGTCCTGAACAGATCGCACACCCCCTAAAGAGGCATTTCAAGCAGCACCTCCTTTGGGGGAAACACACAGTTAAAAATACAAACGACTGCATTAAAAAAATAAAACCAAATCCAGCAGATTAAAAAAACAAAAACCCAAACCTAGAAGAACAAACTGAGACAGAGGCTCGGGGGATGCGGTCGGAGGCCTGAGCCTTCACCCACATCCTGACAGGTCTCGGGCGGGAGGCAGCTGCATGCAAGGCAGGTCCTGGTGCCACCAGAGTGATGTCCCATGTCGCCCTTAGAGGAAGAAATGTCGCCCCAGGAGGACGGACTGGCAGCAAGAGGAGGAAGCGGGGTGGGAAGCTTCACTTACTGCACCCTCCGGCCATAGGGATCTGCCTCCGCTGAAAGCCCAGCAGCACTGGTCCCCTTGTGCGGCTGCTCCAGGGGCAATGCCCCTCTGCAGCACAGGCTGCGGGCAGAAGGCAGGGAAAGCAGCTCAGCACAGATGGCACGGAGAGGTGAGGCAGAAATCTGGCTTTTTCACCGTTGCCAACTCCTCTGCTCTGATTCTGAAGTGACAGCAACTGCTCTCTGGCAGTGTCCCAAGCCAGATTTGAGAAAGGGAGCTGTTTTAAACGTACAACCAACCCTAAACCCCTACCCTCCCTCCATGCACACAACCCACAGCAGCAGGACAGGGGACTGGAGGACTCAGAGAGCCAATTCCCCCCTCCAAGGAGTAGACATGGCCAGAGCTTCCTAGTATACAGCTGATGAACAGAAAATGCTGACCTCCCGGGGGACCCTGCCAGGGAGCAGGGCACAGAGCCCTGCCTGGTCCAGCATGAACAACTGCTCGGAAAAGGCCCCTGTTCTGCCTGCAGGACAAGCAGGAGCAGCCACCTTTCCCCAAGCAAAGGCATCGGAGAGTGTGAGCAGTACCTGGAGCAGACCCGGATGATGGAAGATGCCCCTTCCCCAGCCCAGCACTGCTGCACGGGAAAAACAGATCCCTTCAAGGCAGTGCTCCAAGCCTCCTGACAGTCCTCCTCATCTCCAGTCCACGTGGCTCAGTCTCTGGTGACGAAGGCCACGCATGTAAATAAACCCATGATCTGCTCCTCCGCTGCAACATGCTCACGTGGCTGCCACCGCCTCCGGCTGCTCCAGCTCGTCTTCATAGTCGGAGACGTAGGACTCCATGCTCTGCTTGGCCAGCAGCTCTCTCCGGGCTTGAAGCCGCTGGCAGCGGGGACAGCGGGTGGATTTGAAGCAGGATTTGTGGTAGCAAGCTTTGCACTCTGCAGGAGAGAGCATGGCTGAGAGCTGGCAGAGGCTGACACAGACTGCCTGACACTCTGCACCCTGGGGAGGGATGCTCCAGGCTTGTCCAGGACATTTCAAACCAAAGCCGTGGCAGAACAAGCGCCAGAAGTGGGGGTCCAGCACTGCGCTGGAAGCAGCAAGAAGTCATGCTGCAAGGTCCCGGCACTGGCTTGCAAAGCCTTTGGGAGCACAGGGGAGATGTTTACTGCTCCGCACAAGGTCCCCTCCCAAACCTTCCTGATTCTCCAAGGAAACAGTAACTGCCCCAAGTTTGCTCTGGCACTGCACCTGCCAACCCAAGGCTTGCATGTTGTCGGGAGCCATTTCAAGCCAGTTCAGAGGTTGGTCCCAAGCTGCAGGGACAAGCTCTGCTTAGCCATCAGTACAGAACATTAACAAGGATGACTCCTGAAGGGGCCCAGGGATTTCTTGGCAGGCAGGAAGAGCACAGAGACAAAGCCTTCAGGCTCTCTCTGCTCTACAAGGCGAGCTCCAGCCATCCAAGCAGGGGCAGGGGAGCTGCACGCAGGCTGCAGCCTGTTCTGACACCGCAGCAGAATGGAAGCCAGGGCTCCCAGACACTTGCTCGCTGCAGTCACAACCCGACTGCCTGCTTGCCACTGGGGCAGGCAGCACATAGCGTGGTCAGGAAGGGACCTACATGCTCCACCGCTCCAGCAGCTCTGGCCAAACACTGTTATAATGCTGATATGCTGCTGTGATAACATGGTGCAGAGACACAGGCCATGCACAGAGGCACTCTGGTCTGGTTGGCTCTGGGTCTGTACCTCTTGCTAGCACAAATGCCACTCAAACCGGAGGCAGACCTTGATGGCCCCAGGGTCTGTCCCCTCCCTGTTTCTCCCCAGCGTCTCACCTTCACATATCCTGCACTTGTTGAGCTCAAAGGGGAAGATGATGTCGCCCTCATTCTGGCAGAACTCACAGATGAAGCCTTTGGCTTGGCACAGCTGGAAGGAGAAAAGGTAAGGGAGAAGCAGCTAAATGCTCCTCATCTCCCTGGCAAGCAGGGCAGGAGGTAAAGCACAGCAGGACAGCAGGACACGGTGCCCTGCTCTAACCATGTGGGACAGCCCTTCCCCAGCATGGAGCACAGCAAAGCAGAATCAACATGTCAGGAGTGGGGAAGACCCAAAATGGGGTAACAAATATCCCCATGCTGGGTCGGAGCTCTGTGGAGCAGGCGGGAGCAGTTAGCATTGAATTAGTTAATTTGGTGGCTGCCCTGCACGCCAAAGTCCTCCCCATCAGTTATCTTTGCAGCAAAGCCTGCTCCCGAGGGTGTGGAGCTGTGCAGGAGGCAGATGAGGAGGCTTACCATGCACTTCTCAACATGCAGGCTGCCTGCTTTCAGGAGCTCTGTCAGGCGAGGCACCAGGTCCCCTTTCTTTGTGGCGCTGAGGTCGCTCAGCGAGTAGAGGTGCAAATCCTCCGTCAAGTGGCCAGGCACCGCATCGAAGGAGTCCAGGAGGCTGCAAGGCCAGAAAAACCAGAGCTCAGAGCAAAGCAACTCCACTAAGCCCCCTCTCTCTGCTGCTTCTGCCTTTTCTCCCCACCCTCTCCCCTCTCCCCAGCTCATTGCACAGGCTGCACAGATGCCCAGTGCAAATTGCCATGGGACACATCCAGGTCAGCAGAACAGCTTCATCTCACAGCCCAGGACTCACTCTTTAGCTAGCCGGCACGTCTTAAACATGTTCTTCAAGTGGAAAAGCTGGATTCGCAGCAGCTGGAAAGGAAGCAGAGACACAAGAATCAGTAAACAGAGCACGGTCCTTGGCCAAGCAAGTCTGCTCCGTTTCCTACACTGGTGAAATGACCACTGCTCCTCAGCTGCTGCTCCCCTGCTACCAAAGTGTTTACACCACACAGGGCAAAGTGAGCACAACCACCGTCATGTGCTGCAGGAGACAAACTGAAGCCCAGCTGGACACCAGGCAGAAATTCCTTTTGAAATTCTTACATTACTGGACAAACAAGAGGTGAATGGAAACCCACAGTGCTGAGGTTTTAAGCCTCAAAAACTGAAATATTTGGTTCTCCCCAGCTTCCCTGGAATACGGTTTACAGTTGGCAGCCACCCGCCTCACCCAAACCCCACTCAGGAAGGTGTGGGAAGGGTCTTACCCACACTTGGTTGAGAGACTTCACTTTCCGGTACAGGGCAGGATTGATATCCTGCACATTGAAGAGCGGGTCACTCCAGATCTTGCTCAGCAGGTCTTTGGAGAAGTTGCTCACATAGTACTTGCTGAAATCCCACTTGCGCAGGATGCGGCTGGGGATGACCATCTGGGCATTCTCGTGGCAGCACTGGCAGAAATACTTCCCCAGGTACTCACAGTACCGCAGCCGCTTGATGTAATCTGGCCAAACCCGGGCAGACAGGGAGGTCAGCCGAGACACGGGCTCTGCCCAACCCCATACCAGGCTCCCAGAGCTGCTCAGCATTTCCAACAAGCAAGGCACTCTGCCTTGCTGGTACCACCTCCAGCCCCAGAGCACTCAACGCTGGGCTCTGCAAGCAACCCGGCCGACTGCAAAAGCATTTGAGACCCCAGGCCGGTCTCATGCAGCCACATCTACCTATACGTTCAGGAAAGACGGCTGGCCAAAGAGCTCTGCAGCTGTACCCACAGCAGAACCTGCTGGGAGCTTTAGGACCCCAACAGATGACTTTGCCTTAGAAGAGCCAACATCTGAAATGCCCTCCAAAGGACACGCTGGCTGCTCTTGGCCTCCACCAGCCCCGTGACCTTCTGGAGAAGGAGGCTCCCCTGCGGGTGGTGCACACCAATGTGCAGGCAGAGCTGGCAAAGGCAGCGTACCACTTCCCCAGTTGACCTTGTGCTGAGCTTTGCTACTGCTCACCCACTCTGCATCTTCCCACTTGTTCACAGCTTCTTCCCCACTCTCCAGCTACGGGTCAGGGACCCAGTACTCACCAGGATCAGTCCGGATGCCACAGCCTGCACACCGGTAATTCTGCTTGGCCACGGCCACCTTCCTCCTGCCCAGAGACAGAAGACAACATGCATGAGTCCAGCCCTGATGGCACCTGGCACCCAGAGGACAGGCACTGGCACAGGTCTGGATGGCAGAGATGGCCACATGCTTTGCCACTCAAGTGTGGACAACAAATCCAAGGGGAAAAGCCCTGTTGTGCCCTGGTGCACACCAAAGGCACTGACTGCACTGGCTCCATCTCACAGCACAGCACGGTGGTGACCACCATGGGTGGATTTACCAGGCTCAGAGCATGGAAGCCCCACCAGCCGAGCCATAAGGAGAGGATAATCAGCCTTGGTGTTGATGGAAAAGCATTGGAAAGGGAAGGTCCCCAGAGAGCCCTCGGCTGCGCGGGTCCTTACGTTGGGGCTGGGTGAACATTGAAGATGATCTGTGGTCGCGGTGGGGCCCACTCCAGGTTTCCGCGCACCCGAATCCTCAGCTTGTAGATGTCGGCATGTTCTCCATCGTCAGGAGAGATGGGCAGAGAGTCAGGGATAGGCAGGAGCTGGGAGAGGCAGGCAAGAGGGTCAGATCCCTGCCTGGTACCACAAAGGCAATGCACCTGGCTGGCTTGCCAGAAACCTGCAACTGCAGCCCTCTGGAAACCTGCCAGGCACCGAGCTGCTGCTCCAGCTGAATGCGGGCTGGAGAAGGGATGTCCCCAGGGATTCGGGCACTCTGCTGTAGGAGGCTGCAGTGGCAGAGCCCTACTCAGTTGCACCCATCTCCAGAGCCCAGGCAAAACCCCTCCTCCAGCTCCACAAAGGGATCACTGGGACTAGCAAAGCCCCCTCGGCAGTGGGCTGAAGCCAGGGGTTCAGGGAAGATGAAATGCAATTGGTGACCAGGGACTCACACTCCTACCTTCTGTGGGGCGTCGTGCTCAGGGACCAGCCACTCCAGTTCAGAGGCGGCCGGGAGCTGCATGCCCTCAAACTGCTTCAGCAAGCCCATGGCCACGGCCTCTGCCGAGTTGGAATTGAGGAAGGAGTGGGATCTAGACAGCGAATGGAGTGGTTAGTACCAGGTCTCACAGCTGTGCCCTCCGCATAACCCCTGATGCCGGTCCCAGCTCAAACCAAAGATGTTCCCTTCAACACTGGTACCCTATTTCTGCACTGCTACACAGGCTTAAAATTGATACATGTGATTGATTTCTGTCCTTGCAGCTTCCCCCAAGCAAAGCCGGCTAATGGCACAACAACTATTTACAAAGGCAAGAAAAACATATCTTACTTAACAAAGCCTGTACCTGTTTGCAGGGGAAGCTGCAAAGTAAGAGCCAGTGTCTGTATGAGCCAGAAGTAACTGGTCTCCCAGTATGAACCTACCCAAGAAGCTGCCAAGCATGGACACAGCTTTGTACCTCACCCAATGAGCAGAGGGGACCTTGCATCCCAAAGGGATTTTGCTTTCAGAGCATTAACACAGCAGCTGTGCTTAAAACAGGTTGTGATTCAGCTCCCCACAGCCCCCACCTCTCCACCCCGGGGCAGTACTGAGAAAGGACTGAGCACTTCATGTTTAAGCTGCTGCTGCACTGCACAGAGAGTTTGTGAGCATCACTGTGTGCCAGCAGTTCCACCTCTGGGTCACAGCACAGGTGGCAGCACCATGTAGCCTAACTGGCCGTCCCAGTTGAGACAGGGGAGGCAGCTTGGAGCCAGCGGTGAGTCCAGATACTCCAGGTTGTGCCAGGTCCTCTCCCCAGCATCTTAGCTACCAGGAGGTACGGGCAACTCTCCTGACACCAGTCCATATCTACCTCATGTGAAGATCCTGATCATCTCAGGTGCTGCTTCCCAAATTTAAGACTAGGACCCAGTGCCCCACTGATAAGTAAAGGGATGGAGGGAGTGATGTCCACTCCAGTGCAAAACAGCATCTGATGCATGTGGAAGAGCACACTTGGGCAGGAAGGGGAACCTGGTACCAAGATGGCTCGCCACGAGTCGAAGACGTACATGGACTCCGAGGACAGAAAGGACTTCCTGCTGGAATCTGGGTTCCTCTTGATGTCTGCATCTGAATCACAAACAGACAAGGTGGAATAGATGGGGCAAGGCAGGGGGATACACTCATTTCAAACCAATGCATCACTGTAAAACTCATCAAACTGTTCAAAAGCATGTGAACTACAGCACCAACTTCTACCAGTGGCACTGAGCAGCAAGGAGAGGTGCAGTCTAACCAGTCGCCTGTCAGAGTTACAAGGGAAGGAGATGGTGGGATGCTGTGAAACCAGTGAGCCTGGGGTTTGGGAGAGACAAGTGGCTGCTGGTACAGGCTACACACCAAGTCCTAGCAGTGACATGACCTGAACAGTATGCACACAGGAGGCTGGGAGGGCAGGACAGCAAGGTTAGCAAGAAGGTTTAGTAGCTCTCCACACACGGTATAGATGCTGCAGGGGATTAGCAATATGATGCAGAGCCCTTATCTCTACTTGACTGCAACCTGTAAGATCAGATGGTGGCCATGCCACAGCTTGTCAGCAACTGCACAGCCGGGGCTGGCAGCCTAAGCCCAGCACTCCAGAGACACATCAGCATTCATGTGGAGCGCGGGCCAGCAGCCACACTCCAGCCCTCTGCAGAGGCCACAGCCCCATCTCCTGAGGAGGGAGGGGGCCAAGATAAGGTGCAGGACACTGGGGTCCTGCTCCCTGCATCCCTCCTCGGTGCCAGCCCTGGGTTCCAGGCAGTACCCAGCGGTTCCTTCATCACTCATCTTTCACTCCGGCAGGTTAAACCCTGACAGGGAATTCATCTCAACAGTGGAAGGACCCTGGGACAGGAGACTCTTCCAGCAGTAAAAGGCAGGCAGAAGCAGGCAGAAACCCTGCTTCACTGCAGACAGACTCCCAAAAAAAGGAAGGAGGGCATGCAAGGGAAAAGTACTACAGGTCAGGACAGAAGAAGCCAATGCCACAACCTTCAGCCCAACAGGTCTCCTGTTTTGTACCTCTGGGGAGCTCTAGGAACAGGGTCTGCAGTGACCACACCACCCCCAAACACAGGCTTGCAGCTCCCCCCCTCCCGATCCAGTGGCCCAGTGCCACAGCTAGAGGAGGGACAGCTCGGAGTGCCTGCTCCTCCTGCCAGGCAGGTTGGCTGTAGCAGACCCACACAGAGCCCGTCCGATCCCGGCCAGGCACCAGTCGCACACTGAGGCCAAGGGAATCACAGCCCGGCTGAGCAAAGAGTGCTACCCCCAAGCCGTCGGCTCCCCTCGGAAGAGTGGGGCTGCCCTGGCAGCAAGGGGAGCAAGTCCTAGCCTGGCCCCTAAATTTACAGACTCACGCTAGTGGAGTTCAGCATGGATGCTTGACCCTCCTTGTTTGACATCCATTGCTAGAAACAGGCACAGGAAAGCATCCTAATGCTAAGGAATCTGCACACCTACATCACGTGAATGGACTTCCAGCTGCAAAAAACAGGGAATTCAGGCAAACGTAGCCTCCTGACCACGCAGGGCACCGGCCAGAAGTACCTGCCATGCTCTGGTGCCTTCGGCTCTGCACAGGAAGGTGTTGCATGGTCCTAGGCTACGATGAACACGAGCAAACAGTGGGGCACACACCACACAGTGTGGGCCAAGTGTTATGGGGTGGCAGAGCCAGCACGCTCAGACACTGGCATCGTCTCAGGGATGGCAGAGGGAGCCAAATCTGACCCTAGGCTCCCATGGAGGCTAGCATTGGAATCCTGCTGCTGCTCACTTCCCAACCTTAACTGCAGACACTCCCTAAAAGCCTCCACTTAGCTGCCCAAGATGCCTCTGCTGCCAATGCTATCACCAGGTGGGATAGTCCCCAGGAGGCTTGTGAACAGCCCCCAAACCCAAGGATGTCACCCCAGCCCCCGTATGCCAGCTTCAGGCCAGGATGAGCCCCCCTGGATTAAACCCCTGGGCTGTAAACACAGGACACAGCAGTGCAGATGGGGAAGCTCTGAGCACCAGAATCTCCAGCAGGAGCAACACACTGGTGCTGAACACCTGACAGGAGAGACCAGCAGCAGCCCACGTAGGCTGCTCCCTTGCTAAAGCAAACAGGGAGCACATGAAGGTTATTTAAATGTGGCCAGCAGACCGGAAGGATTATCTAGTAGTACTGTAAACAACAAAAACACTAAGCAAGACCTGGCTGCATGTGATCCTGGTGACCAGGGCCTCCAGTGTGAACAAACTGCCTGTGCCTTGTCTGTTCTCACTACTTCTCCCTCTAGGACTTCTTTCTGGAAGGATTCTTCTCCAAGTCAAGCCTGAGCAGGACGGGAAGGATTGGCCGTGGTTCAGATCAGAGCTATGGCATGCCAGCTTTGCCAAATGAAGCAGGATAATGCTCCCCAATGGAGACCTGGTCCCGCACAGTAGAGGACTCTGCTCTCATCCAGCCCAGGCTCAGCCTTCAGCAGCTACAGAGCCACAAAGCTGTGCCATCACCCTGCCAAGTCCTACCCCAGGCAAGTCATGTCTTCACCACAGCAGGCGCATTTGGTATATCCAAAATAGTGCATGGCAAAACACCTTGGGGGATGGAGCCCACGGCAGAGCTCCTCTGCCTCCTCTCTGCTCCATCCCGCCATATCATCCTGCCATGGCTTTTCTTGTCAACACCTGAATGATACTGTTCACAGTTCCTAAATCAGGCAGATTTCTGAGAAGTGTGCACGTGCACACACACACACCTTGCACACACACACACACGCGTGCCACAGGGGAACACTGCGGAGTACTACCTGAGAACAAGGAAGCCATTGACACTGAGAGGCCGTTCTTGGACATTTGAATCAGGTTAGATCCATCGTTACCATCTGTATAACACGGTGACGACAAAACAGTTGACTTCAGTGCTTTGGCCAGACCAAAGAGAAAGGGCATAATACAAGAGTAGCACTCACACGAGAGAAGCCCAGAACTGAATTCACACACCCCTCTGTGGGCTTCAAAACTGAGCCCAAAATCTAGCCCTCAGGGACTGAAAGGGGGACTTTGCTATCAACAGTCAAGAGACAAGAAGTTTATAGCTGGAGACGGGACTGTTCCATCTTCTTTTTAAAGTCAGTGAGATGGAGGTAATGCTGAGAAGTAAGTCATCCACCTGGGAGGAGGAACAAGGCTCTGAAGGAAAGGGACACCTAGGGACCCAGACAGGTCTCCTGTGGATGATAAGCTCAGCCACCCAAGCTGCCAGGAGTGGAGACTACAGGTATTACAGGTAAGGATGTGACCAGCGCCCACCAATGCCACCCAAGAGAAAAGTGATCAGAGCTATGGCTCCTTCTGCCTGGGGAGGAGGAGAGCAGGATAGCAGCTCTCCCACCTCTCTCTAGCTGTGACAGCCACTATGTGGACCAGGCAATGAAATGGAAACCAGCCAGAGGCACTGAATGCTAGAGGGTTACAGAGGATTTCAAAAGAAAGTCATGTCACCACATGAGGGAAACTGGTCACTTTGCTCATGCTCAGAATTCAGCCATTTGTTTGGGAAAAGCCATCCTGAAGGCCAGAGGGACTTGCTCTTCTTCAGCAGGACTGACCTCAATGCAACTACACCAAGGAAAAGTCTGTCTCTATGCAAGGAGCCAACACATCCATTCTGTCCTACCTCGGATCTCATACTCTTCCACATCCTCTGCAGAGCCGGAGTCAGAGAGCCGCATGGAGCCGTGGGAGCTAAACTGGGACCCGCTGTCTGTTGCCACAAGACCTGGAAGAAATGCAACACAGCCAGGCTATCAATGGAAGTGGTCTGAAGTGTCGCTGTCAGCTAAGGGAGAAGTTGATAGCCAGGCGTGGCCAGGGCAGGGAGGGATGGAGGTCAAGGATGGAAAACACTATGGGTTCAAAATGAAATTACATTCCATAACTCAGCGCCAGCAGCGTACAAGCATTATCAGTGTACAGCGTCAGTCCCGTTATGGCCTTCAATAGCAGCAGAGTTTCAGAAATCTCTGCAGGACCTTGGTAGCAATATGATTGTTTCCCACGAACGGGCAGGAAGGCAGGATGCTATAAGGGCAGGCAACAGACAGAAAACCCACGTCCCACTAGCTGATGAGCCCAAAACACATCACCCACTGTCTGAGCCCAACTCCTGGCAGGTAGGGAACAGGTGCCTAGTGCGGATCTGCTGGCGCCGAATGCGAATCTTTTGTTTAAGCTCCTGGATCTCCTTGTCACTGTCTTCCTCCTCCTCCTCTAGCTGCCGGCTCATCATGTTGCATTTCATAAGCTCAATGGCAGCGATCAGGGACTCTGATATGCTGAAGTGGGCATTCTCCTGCAAGGCAAGAGCAAAAGCACTCAGGGCTGGACCATGGAGAAACTAGGAAGACTTGATAAAATCTTGTTCCCCACCTGTGACAGGAAAGAGCTTACTACTCATGGAGGGTGGTAGAAAGACCTTAATCCCTGTCGACCACACAAAACCTGACTCTTCTATGAGGACCTAGAAACTAAAGCCTTCTTGTGCACCAGAATACTCACAAAACACAAGGGGTATCCT
Source organism: Aviceda cuculoides (assembly GCA_035590195.1). Taxonomy (NCBI): domain Eukaryota; kingdom Metazoa; phylum Chordata; class Aves; order Accipitriformes; family Accipitridae; genus Aviceda; species Aviceda cuculoides. Next base: position 31,262,753 of record JAVJGG010000085.1, read on the forward strand.
ACAAAGAGGATGTGCAACACATCCACTCTGGGGAGTCAGCACATGTCCCTGAGGAGCCCTAACATGTTGCAAAGCTGCTGTGTATATGCTGGATGGGCATAGCCTGGCTGCCAGGCACCATTGAGGAATTCAACCTTGATGTTCTGTGCACAGCTCTATAGCAGGAGATACTAGGGGTTATCTTCCCCACTGAGGGAAGTATCACTGAACCTGCAGTAAGATACACTCTCCAACACACACAGGCTGCTGCTGCCTCCCTCACCTTCTCCAGATCAGCACAGCTGCCAAAGTCCTGCTCAGAGAGGTAGCTGATGAGGGACTGCCCTTCTGACGGTCTTCTGAACATCCCTTCTCCCGAGCTCAGGTACTGTCCAGAGTCTAGAAAAGCAAGAGACAAACATATGAGGGAGGGACCTGCTGCTACCCCCATGCTAACGAGCCCTGTCAGTGCCCAGCCAGCATCCCCCAGGGAGGTGCCAGAAGCTGAGGCCACCGCAGCCGATGGAGAAGCCTGACCAGGAGCGAGCGTCCCCGCAGGGGCTGGCTGTACTCACCGTACTCCATGTAGAGGGAGCTGGGTGTGCTCAGTTCACTGCTCTGGGTGGAAGCAGAGACTGGCTCTCTCCCTCCACCTGGATCGCCGTGGGACTCTGGAAGGGAAGATGACACCAGGCACAGATCAGTACCCCAGAGGCGCCCAGCCATTTCACAGCATGAAATGAAAGGGGCTCAGCATCACACAGGCAGGCACAAATGGATGGAAAGCAAGGAGGCACATCTTCCTGCTCTGTGCCATGGTTGAGGGCAAGCCCAGGAGGGGACAAAACTAGAAGGGCTTTGCAGACAGGAGAAGAGAAGGGGAAAGAAAGAGAGAAGCTCATGAGAGCCACGGAGCAGTCCAGTCCCGAGCCTTCCTCTCTTTACCCCCTAGCAGAGCTGGGCCACAACAGGCTCCAGCAAGCGCCTCTTGCCAGTCTGCCAGTCCCTTCTTCCTGCTGAAGCATCCCCAAGGGAAGAGTTATCCCCCAGGGCAGAGTCAGGAGACAAGGGGAAACCTGAGCAGCCAAGGGATCCGTGGGGCTCCCGGGCCTGCAAAGCAGCCTGGACAACAGTGGAAGGAGGCATCTGAAGGACACGCTCTTGCTCAGCTAGAAGCCAGGGCTCCTCGCACACAACCAGGAGCTCGGGCTGCAGTGCTCAAGGTGACCCACACGGGCTGTGGGCAGGGCTCTGCCCCATCCATGCACCGCGGTGCAACCCTCTGCCAGGCTGAGCCAGCGGGGACTGCCAGGAGCCGGCCTGAGCAACAACAGCCGGTGCTCTACGGAGAGCCACGGCCCGGGGAGCGCCCGGACGGAGCGGCTGGGCGACGGAGGACTGCTGAAGGAGACTGGAAACACCCCGACTGGAGCGGGGCAGGAGCATACGGGTGTGGACACGGGGCAGGCGCCGGCTGACATCCTGAGCGCAACAGAAGGGCAATCCCATCCGCTCAACCTCCTACTCCTCTTTGCTCCCAGCTTCAGGTTTGTAACCCTGAGGTGGCTGGAGGCTCCTGAGCCCACCAACACCAGCATCTTGTTGCCAAGACTATGAAACAGCAGCCACCAGGATGGGGCTTGGGAGCCATCAGGGTAGGAGGGTCTCACAGCTAACCGCTGCAGCCTGGCAGGGCATCCTCAACCCTGAAAACCAGCACAGAAACCACCTTGTGAACACCAGCCTGGGGGATGCCATGCACAGCAGAGCCTACTGCTGAAGGGTAAAGTGAGGCAGTGCAAGGCAGTGCTCGACATCTTCTCCTGGAGCAAGACACAGGGCTGGACACATCTGTCTGAACACCCACCACCACCTTCGGGAAGGAGCATTCCCAGCCACAGAGCCCTCAGCACCCAGATGTGAGCTTGACAAACCCAGTGCCACTGCTCAATGGATGCAAAAGAAAACAACCCATCTTTTAGAGCTGCTGACTCTTTCTGCGTGTGGGGCAAAGGGATGGCAGCACCCCAGCACCTCTGTTTTGAAACCTGGCTTGAGCCCAGAAGAGCACCCAGGAGTCCTGGCTGCAGATGCAAGCACAACTGGCTGGGACACTGCTGAACTTGGCCAACATCAAACCTCCCCATGCCACAGATCCACTAAATCAAAGGAAAAATAAGATGTTCAAGCCCACGACTGCTTAGCTGCCAGCTCTTATTCGCTAGGTGAGAGTCAAAACCTCTCCTGGCTCCTGAGGCAGTGGGGTGGAGGGAAGGGCAGGGGATGCAGCTCAGGGACTTGGTGGCCAGTGCTCCCTAACGCCATGCAGGGGAGCTGGGCGCCCTTCTGGGTCTGGTCCACTGCCCCCAAAAACCAAGCTGGGATCTTCAGTCAGGCTGCATGCATAAACCTGACCACACTTCAAAGCACCAACTGTGACACAGGGAAGAAAGAATTTTTTTTGTTTTCTACATGAACACTAATGGGTTGATGGAAATCCTGAACTTGATGCAATGATCACTAATGAAGGGCTGTTTGCTGGCTCCCAAACCTGCCACAGGGTCTTCTATTATAATGGTGATATCCCTGAGGCCTCCTAGGCAGACAGAGGAGAAGGAGGGCAGCGTTAAGGGAGAGAAAACAGAGACAGTCGGGTTACTACTCAGCAAGGACCTCCACTGCTCCCATGACAGCAGCACTGGTGGGGCAGACTCCCACAAACTGGTTGTCCCCTCACATCCCACCCCCCACCCCATGCATTCACCCATTCACCCACTCAAGAGCACAGGCAGATCCAGCAGGTTACCAGTAGGATGACATCCTACCAGAAGGACAAGCCTAAGCCCCAACCCAGTGCCCTGCCACAGCCCCATGCCCCAGCCAGGCAAGGCCAGTGGGGAAGCAGGACAGCTAATGCCACAGCATCACTGCCATTTTCTAAGTTTTTGGTAAAAGCTGCCAATACTAATAACAGACCGGCCCAGGGCATTCGGAGAAGCAAGATGTCAGCCCATCACTCCAGTGCGGAGCAGGAAAGCTAAGGGCAAAAAGTAAATTTCCTAACCACTCGTCTACTGTTCCCCTTGCCGACCTGATCCATGGAGACAAAGGGGTGGCCAGCATCAGCCTCCCGGTACCAGGGACTCCCATACCCCAAAGCCATCCCAGAAAAGCTGCCCCATTACCGTGCAATTTCCCTGAAGCCACGTTGGTGTCAGAGTGTGAGCGCACGTGGCTCTTCTTGAGGATGCCCTGCGGAGCTAATGACTGTCCTTCTGAGAAGCTGGACCGGCGCAACAGGCTCAGGCCCCTGCTTCCACCTCCACTTGCCCCCTGCTCCCCCAGGGATGACACTGAGTCCATCTTCTGGGAACTGCTGGAGGAGAAGAGCTTGGAGCTACTGCTCTTGGTGCTGTTGGTGCTGGCGCTGCTGCATGCCCGGCCCCGGCGCCCCGAGTTTCCAATGGCCAGGTACTCCGGCCCATCGTTAACATCGCTCTGTGGATCATCCTGACTCCCTGTCCAAGTGTCCTCGCTCTGGCTGGTGGTGCTGGAGCTCATCTCGCTGGCCGGAGAGAAGGGGTCTTTGGGTGAGGGGACGTGGAAGTGGGTGACAGAGCCAGGCTGTTCCAGAGGGGACCTGCCCTCATTGAAGGAGGAGGACCGGGTGGATGGGTAGCGCTCCTGGAGCTGGCTGGTGCTGGAGCTGACGGAGGAGCTCACTGGTCTCCTGTCTGGACAGAGGCAGGAGCAGGTTGTCAAACACCCTGGCACAAACATACCACCCTACAGCAATAAGCTTGTGGCTTCACACCAGCACGCCCATGCATTATGGGCAAAGGCCAAGGATCTCCCTCCCATCATGGGCAGAGATCTTCTCACACCCATCCACCACAGCAAATTCAGGAGCAGAAAAAAAGGCAAAGTCTTTTCTGGGTCTATCCTGAGCTTCCCAGCCCACCCTCATTACCTGAGAGGCCAGAGGAGGCTGGATGGTGCAGGCTGGAGAAGGACCCAAAGCAGCGCTGCTGCGTGCAGCCTGCAGCGGGGACGTACGGGGATGCGGGGAGGGCAGTAAGGCTCTGACTCTTCGTCACTGGAGGTGGACCGTCACCCTTCCTGGTAAGCTGAAGAGATATGGCATCATTAATAAATCAGCATTTACAGGGTTACACGTCAAAGGAGCAGCCACAGAAAGGAATCGACCTGTGCCTGGTCACCAGCCAGCAAAGGATGAGGCAGCCCTGGGGGCAGGAGAATGGGGAGGGACAAACACCACGGCACAGAAGGGAAGCGGCTCTTTGTTAGCAGCTAGGCAGCAGGCTCCCATCAGGAAATTACCAGGCTCTCAGTGAAATGATCCAGGCAGCCCAGCTCCCCAGGCAGACGGCTCTGCTGTCCTTCAGCGTTGTGGTCACACATCTCTCTTGTCCCAGCAGAAGGACCTGACACGCACAGGGATGGCAATGACGTGCCGGCCAGCTGAAAGAACACAGCCCCCATTTAACAAAGCCTCGTTAATTGCCTTCCTCTGGGGAGCTCTGTGCAAAGAAAGCAGCCGCTGTTCCCTCCTCTGGGGAGGGGGCAGCTGGCACGGGGCTGCACGGGGAGTCACTGGCATCACCAGCAGGAGTGGGCACCCAGGTGTCCTGGGCTGCTGCTTGTCCCCTCAGAGGGTGGCTGTCCCTCACGACCAGGCAGCTCTGCTTGCTGGCCCTGAAGCCTGCGACTGTTGTAGAGGGATTGAGAGGTGCCTCTTACAAGGAACCGGTCCTCAGGTCCTCATTCTCAAATCCTCAATGCCAGCCAGAACCAAGGTGCCCCACTACAGGCTCCACACAGCCACCTTCCCCATCCCGACCCCTGCCAGGCTCATGCAGGCAGCGCAGGGACCAGTTCACCCATCTCCTCCCCTCTTGGAGCAACTTTTGCAACTTCTAAGTCCAGCCCCTTGTCCAACGGCTCCATGTGCCCTGAATGAGACCTCGCACAAGCAGCCGCAGCCAGCCAGCATCTGGAGAGAGCCAGATGTAAATGCTGGGATCTCAACTCACCATAGAGGTATCGATCTGAGCCAGAAGCCTGGGGTTGTTCTGCTCAACAGCCTCCAGGCACTGCAGCATGGCCGTGACGTGGGCGTCACTGAGCAGGAAGGCAGTGTCTGGGGAGAGAAAACTTGGGTGGGCTTGGGGGTGTCCCTCTCACCCACGTGGTTTGACAGCACTGGTTGCTCACACACAAACCACCTTTTCTGCTGTCCCCCCTCACCCCCACACGGCTTGGAAATGCCACCAGCTAGATGTTTTCCTAATAAGAAGGAAAAGGCCCTTCGCTTCTCTTTACCTGTATAGAATTTCCTGATGTACTGCCGGTTCCCCAGGAGCGGTCGCAGCTGCGCCGACAGGCAGTGGCACTGCAGGCTGTGCTGCAGCCACAGCTGCGCGATGGCCTGGTCCCCCGGGCCCTCTGGGTCAGGCTGGCTGCTCTCCTGCAGGCTGATGAACTGGAAGGGATGTCACACACTGGTTAAGGCACACAGAGGCAAGCAGGGGAGCAGGGGTTGTTCCATCACATGGCTTTGATCCCCCTGATAACGGCAGCTTTCCAGAGCTCGTCCCCATCAGTGGGAAGGAGGACACGTCCCAGCAGCTCCCCAGCCACCAGGCAGGCAAAAGCACCAGGCAGGAACAACGCTTCAAAGGTCAGCCAGCAACCAAAGTCCTCCAACAACCACCAGCATTAAGAATTTCTCTTGCATGCTCTCCCACTCATGTGCCTTGCCCCTGACCCAGAGGGACCCCACGCTCCCAAATCCAACCCGATCCCAGTGGTGAAGGTCATGTTCTTGCTGACACATTAACTGGGGAAGGTTACAGCAACACCTGAGCTGCTGGAGCTTATAGAGCTGGACTGGAGTCACACCCCACATCCCCCCAGCAGCAGGTGAGACATAAGGACCACCAGTGGTCAGCCCCTTGCATCCATCCATGGTGGGGACCATGGATGTCAGTATGGGGCAGCCGAGGACCAGAAGCATCCTCGTGCGCCAGTGGTTGGCAAAAGCCTGGAACGGGAGTACCAAATGCATGGTGAAGCCACAACCCGAAATGGGACAGCCCAGACCTTTAGAGATTTGCACAGATGCACAAATCACCCCTGCGCACACACAAGCACCACTTGTGCCGGTTCCCCTGGTGATGCCCACTGCACCCAGCTGAGCCGAGCTGCAGACTGGCCTGGGAGAAATAAGCAGCCGATTGTCTCAGCCCAAGCCACGCCGAGTTCCCAGGACATGGCTTATACACAAACACAGGGCTGCTTCAGCCTCCGCAAGCTGTGGAGCTGCTTTACCCACAGCAGGCCAACATCACGGCGCTGCTATCCCACTGGTGAGGCTGCAGCCCAGCTGCCCTCTTCCCTCCCCACTGGGCACACAAGGCCACCCCACCAGAACCCACCTTCTCCAGGTGATGAGCAGAGCTGGGACTCAGCCAGCGAAAGTCCTTCACGAACTGCCAGTAATCCTTCTGTCTGCAGCACACCTGCCCAGGACAGGCACAGTTAGATACCACCACCCAAGTCGCAGTTAAAGGACAACATCCCCCGTTAGCCCCTTGCTACCATGAGAGGACAGCCCCTAAACCTGGCAAAAAAACCAGCCCCTAAACCTGGCAAGATGGGCCGGAAAATAGGCAGAGGAAGCGCAGCACTGCTTTACAGAGGAGAAACAAAGCAGTTCTGTAGATCAAGGGACCAAGTCAAAAAAACACTGGTGTGATGTAGACAAGTTGTATCCTGCCCCTCCCACAGTGACCTCTCAGTTGTGGTCAGCCCACAAGTGAGCAGCCAACAGATCGCCCAAGCTTGTCTTCTTCCATCAGGAAAGGTCCCAGTCCCTCATACCATGGAGAAAGGAGAGGTCCTGGGACAGGGACGGGACATGGCACTGAAGGGCTCACACCCCTGCTGCAGTGCAATAAGGATCCCGAAGGCCAACTGCAGCTCATCGGTGGATGACGGAGCAGATCCTGCACCTCTACTGCCAGGCAGGCAAGGGCACACGGACAGGAGATGGGAACGGACCTCCGGCACCAGCTGCGCCCGTGGCAAAGAGCGTCTGGGGGCTCAGCTCTGCCCGAGTCCTCCCAATCACTCCATGCATGGCAGTGGTCACGTATGCATCCCTGGTCCTTTGAAGGTCTGCCAAGTTCAAGGTTGACCGAGTTCCCACATCAGTGGGACCTGGTGGGGAGCCCTGATGCCTCAGCACCGCAGAGTCAGACCTTAGTGAGGGGACACGAAGGGCAACGTGGAAACACATCCCAGCAAAACCAGCAACTATTGCTGACTTCTGATGCAAGCCACCACCGAGGACACCAGCACGGCTGAGCACCCCAGGTAAGAAATTTGGCGTTGCATTTCTATCAGCTCTTCGCTGTTGTTTGCCTCAGCTTTATTCAGACAATAAGTTATTTTTTTCTTAGTTATTCTACCCATTAAAGAGGAACTGCAGCAGAGTCGCTGTTTTCCTCACCACCCTACTGGGTGTAAACACAGCCCAAAAATGTCTTTCTTCACCAAAAGGCTGATTTTTTTTTTTCCACCATCTCTATTTCCTCTTTCACAAGCATCAGAGGAATGGGTTCTGTTTTGTGGTTTATTTGTTTGTGAGGGTTGGGTTGGTTTTTTAAGTCTAGAGAACTAACATGGCAATTTTAGTCCTCTAGATTGAATTGGGTTTTATGGACAAATAAATAAAGTTCACTCAAAAGTTTAAAACCTCTTACCCTAGTTCTCTTAACATCTACATATGGATTTTTTCACCTTTTTTTTATTTATAGCCAGTTGTAGGAAAAACGTTGATAAGAAAATAGTAAGTAAAAGGAAGTGTTTCACTGGAGCAACTATGAGAAAACTGCTGCTAGGAAGCTGTATTTTTACGGGCCTCCCTTTGCAGCTGTTATAGCCTGACTGGTGTCACACGTGCCCAAGCAAGGGAGACATTTTTAAGTAAAAGAGCTGCCTTTGCCTATAGTAAAAGCATCGAGGAAGGCAACACACCATCCTGCTTTGCAGGTCTGGCATGAACTGTTACAAACAGACAGCCAAGTATAAATCATTTAAATCTCACTTCCTGAAGCCTATCAATAGCACGCCTAACTAACGGGAACAGAGCAGTACCGTAATGAGTGCTGACTGCAAACTTAATAAATCCAGGGAGCAAAGCACCCTGCTGGGACAACTTGCCAGCCTGGCTCTTTCTGGAGTCTTATTAGCTCAGGGGCAGCATTGCACAGGGGCGTTTTTTCTGCTCCTGGACCCAGCTGGCCCATGCAAGCTGCCTGGGGCTCCTCTGCATCGCCCTCTTCTCTGCATCGCTCTCTGGGTGGCAGGGCTGCCCACGGGAAGGCAGCCTGCCCTCAGGCACACCCTGCAGACCGGCTTCAGCTTTGCATTGTAAATTAATTGCGCTGGTAATTGCAAGCTGAAGGGGAGATCTTCAGGCCTCTGCACACAAATGGGAAAGAGGAATTCTTCCAGGCAGCCACGGCAGGGGGAACGGCTGGATGAGCAACCGCAAGGCAGACGAGGGCCTGGAAAGAGAGATCCCATTCACGCGGAGCGCGGATTTGGCTGCCAGCTCCTGTTATTAGCACAGCTAACCAGAAACAGTAAAGATGCGAGGTTTCTCTTGCCAGACCTCGCCGGAGAGCTGTCCAAGCGCAGACGATATGGGGCTGACTCACTGCAAATGCGACTTTATCGCTTGGCTTGCGGCAGGAAGAAAGGAGAGAGGAGCTGGCCTCGGCAGAGGGGCCACAGGTACTTAGAAAAACCACGTCGAAGGTGGGTGAGACCGTAAGAACACGCACCCAGGTCCCTCTGACAACCACAGCACTTGCCAGGCAAGGTCAGTCCCTGCTTCGGTCATTTCCCACACCACTACAAGCGTTGTACCTGCTCTGTGCTACGAGCACTGAAGCGAGCTACAGCAGAGCTGACTACCTCACCCGCTCTTGACAGGCACTGAAGCTGCTACAGACAGACAGACAGCAGCGCTGGCAGGACAGAACCCTACCTTGTCACGGATGAGCCCATGGTAGAGGATGCTGTGCATGTCTCTGCAGAGTCGTTCCAAGCCGCCATACTTGGACCAGACATTCGGGTTGCTGGTGGACACCAAACCTTCCACTGTGGTCTTCAGGTTGCCTAGCAGCTTCCAATGCTCCTTTCTGCAGAGGAACACAAGAAGTTGCATCAGACAGACAGCAAGAGGAGCTTCACAACAGGACCATGGTATTGCACTCTCTCCAAGGAGATTCTGGTCAGGCTGAAACCTCTGGTGGCCCAGAAGCTAGCAAAGGTGAGCTAAAGGACTTTACACTTCCCTGTGGTCTCCCATGCGTGGTTTGTGGACAAGAGGCCGTATTGTAATGATTCTTGTGACGACTGGTAGCCATTACCGATGTGGTCTCAGGAGACAGCCAGAACAAAGACTGATGGCTCCTGCAATATACCACTTGCTTAGTACGGGCCAACCAGCAAAGCTGGGGGACATGTTTCCAGCCAGCCCCTTGCTCGCTTCATTCCCATGCTCTACCAGAGACTGTTCAGAGCAGCAGCCCGTCAGGAGTACAGCAGCTGTAAGGCAACGCATGATGTCCAGAACATCCAGCAGACACTGGCCACACTGCACCTGCATTTAGAGACTGGCACTCCCCAAGCAACGCGCACCCCATCGAGCACTCCAGCACCGTCAGGATGCAGAGATGCTCCACTCCAAGGTTGGTAACTCTTCATCTCCATCTCCACCTGTACAGCTGCTCTCTGACTCCTGAGCTGCTGTAGGCGCAAGCTGACTTTCTTGCAAAAGCATTCATCATGTTCTGGACAGAGATTAGCAAAGTGCAAACTGCAGGTGTACTCTGGAGTTTGCACACCATTTCTCATTGATATCACGCCCCTCGGCTATCCTGCATACAGCAAGAAATCACCATCATCCACCATAAAGCAGGAGTGACGGTGCAGAAAGGTAACACCATTTGCCTACGCAAAAGCAACTTTGGGGAAGGAAGCTTTGGATGACTTGAGGTCCCCACTCAAGCTGCTTGCCAGTGTTGCCAGAGGAACAGCAGCTGTCAGAAACATATATTCAGATAGAAGAACCAATCTCTCAGAAGCAACAGGAATGTTGCAAGGTATATTTGGGGGTGTAAATGCCAAAAAAATATGCCTCTGCAGGGCTTTTAACAAAAGCACCCGAGGTGACGGCTTAGAATGAAGGTCCAACCTTTCAGCTAGCGAGAAACAAGCCACAGTGTTTCAGCTGTTAATCCCTCCCACAGCCAAAACCAAACTGGATTTCCAAAGCAAAAGGAAAAAAAAAAGGAAAATAAATTTTAAATAAATAATGTTATTTAAAACTGCTCTCATTTTCATCCTTTGCAGATGAAAGTGTGGGCTGCACACTTTGGCAGCGCAGAGAAGGACACTAAAAAGTAACATAATCCCGGTATTTAAAACCAAGCTTTTCTTGCCAATATTCTCTTTCTGAGAATTGTTTGCTATTGCCAAACCAATGAAGTGAACAAGCAGATCATCAAATATTGGCTCTACTTCAAGCTCCCCATCCACTCCCTTTGTGAGGTCTCCCCAGGGAAGCCAACCCATCCCACCAGCAAAGCCTGTCACCCTGACAGCGCAGGAGCTCTAAACCAGAGCTGCAATGCATATGGAAGTATGTATATGTTCACGATGTACTTAGACTAACAAGCACAGTCAGGGCTTTATCTCAGTAGAGGCTGAAGAAGAAAGCATGGATATAAGTCAAAGGCAGCTTCCTGAAGGAGATCTGACTTGAGGAAGACACAGAAAACTGATCCAGCTCTTCTGAATTTATGGGTTTTTCCCATCCCTGCCCTGAGGGATGCAGATGCTCTTTGACCAGGGAACGGCGGTCAGAGCTTAGAGTGGCATTGCTGTTCTCTGGTCAAAGAGCATCTGCAGCCACTGAGCTCAAAACTTCACCAGCTCCTCCCCAAGACATTTCTAATGCTCAGAGTTAGGAAATGCAAGTGAAAGCTCAGCCACGCCGTTGATCTTCCAAGTCAGTGAGTCAGGGGAACTCCCTTCCATGTTATTTCATGCTATAAAAAGCAAGCGATGCACACAAGGATGTGGGGGTAGGACACAGAGAGCTGTGCCTTTCCAAATGAACTGTCTCATTAAAGGAGTTGTGCATCTCCCCAAAGGTAGGAAACCAGGATCCAACAGACTGGAGACACAGCTCCCTCCTAGCACAGAGAAACTAAGGTTAGGCAATCCTAGAACAAAATAACCTCAAAATGTTAAAACACTGAACTCAGAAACGCATAGGGAATGAGCACAATGAGCACAATGAAAGCACCTTTGCAGAGGTGATGCAGAAGCTACCAAAAGTGAATTAAAACCCTGTAAGACAGTAAGGATCCCATGGGACTTGTTGGCCCAAAGCAATGCACAGGTTGGATGCACAAGACCCTACTGATACCCAAACTCCAGCTGTTTCTGGGCTGGAACGTGGTAGATACTGGAAAGCATACAGTGACACAAGGTTGAAGAAATGAAGACCCATACAGCTGGCTGCAGGTGGCAGGGAAATCAAGAGAGCACTGCTAACCACATTTTGGCTTTGACCAGACTTGTGGGTTAACCCTGAATTAGCTGCAGAGTTTGCTCCCCTCCCATGGACAGAGCCTGAGCTTGGGCTGTCAGAAGGGATGGAAAAAGCCTGAGTCCCAGCTGCCCTCAAGTTCCCCGTTTCAGCAGGTGTTCACAGCAATATTAAGAAAGCTGCTTGTTTTTTTCCCCGAATAAAGAGAATTCTCCTTTGCTAGTGCTGAAGAAAGCCTGACATGGGGTAAGGCCAATTCATATCACATCATGAAAACACCCCAACTTACAGGAAGGGTAAGGTGAGCAACAGGACCCAGAGAGGTCACAGTACACGAGCAGAGCCTCCCCTGCAAGAACCACACATGCTTCTGCTCTTCTGCGCTAGCAGAGCCTGGTTCCTCCAGCCAAAAGGGCTGAGGGTGTTTGCACGGGCCATCGCTGGAGGAGCACTGGTGAGATCTCAGCTGCATCCCTCTCCTTCCTTAAAGACAACCTCTGATCCAGCCGCCAATTTTAACCACCAGCTCCACAAAATTGGCGCTGGGTCTCCTTGCTTTACCACCACAAACTCTATCTTCAGGCACAGCGACATTAACCCACTGTCAGGAACCGTCCCAGAACCTTTCGCACTGGAGTGATAAGACAGAATCCGGCCTTGAAGCAAGAAATGGCTTAATGCTGACGATGATGACAACGACAGGGAAACACTGCTCGCTCTCCCAAGCCTTCTCAGTCCCTCCAGGCCAGCGAGGGTAGGAACTTCTCTTGGTCCAAGTCAGCAAAGGTGGCTCACAGCAGACGCAGGAAGCCGTGCTGCTGGCTCAGGTGAACTTCTTCATTTAAAATAAAACCAAACCCTAGTTACTTTCCAAAACAGAATCACACAGGTAACATGGGTAGCTAGTATTCGAACAAACAAAAAAAAAGCTCATCTTTCTCGCAGACAAAACCTGCCGAGTGTCTCCCGATGCTCTGCAGGAGGCATCTAGCAATGGCTGTTTGAACCCTGTCCTCTACCTGGAGGAGTCTCTCGATCCTTCTTAGCACACTAAAGAGGTCGGGCTGAGGATGCTGAGGTCGTGCAGGAACTTCTGCCAGATCTCCAAGGACATTCCCATGCTGGCTGTTGGTTCCTCCTGCAGATCCCAAAGGCCCCGTGTAACCCACCGCTGCGCACAGCCTGCTCCCGCCGCACCATCCCCAGGTCTCCCAGACAACCAGCAGCCCCTTCCCTGGGCTCCCCCGCCTGCTCCTCCAGCAGGCTCGATACAGCTGGGAAAAGGGATTAAAAGAAAGGCAGGCTTCATGTAATTCATCCGCAGCCATGGGGAGTGGCTGACAAGGCAGAGGAAGCCAGAAGAGCTCTGCCAGCCAGGCAGGTCAGCCCTGCAGCGCCCGGGCAGGGAGAGCCAAGCAGCCTGCCTGGGAAACCAAAATGCAGGCTGGCTTGCACCAGTAGTAAAAGCTTGCACCTGGTATAAAATGGGGGGCACAACCACAAAAAGCTCCCCCAGCAAACACAGCCCAGAGCTGCTGCTTGCTGGAGCACTCTTGCTCTGCACTGGCAAAGGATGAGGAAAGAAAATAGGGATTAAAGGTGTTTTTCAGCCTTCTCCCAGCATGGCAGATACTTTTACCTGCTCATCCTGGCAAAGCCTCCCGCCAGCAGATGACCACAACCTGTTGACCCAGGATTACTGTCCATCGGGCTTCAATCTGCACAGGACCTGCCTGTGACAAGCACGCAAGCAGCCAGAGGCAGAGCAGACCCCCACGGCAGCCCACCTCCCTGGGACCAGCCGCTCACCTTCCTCCATCGCTCCCAGCACAGGGACCCTCTCCTCTGGCCCTGCCATCCCTGGGGCCCTTGCCGGTGCCGGAGCCGAAGGCGGCAGCTCTTCGCTAACCTGCGTGGCTGACCAACGGCCCCTCTGCTCCCCCCGGGACCGCTGTGTCCTCCACACCACGCGCCCGCTGCTCCGAGGCACCGAGAGCCCTGCTCTCTGCCCGGCAGAAGGAGAGCACTAACCTTCCTGCCGTGCCTCAGCGGACATCAGCATTACAGACTCTGCTCCCCGATGCATTTCGGACCTGCTGCTTAGGAGGAGAGACAGCAAAACCCAGCACGAGATCCTCATTCTCCTCTCCTGCACCGGCAGAAGGATGGACTTCAGCCAAAGAACTTTTGCTTCTGCGTTTCCCGTGATCCATGGGAAGATGGATCCGGCGACCTCTATCCTATCGCTATCAGTCACGACCACAGCCTACAGCGAAATGGCACCTCACTGGGAATTAAAATGCTAAACCATTTGCACAAAGGACAATGTAGCTGTGCAAGATCCATGCCAGGACCCTCCCCAGTGCATCACTGACAGCCAGGAGAACAAGCAGGCCCTCTCGTGTGCCAGCACCGAAGGGGATGATGCCCTCCTTGTCCCTGGGGGAGTGCCGGGGTGGCACCACGTCAGCTCTATTAGTCACACAATGGTAGAGTCTGGTAGTGCAGGAAAGGCACAGTGCAAAGGCAAGAAAATGCACAAAGATGATTCTGGAAAGAAAAAGAAGTGAATGCAGTCAATTCCTTTTGCCTTTCTGAGCCTGCTGGTCTGAAGCATTAGCTAAAGAGGGAGAATAGCTTGAACCGTGCAAACCAAAAGGCACCCCACACCTGCACTATAGCTTTAAAAGCACCGGCAGCATTTTCCCGGCTGATATTGCTAGCAGGAACAGAGCAGCCAGCTAGCTGAGCCCCTCAGATATGGAATGCTTCTTTCCCATATCAAGTTGCAGCTGCTCCCTCCTCCCCAGCCAACACTCTCGTTTCCACCCAACAGCCACCCTGCACTTCAGCACCAGGGCAAAAACGAAGCACGAAGCAAAGGCTGAAGACATGCAAAAAACTGAATAGGACTCATCACCAAAACACCTCCAGGGAACAACTGCTGCTGCTTTTATAAATGCTAACAAGAAAAAAACATGCCTAAAAGCATAAAGGAAGACCACGCAGGCGAAGCCACCGCAGCACGGCCATTCTCACCGCCAGCCACGTGCAGGCGCAGGGCCTCGCCTTCAGAAACGAGGAGAAGCTGACGGTTTCCTCCTAGCACCTAGAAGGGGCGACGCAGCCGACTGCCAGGAGGGTACGGAGACACGATCCAAAAGCAGCCAAGCTGCAGAGCCACCGGAATGGCAGCGTGGCCTCGGGACGGGATGGTTTCGCCCTTCAGCACAAGGCGGGCGAAGCGGAGGCTTGGCAGCTGCTGTCTCGGCCAAGGCCGATGGAGGGTTGCCGTCTCCACCATAGCGAGGACAGAGCGTGGGGGACCGAGGGCACACGGCTGTGGCCCTCACCGCCCCTCCAGCGGCCAAGACGCGTGCCCAGGGCAGGGAGCATGAGCGACGCGCTGGCCCCGGGTGGGTGACGGCGGCCACGCGGTGCTCCAACAGCCCAGCTCACCCTGTGCTTCCACCCCACGAGGGACCGAAGCGGGGGCAGCCGGCAGGCTCTGCAAGCGCCGATCCCCACCCGGCGCCGGGGGCTGGGGGGGGAGGGGTTTGTTTCCTCCCAGACCGTCCCCAGGTACCCCCCCTCATCTGGGCCGGGGTGCGCGCACACCCACTCCCACGCACGCCCACGCAGCACACGAGCCCCCCCAGACACCCCCAGCCACCAAGCGCACGCTAGCAACTGCTGCCACCCGTGTTTCTCGCACGCGCATCCCGTGCTCCCCGCCGCGTCCCCGGTAACCTCCACGCGCACCCTGTTCCCCCACGCGCGCACCCCCCCCCCCGCGCTCACACACACGACCCTACCCCCCCCGCGTGTCCTGCCCCCGGCGCCAGCGCACCCGGCGTGCCCCTCAGCGCCCACACGCTCCCCCGCGCCCCCGGCACGGGCACAGCCGCAGAGCAGCGTGGCCTGCCCACCCCCGCCATGTCATGCCTCCCACGCGTGCCCACGCAGGCCCTGTCCCGCCGCAC
>JAVJGG010000085.1:31284149-31350953 GCA_035590195.1 Aviceda cuculoides
CGCGCCGGGGGGGGCGGAATGCGAGGCTGGCTGCGGGGGCCTGTGGGCCCGTCGTGACGGGGACGGGAGGCGAGGCCCGGCTGCGGCCCCGGGAGCAGCGGGGCTCCCAGGGGCCTTGGCCCGCGGGGTCGCCGTCCCTGGCGAGGGAGCAGCCGGGTCCAGCGGGGTGGGTCCCCTTTGTTCCGTCTGGGTGTCCGGAGCAGGCCGAAGAGCGGGGCGCTGCGTGCGTTTGGCGCCGGTCAGGCCCACGGTGCCCGGGCCCTTTGCTGGGTGGCCCTCGGGGAGCGTCCCAGGGCCTCGCCTGGCACTCATAATTGTAGGGGCGGGGGTGGTTAAGTTGCCGCTCAGCTGGCCTTGCTTTTTGTTTTTTCCTTCCCAGGTTCAGAAGTCGGTAATGGCAAGTCTCCTTTGTAACCCCTTTGCAATACTTTACCAGTCAGATCAAGCGTGATGTCGTCTCTACCACGTAGTTTCCTGTGGCTATCTACCCCTTTCTCCCCTGTCCTCCCGTTGGTTGTGTGTGTTAGGAAGTTGCACAGCCTCATTACAGATCTGCAGAACTGTGTGTCTCTTGAGTGTATCTGTGAAGCTGACATCTATGCTATCCATATTTCGGAGAGGTATCTCAGAGTAGTTCTGCTCTGGCCCTATGCATTGAGTCCCCTTAACAGTTGGGGACACATTTGGTGTGTTCCTGGAGTGCATCTTCCCGTTTAGTTTTATCCAAAAAACAACAAAAAAAAATTATTTTGTACACTCTAAGACTGCTCTGTGATGCTACCAGAGCACAGTAGATACGTACTATCAGGAGACTTGCTTCAAAAAACAAAATCGGGACATGAACTAGAATGTTAACGGTAGACTCTGCCTTTGTGGACCACCTTGAAATAAGAGGATTTGTACAATTTTTCCTTCTGTAAATAATCCAGTGGACTACTTTGTTTTGGCAATGGAGATAATTTGTGAAATGATAGTTAGAGTTTGAATGTGGAGTAGCGTTACAGCATTCATCTAATTCTATAAATCTGTTTTTACTTATTATATAGCACACTGAATCTTTGTTTCCAAGGTTACTGAGATTAATAGTTACTGATTCTGAGCAGCTAGTTGTATTTTCATATATTCTAATGTTTCTTGGCCAAGTTAACCTTTGGTTAGACACTATGACATGTCCTGGACATTGACTAATAGCAGATTGCAAAGGACTGTTGTGATGTCATGGTGACTTTCTGTTTAAGAAGCTGTTGTGAGTGGGTGTGTCTTGGCTAACAAATGCATAAAGTCCCAGATATCCTTTGTTTCCCCAAATAAGAGAATAGCTGAAATTTAAGTTCTTTTGTTTAAAAACTTGTAACCCTGTGTGCAGCAACAGCTAACTTGCAAAAATGGTATTTAAGATGGAGCAGATGAACTGTGAAGCAAGGATCCATGCTTTCTGACCATGGTGGGTTTGTGTCACTGGTAGATAGGAATGGAAGCAGCTGTTACACAGAATTACATATTCTGCTCTAATAGTTTTGGATGTTTTAGTTTTTGTTGAACATCACTTTATTAGTGGTGCTACGTTCAAATAGTGCTCCTGGTTGAGTACTGCTGTTGGCAGTGACCGTTTCTGCTGTTTTGGAGCTGTATACCATTTTGAAGTGGCTTTGGTTTCCTTTGTCGTATAAAAAGGATAATTTGGTAATCCTTGCTCCAGGGATGATCCCTTTGGTAAAGAGTCTATAGAAATCAAACCCTCAGTGACCTGTATCAGTATTCCTTATCCTAATAGATTTTTTTCTGAATATTCAATCATTTTTGCAGCAAAGTAAGCTGATTTTTTCTTAGATTTACTTCAGCAGGATACAGAACATTGGATAAGAATGTTGTGATTTTGGTGGTTGTTTGGTTGGGTTTTTTTTACGCTGTTTCCTCTGTTCTACCCTGTCCAAGTCCATTTGAACTCTATTAAATAAACACAGTAACCCCGTTCACATCTCTCTCTGACTCAAAAAATGATTCCACATGTTTGTGGTACCTCTCTGTTGAAAACACATTGTTTTTGTTAGTTGTGCTCCCATGATCTAGATGCAATAAACATAATTTGACATTTTTCCTTTATGGTGTTTTCATAAACAAGCTACCAGTCAAATAAAAGCATGCCACATCTTATCTCCTGAGCCAGCTACCAGATCAGTGGAGGAAAGCAAACTAGTGTGGCATGATTTGAACTTGACAGACCTGCCGTTCACTTTTCATCAGTTTGTTGTCTTACACGTATTTTTAAACCAATTAATAATTTGTTCAATATTGTTTCCCTGGATAATAGATAAGATGATTGCTTTGGATTGCCAATACCTGAGGAGAGAAGTTGTGCTTCCTTTTTTCCCCGTCATCTCAACCTCAGTGAACATGTAAAGATAACTGATAGGCTGAGTTCTCTCTGTGTGATTTTTCTTAAGTAATTTAGGATGGAAGAACTAAGGCATGATTGACATTTTGTTTGGAATCTGCAAAGTCTGGGAGTGAGATGGGGTTAGCTTTTCTTTAATGGTATACAAAAATGAATGGAGTTACTAAATTTAAAATTTAGTGCTGGGCTAAATGCCATGATCTTTCAAGCCTCTTGGATTTTCTGGATGTATGCAACTGCTTCTCTTTTGCTAGGGCATTATATTACAAATAAGTACTGTAAGAATAACAGGGACTGGATGTTTTATAGCGATAATATTTCTGGAACCATAACTTGTACATGCTGGCTTTGCAAGATTAACTGGTCTGTTTCCTGTGACTTCAAGCTGCTAGGGTTTTTTCTTCAGAACTAGAATATGTCTGCAGTATGTCAGTTTTTTCTTTTTATTTTCTTCTTACAGATGATATAATTAAACTGAACAAGAAAGAAGAGAGAAAGCAATATTCGCCCAAAATGAAAAGAGGGCTTCAACAGAATCGAACTCGACAGTTCAGGACACCAAGCACCAAGTGGGGAATCCAACAGCAGAAAGGTGTGTATGCTGAACATAATTTGGATTGTGCAGTGTCTTTTTTGAGCTGAAATGTAACCTCATGAAATGTAAGGATTGACATGGTCAATTCGGGTGTCTTTCAAATAGTGTCACGTGCAGGTTTGATTATAATTCAGTTTTGTGATTTATTTATGTTTGGTTTTGTTTCTGCTATGGTATGAGAAGGTAATTGATGTGTTTGGCCAACAAGGAACTTAGATGCTTGAGGGACTCTATTTGACTCATGGAAGGATTGGCTTTCTTTCTCATTTTTTTTAAGTTTATTTTAACTTTAGAAATTGTGTTGATACGTTGTCCCTTCTCAGAGATGGATAGAAAGAGTGCTTATGCCAAAGCCTATATATTAGGAAATGTGGAGGCCTTGCTAGAGCTCAGAGCTTTGTGCAAATATCTGTTAGGTAGAATTCTCCTAGTAGGCCTCCCCAAAATAGTTGTTACTGCAGACTGTAATGCTGGCTCTGGGATATATAAATGGATATTGCAGAGCATCCAAGTCATCTTTTCTTGTTAAGAGCTTGGTATGCAAAGGAAGTACCATGTCAGCCTCCTTAAGACAATTTTTTTACAGTGGAATACAAAAGGGGAAAAAAATCATATAGGCAGGTAGTGAAGAGAAGTGCACAGTAACAGCTTTAGTGTAGATTCCCTGAGTAACTGTCAGGGGTTTTTTGATAAACAAGAGTCATATTCTAAAGTGATTCCCAGGTTTTAGTCTAGTTCATGGCCAGCACCTGTATGAAGTATAGACTGGTTTTGCTTACATTTAATTTTGAAAAGTACCTCTTTAGTGCTGAATGATCAAAATATGGAAAAATACCGTCTAATCAGACAGCCTACCACCTCAATAGAAGGTAATTATGTGTTTAAGTTAATATATGCAATTTCTTGTTTAGTAGCATTCATTTAAAACAAATACACATCTGTATTGTGTATTCTCTGTGATCCCCATTTTATCTTTGTCTTCCTTAATGTTTGTTGTAGCAGCAGCTTGTCATTAGCATCTTAGACACAAATGTCTTTGGGGATCAGCAGAATGATGTGTTGCTCAGGGCTCAGAGGAGTTTTGCTTTTTATACAGGCCAACATGGTGGTGTTACTTGTGCATTGACGGTGCAGGAAAATGCATCAGCCCAAGTGTAAGAATATTTGTGTAGGTGAAGAGTAAGTGAATTTAAGTTGTAGATTATTGAACATGCAGGCTTCTATTTACGACCGCTGTTGTCAAATGCAATTGTTTATGATCTAACGGGCACAAAAGAAGCAAGTATTAGATTTTAGAATTTTAGGAGGAGCTTGAGCTGCAAACATAAAACTCTAAATACAATCATCTTGGCAGTTACTTTTCTCTCTTGGAACCTTCCCTCCTTGTCTGCCCTTGTTCTAGGAAAAAAAGCAAACATTTTTTGCAAAATTGCCAGACTCATGACATGTTGAAATGTTGTGAATAGCTTTAACTGCTCCCTCCTATACAGCTCCGCACATTTTCTCCCATTGAAAGCAAACCTCTTCTATATTGTTTTTTGAGCAGAAGGTATTGTTAAATAGTTCTGACCATTCTAGTTATTAGTAGCTTATGACCAATAGATTTATTGCTGCTCTGTTGCCATTGAAGTTATTCTGATAAGTAGCAAATCCTCTATTGTTTGTGGACAGCTACAGAAACCACAAATGATCAACAGCATTCAATTCCTTGTGGTTTTAGAACTGGCTGCCAAACTCTCTGGAAAGAAGCGAGGAACTTGAGCTGGGACTCTTTTCAGCCTTTTGGGGGGAGAAACGGAGAGAAGAACATTGTTAATTTAAATAAAAGTTGTCCTTGGTGATACACAGAATGCAACTGCACAAAACCCTGTACAGACTGAGCTAACTTTGAGGCTGTCATTTATTTGAGCAGAGGTTGGTCCAGAGAGATCATGAGGCCCCTTTCAGCCTAAGTAACCCTGTTTCTCAGCTTTTGTATTTGAAAAGAAGAGCATTTGCTAACCATCCACAAAATGTAGTACATAGCAGTTTCTCCATGGCAAATTTATCTAAGCTGGGTTCTGATTGATGGTTTACCTCATGTGATGGCTCCTGTCTCATGAAGAAGCGCAGATTTATTATCAACGCTATCAAGTCAGATATGTCAAAACTAGATGTGTCTGTTGCTGTAGGGCTGACTCCTTAGTCTTAAATGTATCTTCCAGTCTGAGGTTCTAGAGGGGATGATACTTGGGGATAAAACTGAAGCATGGTCTGTATTCATAGCGTGAAGCTAAATGGCTCCAGACAGGGTTAACCAAACCCTTGTAACTGGAGATTTGAGATGTTTATACTACCGACCTCAGATTTACAAGCCTTTTATATTCAGAGGCTGCTTTCAATTCTCATTTTTCTCCAGACTGCCATGCAGACTTCTAATTGAAAACACTTTCTAATGCGATGTAATTCATATGCTGTTTTAAGATGGTTTTGTGGGCCAATTACTATGTTCTTTTTTCTTAAGTCATGTCTTGGGAACCACTGATCTAAATAAATAAGCTTTGAAGTTGCTCTTTTTCTTTTCTTTAAATTAAACTGGTAATTTAAAGTTTGCTGAATGGGTAGGGAGCTGAGTTTTTTTTGTTTGGTTTTGGTTTTGTAGTATTAAGCACTTGATGAAGTTCCATTTCAGAGTGTTTTGGTTGTTTTCTATGCCAGAATGACTCTAGGTTGTCCCTGTAGACATGTCAAATAACAGATTTTCAACAGAAATTAATGCATTGAACTAGAGCAAAACTGATCTATATGAGAAGCTGGTCATTGTTGTGCTAGGGCTTGGGCCAGACCTACTAAAATAACTGAATGACCAAATTGTCTTCAAGTGTAGTGATAGCTTCTGCTCTAAGGCTTGAAGTGTGCAGCCAAATAACTTGAGTTGCGTGCATAGTATCTTAAAGCAATAAGCTTTTTATTTTAATAAGATTGTTGAACTCCTCATGCTTGTTGCAGGTTATGGTAAAAATCGTTTGGGACGCAGAAAGAAGATAGCAGGGAAGAAGCGTTCTTACGGAGTTATAACTGGCTTGGCAGCCAAGAAAGCAATGGGTTCACGCAAAGGAATTAGTCCTCTGAACAGACAGCCGCTTAGCGAGAAGGTAATTAATGCAATTCTAGTGGTTCATGTAAGAACAGATTAAAAAAATGAAGCACAATGGCTTCAGAACAGTGCTAATGAAATATAAAATGGAGACACCTGGTACAGCCTTTTATTAAATTGGGGATGTGTTGGCTGAGCTCTTGTTTGTTTTGAGGGAGGTGATTAATGACTAGGTTTGAAAGTGTTTTGACGTTTAATTGGGTTGCAAGTCATGAAAATTGAAGTACAGAAGTATATTCTGTGCAAGTATGGAGGTAGTTGCTACATTTTTACAAGAAAAGCTCACTTTTTAGGATTTCTTGTCTTTGCATTGCTTTGTTACAAACTAATGATTCAGCCAACATGCAGGTGTTAAGCATGTGCCCGTTACCAAAAGGGAAGTTTTTGCAAAACACTGAACTCCATCAGTAGGCTCCCTCTTCTGTGCTCCTCCAATGCAACGTTGCCTGCTCCATCTCATTCAGTATTGTGGAATGAGGATTGCTTTTGGATTTGTGAAGAAATGGAAATTGAAGGAAAAGTGTTTGTGTATATACAGTATACATATATGCTATATGTAGTTACTGTTTTTTAAGAACACACAGCGGAATTACCCAGTTTTGAAAAAGAAAACAAACCTGCAGAGACAATCTGAAATGCAGAGAAAACAAGCTCCAGCCCTCAGGAGGCCTGCCCCGCTAAACAGAAGGTAAAATACCCAGTCTGCTTTCTGAACTCTTCTTGACAACTTTCCATAGTGAGTCTTGTTTGACAGGACTGAGTCCAAGAGAAAACGGTAGGTGCTAGCAGTAGTAATACGGTCAAGACTACCATGTGTAAGAAGTTCTACAAATCTGGAAGCCGAGCATGGGACAAAAGTGGTCTTGATACAAAGCCAGATATTTATTAACGTGTAGAGCACTCGGGAAGTACCTCTATTTGTGAATGCCTAGTATTTTGCCGCCTTTTAAATCATGGGCAGCCTATATGGAAGTGGCCAACATGAATTTCAGTAGCTTTGAAGTGACAATGGTGATTTAGTGAACTTTCTAAATAAAATGCCTTTGTGGAAGCTGGTGCCATCTTCAGTTTTATGGAAGCTATTGCATGTTTTATTTGTGCTGGAATTAACATTTCTTATAAACTGCATCTTAACTGATCTTAATGATGAAAATTTTCACTATGTGACTCTATTGCAGAAACTGTAAACTAACTTTCTTTATACATATCAAGACTGCTCCTTTTTTTTTTTTCCATCTAATCAGCAATGTTTAAAGTGCTGGAGGATACTGAGCAGGTAAAAAGCAGAGTTAGTAATCATACTGTCCTGTGACGTAGGAGTGCTAGGCTTCTATGTAAAAGCAGTGATTTCTCTATTTATGAGTAATGTGTTGGGCATTTTCATAGTGGTCTCTCTAAGATGTTATCTGTGAAGCCTTTGATAGCTATATTTTAATGAATATTACAGGAATAGCATGCCGTCCACTTTTGCCAGAATTGGAAACAAACTAAATCAGCAGAAGGACACTCGTCAAGCAACTTTCCTGTTTAGGAGGGGCCTGAAGGTAATAAAAATTACTGAAAACAACAACAAAATTGTGACGCAGGTTTTAAGCTAACCTATAACACTGACATTAATGAATCAACTTCAAATATCAGATTTCAGTAGAAACCTGAGGTCGACTGGGAGATAGGTATGGGTTCTTCTAGGGAAATGTACTTGTCCTCTTCAGTTACTGTAGCCCATTGAGTCTTGCTTCCTATTCCAGTGTAGCTGGACTGTTCAGAAGGGCATGGAATTTGTCAGAGTGTTTTAGGGTAGTTGCAAAGTGCAGCTTTTAAAAGTTGCCATCAGATGAAGGATAGATCAGAAACATTTTAGAATCTGATTATGGTTTGGGTTTAGGGGTTTGGGGGTTTTTTTCTTTGGTTTTTTTTTTAGCTATTTTGGGGTTATTTATTTTAGTTATCCAAATTATTATTTTAGTTACTTAAGGATTTTTTTTAGTTGTTATGAGTAAGACCAAGAGAATAGAGAATGTGCAGTGAATGATAGTGGTGTTCTCTGTTTTCATTTTTGGCCTCATTCTACATCTGCTGTCATTGTGCCTGTAAGTAGTTGCTGTGTTCCATCCACATTGATTGCAGGATTACAGACAAGATCAGGAGGAAGAATAGCAAAACCAAGGTCCTTGGAAATAGCAGTGGGCCTTACATAATATCCAATATGCCACTATGTTAACATTGATCAGATTAGGAACTAGCCAGGTTTTTCTTGCTGGCCTGGTAACATTTTGGTGTATCTTGGTAAAACATATGTTTGCTGACATAGTCCTCAAAAATAGTGTTTCCATCTCTATTGGTTAAAGTACTGTCATTGATGATTTTGTTTAAATCATTTTGTGTTCTTAAAGTAATTTATTTGCAATGTCTTACAACACTAATAGGATAGTTAACTTTGAAGTCCCTCTGAAAGTACAATCCTGTTTGTGCAGAGTGTACAAACAGCGTTAAACTTCTATTCTTGAACTGCTGTGTTTCTGGGTGCTATGGTGGGAACTGAAACAGTATTCAAATCCAGTGTCTGTATTGATGCATTTTCAGGTGCAGGCCCAGGTGCAGTCAACAGATGATCTTGATAATCAGACAGTAAAGAGAACTCGTCAGTAAGTATTTAATTTGGAAAACTGCAGTTTGGTTACTTGTATGAGTATCGTTTTACTTCTGGCTTCCTGGCTATGATAACTGAAAGTGGGTTTTTTTTCCCTGTAGGCATATCAACTGAGTGACAGTGAGTGATCCTCCCCCTATTCTCACTTATTTCCTAAATTATCTTCTAATTTAACCAGGAGAAGTTTGTTTGCATAAGACACTTGCAGGAATGAGGGGAAGGGTGGTAGCTTCAGAGGATCAGACTAATCTCTACCACTCATGAATACTGCATAGACTGGAAGAAAAATTCAAATGTCAGTGTTCTCCTGAGCTCTTGATGTAATTTCCATTTTATTTAATACACATACAAATCTGTGAAGCAGTTTGGAAATAGGCAAGGCAGGTCACAAGGTGGACACTTGGCTCTCCCCCCACGTATTCTTCCCATACCATTCTGTGCCTGCTGGGCTCTTTGCAACTTGTTTGTTGGTAACACAGCAGGCCTAGTAAGCAGCATATGCTGCAGACCTGCAGTCTGTCACCTCTTCGATTTGCTCTGAGGACCATTTTGACCCCATCTGTGGCAAGGAAGCCGAACATTTTAAAAAAGTCAACATTTCAGTCAGTGCTATAGTTCTGGTATACCTTGCCAGCATGTGATCTAGCGCTCCCCTGAATAGGTTTAGATAATGTAAAAGATACAAGACTCAGTGGCCAAGCTTCTCATAGGTTGTTTGCGTGTGGTCTTTGTACTGGCCTATATTCCGAAAGCTTGTACATTCTTTACTAGCCAGTGTTTTGGACTCACATTTAAAGGTACTCTGACTGAAATTTCTGCAACATTTTTGTGAGTGATTTCTGTGTTTTCAAACTAGATGGCGAACTTCTACCACAAGTGGAGGAATTTTGACTGTATCCATTGACAACCCAGGAGCAATCATAACCCCAATGTGAGTTTTCAAAAAAGTTCTGAAATGTTCTAAACATAGCTGAAATCACTGTTCTGAGCCATTTAGTAAGTTCCTTGCAGGTAGTATTTCAGATTACCTCAATGTCACAGCTCCTTGTGAAGACTTTTAAATCTGGCCCCTTTCTGAGTGTTTCTGAGCTGTGTTTAAATAATACCACATCTGGTTTTCTCAAGGCATCTCCAGGTTAGGAGCTTGCTGTGCTGTGTGGAGTTCAAGAGTGGTGGGCTGGTAGATTTTCACCTTATCTGCCTCTTCCAAATCGGACCATATTGCAGTTGTTTTCCTCCCCTATCTGAATGAAAATGAATGAGCATCTAGTTGATGAGTGATGGTAATTGTTCCTCCCTGATTCATAAAGATACTGCTAGAGTTGTGCTTAAAGAAGGCATTGCCGTATTTGTCTTTAGGAAGTTGATGATACCGTTGTTTCATAAGGTGTTTTATTTTAAAAATCTCCTTGAGTAGCCTTTTTCATTAGTAGCATTTTATCTGTAAGGAAGACTGTACCAATTTCTATTTTTTTTTTGTAATTATTGGAATAATTAACCACAAATTATGCATTTATCAGTAAGATTGAGAGATAAAAGATAAGATTGATTCCTGTCAGGACACTTGCTGTCTGATAACAATAACAAATACTACCCTTTTATAGTTTTGCCTGACTTTTACCTTGAATTTGTGCCCCCCAGCTATTCAGTGAACCTGATCAAATGGCTTGCTGAAAAGTTCATACCTCTATCAGCATTAGGGCTTTATTGCATAAAACACATATTCACTGTGTCCTTTGTAACATACTTCTTTCACAGTTCCCAGAAATTACGATTAACTCGTACTCCTGTGCCACCATTTCTCATGAAGAGGGACCAATCTGAAGAGAAGAAGATTCCCAAAGGGGTTCCATTGCAGTTTGATATTAATAGTGTTGGAAAACAGGTAAATGCAGTTTCCTTCGTTAACTGTGGAAGTAGTTTCAAGACAGATAAAAGTCAGTGAGCCAGGCACTTTCCTCCTAGACTCACTAGTGACAGAAAAAGGGAACTGGTGACTACTTCTTGTTTCCACTTCCAGTTCTTCCACTAACTTGCTATGTAACTTCAAGCAAGTAACTAAACTTACTGTTCCTGTTCCTCTAGTTCATGTCTTGAATGCCCACATGCTTTAAATGGGATTTAAAATGTTGAATATTTCTTAAAGCCTTGTGGTGTTCCTGCTGTGCTTGAATTGGCAACTGTGCATAATTCAGGGATGAGCTTCTTTCAGATGTGTAGCCTGCATGGAACCTTGACAGCTGAATTTATAGTGCAACTTTTGCTATGCATCTAGGGAAAAAAAACCCAACAAATGTGATGGTGTAAAGGCTTGAAAGATGAGCAATTTTTCGCAAGTTTCATGAAGACAGGTGATGTGGTGCAGGAATATTAGTGCTGTCATTGAAGGAATTCTTACAGGGTGACAGTTAGGTGGCTGTTCTTGTAATGAGCTCCATACTGCCGGCTGTAGAAAACTACATGGGATCAGTGCATTGATCTGGATTTGTTCCTTCCATGAATAAGCAGTTTGTCAAAAATAGTCTACTACTATATCGTAAAAGTAATTGAACTTTTGGACCCCAGTCTACTTCCTCAACTGGATGGACTTGAAAGCAACCTGCATTTACACAGTTAAAATGCTGCATTTGTTGAAGTTGCATAGAGTCTGTGTGGGGAAACGAGTGTAGTGAAAGTTCCCTTTTTTCAGTCCGTCTGTCCTCAGTTTAATTTGTGGTGTTTTGAGTGGACTTTCAGTCTTGACATTAATGTACCATGTGTTCTTAATGAATTCTGAGAAATGCAAGCTCTTGATGTATAGTCCAATCTGATTTTTAAATGGTGGGGGAAATTATGAAATCAAATTAAGCCTTTTTTTTTTTTTTAAATCTAAGGCAATTAAGAAGTCATGTGATGATACAAAATGAGGAAAAAATTATTCTTGTCTCCATTACTTTGATTAAATTAACCTAACATCTTTTACATTTGTGGTGAAATGACTTTATTTTTCAGACAGGGATGACATTGAACGAGCGTTTTGGGATCCTGAAGGAACAAAGAACAGCTCTGTCTCAGAACAAAGGAAGCCGTTTTGTAACAGTGGGCTAACCTGACAGATGGACTTGAGCACTGATCCCACCTACCTAAGAAACTGAGATAAAAGTGGGCAGAAGAATACAGCATACATCACTGAAATTCTCCAGAATTCTTACTAAGATGGTGGCAGAGCTATCTATCTTTATTACTTCTACTTTGAATGGTAAAAGACATGATGCCCTGAAGGAGGGGAAGGTGGGGAAACTGATCCGCTGGAGTGGCACCATCACCTGGTTGGAAAAGATTCTGTTGCCCAGCTGATGACAAACACTGATTTTGGTTCATCTTGCAACCAAAACAAACATGAATTTTAAAAGTTGGGGGTTTTGTTTGTTTGTTTAGGAGTGTTCAGTATCTGTTTTTTGACCCCTTTGTTATAGTAAAGATTGTGTGTTTCATTACAAACCCCATTTTAGGGTTTTTTAGGGACTGCCTATGAACTTACCTTTGGACTGCAGTTTGGCACCGAGCCTCAGTCCATGAATACTTTGTTAGTGATGTAGCGGCATTTTTCATGGGAGCATTGATTGTACTTCTTTGTGCTTTTGAAGTTCAATTTTTTTCCTTTCCTGAAAACTAAATGTTTTGCATCCTCACTTTCACGAATAAAGCTGTTAGCCGAGACCCAAAATAAGTAACTGGGATGGAGACTGTTCTACTCTTACCCTTAAAAGTGGTCCAGATCATATTGGAGGAATACTGCACAGGCAGTATGAGAGTAATTTATGTTGCAAATAGCTCAAGTTCATTATCCTCCTCTGTAAATGGAGTATGTCTGTCTCCTATTTTTCTTAAACTTTTGCTTTCTATTTCTTTTTGTAAGTTTTTTCACAAACTTAATGCAATAACTTTACATTTTTTAAATAATTTCATAGGAATAAATACAATAGTTCACGAGAAAGTCAACGGTATGGTAGAGTTCCTTACCCTCCCAGACATAAGATTCTCATCTTGCATACCTTGCCCCAGAGGGTTTTCTCTGGCTCTTAAAAATAGCCAGAGGCAAGCAGTCTAAAGGCACTTGTTTGTATATACCAAAGAGAGGTAAGATGTGAAAGCTGATCAGAAGTGGTCAGGCATCTTGAAATTGGCTGAAACTGGGGAGTGTTGCTGGAAGAAAGCCCTCAGTTTGCCAGCATGTGTAAGGCATAAAGCAGCAGGAGCAAGCTTGCTTTAAACTTAGCTTTGTGCATCAGAATCTGCAGGATGGTAACAACTGGGGCATCCTCAATCTGAATTTATAAGATCCCTAAAATTGAGGCACCTGTTCAGAATTGCTTCCAGACCAGGAACTGATGAATTTAACACTGTTCTATAGCAATGAGATTTAGGTACAGTCAGGTAAAAGAATGATTGGCTTGCTGCATCCAGAGATGTTTATGGTATTTGAAATGGGTTTAATTCCTTTTTTTGTTCTTGAAGAATTTACATTTGACTTCTTACAGAGTTGGTTTCTTTGCATTTTTATCTCAAATTACAAGTCATCTAGCATTTAACGGGAACTTCAACATTGAAGAGCATTTGACAGTAGAAGGGCTTTTGTTTGTATAGCAGTTTTAAAGTCAGGGTGTATCCTGATGCTATATAGTACTTAAACCCTTATTTTTAATGTTGAATATATACCTTAGCAGAAGCAAACTAAATGTTATGATGTTAAGGGTTTTTTTCTTAATTACTAGTAGGAAATTTTTTTTGGAGAAAATATCCCACTGTTAGAATTTGAGTAGGTAAAGTGTTGCCAGTCATCCTGTTTCAGTGTATACATTTTCCATGTGCCAGGATGCAACAAAAAAATTCTTTTGCATCAACATAGATGCAAAACATTGATGCAATGCATCAAAAAATGCTAGTTTGTATTTAATGAGAAGATGCTTTACACTGTACCTTTTGGTATTTTTTGGAGAAGTTATTACATTTGATCTATTCTGAAGCTGTTAATTTCTTTTTTTTTTTAAATAAAAAGTTACAGGTTTTATACTGTCTTGTTCCTGTTACAACCACCTGGGCAATATATTGGTTATGTGAATTTTCTGATATCCTTCAAGGGGTTCTTAATGATTAAATTCTTATTAAATGTTCTGAAGAATATACCAAGAAGCAGCCTAACTTAAAGAGGGCTTGCATTCATTGCCCAGCTTAATATCCTGAAAATTAAGCACTTCTTGGAGTGACGCTGTATAAGCTCACTTGCATTTAAATGTGTCAGCTGTTGACGTATTTTTCGGTAGCACCGTCTAATTTAGTGGTTTGGTGTGGTGATAGTACCAGATCCCTTAATCTGTCAGCCCAGGCATTGGTTTTCGTGTTGCCCTGACATGTCTTGCAAGCGAGAAATCCCTGTAATCTAAACCTTGTATTACAGGACTAGTGTGAACACCCTGATAAATGACCGCGGTCGTGTTTCCGAGTGCGATGCCGGCAGGAGGCTTGCATAAGCAGTGGAACTGCTGCTATTAATTGGTGGTGCAGGGAGAAAAAAAAATGCTGCCTGTAAATACATTTGATAAGGCGTTGAGTATGGTGAGTGCCTTGGCACCCGACAGTCTTTGTTCGTCGCTACCAGTTCAAGTCTGTGTGGCTGCCAGCTTCGGGCAGCGTTCAGACACGCTCCAGCGCGAGCAGCGGATCGTCGGTCGGCGCTTTCCCGGAGCAAGGCTGGCATTTATCTGGAAGTTGCAAAGAGTGTGACCGTATAAGGATTGATGACATCAAGGCAAAAAAAAAAAAAAACCCAAACATGAAGCAGCTGGTGCTTTTCCTGCCTCGTTCGGATATGTGCGTTTTGTCCTTGATTTGCTGCTGGGATGGGTCAGCGGTGAGCGCTGCTCGCCCAAAAGTCAACCTCTGCTAAGCAGCCGCTGTGGCATCCCACCCTGCTTGGGGAAACTAGAATTTTTCTGAATACAGGCACTACAGCAATGTTCAGAGGGAGCTGTGCACCCTCGCACGCCAGATTACCCCGGCCGGACCCGAAAAGAGGAGGTTTTGGGTTATTTCTGCCGGGCGCCCTCGCTGTACCCGCTGCGCATGCGCGCTCCGCGCCCTGTCAAGGCTGGCGCATGCGCCATCCCTGCCGGTCCCCGGGCTTCCCCGCGCCTGCGCAGTGGTGCGCAAAGCCGGAGCAGCGGCGGCGGCGGCGGGCTGTGGCGGGGGGGAAATGGCGGCCGCGGTGCTGGCGGCGCCGGAGGGCGGCTCTGCTGTGATGCCGGCGGGGAACGGGGCGTCTTGTCCTCCGCCACCTGGTTCCTCAGGTCCCGGTTCGTGGAGCCGCTCCTTGGACCGAGCCTTAGAAGAAGCGGCGGCCAGCGGTACCCTCAGTTTAAGCGGCAGGAAGCTCCGTGACTACCCGCGGGCCAGCGCCGCCAACCACGACCTCAGCGACACCACCCAGGCCGGTGAGGGAAGCGGCGTTGAGGCCGGGGGGGGCAGACAGCGGGGAAGAGGGGTAGGGGAAACGCTTTGCCCTCCCCTCANNNNCCCACGCGCGGCGGGGCGGGGGATCGCCGGCGTGGCGGGGCCTGGGGGCTCCCATCAGAGAGGGGTTGGGGGGGGGGCTGGCTGTCCTCCCTTCACCCGAGGGGGCGGGGGGAGGACAGCCAGCCCCCCGCTCAGTGTGAGGCTGAGGTGATCAATTTGCTGTCTCTTCGGTAAATTGAAGCTGGATGCATGAGGAGGAGAAATTTTCTCAGTGGATGTTTGGGGGAGGTCTCCCCCGTTTCTCTTGAAGAGTGTACATGCGGGTGTAGAGGATTTCGTCTCACCGGCGGCGATGCTTGGCATATTTCTCCTTTTGGGCCGTTTCTCCTTCACGCTTTCGCCTCCTCCCTTCGCTCTCCGCCCTTCCTCTGCTCGGCTGAGAGGCAGGATGGAGGAGCTGTCGCAGGGTACTCCTTCCTCTGCCCGTCGTGGGTCTGGCGGGTGAGATCTCCCGATTTGTTGGGTTTTTTTCTTCGGCGTCTCAACTCTAGAGATGTTTTTCTTGTTGGAGGCTGTTTTAAAAAGCGTTATGAGGCTTTTCTCAGTACTGTTGTTCACTGATGTGGTTTTAGCCAGGCGCATTCTTGTTCTGATGTATATATATGTGAGTGTGTGTGTACATATGCATATATATGCACCCTCGCCATCTCTTATCTTGTGCTGTTGACGGGGGAAGCTAACTTTCCAAGAAGGCTGTCAGGTGTGCGTATGCTAAAGACAACTGTTTCTCGTGCTCTTATGCTTCTGTTATTGTCATTTCTGATAGCCGTAGTGAGACATGAAAGGTACTGTGAAGAGAATCATGTCCCTTTTTCTTTTTTTTTCTACTGTGTTATGCATAAAAAATTTAATTTTTCTAGTGTTTTGTGTTGAGCTGTAGCTTAGAAATAAACTCCAAACATCACTTTTCAAAAGTTACCGTGTTTGTTAGTGTTGATACACTGACAGTTAAGTAATTAAAAATGCAGCTTCCTTTAAAATTGTCTGACTTCATACTCTGTCCTGTAACATCCTAATTATGCAAAAATCTGTCACTAATACAAAAAAAACCAAAAACCACATACCCGACCAAACCTTGAGACAACTGTGGTTTGTTTGACTTGAACACATCTATAAATAGAAAAAGCTTGTTAGGGTATAAAATTTTTTTTGTTCAAAGGGTTTTCTACAAATGCAGTTGCATAATGGGTATGTAGTGGGCTACTCAGTAACCAAATGCAGCATACACATTTGTGAGGGATTTGGGCTTTTTGTTTATAACACTATTCATTTACTGTACTCTTAAACAATTTGTGGGAATTCTTGTTTCCACCAAGGTTCCCATCTATTGTGATGAATATTTGCATTGTAGTTGTTCAAGAAGCATTAAATGCTAATAAACGGCAGTGCATACCATACACTTTTGTGCATTTATCATCACAATGAACCTTAGGAAAAAGCTAGAACTGTTCTTAAATTGTAAGAAGCAAAGCTTATGGAGTGGGGGGAGGGGCGAGACACATTCTGTTTAAATTCCCTGTTTTGAAGGCTGCTGTGAATAACTTCATCTTGTGTCTTTTTTTAGCATGGTCTGTTCTATGGCTTTTTTTGTTTTGAATAAGGCTGGGCAGTGGAGGAAAATCCATGCAAGCATTTCTGACGCCCAGTTTTCAGTTGGGTGTTCAGCTTTTATTTAATCCACTTCTTTCCCCCCATCAGCTTCTTTCTTGTGAAACTTCCAATTCTTTTGTATGGGAGCAGACACGAATATTATGGTATAATGTGTATGTGTGTTAGGTGTTACAAACACTTAAAATAAACACTTTAAATAACCCCCTAGACTGTAGACTCTGAGTGCTTTCCTGCATGCTGCGCCACAAAGACTCAAACCACATCAGGTGGGGCATGTGTTTGTGGGGTTTCCTAAAAATCATTGGAGTTACTCCTGAAGTATAAAACTGAAGACAAAACAATGTATGCAAGTCTTACTCCTTTTTACGTGTGAGATTAGACACTTCTCTAGTGCAGGTCATGTTATACTGGTGTAGCTCATTCCCATTCTTGTAGTAATAAAAGAATTGCTTGTCACTGTAACTGCATCAGTGCTAAAAGAGGTGGGAATGAATCACATCCCTCGTTAATGTAACTACACTGCCAGCAAACCAGCATCTAGCATAGCCTTAAGCCTTAACAGAATGACTGGCCTTGCCTGGAAGCTGTTTTTAACGCAGATGAACCAGCAAAGCGGGTCAGTAGGAACAGGGCGTTAGAGATTAGATGCTTGATCAAGTTTAGCTGGGTGCGCTGTGCAGATTTTGAGGTTGATCATGGGTGAGGGGAGAATCTCTTTAAGTAGTTGTCAGCCATAAGGTACATTTTCAACATTTCAATGTTAAATCAATGGGATGATCACATTTCTTTAGATCTTTATGGGTTCAGAGTTGGCAGTAGTACTAACCCTGGTGCTCAGGCTGTGATAGCTTTTAGGTACCATTCTTAACCATTCACTAAACAGTCATCAGAGCAGAGTTTCTGGCAGGTGTAACTTAACTTTGGAAAAATATTCGATAAACAGATCATAGAATATCTCAAGTTGGAAGGGACCCATAAGAATCACTGAGTCCAACTCTCTGCTTCTCACAGAACTACCTAAAACTAAACCGTATGACCAGATCAGGTTTGCTGCATTTTTATTCTGGAAGTTAATATAATATTTGTTAGACATCAGTGGAAAAATTAAGTTCCTCATTAATCACTAAACTTTTCACTGCAAAGTGAATTGTCGAGTAATGTCAGAACCTCAGCTGCTTCTGGGCACTGCTGTCTTCCAGGTGGTGAAGACCCAGAGGTGCCTTTTTAAACCAAGATCGTTCTTAGAACTGAGCAGGTAACTTCAGCAGGCATTGAAGTAATAGTGAGTTTCTGGTTGGTTTGTACTTTGACTGGAATTAAGATCACGTAATACAAAATCAGATTGAAGATGATGGGCGGATCTGTGATTGAGAGCTTTGGAATGGATTAGTGGGAAGGTAGCTCCCCACACTAACACAGTAGTCCATCTAACGTTCTTGTACATATGGGATGGCGCATGTACAAGAAATGCAGTGTAATAATAACTTAGATACTGAAAGAGGGGAAAGCAGCTGTTCTTTATGCTCATCCCTTCCAACTTAATTGGAATTTTAGGAAGTGACTCAAGCTTACAAAGTTCATTGATGAAGAATGAGCAAGCTGCTTTATTAACAAAGCAAGGACGTGCTTCTCTTTTTCTTTCATACTCTTTCATTTAACCTGCATTATCTATCCCCATTTTATCTGGGTTGAATTACAGTCCATTTGTTCATTCCATTCTTGTTCTTGACCAGGGAATAGGAAAAGGAAGGGCTATAAACCATCTGAGTTAAGTATGAAAGGAAGCACAGTTGCATTTTGCTAGTGTTAATGTAGACTCTGATGTCATTATTTGACAGCTTCCCAGTGGCCTAAAGCATACATTGAGCAGAAAAGTTATTTGTCAAACCCTCCATGACAGCTGTAATTACCTAAACCACTCACTGCCTCCATTTTTAAAGGAGAAGATGGGAATATGTGGGTTTATGCCATAAAAGAAATGGCTGTTGTATGGAAATCAACTAGTAAGATAATTATATGTAGCATATTATGTCTCGTTTCTGGAATACATTAATAGTGAAAAAGGATAGCAAGACCCTGAAAAGGAACAAAAAAAATTGTCTGCTACTACCTTTTGAATGACTTTGCCAATAAGGTATCTCTATGGTTATGTTCTTAGCAGCTCTCCATAGAAACGGTAAAATCTGACCATAGCGTCAATAAAATTTCTATATGCTAAGGCTTGCTTGCATTTAGAAGGATTACAGTGACTATTTGAGTGTTCTGCAGTAACAGGTCTCACTGGTATTTTTCTTTCCTGCCAGAAATTTAGTTGATATTACCTGATGAAATGTAAAACAGCTTGAGAAGTACAGTATGGCTCATACAGCAGTGGATGTATTTCCCAAACATGTGTTCCAAAAGCCACAACAGCAGAATCCAAACCAGCCTGAAATTAAATAATTGTTTGAAAAAAACCTCTTTGGGTTACTGTATCTTGAATGTAATTTTATTATGATCTTTACGATAACTTGGAAGGAAATGGGATTGTTCTTTGTTCAATTCTATCTCATCTGACAGGCTATTTGTCAGATGAGTTTACAGTTTGGTACTTAGATTATCTAAAGTTTCAGTATTAAAAATGAAAACCTAATGCTTCATTAGGGTAGTTCAGAGTCTTGTGCTCAGATTTGTACACTTGCCTCCACCCTTATCAAAACCCAAACAGAAATACACTGTCCAGAGGTTCTAGCAGCTGTAGGGGCAAGAAGGAGGGAGGATGACAATCTTTCCACAAACTTTAGATGGTAATCTAGCTTGTTCCATTAAGTTGGATTTTTTGGTCTTACCTCCTACTTGTGTCAGTCCCTTTATAATTTGGCTATTGCTCCCTCTTGTTCTCTTTCTTGTTACGTTTCTGTTATTAGAAAGACTTGATCTCACGTGTGTTCTCTGCATAAATACTGGCAATTCTTAGACTAGGCTAATGAAATTATCTGAGTGGTGCTTTGGTAAGTTGGTAAATTGAGGTCAGTTCTCTTGCTTTTTTTGTTACCCTGAAAACGCAAAGAGCGGTAGACTGTATAGTTGGTAGTTCGTTTTTGTTGAATGGGTTGGGTTTTGATGGAGAGCTGAGGCCTGCAGTAATACTCAAAGGTTCTTGGCACACAGGCAGTCTTTTTGCCTAATGTTTTATAGCAGCTGGGACAGTGGAGTCTGAGCTTGTTGTTTCTAAGCCTTGTTGCAGTAAAAGTTATACGTGACATTCAGAATGCCTTTGTTTAGCGAGTTGATCTTTTAAAATAAAAAGTCCCACAATCAAACATTTACTACCAGTAAACTCTTCAAGTGGTGTTCAGGACTGCATGTGTTTCTAGTTACTTCCCTAGTAGTCTTCCACTTCCCTGCCTCCATCATGATCAGACAGGTTTTTTAATACTGTCTTGTCTGCATACACACTCTTAATTATATTTTTGGAGATAACTGTAACCACATAAGAAGTAAAGAGGAGAGGGATTGATATGTGAATATATTGAATTCTGCAGTGACATGGAGGACAAATTAGAGTTTAGGGAAAAAGGAAATGTTTCTCACATGGTGTTTCCAGACCTCTTCTCCTGTGGCTGCACCTGCGCTTGGAGGTAGCAAATATATATTGGTTAGGTACTCCATGAAGTCAGTCGTAAATACACAGCCTAATGTGATCCAAGTTCTACGCCGATGCCAAAAAGGGAAGTTCTGTCTTCATCTCCTGCTGCACAGTCAACACCAGCAATCATATGGCCTTCCAGCAAGCTGTTTCGTACTTACCTGGCTGAAAACTCAGCCGGTAACTAGTTTGCAGTTGGAGCAAATCCTTGGACAGCTCGCTACGTTTTCATGTGTATGCGAGTGCCCACAAACAGAAAAGGTGGAAAGACTGTATGGGGTGAGGAGAATGAGAGGTTTTGTTTTGGCAGATATGTAAGCTTAAATTGATTTGCGTCAATTGTGAAATCACACCTTAACTCTATTCTGTAACCTTTTACCACTGACCTGTTGTAAATTTGCTAATTATTTTCTGTACAGCAATGTGCTAAGCTTTGAGCCAGTGAGCTGAGGAATTTTTTCTTCTAGAGTGTGGCTTATAGAGCTGAATTACATTCAGTGAAACTTTAATGCTGACAGGTTTGGATCTCATGCATTCATTTGGTGAAATACATTATTTTATGCAAGTAATTTTAAACTGATGGTTTAGGTTTAGCTTTAGAAAATGCAGTAGACATAATTAGTTTCTTGAGTAGAACAAGCAGCAGTAAAGAATTAGTTACAACAAACACTGCAAATTATATAGCATGTGTTAAAAATAAAACTACATGGTAGCTAACGAAAAGGCTATAACTCAATTCAAGGGTTCTTCTCTCTTTAATAACTAATCAGGCTTGGATCTCATGGTTTCCGACGTTAGCCAGACAGCTTGAATGAATTGCAGTTGTGTATTTAGCTGAAGTCATGGGCTATGCAGCGTGCTTTCTTCTTTATCTGCTATGACCCCCCCTCCAAAGTGGAGGGGTGAAAACCCATTGATGTTAAAAGTGTCTTGGCGGTTAGACTTTGAGTGCATTAGAGTTAAAATATTGCTTTAGTTCTCTGAATTACAGATATTTAGAGAAGATGCAAAGGGTAATACATTGTGGTCTTTTCTTTATAGGATTGTTTTGCCTAAGTTAGTACTTTTGTATATATGCAGGAAGAGGGCTGTATTTTTCACTTTGAAGTCCGCAAAACTGTCCCTATATCCTTTACTTCAGCCTTAATTATGATTCTACACTGCAAACCACTGCTTTCACTACCAGAGCCCAGAAGTCTCTCTAGAACGAGGAAAGTCTTTGTTCTTTTCTAGCTGGTGATGTTACTGATTTGAAGGTTAAAGTATTTACAGTCATAGTCTTCTCTAAATGTAGTTCAAGCACTCCAAAATGAGGATATGCCTAAAAAATCCAACTAGCTATGCAGCCCAAATGTTGGCTGCTGGAACATACAGTTTTTAACTGTGGTGTGCTCTTTGCAGAGGGCAGTAGGATTAGTAGGATTAGCGAGCATCTATTGAATACATCCCCCACCCCATCCCCATTGTTCAATGACCCATGTGAATTTTAGTCTCTTTATTCTGCTTATTTTTGAAACTTAGTTCAGAATACAGAAATGTGTTACTGTTGCCTTGGGCTTTTGGGTAGTGCACCCTACTATTGAAAGGTTTCAAACACTATCTTTCATGTCATCTCTGTGACGTGAAGCAAGGTAATGTTACTGCATTTTGTATGTGTGAAGCTTGGAATCCTACAAAGTTTGAAAGCGTTTGCTGATTTGGGGTGCCAAATTCAAAACACTTAGTGCCTGAACTTTTAGGCAACCAAGCTATTACAGCTTTTTTTTTTTTTTAAAATGCAGTTCTTAACTTAAGATGCCTTGGTGACTCCTGAGGAGTACTGGAAATCAAGCCCAGCATCTAGAAAAATGGAAATATGTGATTAATTACTACCTTTGGAAAAATTCGTTTAGAAGATTTGCTTAGTATTATGAAGGAAATATATGGCACTAACATAATGCGATCTATTTTCCCAAAGCAGCGTTCACCAGCTTTCAGGTTAGGCATCCCTTTTTCTTTCTGTAATTCCCTGCTTTTTCCCTAATGTTCTTTCAACAACAGTCTCTTGCTTAAGACTCTTACTGTGATCAGTCCTGATTCTTACAATAATTTCATCTTGTCTGAAGAAACCTACTTGAACAGAAAAATCTTGAAGAGGAAAGAAAAGTTGTATGTGGTTGTTAAAGACCTGTGGACAGTAGATATGCACAGGAAATGAGCAATTAAAGTTACGTGAGCATTTTTGATTATAGACTATACTGTCTGTGTGCTTGATTTAGCAGAGTTACATAAGTTTTTAACTGAGTTTTCTCTGTATAAAATACCAGTGACTTTTCCAGGTTACTTTCCTAACACTGAATTCTAAATTCAGGCTGAATTTCTAGATTCAGTTAAGTGGAATCATGCTGGCATCCACGTGACTCATCAGCGCGGTTCAAACCTTTACATCCATCAGGTCTCTCTCACCTGAGCCAATAAGGTAGCAGTAGGTTTCATTCCCTGGGACCTGTTTGTGGAGTGGGATGCTGTGCCTCGGAGTTGTACAGATGTTTGAGAGCAGTGGAGTGGTGGGATGTGCAGGTCTTGGGTTCATACTTGGTGTATGGGAGGAGATTGTGTTCTGCCGGGTTGTGGTTCCTCCATGTGTTCACATCACATGCCTTGTCCCCAGCAATATGTTGTTATCTCAGTTTAGTCTTTTCTGCCCCCAATTTTTTTCATCTCCTTCATCCCAGCTTCCATGTCTTAACCTTTTCTTCTTTCCTTGTTAATCTTGCCCTCTGTCTCAAATGTCTCTCTCATTACCAACTTCAGTCTTCTCATCCAAGTTGTTCACATGATAAAAAAATTCTGGTAGAAAATTCCTTTTGAATCTGAGGAGAACATTAATTTTAGGGTGCTGATGAAACAAGTAGTAATTTAAACCTGCTTAATTCATTATTACTATTATTAATGGCCATATATATTACCTGTTAGTTCAGTCATAGACCAAGGCTTTTACTGGTCTTTTAGTTGGTGTCATACATGCTGTTCTCTAGGAGGAAGGAGCCACTGAGCAGAATAATAGCAGGACAATTAGGTGCTTGTCATTACGTTGACTCCAAGCTCATCTGTGGAATAAATGTTTTTGTAGAGGGCCATGACTGAATGTGGTTATAAGCCATAAGATATCTGCTACTTCCTTTTATTCTGCTGGCTTGTTAGAAGTTATCTGCTCTGCTGGCAGAGGGGTTGGGTAGACTTGTGCTTAGCAGGGTACAAAAATTGTCTTTGGAACCCCTCTATGCTAAAATAGCAGATTGATAGTTTGAGCTGTAAATGTGTTGCAAAATATTCAAGTATTATATATTGCGTGGCTCTGTTCTGTTGCTGTGCAAATCATATCCCATCGTTCAGGGATGCCGGTGTGTCAGAAGATTATTATAATTACTGTTAAAGGTTGCAGTGTAAGAAGCAGAGCCTAGAAGCTTCACTGTTGATACCCTTCACTGGTGATTAAATGCTAGCTTTTCATTCTGAGCATGGTGAAGGAAACTTTCATGGAGAATACTACCCCCAACCCCCCCCATAACTGATACTGAACAGTCTGTCTTGTAGTTCCTGTTCTCCCTGAAAACATATTTTTTTAAAATCCGCTTTTCAAATTGAATTTTCAATTTAAAGGTGCTGTCGTATCATTTATTATGAGACAATATTTAACTGCAAATTTCTTACTAAGATCAACAACATATTTTTCTTATTTTTTATTTTTTAATATACTTGCTGACAATTTTTATCCTTGCTGGTTTTTAATTTTCCTTGAGGGGAAAAGAGCATTAACTTGTAATTTGAAATAAGAGGTAGAAGATTTGGATTTGTTTTGTTAGTGGCCAAATGCACAGCAACTATTTAAAAATCTTCCTGAAGTATTACATCCTTCTTTCTCTTGGCTAGTTGATATGGTGAATGTTAACAAATGGTGTTGAGTGAGAGATTTATTCTCTCTTCATGTAGAGTAAGAAGGAGGCTAGTTTTCTGTTCGAAAACATTCTTTTTACAATCTGTTACTGTTTACCTGAAGGTAGGTTTATACTACCAGAAATACACTTCAAGAGTATTAATGTGCTTATTTAAAAAAATACAAAAAAACCCCCACACAACACAAAAACCAAACCAACCCCAAAACACCTTAATATGAAGATAAAGCCATAGTTTCTGTCCAAATTGGCATGTTATAATTTGAAGAATTAACTTTTTCCAGGGTTGTACTTTAAGATATCAAGAATATGAGGGGTTACAAAAACACACCTGTATTGTAATTATTTTGAGAACTTTATTGATTGTGATATGCCATATTTTTTACAGATTTAATTTTCAATGCTCTTTCCATATCATTAAATTCATCACAAGTTCAAGCGTGCAGATAGTTATGATCATGTTGAATAAATATTAAAAATTATAAGTATGAATAAAGGGTGTGGTACAAATTACTTGTATCCTAGATCTGAAACTTGTGGTTTGTTTTTGAGGATACTTTTGTGACTACAATCACCTCTACATACCATGGCTTTTTTTTTTTAAATTTATTCTTTCAGATATTGAAAATATCTTGGCAGTACTATATTACAGGTTGCAAAGCTCGATTGCTCTTCTTGCTTTTTTTCAAAAGAGCATTTTTGTTACTTAACACAAGAATCTCTTCCAGTTCATAGAATTTCATCTAGGCCAAAGTCTTAAAGTACTAATAAAATAAATCTTTGAACGTGACTTCCCTTGCACGAAGTCTTTCTTCCTTATGAAATTAACATGCTTCATATGTTTTTCTTGAATTTAACTTTTTCTGCACCATGACATTCTATTCAAGTTGCTATTAGGGACCAGGTAAGAGAGTTGTGTTTACTGCTATTAGTTTGAAGAGGGAAGGCACAATGGAATTGGTACTTTTTTCCCCCCACATTTTTCTAGCGTACATGATTGGGATGTGAATTATGTAACTGAGTAATACAGATGTAATATTTTAAACATCTGCCATCTCTGCTTTCACAAATATATGCTAAAATGAGAAGTGCATCTGTTAATCTCTGAAGTTCTTTGCATGAATCTTACTGCAGTATAATTTCTATTCACAGTCCCTGTAGTGCTGCTTCAGAAAGTGGTTAAGAAATAAGTCTGTGGAAGTTCCATTTCAATAACATGTTATCAGTTTGAAACTAGACCGTTTCAGTAGCTTTTTTTTAAAACACATTCTTCCTCTTTGGATATGTAAAACAAAAGGCAAAAATTCATATTTTCATCAATAATGCAGTTGTTGGCACAGTGCTGCCAGATTTGCAGTATTTAAATGGAAAAAACAGTTTTACAGTTTTAATAACCACTGTTATTATTTCTATCTAATTAGAGTTTCAGACAGAAATGTGATTTT
Source organism: Aviceda cuculoides (assembly GCA_035590195.1). Classification (NCBI taxonomy): domain Eukaryota; kingdom Metazoa; phylum Chordata; class Aves; order Accipitriformes; family Accipitridae; genus Aviceda; species Aviceda cuculoides. The sequence goes on from JAVJGG010000085.1 coordinate 31,310,097, forward strand.
TTTTTTTTCTTTTTTTAACCTGACTGTATCCTTCCCATATGATGCATTTCATTTCAACTCTTAGCCATGTTGAATACATAATAAATGGAAATACAAGGGTTTTTTAGAAGCATGCATTGCAAGCTGTATGAACGAATTCTGGGATAACTTGAATGAGGTGTTGTCTCATCTGTTTGGGGGAAGGGGATTCCTCTTCTAATGAATGACTACAGCACATGTCTCTGGGGCTTTCTCAGTATAGTAATGAGAAACGTATCTGCTACCTGACAATTGTTGGGGATTACAAAAGCAAACAAACAAAAAGACCCGAGTAGAATCGTGAGAATTTCTCTTCACTCCTGCATGGCACTGATGTGATGCAGTGCAAGAGGCAGAGAGGAACTGTCTGTAGGCTGGCATGGCTACCACTTCACTCTTAGAGCAGCAGTTTATACTTCTGTTTTTCTCAACTGGTGATATTTCAGTCTGCTGAACACTGGAGTCTGGTTTTTAATCATATTAGAAGAAAATCTGTTCATACTTAAATCATGCTTTTTAGATTTGCCTATTCTGTTTCCATTCTCTGTTTTTGACCTTAAAGAAATACTCCTACTACTGCATTTCCCATCTCCTTGCATCTTGCTTTCTCTAATTTGTGTGGTACATCTTGCTTCCTTGCTGTTTGCATGGTGATACGTAGTTATGTGAGAGGCATATATAGAAGAACTTGTTTGTGTATTGTTTTACTTCTCAGGCAAAGTCATATAATTTTAAAGCTAGAAAACCCAGTTTGTGCCCCATGAAGAGAGGAGGAAAAAAGAATCATAAGCAATCCATTTAGTTGGGGGACTTCAGTTTAATTTCATTTCAAGTTTTATATTGCACATAGACTAAATTTGTTGAAAAAGTTTTTTTTTATATGCCTTTGTATTTTATTTCCATGTCAGTTGGTTTGAAGCTATATTACTGCATGATGTAATCTCATAAAATTGCATGTTGTGCAGGGATGACAGTACTTAGGAGGAACTGTGGATGTTAACAGTTGTAAACCTCGAGGCATCCTTTTTGGTAAGCAAAAATAGTTTGTGGTGTTCTGGAGGTCTTGATTCATAAAACAGAGTCAGCCTACACCTGACAGGTAGCATTTTTGTGTTGAGAAAGAAGATTAATGAACAAGCATTTAATACATGTATGTGTGCATATTAAATTGTAAATGTAATTTCAGTTTTGCTTCACACCTGTAGCATCAGTATAACTTCACTGTAATAAACTTCATTTCACTCCAGCTGTTCAAGAGCTTTCTTCATGTTACTTTCCACATCACAACTTTTCCATGTAGCTCTTGTGACAGAAGAGTCGTTGTTGGTGTTAACTTTTTCAGGGGATGTCAAACTCCAGTGGCAAATTTTCATTTACCAAATTTTTAATGAGTAGTTTATGGCATCTTGTATTATGATAGCTGCCACTCTTGCTATCTTAATCTGCATCAATGAAATGCAGTGCTCTGTATTTCTGTATGTAATATTTCTTGTCACAATTATAACAGCTGTTTCTTCTTTGGCTGTAGTTGCAGTTTAATAGAGATGGGGAAATTCTTTTGTAAAGAATGTTAAATATTATCAGGTGAAATAGAAACTAAAATGGTTTTATTTGTAAATATATTTTATGGTAAGACTTTTCATGAGTTTCTCATTCTTGCTTTATAGTAGCCTGAAGAGTTTTATTTTACTTCTCTTAGAAGTATAGATGCATTTCTGTGCTTGTAGTGATCTCAGGATAGATTTTCTTCATCATCTTGTACTTAATGACATCATTACTACTTTCAGGGCAAGAGAAAAATTCAGTACTTTCACTATTGTTGGTGCTTTATCATAATTTTTCGCTTTGTATAAACTTCAAATATCCTGCTTGACTCACATTTTCCTACCCTTAATGCTTGCTTTTTACTGATCATTTCCATATATATACTGAAGCTAAATTAATCTTTTAATGTTGTGCCATTTTTATAATGTTTTAAAAATTGCATATCAGGGCTAATTATTTTCAATGTATAACCCTTCCGTTTTGCTGTGCGTGATTCATGGGCTTATTCTTTGCTATTCAGTGAAAATCACATTTGTAATTTCAGGACTCTTAAGCTATCCAGTACCCTTCCTGCATCAAAGCCCTTTACTCCTGTTTCCCCATTGCTCTGTGCAGACTTCTGAAAGCTGGAAGTTGTTGAAGTCAAATTATTTCCATTAAGTCTCTTGATTAAAATCCAGGGAGTGATTGTTGCAGTGGGACTATTTTCTATGGTTTGGGATTTTTTTGCAGTGTTGAAGCTATTAGTTTACTTGCTGTTCCACCTAAGTTGAAGACTGTTGCCCCTCTTTTTACCCAAGCCTGTTATCCTAGTGAGGTTTTGGGAAGGACAGATGGATTGAATAAATACTAAATGTATGTTTTTAACAATGCTCATAATTTTTAATAGGAAAAAATAATACATGGATCCAGAGGTTTGCACATGGACTTACAATCTGGCAACAGTTCTAGCTCCATTTTCAAAGCTTTTTTTATGTCTTTTGCTTTAAAATGATTTTTTTCTTTAAGTCAGTTTGTTTAGTTGGGTAATTCCTTTTGTACCTGAAAAAAACTTTATCTGGAGGGTTGGGGGGATGAGTTCATTTACTGCACACTTCTCCTCAGTGCTAACTTTGTGAAGCACTCTTGTAAAATGAAACCCTGCTCTGCTGGAACACAGTCAAGTATTTCATAAGCAGTGGGCAGAAGGCAGGGTGTCATGTTGCTGAGGAGCAGTAGTGTGCTTTCATACATTTCCAGTGTCATGCTTGTGTCCATGTGTTAAACTGTGACAGCAGGTATGAAGCAGTTTCTTTTGTAACTTTGAGATTTTTCCTTTTGGATTTTTTACACATCTGCGGATGAACGCTTTTTTTAATAAGGTTTTGTATATATGTAGAGCTCTAAAAATCCTAACAGTTAAAGTAGTCATTGTGAAATGGAATAACGGAGATCTCTGGAAGCAGAATTTTCATCGTTGCTGTGGAGCGTGGGCAGTCACTATGCAGCTTTTCTTCTGTGGCTTAGTGTTTGTCAAGAATTCTTCTAGCAAGGCAAAAAGCATTCTTCTGCTCCATGCAGTTTGTACTGAGCTGGTATAGGTAGAGTTGTCATATGCACGAAACTGGTGTTTCTCAGAAGGAGCTGGAGGGAAAGAGCCAACCACCCAAAAACTTTCAAAGTGACTACTGCAGTTTGAGATTAATTTCTATCATGGACTCTTAAGAGCAATGTTTACTGTTAAACCTTGATTAAGTGTTTTCCTGAACAGGGATGGGTTTGGTTTGGTTTTGGAAAAAAATCTATTTTCAATTGTAGTCAGATCAGTTTGGATTTTGTTTTGTATGTTTGCTGCCAGGGATTCATAATGTTTATTTTTTTTGTGAAAAGATGTATACAATTCACCTCAAATACTATTTTGAGAATGTAACAATTATTTTGATAGCCTTGCTACTAGTTTTTAGCAAGCTTAGCTTTTAAAAATGTGAAGATGTATGAAATTGTGACCACTGGTTCTGTAGTCCTTGATCCCTGCTAATGTCTGCATGGTGTGTTTTTGACTGAAGGTGACTTTTATGGTTTCCAGATTCAAAATTTATTTCATATTATGAACATATGTTTTGGCAATTGCTGTCATTTATCTCCTTATTTGGCTGTTCTCTCTGTTTGATATGGGATATTTTCCATACATATCCTATACCGTTGTTTTATTTCTTGACACTAAAATGGTTCATACTGCACAGATGATTTGGTAAGACTCCAGCTCTTTTTCTAGAATTCTGGCAGTAATTGTCCTATTGAAAATTGCAACGTTGCTTGTATAAAGTGTAACAGACTTTTTTTGTTAGGGATGATGTCAGCATGAGAGATGGCCTCAAGGAGTCATTAAAAGAACACAGGACTTTTGACTGTTGGACTTTATTGACATTTCTCCTTAATAAAATACCATTTTGCTAAAGACAGATTAGTGTCTGCAATGGTATGAGACATATTTGGTGACTTTACTGTGTAGTGTGATGAAGCTGCATCGAAGTGCCATAAATACGGAGGCACTCTATTAAGAGCTTCAGAGAAATGCAGTAATACCAGGCATAAAATTTTATAGAAATGCTTGCCTTTCTCTGAAAGTAATTGGCCTTTTTATGTGAAATTACTCACTTTGCTTTTCAGGACCTTTAAATTTTCAGTTCTGGTTTGAGCTAGTTTGTTTCTAACTCTCCACTTAAGACAGTCTGAAATGTGTTCACAGCTAAAATGTTTTTCTTTATGGTCTGTTCATCTATTACTGACTTTAATATATCAAACTATTTAAACTGTCTGTGGAAAAAGGGGAGTAAGGTAATATATTTTGAACTGATCAGTGAAATATATAGGGGGAATATGTAAAGCTAATGCGATACTTGGTAAATTGCAGCTGTTATATTGGCTGACATATGTGAAAATACTTGTAGATGAAGAATTTTATGTACAATATTAAAATGAATTTAAGTCATTGCTCACTTTTAGTAAAATAAATAGATGAATTGTGGAAATATGAAGTCTTTGTTGGTTGCGTTTTACATTTCCAGCCCTCCTGACTGACCTATTCCTGCCTTTATTCCATGCCAGGACTCCTTCCCCAAGTTACAGTTTAGTCACAGAGCCATTAGGATTGCTGAATATGAGCTACTTCACTGATACAGATGAAAGCCAGAGCAGAGCATTAAGCAAAGTGACAGTAACATACAATCTTCCTCACTGGTAGTCTCTTCAGGTAGAACTCTCGATAGCTATGAACAGATTGTTGAGGGTGATTTAACAATGTAGTAGGTGTACTTGGAGTGCCTAAGCTGGTTGCGGGAGTGCCAGCTTGGACAGCATAAATTTATTCAAAAGGCACCGTGCTGCCTTAGAGGGGGTTTCTACCCTGGCTCAGTGCTACCTAGGAGGTCTTGATACTCTTCTGTCAGCAGTGGCATTACTTATCATTGTACACCGTCTGCGTTATGTTTTATATTAACCTGTGGTATTGCTTTATCCATGTTATCTGGCCCTTCCTCCCCCCTGCTTTTCTGAATAACTGAAAGTTGACTATGTTTTTTAAACTATAGGCTATGGTATCTAGCATAGTACCTTAGACCCTATTCATGAAATGGAGGAACTACTATTTATCTTATTTTTGTTTTCTTGTCTTTTCTGTGAGGAGTAGTTGTATGTGCAGTATAGTTTCTTGGCAAGAGTCTTTTCTATTTTACATAGCTGCTTCTGTGTGTGGTACCTTATGTACGTGCTGCATGCTACAGGTTTTCCGTGTAAAAATGGAAAGGTGAGAGAAATGGAGTTGAAGGAGATGATAATGTGTGTGAAAACCTTGAAGCCCTCTTGAGTGCTTACTGGTCCTGTTGGACCAGGATACAAATGTCTTTCTCTAAACTTGTAAGGAAATGAAAAGTTGCCATGTAGAACACACAGCCTTCTTTCCTCTCTTAATAAGCAAATGTCTTCCCATTACAACCCTAGCTCAGTCCTCTGTACCGGAGGTGGCAGCTTGCATTGTGTCCTGTACTGAAGTATATTTTTTAATACAACTTACCATGATGTGAGGGCAAGTTTTATAACACCAATAGCAAGCTTTGTAATTAAAAACAAGATAAAAAAAATATGTATTATTGACTTGACTTTTAGATTCAGCATTCCAACTTGAGCCTGCAAAAGAATGTCTTCAACTGAAGTTTAATGAAGCTTGAGTGTAGTTTCAGGAGACACTGTCACAGCAAATTGAAGAAGTTGCAGCCCTTTGCCACATTGATTGCTATTTCTGTGCAGCAGTTCATCTCTCCTCTGGGCTATAAACCAGATCACTAAGAAAAAGTTGCTGTAGGTTATGAAGTGACAGCGAGGTTAGTTCTGCCCCTGTGAAAGTGAGAAGTTACACTCAAGTCTTGAGTTGTCAGTTGTCTTGAAGTATTCACGGGAAAGTGAAGAGATGTAAAAGAAAATGACAAATTGTTTCCGATTCTGGAAGAGTCCACAGAAAGGAAGTGTGTCTTTCCTGAATAATGTGGGACAAGACCAGCTCAGGCCTATTGGAAGCAAAAATAGTGGAAAGCACTGATGCTTTTGATGGAAGTGTGTCCATTTACTGGACACATGAGCCTGAGTGTGAGAACTGAGAAAAGCAGATGTCTTAAAAATAAAAACACATGACGAAGAAATACAGGAGGAGAGATAAATTTCCTGTTGGTATACTGGGATTGAGGGCCTGAGTCAAAGCAGCAAATCTGAACCACATAATGATTCTAAGTAATGGTGTTGCAGCAAACCATTTACAAAACAAACTTAGTCTCCTTTGTTTTAGCGGAGATGGTTGCTTAACGCTGGAAGAAAATAGAATGATTAAGTGATGAGGACTTTGATTCAATTCCAAGTAACTTCTGCTTAGAAAATCCTGATTAAAGATTTCCTTTCAAAAGTTGTTTTCTTTCTTCCCCCTGTCTTTTTCTAAACATTTTTGCAGAGGCAAGGCTTCATCTTGTTTGTTAATGTGCAGATAACAGCTACTTTAAGGAGACTGTGCTGCCAAAGGAAGTCACTGCCCTTACATATCCGCTAGAGATACAGTTCATGTAAGTCCTCCCCAAGTTAGCTTCAGGCAAAATTTGCAAGAGAAGTTTAAACGACTTAAAAAATCATGTGAGCTAACGTGACTGTTTTTCTGCCTGATGCGAATTGGGAAATGCTCACACAAGCATTGCAGAATCAGTAGCTTACAGCAAAGGGCTGGTAAGGAGTATCTAATAGAGGTGATAAATTTACCCTGGTATAGTATAGTTGGATCCCAGAGCATGTATCTCCAAGGCTTTCAGATATAATTTTAAACTGTCTTGGTTAAAGTAGTAGAGAAGGCTAGACATACAGGTTTCATACTATGTTTTGACTTGTTGCTTTTTTTCTTTCTTTTTTTTTTTTTTTTTTTTTCTTTTTTAGTTTAAAGTCAACAAGGAGTAGGTTTGGGTCAAGCCAAAATAGCCTGCTTTAAACCAGGTTTATCAATGAAGGGGTGTATGCTGCCTTACCAGCGTTGTAGGTGTAGTCCAAAGGCTTTTCTCCCTGGAGATAAATACTGTATATGTGTTTTGCACAAAAAAAACAGAGGGACGTGCAATGCAGCTGGCCAGGGAGGAGCTTAACTTCCCCAATTTGACTGGACTTTGTGAGCTGGAGACTCTGGTTCATTTCCTCAGTGTTAGATCTCTTGCAACATTGCTTCTCCAACTTTCACTTATCTTAGTTTGTTGGCTTTATGTTTTAAGGTTGTTTGAAAGAGAAGTATGATGATGCTGTTGGCTGGATGCCCAAGTTTAGTGAGGAAAGGGAATGAAACTGCTGGAAGAGAGAAGATTGAGGCAGGTGGGAGTGGGGTGTCTACCAGAAGTTGGAAGCAGAGCATATGTAAAAACTTCTTTAACCCCAAACCCCATAGGAGGGGGTTAGAATTAATCCCAGTTTTCAAACATGGATAAACAGCTCCACTTTGCCTCATCTATGTTGTAGCAGTGCATGAGTTGCAGTTTGTATCCTGTCTGTAGTCTGACTTCCTTCATCCATCTCCCTTTTAAAGCCACTGAATTCTGCTCCCTGCTCATCTGTAAAGTAGTTGCATCTCATTCCTGAGGTGTTTGCTTTGCCTCACCATGTGCCATCCTTTAAATATCATGCTGTGTACACAGGTACATATCTGTGATGAGCAAAACTTGGGAATAAATCCCTGATCACAACCCTGTATTTGCTACTCTGAAAAGAACTCTGTGTTTTGTTGGAAGTCTGTGTCTTAAGGAACCAAAAAAAGTGCAGTTTCATGGTTATTATTAGCCAGCTAGTCCAAATCCCAGCTACGGCCAAAAGTCATGGTCCCTTTCTTCCCTACATGTGCAGCCACACATTCTTGTCCTCTCCCTTATATTGATGTTAGAGATTACACAACTGCAGCATGAATCAGATCATGCCTCAGAAGGGCTGAAAACTATTTGTGGCGTTGGTTTTTTGTAGGATTTGTTCTCAGTAATGAGACACAGCCAGCTGTGTGGCTGCATGATCTGGAGTGCTGGTGCAAGGGAGGGGATGATAACACATGGCCAGTAGGAATTACTCCCTTCACTAGCTTAGAGTGGCTAACTGTGAAGCCAGGGTCTACACCGGAAAATTACTAAATAATACTTGACATAACAGTTTGATCCATTTAGGCTACTGATTTTCCTGCTCTAGAGCCAACTAGAGGAAAAGCAACTGGAGTCAATGGAATATTAGGAGTTCTCAGTTCCTTGCAGGGACTGGAGCTTGTCTCTCTTGCCTGTTCTCCAGTAACCACGCAAGAACAACTGTATAATGGTGTTCTATAGTTTCCACTGGTTTGGTTGGGGTTTTTTATTTTGAAAAAAGCAGTATTATTCCTTGCAAAAGGAAAATGAAATTATTTCACAGAGGAAGTGGCATTGTATTCCAAGTCGTTACTCTGATTAGAATGTTTATCCTCTTCTTGCAGTACTCATGCAGTCTGCTCCTGTGAGAAAAATGATGCTTTCGTTGGGAATCTGTTTTCTTGTCAGAGGACATACAACAGCTGACATTGAGTGCAGGACTGTAAAATACTTGTTTGTGTTTAGTAAGTGTTTTTTATGGTGACACCTGTGAGCTTTTTGTTCATGTGTAAAAGAGAAAGCTAAACTACATACAGCAAATATGCATTAAAATCATGTGGAGAGAAAAAAGGGAGGGAGGATGGGAGTTGGTACTTAGAATCTTCTGTTTTCCTCTTTGATCCCAGGTATGACTGAGTTTTCTTATTTGGTATAATTAAAGTTCTTACAGATCTTCATACATAGATTTTTCTAGTCTTAACAGGGAATGGTGAATGTTGCAGAGACTAGGCTCTGCAAGAGAGTTGTACTTGATTTATTTCTTGGTTTTATGTGATGTGTTTTAATGGACAAGAGTTGAAGGGGCAATTTACTGCTAAAAACAACTAGTGTAGGTCAAGTAATTTGGAAGCCAGATTCTGCACAACTCCCTTGTGAGACTGTTCTTAAGATGCTCCTGAGTTTAAAAACAAAAACAAAACAAACAAACAAAAAAACCTAGCCAGGTTTCATTTGGTAACCTGCGTGTTGAAGGAGAAGGTAAATGCTTTGGCCATAGTTCTTGCTCACTGAAATTGCTTCAAGCGAGGGATTTGTGAGCGTTCTTTAGAGAAGTGAGGGGTTTTCTTGTTTTTTAAAACCTTTGGCAAGAAAATTTGTTATTTGAATGTTCCAAAATAAAAGTGTAGCCAGAGGAAGTAGTGTATGTGAAACTTTGATCCACACATCTGAAACTTGACAATGATTTGGCAATGATTTGAAACAGGTTTTATAAAGGACAGTGCTAAGCAGCTTTGGTTAAAAGCCTGCTACAAACCTTGTCTTTAGCACACAAGACAGGAAGTCTAGAGGGCTGATTTCAGTGTAAAGTGTAATCTTGCAATTTGTTTTGCATGTTATGGAGTATATTCTCAGGTTGGTGAGGTAGGCTTTGGTGGTACGCACCTCTGTGTTCCAGGCATAGCACCACCAAGTTGACATTTGGAAGAAACCACTAACCTTTGCCTCGTTTTCTGTAACTGCAGAAATCATAGCCTGTTCATGTTGCAAAAACCAGCAGGTTGGAGATTCTTGGTTACAAAATGTTAGTCCGTGGAAATGGTTAAAGCACAGTTTAGTGCTGCTGGTACTGCTGCTAAAGGAATGGGATTGTACATACCAAGAATTGATCTGTTGAGAACTGAAATGTGGTAAGTGTATCAAGGACAGATCACATGTCTGAATCTAATTTTCCTTTATGAAATACTGGAAATTGAAACTAGGAATTAGGGGATGCATTTCATTTCAGGGCTACAAAAATAATGGAGGTGAAAACAGTCTTCATTATGACTGTTACTCAGGTATTCCAGCTTGGGCAGTGGTGCTATCACATCAGCAGTGTGCGTTACCTAGGTAAAAAAGAAGGAACAGCCTCATTTTGGTTCAGTAAATGCCACCTTCCTTCACCTTAACTTAATAGTTTTACAAGAAGTGTATCTTAGATACATGGGAGAATAGTTCAGAGAAGTTCAGGTTTAACAGGACCGGCAGGTAGAAGGTGAGTCAGGAGGTGACATTTCTGAGGTTTGTTTTAAATTAGGGTATGACAAAAGTGGCAGTGTTATATCACAGCAGGCAGGAAGAGGTAAAATCAGCCCTCCTGTGTCAGAAAAACTTCCAGGTGTGAAATGAAGCTCTAAGGATGCCAACATTTTCAGTGCTTAGAAAGGAAAGCATTCCCAGTTACTGAGTACAGAGACCAAGAGCAGAATTCTGTCACAGAGGTATTCTTTTATGATGATTTCTGGTTTTCTTGTGCAAGAAAAGTCAGTACAATAATATCAGTAGCTCATATGCTTAGTGCTATGGTTTCATCTTATTCATTTTCTTTTAGTAGCTTTATGGGAATGTTTCCTAAAAATCATTAGGATCACAAGCGTTTGTCTTCTCAGATTTTCATTTCAAGTTCTGAAATGTTTGGGAGGTGAAGCAAATCAGTTGATAAAACCAGGATGAATATGCATGAATTTATTTGGCTAATAGAATGAATGACAGACAAAAAGTGGAGTTAGTGTTTATATAACAACGTGCTTCAAAGGCATTTGGAAAAGTGAGTAGTTGTTCTAACAGAGTTGATTCTAAATGTCATAACTGAGCCATCAAATGGCATCAAGTTCCTCAAAAGATCTGTTTAGTGACATTATCTGAAAGATACCTGTAACCGAATGTCCTGGTTTCAGCTGGGATAGAGTTAATTGTCTTCCCAGTAGCTGGTAGGTGCTATGTTTTGAGTTTAGTATGCAAGAATGTTGATAACACACTGATGTTTTCAGTTGTTGCTAAGTAATGTTTAGTCTAAAGTAAAGGATTTTTCAGCTTCTCATGCCCAGCCAGCGAGAAGGCTGGCGGGGCACAAGAAGTTGGCACAGGACACAGCCAGGGCAGCTGACCCAAACTGGCCAACAAGGTATTCCATACCATGGGACGTCACATCTAGTACAGAAACTGGGGGGAGTGAGGGGCAGCGGTTATCGCTGCTCGGGACTAACTGGCCATCGATCGGGGGCAGGCAAGCAATTGCACTGCGCATTGTTTGTACATTCCAATCCTTTTATTATTACTGTTGTCATTTTATTAGTGTTATCCTTATCATTATTAGTTTCTTCTTTTCTGTTCTATTAAACTGTTCTTATCTCAACCCACGAGTTTTACTTCTTTTCCTGATTTTCTCCCCCATCCCACTGGGTGGGGGAGAGTGAGTGAGCAGCTGCGAGGTGCTTAGTTGCTGGCTGGGGTTAAACCACGACACCTAAGCAGTTAATTTCCAGGGAGCAGCTCAACTCTTCTGGAGCAGTAGCTGTAAATGAGTTGTTCAGGTAAGCTGCTTTCCTTATCTGTGAGATTACATCAACTCCTTCAGGGATATTCTTCAGTGTAATTGCGGTTTTGTTGTTAGTTATCATTGTGAAACTGTGGAGTTTGCTTCTGGTCTTTAAGCTGTGTATGTGGGGGGAAAAAAAAAAAAGTCTGTTTACACAGTTTCAGACTTTGAATGTATTTCTTCTAGAACAACTGTACTTTGTCCTCATGTAGCAGTTCATCCTACCTTTTGCTTTCTGTCACTGCTCTGGCTGTCAGCCTCCTGGTCATTGATTGGCTTATCTAATTATTTATATGAAAATATATTCTTGTCTGTAAGCTGCAAGCTAGTATATCTTAGATTTGTCTGTTATAAAAGGAAAACTGTGAATGTGCTTTTAAGTTACAACACATGCTTCGTAGTTATAGGGAAAACAGAACATTTTCTTGCCCTTCAAATGAAGTCATCCTAGTTGAGGGTAGTATATAGCAGCCAGTGTCACCATCAGGATTCAAATCAATTCACAGATACCAGTGTTGTTGCATCACTGCAGCACATTCATGGCTGATGTCACACAGCTGCAACTGAGTTATTATAGAAGACATGATACATCATGGGTGGGAGCCCACAGTTTACAGCTGCTGACATAATGTCACAATCTCTCTTACATTAGCGTTTTGCCAGTGGATGTTACGGTAGTTGCTGACATTTGGTTTTGAATAGATGCCAAAAATCTAGGCTTTGCTCGTTTAAATAAAAAAAAAAAAAATTAAAAAAAAATTTAAAATGTGGTGAATGCATGCAGATCTGTGGTGACAAAAGGCAGATTTTTATTATCAACCAAATTTTGTAGCACAACCCAGGCCTAGAACTGTCCTTCATTGTCATAGTTAATTGGAACAAGAGCAGAAGCTATATTCCCATCACAACAGGATTAGTGGACTGATCACATTAACATCTTGTGATGAATTGGAATTCACCACCGCCCAGCTAGTTTGAGTGCCAGCAACAGTTGAGCTGCAGGTCCCTCTCTTTATAGATGTATGGGTGGGTTGTAGTGGGTTAAAGTACCTGGTGCCTTAAACAGTGTATCTTTATGCATCAGTGATTTGCCTTTGGAGACAAAATCTGGGTTACAGTTTAAGTTAAAGATGTGTGAACACAGCCCTGCTAATGTTTGATGTTAGAGGAACATTCTTTGAGCAAGAAGAGTTTAGGCTTAATGCCAAATGATGCAATTTTGAACGTAGGGTATTCTCTAGTCACATTTAACATTGGATTTGCTGTCTTTCTGGACGGAATTCCAATTAAGATGGAAAAGGTCAGTGATCTGACTCCGCTCTGAGATCTCATTTTGTATTTATACTGTTCGCTTTTTTATCTTTCACAAAGAGCTTAGTTCCAAAGAATGCTTCCCCTTTGCCAAAATTCCACATGATCTTGCCTTCAAGGAAACACATCCATTTTTAGCAGGCTAGGAGGGCCTTTTTTTAAAGCAGATTTCTGGTAACAGTAATTTTAACCCGTGAAATGTGAACACAAGAAAGTCAATCTTAGTTCAAATTATAATAGCTATATTTCACTCATATGCTTATTTGTAGTGAAATTCAATGTTTGTGCTTTTGGGGGGAATTAGTAGTTTGCTCTGCAGTTTATGGTGTGTCAAGCAGCAAGGATGTGCACATACATATTAAAGCAAATAATCTGTATCGTGTTGATTACTCCTTGCTTGATTTGATAGTTATCAGTTGCTTCATAATTCATGCTATAATATATGTAAAAAAATATGAAAATTTAAATTATATCTCACTACAACATTCTGTCATTTTTTTTTCTGCACAATAGTTCATACTGTGACACCTTTTTATTTTCTGGTTCTTGTTGAAAAATTATTTTATGCATACAGTAGCAGAAGAATATCACTAAAACAAGTCTTAACTGACAAGATATTTGCAATAGAATACCTTAGGTTTTGTTCCTTTTCCTCACTCCCACTTTCTCCTTTGGAAAAGCACCAGCTACTGCTGTACTGCAGGGTAGTATATATGTAAACATATAACCAGTCACTGGAGTGCTTTTTTCTTCACTCCTGGTTTTGTTAGAGCTGTTCCTTTCCTTCAGGTTTTTAGGAAGAAGATGGGGAAGAGGATGGAGGTGCTGAATTGTTTAATACAATGACTTCTGTATTCTCTGCCCCATTTCTGGTCCCATTTAAGGTCCACTTTCTGGAGTGGTGGAGGATTCCAAAGAAATTGGCCAAAATAAAAAAAATGTCACTGAGTCTTAGGCATGCTGTGTTCTGGACTTTGGGAAATTTAAATACTTGTTGGATGTTTGCAGCAGGGCAAGGCAGGGATTGCAAATAACCAAAAGCAGTTGTTCATTTGCAGATTCAGAATTCACACTGTATTTTATCATATGTTGCTTCTGTCTGATTCTCGAGGTATCCTTGTTCTACACTATAGCTTACTCTTTTTTTTTTTTTCTAGCACTTGCCTTTTTTTATGGTCCTGGCAGACCCTTCCTCTTAGGTCCCCATTTGAGCACATGAAAACATGGATGCTGTGTATAAGCATTCTCATGGGCATCATGACTAAAAATGCTGCAAACTTATTAACCAAACTTGTAATTGATTAGACCAATTTTGAATGATTTAAGAGACTATACTGCACCATCCAAATATAGCTCCGATTTAATCTGCTTTCCACTGAATTTCTATTGCTGAACAGAAATGCCAAGTTTTAAAAATCACTATAGATTGAGGGAAGTCTGGAAAAACTTAGTCGTTGCTGCTCACGAGCTTTGATGTCTTTTTTCTATCATGCTATGAGCTCCTTTTGTTGTTTAAAAAAATGTATTTTCATTTCTTTATACCTAATGTTATTTTGCAGGGAGTTATTTTTTTAGAAAAACTAAGTCATAGCTCAGAATATATGAGGTTTTTGACTAGTTTTTGCCTTATGGTCTACACAACATGTAAACACTAGGTTTTAAATGTTGTTTGGTAAGAAAGTGAAACAAAAAGCAATTGAGAATTCTCATGTTAGTGATTAAACCCTTTCCAAAACAAAGTTGAAAGAAACTTTTTCTTTGTGGCTCTTCTGCCAGAAAATATGGCTCATTACTTGGGAAGCCAATTTCTTTGTTAAAATGGGTAGTATGAAAACAGACTTTGCCAGCACAGCTGTGTGAAGGAGGGATAAAGCTGTGTGCTGAAGGAGGTTAGTATATTGTGAGGAGTGGAAGGGGTGGAATTCAGTTCCATCCTCCAGAGTCCCTAAGAAAAACACACCTTACACGGGAACCAATGTTGTAATAATTCTTTAAAATAAATAGGTGCTTAAACATCTAGTCAATGTGGGAGCTGAGTATTTTTTCTAAATTACTCTTGCTTGTTTCTTGTAATCTCTGAAATAATTTGCATTCTTCTCCCTTTCTTACATGGTAACCTACAACTGTACTGTGCAATGTTAAGGCAAGTTCTATGTATCACAGATAATTCCAGTGATTACAAATACTACGATTGGCTGCACTTACTAGAAAATTTTCAGGATACATAATTTTTATTTGTGTTGGGACAGTATGTTTGTTTGGAAACTGCTCTTCTGTTACATTTTACAACAATGTTGGCACAGGAGAGATCCCATTGGGAATGTCGCAATTTTGGACATCGCATTGTTGCATAGTTTTAGGACTATTACTTTGCTTTACATCTACTGCAGCTCTACAACTTGGAGGAGGGAAGGGTTGGAGTTTGCTGGCATTTTTCACTAAAACATTAATGAGAATAAAATTATGGAAGTAAAGCAGAAGAAACCCTAGGACAGACTAGTGTATTATGGGAGATGGCTTGTGCAACTTAAGTGTCCATTGCATAAATTCCCTTGAAAATGTATGCTGTGTCCCTGCAGGATATACACAATTACTTTGACTCCTTTACTATCCACAGATTCTTAACAAGGTTCTGATCAGTGTTGATTCATTTGCTGTTTCCATTTACACTGGAGTTCGGCAAGTGTTTTAAATCAGAAAAAGTAATTCCTGCCACCAGAACAAGGGACTCTGCTGCCTGCAGCATTGTTTTTCCTCAGTGCTGGCACAGGGTTTGTGGGGCTGTGTGGTGAGGTGATCAGAAAAACCATTGTGTTAAATTCCAATCACAGCTTCCCACAAACTCTGACAATGCAAAGGGCCTGGGATGAGCAGCAGTGGTAAGAAAACTTTGGGTTTGGCAGTAACAGGAAGCAGGATCCATCACAGTGGTCTTTCTTTGCATTTAACACAATTATCTGATGTTTGATCTGGATTAGGATATGGTAAGATTAGGGTGTTTATGGAAGCTGTCTGTAGCAATCTGTTCAGTGCAAGTTTTTCTTCACTCTTAGAAGAAAAGAAAAATGGGAGGGGAGGTCTCAAAAAATAGAAAAAGGGGGCAAAGATCTCTGTTTTCTGTCATAAGGCAATTAAACAATTCTAGATATGCAATGCAGACAATGCTCACAACTTCTATTATTATGTAGTTTTAGCTCCCACTATTATAGCTGGTTGGAGACGTTCATTTAAAAGTGCTGTTTTTTCAAAATCAAGTTTGGACAAGTTTAAGCTGAGGTCTTGTTCTAGCCTGATATAAGCTGGAAAGGAGCATGTAGTGTGTTTTTTGTTTTGGGGGGGTTTTCTATTAATTTTTTTTTAAATACTCATTGCTGAACAGAGAAGGAGTTTCATTATGTTCCCTATTACCTTTTTGTTTCAGTGGATTAGAAGTTTCCATGATTTTCATGTTTTCTTATCTGTGTGCACCCTGCAACATCTGCCCAACTTTATATCCATCATAGCCTCTGCTATAGTTAGCTTCAGTCGTACCTGTAGATTAGATAATGCTGTTGCTTCCCACTTGTACATTGAACTACATCTGGAGGTTTTTCTCTACAAAGTTTTTCATAGTAATTCTTTCTACTGAGATTTTTAATTACTAGTTATTTATCAGTAGCAGTTCATGGCTTGCTCTAAGCATTGAGGAGACCTAGAGTCAGTTCCAGCTGCACTTGAAGTGACTGCTTTTCTATGGGCAACCAAGAGCAGCATACATTGGAACAATGGTAGGCAGGATATCTCTGAGGAAGGCTTTTTTACTCTGGAAAAGCTTCCGTTTTAAAAGAAAAAATAATGTCAAGAGACACAAGACCTATCTGCATTTGCAGTCTTTAAAAAGTAATCTGTATTGGATGGTTCCTTTGGGGAATAAAGATACAGAAATTACTGTCAGTTTATTGTATGTGTTTTAGGGATGGGAGCTTTTATCCTCTTATGCTGATGAGGAGAAATGGAAATTCAAAACAAATAAAGAAAATAGCAATTAAATTTGGATTTTTTTTTTTTTAATCATTCATGACACCAATTCAGGTTAGATGGGGTTTTACAATGAATGTCTGCCCTCCCTTAAAAATGTAAAGGTGAAGCATCAGTTTATTAAACAGGCAGTATCTCTGTAGGAACTCACTGCTGACACAAGGTGCTCTTGACGTGAGCATAACTCCTGTCAGAATTAAGAGCTGGGTGTGTTAGGAAGCAGGAATTGTTAGTGTGTGTTTGTGAGAACTGTCCTTTGGCATTTATGAGCAAGAGGTTGCCTTGACCTTTAATGAAAAAAGAACCCTTTGCAACTGCATTGTTATCACAATGGAGCTTTTACTCTTGAAGGAGAGTAATACTGATGGATATTTTATACCTATAGACTGGTAATTGGAACTGGCTAAGGAAAAATAGTGATTCTTCAAATACAAACATTTGGTAGGAGTTTTGGTTAAACCGTTGTCTCTTGCCAAGCAAGGAATGTATGATCACAAAGAAACAGTAAACCTTACTGCTAGCAGAAAGCAGAGCATTTCTCTGCAGCTGGGAAGACCCTTTATTGAAAATCCTTCCATTGCCTGGTTGAGATTACAGGCTTGAACTGGTATCTCTGAAGGAGGAAATACTTTGGCTAGAGTATAGAAGTCTTGTTTAAGGTGTGTGCTTCATGTGTCCCCTGTTGGAACTGTTACCTATAAATATGCATGTATCTATATATAAAGTACATATTTTGGACCAGAAATTTGAAGCTGAGATTTCCATGTAGCAGAGAGTACCTTAGCAGGGGGCTGGGAGAAAAGTACTTTCTAATTGTTTTCATTACAGTAGTGCCCACCCGCTACCAGCTCCATAATCTAAAGATGGTCCTGCAACAGATTTGAAGCTGGGCTTTCAGAATCTTAAACTAGCTTCCTCTAAGCATAGGGCAGTTTGGGATATGAAAGTGTGACTGTGAAAGGAGTGTTGCATCTGGCTCTCTTTTTCTCATTGTGCGCGTAAGATTTTAAAAGATCTTGATTTCATGTGTGAAGTGAGTCACTTCATAATCCTGAAACTTTTGCAGGCAGGTTAGCGCAACTGATTCGTGTCCAACTGTTCCCACTGTGACGGCGAGTATACAGAAAATACCTGTCCTCATGAAGTTTTCAGATTGCTTTACTGAATGTTTCTTTTTTTTTCCCCTCCCGTCAGATTTGTCACGGAACAGACTGTCAGAGCTTCCAGCAGAAGCATGTCACTTTGTCTCCCTCGAGAGTCTTAACTTGTACCAGAACTGCATTCGATATATCCCAGAGGCTGTTTTGAACTTACAGTCTTTAACATTTCTAAATATCAGGTAATGATTGTCTTAGAAATTTGTTTTAGCATCAGTAGTCTAGGTTTATAAATTTTGATGCATCCATAAGTAATGCTAACATGATATGTAATCATCACATTATTATACTGAATGTTACTGAATCAAAGCAACCTGAACCAGTTTTACCCACTTAGGTGGATCAGGGAACGTGAGGATTAAGCAGCAGCTTGTAGAAGTGGGGTATGAAGAAGAAAGCTAATTCCAACTTAGACTCCCAAAATAAATTCCAGTAGTTTTTATGTGAAATACAGGCTGAAAAGAGATGATAAAGCTTTTGGATAGTCTTTACAATTCAGCTCTCAACAGCTGAATAAGGCTTATGCAATTTTCCTTTGCCTTCACTGTACTGGTGGCTTTTAAAGATCTTTCTTAAGCATTAACACTTCTCTGCCAGCACTAAAAGCTGATTGCTGCAACTTAGCCTGTTGATGAAATTCAACTGTGTACAGCATTCTTCATTTGTAGAAGGTCTTTTAAGAGGTGTGGAAGGTTCCTCATCCCAAATTGGCAGTGATATCAATCAAGAAAAACTTCAGGCTGTTTCCTTCTGGTGTTACACTTTTGCCAATTTAGTATGCTTATGTTTCTTTATTCTCTTTTTTTTTATTGATGGTGAGAATTGTAGGAATAGGATATGAATCAGGTATGGGTTTTCTATTGCTATGATGTCTAGTAGGTGCAGTCTAATTATTATCCTTTCAAAAGCTGCTGTTGGTTCATCTACTGCTTAGAACTTTTTTTGCTTTAACAGCAGGGAAATCTGGGTTTTAAGCATGAAAAAATACAGTAGCATACTTTGCTAAATGTCAACATTTGATCAAAGCCTTATTTAAGATCCTAATAACTTTATTTCTAATCATCCAGTCACAGCTCCTTGCTATGTTTTATTTTTAAAAGGAATCTTTCTCTTTTACAATCCATTCTCATCCTGCCTGATTCTAGTCTGAGGTTATGGTCCAGTCATATGACCTCATATTTGCTTTAATAGTAGTTTATTATGAAATGTCCAAGACTGGATTTTGGAATAGGGAAATCCATCATACCAAGATGCTTGATCCACGTGACTTAATTCAATTAGAAGTATACTTTAAATATTCAGTAAGTAATGACTTTTTCTGTGGCATTTTGTATGTGCTGACCTGCAGTGCTACCTATCAAAAAGACCTTTGCACTTGTATGTTAAAACATACTCATTTGTGACAGAGGGTGACCAGTTATCAGAAGCACCTGGAAGGGCATGAAAATGTCATATTCCTCAGCTCTGAGTTCGAAAGCATCTGATCAGTCTTGGTACTTGATATTCAGAGTTTCTTCACACATAACTAGATAGAGCAAGTAATGAATAACGACTTCATAGTACTACTTTTGCAGTAATTGTATAAAAACTGAGTTGATCAGCCAAAAGAAGTGTGCTTTTTGTATGTGTTTTTCATTGCGTTAAAATGTGAGGTGATTTCTCATTAGTTCTGATGATTTTGTTTTCTTTCTGTCCAAAAAGTCGAAACCAGCTTTCAACATTGCCAGTGCACCTCTGTAGTCTACCACTAAAAGTTTTGATAGCGAGTAATAATAAGTTGGTTTCAATACCTGAAGAAATTGGGCAGCTCAGACAGCTGACAGAGCTTGTGAGTATACAGTTATTTTTTAACTATTACTATTCAGTCTTTAATTTTTAATTGATGTGTTTAATAGGTTCGGAGGTGCTTCAGGAGAAATAACCATTTTTTAAGCTGATCAAAATAATGCAGTAATTAGGACACTATCTGGGCATGTGCAAGATCGACATCTGGTTTCTCATTCTGCTGAGAACTTTGTGATTGTAAACCAGTCACTTTTATGCAGTGGCAAGTTACTTAAAACTGCTCTTAGCTTAAGTAAGATTTCTATCTGCCATAGTATCTCCAACTGTTTTTGTCTTTGTATAGAGGTGTTAGAAAAGAGTTTGAAATACTCTTGAGATTTAAAAAAAAAAAAAAAAAAAAATCTATATGAGGGGAAGATGCCTTGCAATGGAGAGCAAATGATCTGTGTCAATTTAAGAGTCTTCCCTGTTTTTGAAAGGAAGGCTGGATGGAATTGGAGCTCTTGGTGCATTTGTTTCTACAGAAAGCTTGTATGTAGCAAGTTGTGCTGTCTCAAATAATATGGAATAACTAGAATGAGATAAACATTCAGACATAGAAGTTTATTTCAAGTTAATCTTTTAAAGCTTTTATTTCCCCATGTATTTAAAATGAGAATGCTTCACATCAGCAATGAGATTTAATGAATATAAGGATCCGAGGTGTTATGTAAATAGTTGTCTTTTTCTTTCAGTCCCTAAATAAAGTGCTACATATTTTAGTTAACAGAGACTTACCAGTCAGTGGTAACTCATTCTTTACTCTTGCTTTGTAGGATGTGAGCTGTAATGAAATACAGACAATACCTCCACAGATTGGCAATTTGGAATCCTTGAGGGACCTAAATGTCAGAAGAAATAATTTGGTGCATTTACCCGAAGGTGAGATAAAGGCTGTCAGTTATAACAGCAGAAACTTCAAGCACTTCTTTCTTTTCAATAGCTTTTTCTTCTCCTGAGAACTAGAAGCAGTGTACTTAGTTATTTTGTAAAACACGTATTTTTATACTCTTGCTTTTTTTAATAACCTTTTAATCTGCTGAATTGTATGTTTATTTTCTATCTCTAGAGCTTGCTGAATTGCCTCTGATTCGATTAGATTTCTCCTGCAATAAAATAACAACAATACCAGTTTGTTATAGGAACCTCAGACATCTGCAGACCATCATGTTAGAGAACAACCCTCTCCAGTCACCCCCTGCACAGGTAAACTGCAGCTAGGAATTCAGGTGAATAGTTGAACTATAAAGGGCAGAACGAAGTTAAAAGCTGAAGGAATATATTACAAACTTTATTTAAGAACAAGAGGACTTTCAATAAATTTATTGTCTAAAAGTGTTAAATATACAGCACAGCTTGAAAAAAATCCCTTTTTCTTCTCTTACTTTACTGTATTAGTAGTCTCATCTATGGGATATTACTAAGAATTCCACTGTTAGCATTGTACTAATGTTAGCTGAACATTTCTGCTTTCAGTGTAAGAGAAAGGAAGCTCTGCTAGGCAAGACTGATTTTGTGCCACTCAAATGTCAAAATTTTGACTAAGGCCTCAGTGGTGCTGTGTGCTGGCTCACTGTGCGGCAGAGTGCTCAAAATGGCCTTTGAGCTAGAAACCACAATATGGTTAGCAACTAATTTGATTTTTGATGTGGGTATATAAGCCCCTGAGTATTACAGGTTCTACTGTGAGGTGCTGCTTCTGATCAAGAGTGGCACTTGCTAAGACCTGTCGTTTCAGTAGGGTTTTGCTTCCCTTGTGAAAGCAAAAACAACTGTTACTGGCTTCATTCACTTTAAATTTGAGCTTGCTTTGGCAGTCTGCCACTGCCATTCAAAGCTGGGCATGGCTGGGATGCATCTGTTCTGATGCCAAGGGTATAAATTCTGGTACTTGTAAATGCTTATGTCTTGTTTGCATGATGAAATTTCAGCATCCAGCTGACAAAGTTGCATGCAGACCAGATGTACTTGGAGGACAGCCTCCATTTGTTTATCATGGGCATCCCATGATGCTCCACTATAGCTGTTTCTGAAATGCAGAAGAGGAAAAGATGCGTTGGTTGACATAAATGTGCTCATTTATTACTCTCAACTACATGTTAAATGTCTGTAGAGTACTTTGAAAATGTATTGTCAAGTTATACTTATGTATTTATTTTTATTTTTGTTTTTTAAGATATGTATAAAAGGAAAAATTCACATATTTAAATACCTGAACATAGAAGCATGCAAGATAGCTCCAGACTTGCCTGATTATGATAGGAGACCCATGGGATTTGGATCTTGGTAAGTTTGGCACAATCCAAGTTCCTAGTTTTGATGACATTCAGGAAAATTTTGTCAGTCATCTGAGTTTTTTAAAAAAATAGATCCAAGGATTGTTCTTTGCTAAGTGCGTTGATGGAGGTGGCTTTCAGTAATACCATTTATGTTACCTCATGATGTGTTCTAACAAGGTGCCACTATATAAGAAGCAAGGAGCAGTTCAGAAGAAAACCTGGGCAATATCATATGAAAGGCAGTGTTAGAATTGATACACAGTAATAAGAGAGTGTTGGTATCTTCATAATACAAGGGGTGTGCTCTCATGTTGTTAACATGTGTGTTCGTTTATAAAATCTTAATGTTTTCCACGTACTTACTGAAGTACATCCCTGCTGTGATTTTTAACCTTTTGTACAGATTTTTATAACTGCTGTACTCAAACTGCAGGTGTAAATGCTGATCTCCACCCCATTAGTAAACTGTTATTTTTGGCAAGCTTTCACTTGGCACTATTGCTTAGCATTGTAACACAAATATTGGAACAGTCAGCTATATCAGTTGCTAAATTAAGATGTCTAGAGAAAAGCAGGAGTTAAGATCTATTTCTGTTACATGATATAGAAGAGAGAGAGTCAGTGAAGTATGAAACTAAGTACATATAAAAATTACCTCAGTCATCTTGGAAGGTGATCATAAAGTCTGGAGGAGTAAGTTGCTAAAGGATGTACCACTGCCTTAGCAGCAACAAAACACAAGTCAGAGGGCCTCACAATAAATTACCATGAATCAGATTTGTGAAGAAGAATTTGCATGAGGGACTGACAGAGTGATTCCTCATCAGCACTGAATGTCTTAAATTATTTTTCTAGATGAGGTCAACCTCTGAGCATTTTATGATTGTTACTCAGTTTCCTAGATTATAAGCTGTTGCAGATGGTTTCTGCATAATACTGAGGATACTGTCCTGTTACTGAAAAGGCTCTAAATGATAAAATGTCATGATCTGTTTATCTCTAGCATAGGTTGTTGGTTTTGATAAGAGAGATTCCAACAAAATCAGTGGGCTGTGTGCTTACTGATTTATTGTTGTCTATAGTTGTATATTACTATGGAAGTTTTCATTAATTACTTTTGTGAAATGAGAAGAATTAATGTATTTTAATCATAGCTTTGAATCATAAATGTAAAAACAAGTGGAGAACTGGTTGAGGATGCTTTCTCCAGAATTGCTTCCAGATTTGGCTTTCCTGGCTTTCCTTTAGCTGGCTTTCCTTTACCTGTGTTTCCATCCCCAAGAGGAGATAGGAATTGGTGATAGAATTATTTGTTGTTACCATGCTGTTTAGGGCATTTAGTGTTGCAGGTGATGCCTCCTGTCTTCATGTACCTGTGGAAGAACTGTCCCTGGATCAGAGTAAATATTAGGAGAAAAAGGTAGAATGATCCAGTAGAAGTGAGGATCCCAAATTATATTCTTCTGGAGCTTGGAATGAGAGAAATAAAAGCATTCAACTACAATATAGTTAGTATTTCCAGGCAAGTCACAAGAGCTTTCTATTCAAATACAGGACCATAAAGGTGGAACTCCTTTGAGTTAATCAAAACTCCATGCAGATACAAGAGCTTGTCTTTTGGTGTACATCTGCATAGAAACAGATGTATAGCTTAATGTTTCTCATGTGTAGCCCTCTATCCCTCCTCTTACTTTTTTCCTATTTTATGTCTGTCTGAAAATTAAAATAGCCCAGGATAATAGTCTGTCACTGTTCCACAAAGTCCCATGCATGCATACGGTGCTGCATAAATAATAATAATGAGTGATTTGAAAATAAGTATTTCCTGGAAGAGGGATTTCAGAAGGAGCAACAACTTGAGAGCAATACCAGTGAGAAAATGACCTGCAATTTAGTTTTGATGGGGTGAAGCAATTAGCTTGCTGAAATTCGTTCTTCCTTGTGTATTATGTAGTAATTACTGCTGCAGTTCTCCCTGGGGCATTGAGTGCCAGTAGGACAGTTGAGCCATTGTGAAATGCCATCTGCAGTGGATCAGACAAGTCCCATTGTCTCTTTACTGTAGCTATCTGCAGCAGTTGCCAGACTTGACATCTGTGGTGGCTGTACTGCTGAATTATGTCGTTTCTAAGCCTAGAAATTTAGAGAACTATGGCTGTTTGGTCATGTGTATTGTAACACTAGGCACATGTCTCATGCCTTTGTCTAGACATGTCAATGACAAAGTCAGGCTCTGTAGGTGAAAACCATGCTTCTGTATTTATTATATTACGAAGTATTTGAAATGCTGTCCAGCTTACTGCACAGTTTCTTAGGTAGTTATGATACAGAAGATAGTTACGTAATACATTTTGCATACTTCTGTGTAGAAGTATATTCTGTATTTTTAGTAATTGTACATGGGTTTATGCTTACTTACGAAAAAGTTTGTGGGACAGTGTTTTTCAGCCAAAACACAAGTAGCAGAAAATGAAAGTTTGACTTGTTAAACAGTGAAATAAGAGACTACTTTGCAGTTTACTTTATCATAATTTCTGCTTGGGAAATGTTTGAAGTATGGGTATATACTTTGGATCAGATTAGCTCTTAAAACGCTAGGCAGGGGCAGGTGGACAGCTGACTGAAGTACATTTGTAGTTGTAAGCACGTGCTTCTTGTTCTGTGTGGCAAATGCAGTATGATGCTTTCTAATATGCTGAGCTTGTGAACACGCTGCAACTGTGCTTGGTAGCTTATTCTGCTTTTGTTCTGTTATAGCTGAGAAGCTTTTGGTGGTGTTTATGTTAAAGTAACTAAAACTGTGTGTTTGACAGCCATGAGGAACTCTATTCCAGTCGTCCGTATGGAGCACTTGATTCTGGCTTCAATAGTGTGGACAGCGGGGACAAAAGATGGTCAGGGAATGAAGTAAGTGTTGCAGCCTTATTTTTGTTGAGTGCAGTATTGTACAGGAAAGAGAACTAATAAGTATACATCTGGAAGAATATTCAATAGGTAACATGTATATGCTAGTGTGCAGGTTGTCTTGAGCCAAAATTATTTGTTGTTTTATTGGGAAAAAACAAGCATAATTTTATATGGGATGGACACAAAGCTGGAAATAATAAGAGAAATGTATAAAACTGCATGACAGATTAATTTACTGGAGCATAAAAGATGGGAAAAATGGGGTTCCTCATTTTAAAAAAAGCTTATAACTGTATCGTATCACAATGTTGGGTCAACTGCAATTACTCATGAGTACTTGTTTCAACAAAATAAATCTGAACATGAAAATTAAGCTTCAAAAACCAGGTGGAAATTTTGTTGTCTCTCTTTGCAGCTTGTTTCAAATGTTAAAATCTGTTTGCCATTTAGAAGCAGGAAAATGGGATCTCTTAGCAAGGAGACTGTCAATTATTCTTCTCAGGAAGAAGCTCCCTTTTCCTCTTGGGACAGCTACAAAAGGCAGCAGCCAAGATCTAAAATGTTTCAGTGAGCTATACTCCATATGCTTGCTTGCACTCCTAGCTTGGTTTTTGAGAGGGTTCTACGAGTTTCCATCCTATGATGTTTTCAAGCACTTGCAGATATTGCAAACAAAACCATAGGCAACCTGGTTTTTTAAGAAAGCTTAAATACATGTTTTTTAAAAACAATATGCTGTAGCTGTATTTTGCTTTAAGTTAGTGTTTTGTAGGAGCAAAACAGGACAGTTGAAGTAAAAACACAAATCAAGAGGTCGTAGCTTACTAGATGACGTTTCCGAAGAAAAGTTTCTTGACTTCACTGTTCATTTTCTAAAGCCAACAGATGAGTTCTCAGATCTCCCTTTACGTGTAGCAGAGATCACTAAAGAACAAAGACTGCGAAGAGAAAGTCAGTATCAAGAAAACCGAGGGAGCACAGTCGTAACTAATGGTGGAGGTAAATAGTGATCTTTGGCTAACAATATTTATTGTCATCTTTAATAAAGTTCCAGAATATTTGCTATAAATAGTAGGTTGTCTAAAGAGGAAAAAAAGAGAAAAGTCGAGGTGGAATTATACAAAACCACTGTTGTGTGAATAGTGTAAAAACAGTTGTATTAAGGACATTGCAAGGAAAAATCAAATAGCATCAGAATTAAGATTATTTGGGAAACATTGTGTCAGCTTCTGCATATGTGCTGTGTTAAAGTCTCCAACTGCTTCAGAGAGTATTTTGGAATATTGAATTTCAGTGCATGGAATTTTGCTGCTTGAGCTACTGGGGAAAATTTACAGCAGTAGTTAATTGTCAGTGCTCTGTGCTGACTGCTGTCAGAATGGGATGAGCAATTTCGTCAGGGAATTTTGTATTTCCAAGTAGCAAAAGTGCCTCATTCAGCAGTCTTGGGTTTTAATCCAAACATGCAAGACATCTAGGAGGGACTGGTATTTGTGGATGACATTGCTTTTTTGCACCTTCTCAATTGGTTTCCTGCAGTCTTACAGTAGCACCCTCATATTTGTTCAAGAGGTGATAGCGCTTTCCATGTTTCTTGATCTCTGTAGTCCTTCTCCATTTTAACTTCCAGTAATCTGCACCTACCACTGTCTCTTTGTTTCTATGTCCCAATTTTAGCCTTCTTCCAGGTTTGGTTTTTTCAATCATTCCCTCTTCTCCATTTTTCTGCACTACTTTTTATTAGATCTCATCCCCGTATACTTTGATTAATTTTTCTTCTTTCTCAGCCACTCCCCATTTTCCATTTCCCCTAATGGCTACAATTCATATTCCCTATCTGAGTGTCACTTTTCCCAGCTACTTTTAATCTTCCTTGCCCAACTCCCACTTTTTCTTCTCTCTTCCCTTCTTGTCCCCCTCTTCATCTTTTGCTGTCTTCTTTTCTTGGTCTTATTCTTCTGTGCCACAATATTTTGTTTTCTTTGCGGCCTTCTAGAAATATCTCAAACTTTTGGTTGACTTGCACCGTTTTACACATTAACGGACGAAAAATTCAGTTCAAACAGTTAAATTCTGGCAAAGCTAGAAGAATTGAAGACATGGTGTCATAGGAAGCTCTTGGCAGCCTTAATAACAGGTGGTGCTGCAAGCTCCACCTCCTAGACTAACCTTATTTTGTTCTTTTGGGTTTTGTACACCAGGGATTTCAAAATGCCTCACTATTCATTTAAGATGGAGCATGATCAGTTCATGAGTAGGAGTATCTGAGAGGGGCACAAGCCGTAGCATGTGGCTGTCAGTGATCCAGGAGATCGCTTCCAATTTTGTGTTCCTAACACAGATACTAACTTGTTTCACTCTCTACTGCATTACTGTTGTTGTTGTATTTAATAAGCAAGGCTGGAAAGAAGGGCTCTGTTTTGGTTTGTTTTGTTGGAGTTTTTTTTACGGTTTGGAATGGAGATGGAGATTTAATGAAGCCAAAGTATATAGGAATGCTGTTTTGGATGGTTGTAGCAGAGGAGGTGGCTTTGGCAGTAACAGTTGCTAGATTGTGCGGTGAGGCAAAGAGAAGTCTGTTTTAGACAAGCAGGAAAGGGGCGGGGGAGTAGAAAAAGAATGTCGGCAAGAGAGTCTGGAGCAAGTTTGGGGGAGTTTTAAGAAAAAGAAAGCTCTAGTGCTCAGATAGGGATCTTATGCTTTACCCTGTATCCCCAGCACAGTATTTTTCACTAGGGTAGTTTGCTCAATGTCACGACTCTCAGAATCCCTGGGCAGAATGTGTAAAAAGCAGTGACAAGTGAAAAAATTGCCCTACATAATATCGCCCACACAAAGGAAAATCAATACTAGCCAAACTGTGCTGTTTCTTGCTCTCATTTCAGTGATTCTTAATTTCTTTTTTAATTCCTCCTTTTAAAATAAAACTGAAGGTGCTTTTATATTGTTTTAGAGGGATTTTCTTGCCTTCCATACTGTCCTTTGTTATTTCCACATAGACTTTTTATATTCATTGCATTGCATCCAGAAAACTTAGATATGCTGCCCTCTGTTTTATTGTTCTAGTAGTAAAAATAGTAGAGGTATCTGTCATACCCATTCTAATTTTCTGACAGAGATTCATTAGAACCAAGAGAAATTAAGCAAAACATACACAAATCATTGTACAGTCGTGGTGTTAGCTGACAGATTTTGATAGATGGTTTTTGGTATTGAAAAAAAATCACAGTATTTACTTTACCTTTTCAGTCATTGCAAAAGTATCTGTGGCCAGCAATGTAAAACTACATGCTTGATACATGTTTCTCATTGCTTTTTAAAAAGCATAAATTTTATCATTATTTCAAAATTTGATGTTAACAAATGTTAGTGAGCCTGGCAAAATCCAAGAGCTTTAAGGCTGAGCTTTCCCAGACAGAAGAAAAACAGTAGGGCGTTAGTTCCTGACGTTGCTTTTTTGTTCGGTTTTTTTCCTCTCCTGTTGGTTATCTAATTATGGGTGTTTCTTTGTGTATGTATGTCAAGTGGAACATGATCTCGATCAGATCGACTATATTGATAGCTGTGCCACAGAAGAGGAGGAGGAAGAGGTGAGGCAACCCAAGTGCATGGACTCAGACAGCCTCAGCTCACAATTCATGGCATATATTGACCAGCGGCGAATCTCTAATGAGGTGGTGCTTTTACTTAAATTAGTTGAATTCATACACCCCAGGAAAGCCTTTGTGATTGTATTAATGCTGCTTCTCCCCAGAGGTTTTCTTTGGGTGTTGTTTTGGGGTTTTGTTTTGGTGGTGGTGGTGATGGATTTTTTTAATTAAAAAAAAAAATAAATTACAAAAATAGTTCTGATCTAGAGGAAGAGCACAATGTTGTGCTTTGTGGAGGGTCAGAGCTGGGGTGTTAAGCTGCTCCCCAGTGCCTTTTGGGATACAGGGAATAAGTCTAAAGCAGCCACGCTGTTTTCCTGTCATGTGGGTTCTTGCAAGCTTGTGCTTTAGGCATATGTGAAGTAAATGGTTTTTCCAAAGGAGTGCTATCTTCAAAAAACATTGAAGTTGATGCTTCCAACTGGTAATTGGTGAAACCTAGAAAATTGTTAACATTTAGTTGGTAGTACTAAATATATACTGACCTTCTCAAGGGAAAAATGTTGATTGTTATCAGCATAAAAATTTAGTACAAGAATTTTGCAACTCTGTTACTTTGGCTGTTCATGTTGATTATAAATTATTTGCCAGTAAACTCAATGTCTTGAGCATCCATTTTAAGTTTAGACTAACTTAAATATTCAGACTTTTCAGAAAGGCTACTCTTTGCAGAGAATTATTTTTTTCTCTCTTACTGTTGAGCAAGGCTTTGCACCTACATGTACAGACTTAGATATGTATATAGTCACCTTTCTGAACACAAAATGCCACCTGTAGTTTCAGATAAACCTGGCACGAAACTGTTTTCAGTCAGTAAAAGTATACAGTTGAGTGAACAGTAAGTAAAGTTATTGCTACACAGGTTAGAAAGTTCTCTGGACAGCTTTTTACAAATGTCTAGAAACACGTGTGTGTAACTCTAGACATTGCTCTGTTTTCTCTCACAGAAAAAAAGAAAAATAATAATAATTTTAAAAAGGGGCAAACTTGGCATACACTATCCTAATAATAGCTGCTTTTATTGATTGCTTACTGTATCCAAATGATGTCCTGGAGCAGACAAGGGCAATGATTCCAGTAAAGTTACTGTCACTTTTATTTAGCTCATGTCATTTTGTTGCTTTCTAGCTGCATAAGAATTAATGTGCCTTAATAAAATTCGCTAGAGTTGCTTTGAAATCACATGGATTGCCAAAACTGGAAGGTGCCTTTCTTTCAGTTGTAGCAGCTGCTGCTGCGAACATATGGAGAAAACTGTTCCCTGTTAAGTCATTTGGATGGTACACTTTTGGAGAGTGTCCTCAGAAATCGAACCTATAGAAACAGATTTTCAGCCACATAATGTTTCCTTCTGTGTTCTGTCAGTCTTAATTAATACCTATGTACACAGTTCAGTGGTTCACTGTACATACTAAGTGAATAACCTGTCTGCGAAAATCTTTGGGGTTGATATGCTTAAACAGTGCTTATTGTGCTGTGATTCAAATGTGTCCTTTCAAAGTTTTGTGTGTTTTGAAGCAGAAAGATACTTGGTCTTTGAAGAAAGGGAAAAAAAAAAAAAAAAAAGGCAGATCTTTAGCATTCATGTAGCAGCCTGGTGCCTGTTTTGTCCACTTCATATTACTGTTTACTGTGTTTAAAATCATTGACACAGATGTCTGAGGGGTGCATTCATTTTGCAAATCTCATAAATTCAATATCAAACCACAAAAGCTGACGCCACTTGAAGCATAGACACAAGGGCAAAACTCAGAAAATGCAGCTGTTGGCAATACAACCCAAGGACTCAAGATAGTGAAAAGGCATTGATCAACATCAAAGAAGATATTAATAGGGTTTTATCTGTTTGCAAAAATTAAACTGTTTACTTTTAACTGAAGCAATAGTTTCTCTAAAATGACAGTCCAAAATACTTTACTAGTTAGGAAGGCTAACTGTATGCAATATAGCAACATGCATACAGGCATGAGTGAAAATTGGCAAGTTAATACCGAAAAGTTTCCGTTTTCCTACATTAATGGATGTTTAAAATAACACTACGGGCAATATGTTTCTGGTCCCAATGGGATAAATGATTTCATAGTTCAAATTAAGCCCAAGGTGTTCTCATTCATCCCGTGTTTTGCTTTTTTTAGTCCCTCTGTGACCTGTCTTTAGGCCATTATAAAAGACCCAATGGCTATTGTATCCTGTATTTCTGAGAATCCAGACTGCATTGCTGTACACTTGTATATACATTCTTCGGAGCTTAACTTTACATTTCTTCTAAGTTCATTAATTATTTTCCCTGCATGATTCTTAACAGTGGAGGGTTTTAAACTCTTAAATTTACCAGTAGGCATATTTAATCTTGAAACTAAAGTTTATTAAAATTGGAGGAAAAAATAAAGGTGAGCTTGCCTATTTGGAAATGAACATCCCTGAGTTGTGTTTCATAGTTCTTTGTCAGGTATTTTGAGTACCAGTAGTTACAAATGTTGCTCTGCAAAGAGATTCTTTGACATTAGTGTACAGTTTTCCAAATAAGTTGTTAACTTAGTCTTCTCTGTTATTTTGCTTAGGGCTCACCAATAAAGCCTATAGCCATCAGAGAATTTCAGAGAACAGAGGATACAAGACGATATTTACATCAAAACAGGTAAGAATATGTGGTAACAGTAATTTTATCCAAAGTTGCATGATGAATGCAGAGCACATATTTACTGAATGTTTAGAAAATTACATTGTTTTCTGTTGCTTCACCAGAAGTGTGCATGGCACTTTTATTTATGAATTACTGCTCAGATTAGGAATTTGTATTCTAATAATGGCAGTGATCAAAAGGCTTGGCTGTTCTAGGCCAATGCTCGGCTTTAAATCAGTTGGTTAAAGAAATCTGCCAAATTAAAGTATATACTTTTAAACGGTCTTAATATCTGCTTTTCATGATTGAATTTGTGCTTTGATTAAATAGTTGACTTAAGCCATATTACATAAAGGACAGAAGGGATAAACGTACATTTACTGCAGGTTTAGGGGAAGCATAGAGAGTTACTGTGGAGTATCTGATGTGCTATGAGGTCACGCTCTTGGTTGACCCTTGGTAGCTGTAGTACTGTAGGGGTTTAGTTTAATTTTAAAATGTGCTTTTCTGAGCTGTAATCATGAGCTTATGTCAGAGGAAGAAGGGATAGAAAGGGAGTCAATTCTGAAAACAGGTCGCTTAGTTTAACGAAGTAGACTTTTTGAATTGTGTCCATACTCTTTAATGATTACTTGGCTTATTAGAGGGAATGCTTATCTGTAAAATATGGGTCAGAGTTGGACAGAATATAAATGAGGTGGTTAGGTTTGAGAAAAGCCTTTTCAGTGTCCAGTTAAAAGAACAGAAGATGAGCAAATTTATAGCTTCTTGCTAGTGGAACTAAAATCAAAATTGATGGAACCTTTAATATGCCACTGAAGCATTTCAGTATTCTGTGGATTGAAAGTGAATATGCAAGGACTCAGCAGAAAACCAGCTCAATTACACTAGGGATGTTAAAAAAAAAAAAAAGACGACGACAACTGCTAGCCATAAGTATGTCATTGCTTATGCTGTCAGTAGAAATGATTTTTAATGGTATTGAAAGAGAAAATAAAATCAAGAATAGTGTGTAAATTTTTCCAGAGTTCTGGCAATATTTTAATACACATTTTGAAATGTGCAGTAAATGTGCAGATACAGTAGGTGTACTGATACAAAGGAGGGTAACTCCTTCAGCATGTATCAGCATTCCTTATCCTGTAGTGTCTACAGGTGAGGCATAAAATAATACAGCAGTCTGACATGTTCTCCCCAAATAAAGCGAGTGTTCTTGGTTTGAAAGACTGATTTTTTTTGTTTGTTTATTTATTTTTCTATTTGAACACTTGTAGTCAACATGGAAATAATTAGACTTTACAAACACTGGATTCCATGACATATCTGAAGGAAGTAAGAAGCTAGTTAGCCAGGAGAGAACTTCTGTTTACATAGATAGATATTAACAATAAAGGAAATTGTAGTTCACTAGGGTATCCAGTGTTTTCAAAATTTGACTTAAGGATGGCAGCAGATCTTCATGCAGAAGTAGTTAATCAACGATCTAAATGAATTGTAGCTTGTTCATCTTATGCTGCAGCAGAGTGAAATTCTTAATGAGGCACTAAAAACAGGTCCTATTGTTATTGCCTTCAAAATTATGTAAAAACAGCCATATGACAATGTGTAATTTTTTATATTTTAAGCTTGTATTAACCAAATACTTCATTTGTGGCAACCACAAGCTGTAAACTGCTTCCACAATGATTCTGTGCAAATGCCTTGGCAGGCAGCCTCTTTTTTTTCGTCAGCATGCTGGAGCCATTAAAACTCTTAGAGTTGGATGTAAAGCAGACTTCATCTCAAGAGTACTTACGTCGGTTGATTTAATTCAGTAAATACAGTTTGTGCCTCTGGACAGACTGTGGTGCATTCCTGATGCAAAAAAGCTGTGTGTACTCTGGTCTGAATACGCTTCTTGGCACTTAGCTGAACCCAGTCCTGCCTGTTCAAAACAGCATAATGATGGATTTGTCTTGTGCATCACCGCTAATTTAAGTAACAGAGGAGACCTGTTGCATGTGGGTCTTCCACATCTCTTAAGCTTCTCTGTGCAGAGTAGGTAATAAGTCTACACACAGGCAGCAGGACTAATTTTTTTTTTTTTTGGAAATGCATTGGTTAGTGTGCCTTTATTCCATAGTTGCCCCAGGAGCAAAGGTTACAGAGTCTAGGGTGCCAAGAGTGAGCTACTTGATTTCCATCAGCTTGCTTTCTAGGCAGCAACATGCCAGGGAACGTGCTGTAGACTGTGGACCTTGGGAACTGTTTCAGCACTAGCAGCTGCCTTCTAGCAAAGAACTGACTGCAAAATTTCTCTTTTATTGTGGATGTGATGGATAAGAGACAGATCCATTATTGTTTACCTTGTGACTTTGGCTTGTATCACTGACAGTTAGGAAGTCATCACTTGATTGGTAAAGTGAGCAGATTTGTTCTGAAAAATATCAGAGGGTGCTAATGTTTAAAAATAATTCTCTTCTTTCCAGAGCAGAGTAAGGACTACAATAACCAGAATATAGTCTTAAAATAGAGATTCCATCTTTGTGCATTTTGAAATCATTGTTAATTAAGCAAGGTACATTTATTTAATTATGAACTGCAGTAGTTGTGATCTAACTTGGTATCACAACGTGATTCTTTAGTCATCCTAAATTTCACCTTTATGGTTATCTGAAGCTAATTGTCTAGGCAATTACTCTTAGAAAAACAGCTGTAATCTAGAGAAGAATTCATGTGACAGTAGTTCATATGCGTCAGTGGCCAATCCCCCTTCCACCTGGTGTTTACCTGCAGGGATACTGATGAATTACGAAGACCTGAAACTCTAAATTTGATGCAGGACAGAGAGCATCACCAAGTACTAAGGAGTTATGTGGACAGGACAGAGAGGTAGGGAAAAGAGACTCTTCATAGTTTCTACTGATTAATTTTATCCCCTCACCCCACAAATAACCATAGTAGCCAGTTATTCCTCTAAATGAGGATCATCTGAAAAGTTCCTGGATTGGTTACTTAACCAGCTCTTAGAGAATGGGTATAAAGTACTGAGTATCTCAATGTAATAGGCCAAACGTACAGTCCAATTGGTACGTCTTGAGCTGTAGAAAAATTTTATCACAATACAGGAGGATAGAAATGACTGTACAAAATCTGTCATGCACAATGAGTTAAATTGTTACTGCAGCGGTTGGTTTAACAGCTTTGCTTACTAAACAGTTACTCTTCTGATTTGATGAGATACTTGTCTGTCACTGACAATTCATGGATGAAAATTTGTTTATATTTAAGGTAAAAAGTATACTTAACTCTTATTTTTCCATTTGTCAGGTCCCCGGCTGATTCACCTTACTTTCTCTCTCTATCAAGTCACCACAGTCAGGTAACACATTGAACTCTACTATTTTATTCTCTTGGATTAATCTGATGCAAAACCAAAGTGATTTCAGCCATAAGACATGGACTGTTTCTCCTTAACCCATCTGTTTTACCCTGTGTAGCTCTGTCTTTACAGCCTGGTGCACTGTTTTGTTCCAGGTACCTAATACAGATCCCGAGCTGCACCGCAGACACATGGAGCGAACCCGTCGGGAGGCCCAGCTAGCAGCGCTTCAGTATGAGGAAGAGAGGATGAGAACAAAACAGATTCAGAGAGAAGCTGTCCTTGACTTTGTTAAGGTACCTCCTTTTAGTACCTACGTGATACTTTATCTTTTCTGAATCCCTTAATGAAAATTAATTGCCAAGATCATTAATACTTGTATGTTACACTCTTGGCCATGGAATGCACTGTATAAAGAAAATGGAGAGATAGCATTTAAGTACACTCGGTATTGGTGCTGTAGCTTAACATAGACAAAACTAGAACTGAGGAGGAAGATGGAAGAGATATACCCAAGATACGATTGTTGCAAAGAATTCTGTTTTTACATAGTCTGCCTCATTCTCTCAATTTTTCATTTGCATAGATGTGACAGGATTGGTATAAGAAAGAAGGGGTCTTTGAGAAGGCATAGAGGCAATTTAATTTTGAAGACAAATTTGGCAGAGAAGAAAGCAATCATACTCATGAGGAGATAATGTTGCCTGATCTATTTTGGTATTTTATGATGTATAAATGACTTACCTCCAGGTAAAGCATGGGTGCAGATTTATGGTACATCAGATACTCCATGGATGCTGCACCTTCACTTTCGCTTTCAGTGCAGTCAATATGAAGTAGTCTGCTGCTTAACATGCAAACTTGTTTATATACTAGTTGACTTAAATTTATTTTAGTGTTTACAGCTCTGGTGACCTACCAAATCTTGCCATCACAAATTTAAGAAATGTTATAGTTAATATTTTGGGCTTAGGGTGATCTGCAGAGAGGAAAAGATTGCATTTAAGTAATGTATAAAGTCAGTTTAGAGGAAGATTTTTAGCTGCCTGAAACTAGGCTTTTCATTAGCACTGACTAATCTCAGGCCCCTGGCAATGTTTTGCAGAAAAGCTGCTTTTATTAAAGGTTCTGCTCAGTCTTTCAATTAAAGACTTTAGGATGCATTTTGTTCATTGATGAGCCTTTTGGGGTTTTCAGTTTGGATTGGGTTTTTTTTTTTCTTCTGTTGCCTTTGTTATTCATGAGCACTTTATTCTCAGCAATTAAATTCCTCCCTTGGGTTATATTTTGGGTTTATTATGCATCTTTAATCTGCAAAAACAAATCAGGTTTTTTGTTTTTGGATGGAATAAAGGCTGTTTTCTTACAAATAGTATCAGTGAAGTTTCAGCTCAGTGGAAACTTGCAATTTCCCCAGTGCATGTTTTATTTAAAAACTAAGGCTTCTTGTGTTTTAAAACACTTCTAAATTATGCTGGTTTGTTCTGAGTTTTTGTTTCTCTGTCACATTCTTTTAAACTGGTCTTTCATTTTTCCTTTTTCTCTACAGCAAAAAGCATCCTTAAGTCCCCAGAAGCAAAGTCCTCTGGATGGTGAGGTAAGAGTCCAGTAAGAGTATTACTAGGGATGTCAGCACCTGAATTCTTAGCGTTCTCCATCAGAGATATTTTCCTGATTGTGGAGAACTCTCGAGTTGGGGGTTTTTTGTTTATGGGACCAGTCTAATATTTCCGTTCATGTAGATTGCCTGTCTGAGTGTGTCATTTTATTGTTTCTTGTATGTTTTCTATGTTCTATACAGAAAATACATCTCGTATTCCATTTTAAGATGCACCTTGTGAGCAGTACAGTTTACTTTCTAACGGGAGTATTCAGACAAGTTACTGCCTTGTAGTCATCCTTCACTGATCAGTTTTCTCCCAGTTTCCTATCATTAGATCACCAGTTATCCCAGAAAGATTAAGCATTAGAATTTTGAGGCTATCAGAAAAATAAATAAATATATTTTAAAATTTTATTCTAGTGTAGTTTTATAATCAAAAACAGTAAGTCAGTAGGGAACACAAATCATACAAGTCTCAGTCTTCTAGAATATACAGAGCTGAGCCAATGACATCTGTTCACTCTGCATCAGATTTCTGCACAGTAATAGCTCTTCCACTGCTTGCCATCCCCACTTTCCTCCAGAGAAAGATAATTCACTTGACAGTGTTAATCAGATCAAAAATTTTAATAATATAATGAATATAAATAGTTATTTAGCAGCATTTTCCAACTAACTCTTTTTTGTAAGAAAATTACCAAAACATGGAGTAATTGAAATAGTTTTTCCTCCTTTTCCTTCTTAATGTTCTTCTGGTCTTAATTTATTCTTTTAAAGGGTCCTTTGTTCTACCACAGTAAGAGCTGTGAATACATAGTTGTCTCTATTTGCTTGAGACAACACATAAAGCAGAATAATTGATTCCTTAAGTAATATGAATGAACTATAATTCGTGGGTTGTGTGGCTATATTCCTTCAGAGTTACATATACTTTATGGATTTTTAAAAAAAGCCTGACAGTGCTGTAAACAAGCAGTACATGTTCCAAAATGTCTGTCTGTTCACATACCATGTGTTTCTGACATTCTGTGTGTTTCTGACATTACTCCATCTCTCCCACCTCCCAGTGTCCCTTTCCATCCAGAAGGTCTCAGCATACTGATGATAGTGCCTTGTTAGTGGTAAGATCCTGCACGTAATGGCCTTTTTGTGTGGCAGATTCTAGAGCATACAAATAACGTGTTATGATTGTCTCAGATTAGACCAACTATTTTAGAGCTAATCTAAATAGCATAAAACATGACCATCTTCTTGGAAAAGTAGCTTTAGTTCTGAACTTTAATATTATGAATATGTTGATACTTGTACTGTCAGCCATTTGTTAATAATATACTGATGTTTTTCCACAAAATAATTAAAGCTTAACTTTTGCTGAGAGCAGAGGAAAATTACTGATAGTAAAGAGGAGCTTATAAAATTAAAAATTCACCTCTAGTTGTTCTGGTTTGTTTTATTCTCTGTTTATCTTGCTTCCTAATCGATGTGCTCTTCAGTGTCAAGTAAGCAATTTTAATGCTTCGAGTACAGCCTTCTACTTTAACTTGTCTGCGTCCTGCACATGGTGGTTAGAAATACTTAGTAACTTGGTAACCAAACCATAGCATAGGGAAAAACTGCTCTACCTATGAATGCTACCAGTCATGAAATATTCCTCATACCTTTTTATTGTTTATCATTGAGGATATCGTAAAAATAATCTATTTTGAACACTTAGAAAAAATAAAAACATTTATGTACTTAATTCATGTTTTATGCTATTTCTTCCTTTATGGCATCTTAGCAATATAGCATAATTAAAGAATATAATTAATGCCATAATCCATGTCTATAAAAGAAAAATACACCTGATTTGCCTGCTGTTGCATGACTGCATGCCTGGGATTTATTTTCTTAATTCATGTGCTTCCATTATCTGCCTAAGTTTTCTTTAGGCAGTGCTCTCGGTTAGAATATCTCTCTCCAGAACATGTTGGTCAAGATATTTACTGTCTCTTTATTCAGACTCTTTGGTTTTCCTGCTTTCACCTGACTAGCACTTTGTGGGAGAGAAAAAGTTTGTAATAGTAGAGAGAGATTTAATGATCCTGCATGTGCCTGTTTAGAGAAATCATAATAAATTAGCATATAAAAATGTGCTTTCATGTTTAGATAATAGGAAACAGGAGAATAGCAGTGGTTTGGGTTAATTCAGTGTTGATACTCTGCTGTCAGTGCATTCATCTTAGGAATGTATTTTAAAGATACCTTTAAGGACCCCATTTCTATTTGATTGTGTGATCCCATGACTTTTGTTGTAAATTCATATGTAGAATTTTACGTTACATGACTTGGAACTTTCAGAAATTATTTTGAAACTGGCTTCCAGTTTCCTTTGTGTCTTTAACCAAGTTACATCCTTGCACTTCATAAAGAAGTGGCCAGGCTAGTAAGGAAAGATTGAACTAGATTTGAAAGCAATCATTTCTCTGTTTTTCTTTTGATTCCTTGTTCTTTTCAGCAGCACTAAACTATAATAGTATATGAAATACTGGGTCTTCTAAACTGCTGAAGTATGATCTGCAGCTCTATTTTGTAGTGGAAGTACACACTGTGTCTAATGATGACATATGCCAGGGCAGCTGTTTCTGGCAGTTACTGTAACTGGAACATTAAGTCCAGGCTAGCTCATGAATTTGTAGCATTTTTGTTTCCACAAATGTATTTTGTATGGTAAAAACCTGTTCGGCAACAAGGTTCATTAGTTTGCTTTAAGAAAAAAAAAGATAAGGTCTGTCATAAGAGCTGAAATTACTTTTACCTTTTTATATTCTATTCCATTTCGTTTGATGTTTTCCCTGTCCTTATGGATTTGAAATTTAGCTAGGTCTCATTTCTGAGGATGTTTTTTTCCTCCACCAAAGTATAGAGGCATTTCATATCAAAATTCTATTGCTAATGGCAGTTTTCAGTACACATTTTTCATTTACATAATGTCTCTGTCATTTTTCATTTACATAATGTCTCTGTCTTTTTCTTTCTGCATAAGCGTAGCGTATGCAGTAGCGTAAACTTTACCTTACAAAACTCTTGGACATTGAAACTTGCAGATAAGTTAGTTTAAAAAAAAAAAAAGTTCTGCTAGATTTTCCACTGATTGTTCTAGCTTTATGGTGTGGGAATAACACTTTGTGGCAAAAAAGGAGAATGTTACATAGAGATGTAGTAAAAGATCTTTTGTTCAGCATTTCCCTCATTACATCAGAACTCTCTGAACTGAGCAGTTGCTTTTCTTTTGCTCCAGACAGTGTTTTCAGCTCAGATGTAAGGAAAAGATATAAAAAGTATTAAGTCTAATAGGTAGTTAGAAAGCAAGTGAGCTTTCTTTTATTTTACTGCTTCTGCCTTCTGGTATCATTACTGCTTTAACAAAAAAATTCTTAAAACCAAAATTTAAGTTGTGAATCTCCTTTTTTAAATCTTACATCATGTTTCCGTTTTCATGTTTTGGTCTTCTCCTTGTTGTCTTTTATCACTAATTAAAATTAAAATGTATTCTCATTGCAGAGGTTACTCTGACCGTTTCCTTCAGTTTGTAAACAATTTCAGGACAGTCTGAACTCACAAAATGACGACACATAATTTCTATGAATGTTACTAGTTCGGCTTAGTTGTATGTTTCTCCTATGTACCTGTGATTAGAAGTGAAGTGGAGATTGGCTGTAGTGCGTCATTGCACACTGTGGTGGATTTCTCTGTGTTGACTTGTAGTAGCCAGACTAACTAAAATGTTGCTGAAGAAATGTAATCACTGGCTTCTCTGAGAAAATGTGCTGTATACCTCAAAGTTTTATATTAGTCATATCCTCCTTGCTGTTCTCACAAGGGTAGTCCCATTTGTTACAGTTGGAGACTACTTGTTGAGATAGTGTCAAGGCTTCAGACTTGGCTAATGATTTCAGCCTTGGTTGCTTATGAATCTCATTTTTCCCCAAATACCTTCTTGTTTTCTCCCATACTGTCCCTTACAAGGTGAGTACTATGGAAGGAAAAAAACCCCAAAACATCCTCTCAAACTGCTGCTCAATTTCTCTGTTGTAAAGCCTGTAAAATATTCGATAAGCATCATGCAGCTGGTGTGACCTCTTCCTTTCTTAACCTTTGTGTCCTTGGAGCCTTGTGCTCCCTTCATTACCGTGTGTTTTCTTGTTGTGGTCTAAAACATGGCCTGAGGCCATCGTGTTACTGTTAGCACATGGGATCTCTGAAACATTTTAAGTTAAGACTTTTAGGCACCAGTGTGTTACAAATAATAATGGTATGGGTAAAGTAAGCAGGACTTGAATTATGCTAACTCGTACCCTGGAGTTTTCTCTCAGACTGTTGGCATGCATTTGTGTATTCAAATGTTTAATAATCAAATTCCCTTAAAATATCCTTATTTGGTTTGTACAGAGTTCTGGCTGGGCTCTGCTTCGGCAGTCCCTGTATCTGCAGTTGTTTCTGGCCCAGGGAGATTTCTCTGACTTCAGTGCTAGACCTAGAGGCCAAGGGCAGCATGTGCAGTATGGTGTTTTAAGTCTGAATTGCAGCATCCTTTTTCCTTTTGTATTGTGGCTAGCTTTTCTTACA
>JAVJGG010000085.1:31350963-31364894 GCA_035590195.1 Aviceda cuculoides
GTTCTGTGCCTCACTGCTTCCTTTCGTCCCTCGTTCTTTCCTTGCTGTCCCTGACAGAATGGCTTTGAGCCTCTCTTTGTGTTTGAGATTGACAATAACACCAATACCATTAAAAGGCGGCCAGAGACTCGCAAACAGGTGAAGAGCATGCGGTGTGTTGCTGTTGTGATTGTCCTACCCTGTGGTGTGCAGTGTTCCCCTTCCCTTCGCCCACTGCTGGGTATGGGGACTGCGACGACTTCTTGTCAGTCTGCGTCAAGGTTGTCTTGCTCTTTTCATACAGGAATAAACAGTTATGTTAATGTTACAGACCACCTACTTCTGTTTTATTTTACTCTTCTCGTATACTAGCTAATGTTTTGCTTAAGTCAAGTAATATTTTGAAACTCTTTAAAACAGAACAAAATAAAAAAAAGAAACCCATGATTTTTTGCTCTGCACTGCTGTGGAGAAAGACTGTCTTGAGGATCAGATGTTAAGTCTGCATAGGGCCTAAAGGTGTTTGTATTTAAGGCTTGCCCTGAGTATAGCCTCTCCTAGGCCTTCCTGGCTGTACTGTTCTGAAGTGGCAGAATAGTTGCAAATCATTAATTATGAACACACCCGAGTGTATAAAGTATAGTTTCATTCTTGAGCCATTCCATCCTCAAATGTTAACGTTTTGATTGTACTTTTAGTAAGACACACAATTTGACCTTCTAGATTTACCTGTCAGTGACAGATTGGCATGCTGGAGCTCCTGTTCTGTGAATGTGAAAAGTTGTTAATTTGGTTGGGTTTGATATTGATTATAATTGAAATTTGGCTGCACATTTGTGTGTGACAACACTGTAAATCTTAACACTGACATCTTCCTTGAGAGCTAGATTCCACCCACGGAATCTTATTTACTTTATGTGTAATTCACAAGGATCAGCATTAGGTGTTTGTGGTAGACACAAAGTGTGTATTCTTGAGCTTGTTAGATGTGGGCTTCTCTGATTTTACAAAGTTAATAGGAAAATAACATACTAAAAATGCATAACATACTTGAAACATTAAAAAGAAATCTATTTATTTTGAATAGTGGCTCAGAATGAACTGTCGTAGGGTAAAATTTCCTTCCGCCTGATTGGCATAGGTGTTACGTTAGGTGTTACTAAAGAAGCTTTTGCATCACTTACTGTTCTTAGTTCTGCTTTTGTCAGGCAGAAAATTCCAGGAGGGTAGGAAGGCTTTAACTGTAGTTCAGCAAGTATGTATCTGTTGCCTGTTGCCCGTTTCTGAGAATGTGATAGTGATCACCTCTTCCTTTTTAACTCGTCTACTGCATTCCACCTTTGCGCATGACCTGTCAGCCGTTTGCTAACGCTGCTCCTGCCTTCTCTTTCTTTCTGCATTCAGTCACTCTCAGGGTTGAATCAAGAAAGCTGTGCTACTGCCCTGCCTAATGCCTCTACCTTCAGTCCTGTCAAGGTATCTCTTGCTATTATCATTCACCAGTAAAGCCAACAAAAAACTCTTGGATCCACACATCTGTTTTAACAGGTGTTAGTCTGTCAGCTTCTAATCAAAAGTTCAGGTAGGGTATGAATCCAATTTACCTGATTAAACTCTAGTAGATATTACCTCATCTTAGCTTTAGGCTGTGTCTCCAGGAGGCCTAAGCTATAAAAACATGGTAACCAGTCTCTGTTCTGAGGGGTTCTTGGTTGTCTTTGATGTTGCTTTTTCTGTACAAGACTATTTACTCTTAACCAGGCTGAGTTCATCAAAAGTACTCCTGTTTGTATGCTTTACCAGCTTACTTTTGAATACAGATATTCTGTATTTCTTTCTCTTCTGTGGAAACTGCTATACTGAAGGCATTCATGACAAGAAATCATTAGTCTGTGTAAGTAGTGTAGTAAAACTATGGTGTATTTTTGCTGGGGAGAGTGATGTTCAGTAAATAGCAGGTTTGCATTAGCAAAGGTGTCAGAGGTGTATCCTTATCAATGCTGCTGTAATGCAGGTTCTGCATGTTACTTAATTATCTGTTTTTCTGTATCCCCTTTGCAAAGAATTCGTTGAAAGTTTTGGTTAGAAAGACAAGTAAACAAAGATCTGTCATTGCACAGTCAGTGCTGTTTCATCATTGTTTTTCCTCAGAAAAAAGCAATTGTGTCATTTCTGCAAAGAAAAAGCTTTGTCATTTTCGGCACACATGAGACTTGGGGAACAA
Organism: Aviceda cuculoides; assembly: GCA_035590195.1. Classification (NCBI taxonomy): domain Eukaryota; kingdom Metazoa; phylum Chordata; class Aves; order Accipitriformes; family Accipitridae; genus Aviceda; species Aviceda cuculoides. The sequence goes on from JAVJGG010000085.1 coordinate 31,353,167, forward strand.
CATACTGTTTTTTCACATTTCTGTTTTTTTTTCTGAAATACATTTAGATGGATGGAGCCTTTTTTTAAAACACAGCAAATTAAAATGCAGTCACAGCTTTTCTAGATTAGGACCATTTATGCTCTTCTGCTTTTTTTTGTCCACAGAGTGATGACAGATCTACCATCTCCCCCGGCTCACCTACCACTCAGACAGGTAACAGGAAAAGGAAAAAAAACTTCTGAAAAATAACATCAAAATACCCGCTTGCTTATTTGTACTATGAAGAGAAGGGAGCGTATGTTCCCATCTCTGTGTGTGGCACTGCTGTGTTTGAGAATTTACCCAGTTATCTGGGTCCCCTTAGCAACACGTGAGGGAAGAGACAGCAGGGGTGAAGCGTGTCCTCGGGCAGAGCGTAGGGTTTGGCCGTTTTAGGCCTTCGTACAGGCTTTGGCACACAGATGCATTCAGCAACAGTCAGAACAGTTGTTGGAACTGGTATGTGGAATGTGCTTTGCATGCAAGTGTCCTTGGAAGTGCCTTTTCCTGCTCTGCACTTTTATCATGCATGGCTGTAATTTATTTTGTCATTATTATATTAAAATTTTTGTTTTGTTCTTTTTAATTACCACACTGCTGAACCCATTTCCTATTTAACCGTTTCCTTCTTCCTCCTTTCCTTTCCTGTGCCTTTCCACATTTGTTTAGTCCACCTTTCCCCTCCATATCCTGGCCATGCAGCCCCGCCTTCCTATAGAAACCCTTCCCAGCGACCTGAGAGTTTCCTTTTCCGAGCAGCTGTCAGGGATGAAGCAAACAAAGGTAGGTTATATAGCTCAGAAATTAGTTAGTTTTGCTACGTTATATTAACATCTGCATTACCTAGGTTTTGCACCATTCTGTTACTTCAGGTCATTATCATCAAACTACTTTTAGAGTTCCATTTGTAGACATATGACATTAAATGTTTTGTGCATAAGAAATTTTTTATTTAGAGCTGTCAAATATTCTTTTGTCATATTTGGGGAAATGTGGGAATTTGTTCTTCCTGGTCTGTGCTTACACCTAAAAAGATACTAAGTAAATGCTGCAAAAGCCTCCAACAACAGATGAAGGCAGCTTGATAAATTTTGCATTGCACAGCAGCACATAACAAAATTGCAATTTCTGTAGAAAGATTGAGCTGTTTCAACATACTCCATCCAGCAAAACTTTGTCCTCCCTTCTGAATTATTATTATCCAACAGAAAGAACAGAATCTAAACAGAAAGGAAAATGCGTTAAAGAACACCTCATTTAGATCAGTAGATCATTAGTTTGATTAATGATCAAATGAGACAAACAGATTTGTGAAGAGGAATGCACTGTACCCGCTCTGGAATCTTGTGTGTGCATGTATAGTACAGCAGCGAAGGACAATCAGCCAAACCATGCTTAGTGATTTTTCTTTCCTTCATGCTACTTTTTTAGCTGTTGCTTCATCTTCTACCCGTGCCTTGTCTCCTGCTAATGATTCTGCAGACCCTAGAGTAAGACAAAACTCCAAACAGCGAGAGGAGGAGCTGGAGCTAATAGAGCAGCTGCGTAAGGTAAGCGCTGCCAGGAGCCAGTATGCAGACATCTTAGTAAATGCATTGCGTGTGCCCTGCTAAATCTGTCCGTGTGTTTTCGACTGATTTCACTGAACCAATATGGTGCACAGTTGACCAAAATGAAATGGCATTGTACAGCCTAAGTGGTTCTTTCAGATGGATGCAGTGGTGTTCACGTTTTTTGTGGTGCATAAAGTCAGCTTCAAATTATGTAAAATAAACTGTGCTGACTCCTGGTTTTGAATGTCTGGTGATCTCTGCTTTTAAAATGAATGTGTGCTTTCTTTCTTCCTTATCAGCCTTCACACTTGTAAGGAACTCCCTGGAAAGTTGCCTCACTGTCTTCCTTTTAATCTCTTTTTTTAAAACTCCTATTTGCTGTAAAGCCCACAGAAAAGCAGATGGAGTGCAGAGACTACTGCCAGTCATGCTGACAGCATGGTTTCCTTGTGTGCTCTGATCCATCTACTGATTCTTGCCTTATCCTTAGTTAAGTGCAGAACATCTGAGGCACAAATATTCCTTATACTTGTGCTTTTTGTCTGTTCAGGGCCACCACAGTCCTGGTTTGTGCCAGGGTACAGTGGCAATACATGTGAATATTGAAAATGCCACATGGCATTAAGGTACGGCTTTGCTTTGCCCCAGACTTGTTTCTGGAGAGCATGAAGGAATTCCTTGAGGTGCTCTAATTAGTTGTTTGAACTTTCCCAAGAAATAAAAATTCCTACTTGTTAAAGCTGATTTTAAAAGCCATAAGCATCCCAGATGGACAGAAAGAATTCCTTCTCTTTGTAAATTTTAAAGTAAGGATAATCTCCTTTCTCTAAAAGGAGAAAGATATCTTAAAACAAAACAAAACTTGTTGCTGTTTGCAGACCCTTTCTTCTGTTATCTCAGAATGCTTTGTATGTAGTCTGACTCTTGTTCAGCTTCCCAGGTAAGCTTAAATTTTTTTTTTTTTTTCCTTCTTTTCTTTTTTTTTTAATACTTCAAAAAATTTAAATACAGCATAACAACTCAGTCAAATTCACACAGCATTTGAAATAAGATTAAAAGCCTGAATTGAATTCTTATTGATTCCCTTACACAAATGCTAACTACCTCATTTTTTAAAAAATATTTATGCCAAGTAGTTCAGGTTTTTCTTTACAGGCAAAAATGTTGTCTTGACTTTTGTTAACTGTGTTGTCCTCCAACCCACAAAGACAATTATTTTCACATCTTTTGGCTGGACCATTCTCTGAGAATATGTAGGACTAGGCATACTGTTCCTAGACCCTGATTTCCATTATTTTTGACTAATGGTTGTATTAGTCCCCTGTACTGTACAATGAAATCTCTTTATCATTGAACTCAATTGCTCCCAGATTGTGGTCAGCTCTGGGCCACAGTAGTGAGCAGAGCTTTCCTTGATGTTGTTCAGAAAGCTGTTTGGAAATGTCATGAGGCTGGACAGAGAGTTGTAATGCAAGCACTCTACTTATAAATGTTCTGCAGAATGAAACACTTGGAGGAAACCAGCTCTTAGTTCGTGTGTCCGTATTCATTTTTCTACAGAATATAGAATCACGGTTGAAAGTGTCGTTGCCCAGTGATCTTGGAGCAGCTCTCACCGATGGTGTTGTTCTATGCCATTTAGCTAATCACGTGCGTCCCCGATCTGTTCCCAGCATTCATGTCCCCTCACCTGCTGTTGTAAGTATGTAATAATGATAGTATTTTATAGGTGTCCAAAATAACATCCAACAAAGTCCTGTAATCCAGACAAATGCTAAATTGAGGATTTTCCTCTGTGAATGTACACGACAAAAAATAACCATCTGTTCTGTCTAAAAAAAGTGTCATTAAAAGAAATTATATTTGGGTTTGTTTCATTTAACTGAAGTTACTTCTAACCCAGATTGGAAGAAAATGTTAACATTTTCAAGTCCTCCCTGTGTTAACTTGAAAACTAGTGAAGTAAGAGACAGTTCAGCATAAAAACTGAAATAGAATATTTCAGAAGATCAAAAGGTCCGAGAAGTTCAGGAAAGCAGATAGTAGGGAAATACAACATTCTCTTCAATGTTTAGGATTCCATTATACATGACAGCGAAAACAGGCAGAGAAGCCAAGCTGATTCCTGTATCCACTTTACAGCACTACAAATTCCTCTGCTTAGGAATTTTAGCAGAGAACACTCAAGCTACTTGGAGAACAGCATCTCCTGGAACAAAACATATCCAGTTGTACTTTTGTGATAAGAGAAAAAAAGGTTGTATCTGAGGTCTGTTCAGAGCAAGGAAGGAATTGCACAGAGAAGTTTGAAATTTTCTGAAGTTGTTTCTCGTACCATGCCTAACTGCAGTGTTTCTGGAAAGCAATGAGGATGATCTATTTCTGGGTGCATTACTCTGTATCATGTAGGGAAAACACAAAATCGGAGAAAGGTCAAGAACTGTGAAATAATGACAGATTATTTACCTAATCTGTATTTGTGGAAGTCAGAAAGTTCAGTGAAAATATTTAGGGTCAGCTACTTAAAAGTAATATGGACAGGCAGATTGCTTGTTATGCACCTTTAAATTGTATGAATAAGGCAAAAAACCTGAAGATTGTTCTTGGGGGGAAAAAGTTGAAACACGCATGTTGTGTTTGCTTTTCCTTACTGTGGAGTCAGTCTTTGTGTTGGTCGGAATTTGAACTGGCACTTACAGGGCTGCCTACTATATCATTGTGGTTCCTCTCCCTTGGACTTAATGTGAACAAGCAGATGTCCTCATTATTTTGAGAACGACTGAACTGGACATGCCAACATTTTGGGCAGATTGTGGAATCGTTAAGAGAAAAGGCATACAGCTGCTATTCAGAAGACTTGCGTCATTGAGAATATCTTTTCAATGGCCTGGTTTTATGTGCTGTTGAATATTCTGTGTTAGGAATTAAATCATGGCTTTGTCATATAAATCCCAAGGAAGAGGCAGCCTTTAGCTGCACGGCTCCAGGAGCAGAAGAGGCATCGTGTCATTCCTCAGTCACAATGTGATCTTTGTATTCCCTTTGTCCCTTGGTAGAAGGAAGTCGGCGCTAGCCTTTAACCTGCTTTCCTGGTGGGGAAATACGGCACACTGAGGGGACAGAGCAGAAACCCCCCCACTCATGGAAAAGTATTGAACCCACAGAGGCAGCTGCCTGCTGCTATATAGACTGTGGGTAGCTTGTTCAAAGGAGCAGGAAGCCTGTGTCTCTTTAACCAGAAAAGAATAAGCTTCAAGAATAGAAACAAGACAGCCTGTGCCATCATATGTCTCTGTAGAGGTGTGAAAGCTAACTGTAGAAAAAAGCTTGCTTGAAAAAATGCCAGCGAGTGCAATTCAAACAGCTACATCAAACACATCTACAAGAGGCTTACAAGCAGAAAGCTTCAATTCCAGTTTTCTTCCATTGTCTTCTGGTTTCATCTAGGCTTCATTTTTTTAAAATCTTTTTGTTAATTGAAACATGGTTTGATATTTATATATTTTTGTATTGTAATAATCCAGAACAGACTCCAGATTGCTTCATATCATGAAATTGCTCTGAAATCACAGCATGGAAGCCATGCATGTGTGTTTCGTTCAAAAAATATTTTTTAAATTGTCACACTGTAGTCCCTGAAAGTGTTAGCCAGTTGTTATATAACACCGTGTATATAAATATTGCACACCTTAGAATTGTCTTTTATGAGTGCTGGATGTTTTTAAAAAATTAGCTTTTCATAAAATAGCTTTGAAATTGGGGCTTGCTTTTTTAAAGAAAAGCAAACTTCAACAGAGCCTGCTTTGAATTAGACAAGCTTATGTCAGTGCAGTATGTTTTTGGCAAAGAGGTTTATTAAGAGTTTTACTTAAATAAAAAATAAAGATCTTTTAAAATCCTGTCAATTAAGAACACTGCCTCCTTTGCTTCTTTGCAGCCTAAACTTACAATGGCAAAATGCAGACGAAATGTGGAGAATTTCTTGGAAGCTTGCAGAAGGATTGGAGTGCCTCAGGTATGTATTTCTACTATCCTGATACAATGTTTCAGGTGCAGTTTTGTATGATGTGTCAGAAAATAAAACCTTCTCTGAAAGATTGGATGAAAACAAAATTATTAAAAGTTTAGAAGGTTCAGGTAAAAGCTATGTCTTGCAGTATAGATCAGACTTACCTTGCATTGTCTTCCGGAGCAAAATGAAGTCAGATACAGTTTGTCAGAGGTCTGATTCACTTACTGCTGTGCCTCAAATTCGTAATAGCTGATGCAGTTCAAGTCTGCCTTTAGAATTGCAAGGTATTTCTATAAAAACAATTACATTTTCTCAAGATAAGATATTTGACAGCTTAAAAGTGGGATAAAATTTGGATGACGTTTTGCATGTGTTATTTCTATCCCAAAGCTTTTCATGTTCCTTCAGAATAGTTCTCTTACGTGAACATCTTTACTGTCTTACCAACAAGTCACAGTATTTTTGGCCTTTCTCTTATGGTAGCTATCTTTGCATAGATCCTAATTCCTTCGTTATGTACCAGTGGTAGAAGTCTGTCTTCTGGTATTCATTGTCCCCTTCTGAAACTTTGAAGATCCAGGAGGCGGAAACATATAAAATAGTCCATCCAAGTCCAGTCACCTGGTTTTATGCTGTCCTGTCCTTTCCACTTTGTCTTATTCAGCAGCTGTATCAGTACAAATAGTTTTGATACATCATGTTTTTCTTAATTTTTCTTCCAGTGCATTAATTGATTTGGTTTCTTACACTGCTAAGCATTAGTGTTTCTGTTGTAAGTGCTGTTTTCTTTGTTTTGTGAAAGGGAAGAGTAGACCCAGTGGCTAATTTCCCAGCTATTTCTAAAAAGCAGTGTTCTCAAGTCAGTCATGCAGTACTTCCTTGTGTTTTCAGATAGCTTCACTTGCAGGTATTTGACCCATTGGGATTTTAGGACAGCATATTTATTGAGCTGCCTGGCAATTTCGCATGACTCAGTGGTGAATCCCATTGGAACATGATAGGGAGTTGTAAGTGTTCATTAGTACTTTGAGATCCTGCACTATTTTGGTCCCCTAAGAAACTTCAGACTTTTACTTCCAGCAGAACTGCACAATATAAATTCATCTGGGGCAAAATTGTTCAATTCTGTCCCAGCTTCCCTATTTATAGCTCCCTCAAATATGAAGATGTAATTTTCATCAGATTGCAGTACAGAACAAATCACCAAAATGACCCACATTTAAAAACAAACAAACAAACAAAAGTCACTCAAGAAAAAGTCCTTTATAAAGCCAGTCTGCTACGTCTGCTACACCTACTGTCTAGGACCCTCCTGTTTTTCTCGTATTTCTTGCTTTAATGTGAAAAGAGTTCAAGGAAAGTGTCTCTGGGGAAACTTAATGAAATACCCCCACCTGAACTCTAAAGTTGCTCTCACATGTCTACATTACTTACTTACTGAGATGTGAATGTAAGATATCTGTATGCAAGAATGGCGTGGCAGCCTAGTGTATTTTTCTTGAAACGATGCCTGCAGGTATTTCCTTTCATTTAAATTCTAATTACAAAAATAAAAGGCTTTCTGAAAGCATGGATCTATGTAGAAATACTTACCTTCTAAGAGGAAGGCTACTTTTAGAAAATTCTAATTACAGGCACCATGGTGGAGCAGCTATTTCTATAGGAGTTTGCTAGTTAAAGCCCTTGCATCAAAAGAAACCAACAGTTGAACACATTGATACATCCATCTAGATTTCACTGATTTATAGCAGTTACCTGTGTGAAAGGGAGGGAAAAGATACACAGTGGGAATAGTTACAGAACACTTAAACTCTAATTAGTAATAGATATTTCTGCAGGACACTGCATTCAAGCATCAGTTACACATAAATAATCCCTTGTCCTACTGTCTTCATTAACTAAGATACATGTGGAGACTTAGCTTTGGTGAGTACTCAGTGCCAACAGCATCTCAGAAACCTGTAGCCTCTTCATTTCCCCTGGAGAAAAACGGTTTTCACTAAGGCATGTGTAAACTGTTATGTTTTTAACAACAAAGACTGTAACATGTTTAAGCTGTACAGGTGACAGGCACCTCATTGAACACTAAATATTTGCATTAAGTAAGTTCTCTGCAATGGGAGTCTTGCAGATTCCTTTGAGAATTAACCAGCTGTGATACGCTTCTTGAACATGTAGGTTATATCTGAGATGTCTGATGACTGACTGCTTCGTGAATGTTGCTATGGCTAACTGACTGACCTTTTTTTTTTCTATCTGTTTTCCCTTCCTGCTCACACACTCTGGACAGGACAATCTTTGTTCCCCTTCTGACATTCTTCAGCTAAACCTCAGCGTTAAAAGAACAGTTGAGACTCTTCTTTCCCTGGGGACAGATTCAGAAGAATCCAGTCTTGTCTCCCTTTCCATTCAGCTCTGGGGCTTTGTGGTGTTTTACTGTACTCTAATGCTAACGCTCTGTATGTTCTATCGCTGGGTCTTTTTTCTCTAGCTGAAGGGTAGTGTTGCTGCTTCCTCCCTCCATCACTCCGATGCTTGGGAAAGAATTTTGGTTTTTTCAAGACTGTGTGTATGAAGTGCTTTCTTTCCCACTGATGGGACAGAGGTGACAAGTACGATGTGTAAACACATTGGTGCACCCCCACAACCATCTGTGACATGATTCACATTTGTATTTGCTGTGTCATATTTAGCTGATGTAATGCTTTTACAAGGGAGGAGGTGCTGTCCATGGGTTAGAGCAAGGGACCGAGGTCAGGACGAGTGGGTGCATGCTATAGTCTGCTGATGAGTGATGTAGAACTGGGAAAACTGCATTGTCAGTTCGTGCCTCAGTTTCCCTGTCTGTATAATGGGAATTGCACCCACTTTGGTAAATTGCTTGAGGATTATCTGATGAAAAATGTTAAAGAATGTGAAGTATTTTTTTCAACATCAGTGTTCTTGATGAGATCTTACAGTCTTAGGAGACATGGTCTGGTAAGTTTTGTCCACAGGACTTTTTAAATGATAGGGTTTTTTTCTTATCCTCAGTCCTTTATCCTGCTTCTGAGGGCATTTGACTTCTCATATTTGTAGACTCTGGTGTATTACTTTAAGTCAGGATTTTTAAAATAACTGTCAGTGAATCCTGAGCTACTTGAGCTTCATAACAGATCAAGCAGGAAATTTTCAGAGAAATTGAGCTCTTCAACAGCTTTGAGTTGTTTTCTGGCACAGAAGGAAAAATCTTTAAGATTCTATCAGACACCACAGAATGTCATAGCGTTTTAACCATGCTCTGGATAAAACTTAACAAACACTTCTTGAGTCTCCACTTCATTGTGGACGCCCTAACCCATGCTTGTTCCATGGTTATTCCCTTCTTCCTCTTATCCTGTCATTTTCAAAAACCTTCGTATCATATACTTGCAGAAATACAAGTCCCAGCTGCACGATCGCTCTTCACTGTTTTACAAAACTCAGGTAGTCTTCCATAAAGCTTCAAAGCTTTTCCCTCCCCAGGAAAAGCATCCTGGTGCTTTAATGCTTTAATGTCTCAGGGACACCTCAGAACTTCAGGGCGCTCCCCGTGTGATGTGTAAAGACCATGTCTCCTCAGGGTGTAGATTGATTCAGGGAACTCTGCTCAGAGACCAGTGACAGGTAAGTCTTAAGTAAAATGGCTGTTCCAAATGTGTTTTCAATAAATTCCCATTATATCTGAAAATACAGTGAATGGCTTGTAAGCCCAGTTTAAGTGGTGTTAGCATTCCAGCGTTAACCTGGTAACAACTCTGAAGCACAGTTTAAGATACACAGGAGTTTAGTTGCAAGTGTGGTCGCTACCAGTAAAAATGTGTTATGTGTACATGGATCTCACAAGCTCTTGTAACATTAACTATTGAACAAAGGAGCAAGTAAAGGAGTTGGTGCCCTCTTTCCAAATCACACAGTGTTCTGTCCAAGCAAAACATTGTTGAGGAAAGAGGGGACCTTTGACAGGGGAAGATTGTTTTATTTTTAAATAAGCTATTTTTGCACTGCTTACTGGTATGAACTAAAATGAACTCGGTTCCTATGTTCCTTAACTTCTTCTAATGAACACTGTGATGAAAGCTGCAAGGGGTTTTACACTAACAGTGCCTTCCAGTTTTTAAATTTTGTTTGTCATGACTGTCCGTGGTATTGAGTCATTCCAAAGCTTTTCCCCTTACCTATTTGCATACGTAAGAAAAAAGATAAGGCATATTTGCTCAAGTTTACAAGTATTTTCTCAAGAAGCACACTTTTTTCAAAAAAAACCATAAATTTGCTGGAAGAAAAATGTATTTCAACCTGATCATATGACTTACTGTGAGAATTTCAGTCTGGGTTCATTTGTTTTCTCTCCACTCCGAGCTTTGCGGGAGGAGTGTTGCCTGCCACTGTTTATGCTGAAGGATTCTTTAACATCAAAAATCAGTAAAGATTCAAAGAATGGAGAAATGCAGGTTGCTATGGAAATAACATGTGAAAAATAATCTCTGTAGCTCTATAGGAAGGACACACATTGGTTATTTTCTACAGATACAGAGAACTGTTGGACATGTATCCTGACTGTTGTGGAGTGAGGATGGCCAGGATGTGCCAAGGACTTACGTAGGTTGAGGCTTTAAATCCACCTTAGACTGAGAATAGCACAATTATTAATAAACACTTTGAAACCTCATTTTGCATTTTGCGTATTACTCTTATTCCTTAGGATGATTTGGAGGTAACCTGCTAAGCGGGTGTACTTCTGGAAGATAAATAAGTGGTAGTGACTCACACATAACATAGGATGGATATTTGCCTATAAATATACTGTCAATTTCTCATTGCCTTGAACAGGAGAAATGGCATTTTCTGGATTTGTAATCAAGGTTATTTCAGTCATACATAGAAGCAAGTTGGGTTTTTTTTTTTCTTTTTCTTCCATAAAACAACTTGTGCTTTCTTGTGCTTTTTTGTGCCTTCCAAGGAATTTTTGTAGTGATAGAGATCAGCACATACATACAGACCGAATGACTTCAGAGGGACAGTGTGTCTCATAAGATGAGAATTGCTTTTAAGTATGAATTTCCTCTTGAGGCTTGTTGCACAGTGTTTCCGCAGCGCACACTAGTATTTCATTCTCTGCTTTAAAGCAGGTCTTTCCTCATGTTTGATAGCTAAACAGGCTTGCTACATGAGGACTCCCTCAAAAAGGCAGTTGTGTTTTGGAAAGGCAGCCATGGTTCCTTTCCTACCGCGTGTTGTAGCAAGGTCATCATGTTGAAGCAAAGCTTTCCCCCTCCTTAAGTTCATCTACTTTTGGTTTCATAAACTGCTGCCATTTCAGTGTGGGCAGAGAGAGAGGACAATTTGCTGTTCCCCACTTCTCCCACAGTCCTTTTTCAAAATCTTATTTGTACAATTTTCTAAAAAATAAACACAAGGATTACCCCAAGGCCTCCTCCTTTGAGTAGTCATGTTCACGGTTCTTTAGTCACAAGCAGAAATTTCATTTCATACCTGTGTGTGTGCTAGCTGTCCATAACATTTCATATTTCAGTCACCTTTTGCTTAATTTTTTTTTTTTTTTTCTTTTCAGTTGAGTGTTTTTCATCCATTTTGTTTTTGTCTTTGTTTTGTTCCCCATTCAGGAGCAATTATGTTTGCCTCTACATATTTTAGAAGAGAAGGGTTTGACACAGGTAGCTGTGACTGTCCAGGCGCTCCTGGAGCTGGCACCCCCAAAGCAGCAGCAACTTCACCACTTGTCTGCTGTGTAAAGACCTCCGGGACCTTTTGGGTTACCTTGGCTAAGCAGAAGGACGTGAAGACGTTACTGCCCATGCAGTGCATCCAAACACACAGAGCTCTGTTCTAAGGAAATGAGTTTCCGTGATTCCTGACAGGAATGTTTTACTTCATTTCTCCATTTTTTTTGGAGATCACAACAGTTTCCAATAACATTTTTATTATCAATATTTTTGCCCCTTATTTAAAAAAAAAAAAAAAAAAAAAAATTGAGTTCACTGGGAGGAGGGCAGGGAATTCCAGTGGCTGGCTGTTGGAGCCAGCTGTAGAAATTGACCTTGTAGACAGAAGACATGGGTGTAGAGTTTGGAAAGCAATTCCTAGGAGAATTCATTTGTAA
>JAVJGG010000085.1:31364907-31394782 GCA_035590195.1 Aviceda cuculoides
AAAAGATGTTGCTGCAGTGGGCACATGGGAAATGAAATTTCTTTCCTTCCCCACAGGGTTCAAAGAAAGGGAATTTCTTTGCCTCCAAAGAACAACAGCTATTTCTATTATATATTTAAAAAATTGCAACACACAATCTTAACCTGCAGTGTTTCATAACAGGGTTGAACGCCATGCAGCTGTAACTTGTTGGCATGTCCTCGCTACTTAAAATTTGAAGGAAAAAAAACTGATTAATTTTTTTTTTCCCCAAGGGAAAAAATACCGCATGTTTTCTCCACAAGAAACATCGTAGTAAAAGATACTACACAAAAACTGTTCAAATTGTATTAATCACATCAGCATTCTTGCTGCGTTCACTTTCTGTTTGGGTTTTAACATGTCTTTCTTTGAAAATTTTTCCAACTTCAGCAGAGGGAGATGATCTACCTCCTCTCACCTCCCCTTCTGGTCACGTAGGGCTGCGTTTGGTTATTCAGTAGTTTTGTCAAATGATGACTAGATGTCATCAAGAACCATGTATGTATTTTCACTGCAGCATGAAGAATTACAGCCTGCCATGCTAATCGTTAGAAACCTATTATCAAATAATACGTTTATTAGGGGCTGAGGCATCTGATGCAGACAGCACTCGTGAGTGTCTCAGCCACTGAGAAATTTATCATTTTAAGAACACAGTTACTGAATTTCCACAGGTGGGCTGCACATTGCCAAAGCAGCAATCTGTTGCAAAAGGTAGCTTCTATTTGTGGGTTTGATAAGGCTTTAATAATTAAAGCTTTTTATCATTGGAATTTATGTAGAGTTGCACTGGTTTTACAGAACTACCATTACTTCCGTCCTCTTTCCTTAACATAAAAATGGAAATTCAATATACAGGAATGGGAGAGGCAGCCAACAAGTTTTGCATTTTGCTGGAAAGTTGACCTGCAAAACAAAGACTAGCTCTGTGTGCTCTGGTCCTAGTGACAAGGCCAAGCTTGCTAGCAGATCAGTTACAATAATTTTTTTTTCCCAAAAAAAAGACCTTGCAAAATCCAGTTCTCCACCCATGCAGTTCCTTTGTTAGGTTTTGGCCAATTTAAAGCATCCCAGAATGTTTTGCTACTAAAACATGCTGCATGGGGTCTGAGACCAACTGCAGGCATCGGAGGTATTCCATCTGGGGATATATCTGAAGCAGAATACACCAAGAGGATTTCATGGGGATAAAGGAAGAAGAATTGGGAACAAGCTAGCTAAAAGTCACTTTTGCTGAAGTAAACCTGCCACGGGAACACTGGCAAGGACTGGTCTTAGCTGGATTTTTCCCCTTTTGATTTTGCAGTTTTGTTTGCGTTCTGTTTTGCTTCCTGTATTTCTTTCAAGGTCCATGGTGGTGACTGTTGAATCCGTTATTTCACATAATTATCTCAGTTGCTTCTTATTGGCATTGGTTGACCACATTGCGAGTGGAGAAGAACACCTGAAGGGTACTTAAAACTGCACAGCTGAAAAGAGAAGCTTTTTCGTACTGGGTAAGCATGTTGCCCTGAGCCCTGCAAGAAATGAAAATGCCAATAACTTGCAATACACATAGGAAGAAAGCAGCTCCATACAGACATACTTTCCTCCTTAACTGGGTCTTGTGTGTCACTTAATTTTGCTTGCAAGGAGTGTCGGTGATTCTTAAAGGATTAGACAAAAGTGTCTGAAGTCTCTGCTGTAGTTTGCTGAATGGAAGATTCTGCCACTCGCAAGCAAACAGTACAGACCGCAAGTTTTTCTTGTATGTTTGTCTCTGCACATAATTTGAAAGAGGGGGGGCACTGACTTCGTCTTAGTTTTCAACATTAGGTCACTTGTGTTGTTACAGGGGCATGTTAACTTTTAACAGCACGCCCTTTGTGGACTATTTAAATATTCCTGTTTTAAGAAAGCCATTCCCTTCATGGAATCGTGAGGGTGTGTTGTTTGCTCCAGTCCAGCTTCTGGCACTTAGAGAAAAAGAAACTTAACAGTATTCAGGTTGATGGAAGTTTGTCATTTCATTAATACTAGTTTTTAGGAATTAACGGGGTGGGGAGTTGAGCCTGAGCTGCAAGAAGTGGCCGTTTCCTATCGGGCCTGTTAACACAAATACTCTCCCGTAGGAGCGGTGCGTACGCCCAGCAGCTGGGTTCACGTAAGCGCAATGGTTGCGTGGCTGGGCAGGCATCGCGTCCCCAGTACCACTTACTTGGTTTTAAGCAACGGTTCACTCTGGCAGTTTCAGTGTATGTGGTCATGTTAGTCTGACATTTATAATCCTGTGTTTTCACGCTGGCAAACACTAAATCTTGACTAAATGTTTAGGACAAAAATCCAAACCTGAAGTTTCACCATATGGTTTATTTAACGTATTATACCAAAACCAACTTCAGTTATCTTTTGCAAAATGCGTTGGGATTTTTCAGTGTATTTATGTGCAATTTTTGTTGTATCCCGTGAAAAGAATATTTTAAAGAAAACTTGTATAAAATTCTATTTCGTGTGTTAAAGAGGCAATTGTCTTTCCTCTCTGGGGCATTCGTGTTGGAGGCTGTGGGAGGAATCCGTCTGAGTGTTTGGTTCTTGCTGGTGTTTATACAGTGACTCCACTGTGTCACCATCCTTCCCCAAACCACGTCGGGCGCTGAGGCTCGGCAAGGTTACGCTCTGGAGACGGAGCAGCACGGCCGCCGGGGAGTCCCTGGTGGCGTGGCGGTGGTCGGGGCAAAAGAGCCGGGGTTTGGGTCTGTCCCCTTGTGAAGGGGGAGGCTTTCGGAAAGGCCCCAGCCTCAGTGGCCTGCCGAAAATGGATCGGAGACAACTTCTTACAGCGCCGAGAACACCTCTGTTGTTCTTGGTACTGACGCAATGGCAAATGGTATTTTTACCCTTTTACGACTATAAATGGTTCTTTGAAAAGATGTTTTGGAACCAGAGGACTTGTAAGGTGAATTTGGACATCTAAAAAATTCTTTGGTATAGATGTTGTGATGTTTTACAAAGCGATCTAATTTTGTTATTTCTGAAAACAGTGTAAACGTGTAATTAATAGAGTAAAGGATTTTAAAGCTTAATCCCATGCTGTATGTCTGTAAATACATTCCATAAATTCTAAGTCTGTTACATATAAATGTGTCTGAATATTGTATACTTTATTTTAAATTGCCTGTATTCTGCCAGTAGTGTGAACTTTTAGCACATCGATAATATAAAAGGAAACCATGGGTAATTTGAAATAAAGTTTTAAAACTTAGATGAATTACGGTATTTCTTCCTGCTGTTTTCCTGTTGCATCAGTGAATTTCACATCCTCTGTGCTGGGTGTTTATTTCCCTTCCACATCGTCACAGTTGGCAGTTAATGGACCTGGTTTGTTTCTCTAGTTTTCATAATTAACCAGGATAGAAAAATTCCAGTATTTTTACACACATTCTGCAGCCACGTCAGAAGCTTTTTCTTGGGGATATTTTTAACCCTCCCCAGACACTGAGAAGCCATGATTTTGTACAGAATCCTTTGTTCCTCCCTCCCCACCCCCTTTTTTGTTTCCCCTCCTCAAAGTAAAATGTACATTTTAGGTTTGGGGAGTTCGCTGCCGCCAGTACTGGTGCTCCTTGCCGTTCTCATCTTTTGCTTGGTTTTATCCTGTCTTGGGTTTGATCTGTAAAACTTGTACCCCTGCTTCGTGCCCCCGCAGCATTTGAAAGGTTTGTTCTTACTAGCCAAAATGTTCACTCTTTTCTTCCCTCCCCATAGCTAGTTTTTATTATTTGAAAACAAAATAAAAATAAAAGGCCTAGAAATTGCCAGAGATCCACAGACCCTCCATACTTCGTGCACGCTGCATACCCCTGTGGTGCTGTTCCCTGCTCACCGAGCTGCTTCAGCATCCTTTTTTGACCTCCTGGTGACTCCACCAGTCACTTGGGACAACTCCGTTCCTGCCTTCACGAGGCCCGTCCCGCTCTCTCCTGGTGGTCATTTTTCCCCCTCTGACTAAAGCCTCCTCCTAACCAGCTTCTCAATCTCCAGTCTCTCTTCTCCATTTACCTCCCTGGAAACCAGTTTCTTCAAAGGGCTTTTGATTTCTGGTTTTCCCTGCAGACGATATGATGGATGTGCACTTTGATCCCATCTCTCCATAGCTGGAAAAAAAACCCGAGCAGTACCAACCCTGGCAAAGTTCCTCAAAACTGCCAGGTTTTGGGACACTGCTCTCCGCTCCCATCGCTGGATGCGCTCAGCCTGTTTACTTGGCAGCCGTACAGCCAAGACACAGAAGTCCCCTGCGGTTTCTGACGGAGCAAGGTAAGGCTCGTACGGAGAGCACGGCCTCTGCGAGGGGCTGGACGGGTGGGCGGCAGCGTGGCCGGGGTCCTCAGGCGAGGAAGGGCGCGCTGCTCTTACTGGGGAGGCGTAAGCTCATGGGGCTTCCGTCGGGTTAAAAACCTTTGTCCCTTTCACACTACTGCCCAGTGGACGGGACACTAGCGTTGGGATTCTGCAACAGATTTTGGCACTCCCCACCTTACTGGACCAGCAAACCCAGTTCTACTGTTGGGTTTTTATTTATTACATAATTTTTGAAAGGAAAAAGTACCCTTTCCTCTACACACACAGACACAGAGTTTCCTCATTTTGGAAGCATACTGCTGTGCCCATGCAATTTATGGGTTTGGGTTTTTTTCTTTGAGATACCAGTCACCAAAATGGAAGTTTTGAATTATTTCATGATCCAGTGCAGCGTGTTAACTTCCTACTGGCTTGTTCACTGCAGTTCCAAGGACTTGATGTACTGTAAAAACAAGTGCTGTTAGGCTGGCATCAGGAACTGGGGCTTGAAGGGGAGCCTAGCCTTGGCAGAACCCCTGGATGCAGAGTATTTTTCAGAATTGTGTTTTATTTTGTTCTCTGCTGAAAATCAAGCAAAGACCAGCTGATTCCATGATTCAGATTTCAGTTATTTGGTTGTATTACTAATGCGTGCCTAGAGTTTGATATAAACAGCGGAGATCTACTGCCCCTCCATTCTATCCCACTTTTTCCTTAGCTCAAAATCTCTGAAGAGTTTATGATCGAGCTTCATTCCCTCACTCGAACAGGTCACCTGTTAACACCCACCACATTTGGAAAATACTAGTCCTAAATGAAACATAACAAGTCAGCAGCACATGAAAAAGAAGAGTTAAAATCAGGAACGTAACTCCCCAGGTTGCTCCTCGGTGCCTCCTGCAAGGAGGTCCTGGCTCGGCTCCTGCCAGCATGGAGCTGGAGTGATCCCTGCTCTTAGCAACGCGTGGGCACCAGGGAAAGCCAGCGATGTGTTCGCGGCTTTGGTACCAGTGCTGGAACGGGAACGCGTGCTGGTTTCAAGTAAGCGGCAGTGCTCCAGGGGCAATACCGATGATTTATAATGCAAGTTCGTCTAAAGCATCTGAAATTTAAGTGCTCCCTTGACAATCGGCTCTGCCTGATCGTTGGGCACCAGCCCCCCTCCTCCCGCTTGGAGAAGGGCTCTCTGCTCACTTGAACTTTAGCGCTTTTGGCACAGTTCAGCTCGGACACAAGGGCGTTTGGATGGGGCCAGCAGGGGCTCGTCACAAAGAGCACAGCAGACTTTGTGTGGCTTGAGCTTCCTTTCCTGCGTGGGAGTGTCAGAAACCAGCCAGCTCAACCACAGGGCTAATTCCGCTTTGTGCACAGACCTGCACGTGATTGACAGTCGTGTCAGGAGAGAGGGCTCCCCTCTTTTTAAGAAAGCAGCACGCTGCTCCCCAGCAGCTTCGCTCCCTGCCCGCTGCCTCATCTCGCTGCGCAGAGACGGTGGCCAGGCTGGTGGGTACGGCCGACAGACCAGCTCCCGTAGGCAGTGCAACCGGCTGTCTTTTTCCGTTGTTCCTTCCCTCTGTCGGAAGGTATTTGGAGCTATTCCGTCTATGCGCTGACATTTTGCAGGACTGTGGGAATGGAAACCTGCGTGCTTTGACTGCCCCCGTGTTTACACTGGAAGCTGTCAGCAATTTTCCCCCTGCCAACCTAATGCCGGCACTGACAGCAGGGAGAGCTGCTTGAGCCCAGACGTGGGTGACTTGGCCTCCCTGCCTTACTCAGCACCACAGCAACCACCAGCCAGCACTTTGGGGGCTGCAGGGGAGGTCCTTGGTGCAGAGCGTCCCATGCAGGTGAGTTACGGGGCTGTTAACGGGATTACCTCCCGCTAGCTGTCACGTTTCCATAAAGCACTTCAGGAGATACAGCGTATCTGCTGGACAAACTGTGTCTTGACTGTACAAGGGCAGCTTCAACATCTTAAGAGTTAACTGCAGCTTCACCTTAACCGTGTCTGTCATGAACTGTGTTCTCCAGAATAGCCCGAACTCTGTTACATGGTTTATTTTGTCCTGTCAGACAGACTGACCGCAGTGGCCTGCCCAGCAATAGCCCTGGAGCATGTCTGCAGCCACTTTCTTTACCTATCGTGTCTTTTTCTTTGTTCCAGATTTTTCCTTTTTCCCTTTTTCTTTCTGCTTTGATAGCCGTTTCTCCCGAATCTTCCTGAGGGCCTGGTAGGGGCCAAGGTTTCTGCGGACCATTGTACCTCTCCACCAGGCCTGCAGCTGGAAGTGAGAGAGAGGTCTTAGGAGAAATCACTTGCTGGGGTACCTGGTACGGCTCAACAGCCCAAGAGTCTATTGCGCGCTCCCCAGCTGCAGGAGGGAACCCCTGGCCCACACAGCAGCAGCTGGGCCTGTGCTGGTTATGCTGGAGGTATCCACGTCTGGGCTGAGGGCATCTGGCTGGTGGCAAGGGGATGAGCAGGGGAACTGTCCCGTGACCCTCCCAGCACGGCCCCAAATCATGTAAGGAGGCTGCCTTCTCCCCTTTCACTCCCTTCTCAAACCTGCAGCTAGCTGCTGGCTTTGTGTCTGCCCCAGTAGAAAGGGACGGGCTTTGCCTGTCCTCTGTGCCACCCCACACCAGCCAGCTTTCTCAGGCCATTTTCTGCCTGAACAAAGCCTGCGGTGCAAATTATTAACTCCCAACTGCTGATGGCGAAGCGCCGCCTCAGCTTTGCTCCCCTTTACCTTCAAGATGCTCTTCAGCTCCAGGGCATCCTGCTCTAGTTGTCTTCTTTTAGCCTCCTTTTCCACCCGGTCACTGATGATGGTTTCCTCGAATGTCTGGCACTGCAAGATAGCACAGGGGTGGCAACAGCCGCATGAAAAACACATCCCCTAAACTGCAGGGCCAACCTTCAAGGCTCGCTCTGCCCAGCAGCTTTTGCCACGGCAGGGCAAGGCTCACCTGGAGCCTGCTGCAGAGTCTTCTCCTCCGGCTGCCTATTGATCTCATCCTTGCTACATGCTTTTCACAGCCCCAGCAGGGCTGCTCTGGCCGGTGGGCCGTGGTGCGGATCCCCACCCTGTGCACTGGGGAGCTCCCTGGGGTAATGTGTAAGCGTGGGCCTTCCTTCCCCACCTCCTTTACTTGAGCTTTCCTGAATCCAGATGGCAAATGTTGCTCATTACCACTGTCAGTCCTAAGGCACTGAGAGCTGCTGCCAAAGTGAAACCTCTCACGGCCTGGGTGTAATTAACCCTCTGATGGTGTGCTGTAAAATGGCTGTCTGATGGCGTCTCGGGCAACAGATGGTGGCAGGAAGGACCCAAGCTCCCCCAGGCTAGGCAGCAGATGATGTACAAACACACTTGGGACACTGAGATGACAGTGTACAGAGTGAAAAATGAGCCCACGAGCAGGGAAACATCTAAGTCAGTCCCATCGTCTCAGACCCAGTGACAGTAAGGAATGATTACAAGTTAATTCCTTCTGGCTTTAAAACACCCTTTTTTCTAGACACCTCTCTGCCCTGTGCTGCCGACTGTGCTGTGCCTGCATAGCTGTGATCAAGAAACCAGTGTGGGGCAGGAATGGTTTTAACCAGAATCAGTTCCCTTATAACAGCACTGTGCAGCTGTGAATGTGTGTCTGCAGGAAGGGATGAGCTGCCTTTTCCAGTCTCAGCCTGTCTTACCCCAGTGTTGCTAGAAGGAGCAGATTTGTTCAGACTAAGGCAACAAACTAAGGTGAGGCATACTGATAGGATGGAACAGTGTCTCTGCCCCTCACAAAGGCTGGCAATAGCTCTCTGATTACTTGCTGGTATTTGAAAGTAGGGAAAACATCATCATCTTCCCGTGATGTCACAGGTGGCAAAGAGAAGATGACTACTTGGTCCCTGCCTTCACAGGACCAGTGCTTATAATTGCACCCTACACCTCAAGATTACTGATTTATTTTTTTTCCCATGGTCCTGGTTGCCTAGCTGAATGAGGGTAGGAGAAAGCCAGGATGCAGTTTTGCATGGCTGAGCACTGAGATGCTGCTGCTGTCTTACCTCCTTGGCAAGTCTCTGCAGCATTTCCAGGTTGTTTGCCTTTGATGCTTTTAGGGCATCCAGTTCCTCATCTTTAGCATCTGTGTCGTTTTCATACTTGTCCACCCAGTATTCCAGCTTCTCCTCCACCCTCTGCATGGGGATAGAGTGGTGCTCAGCGTGGTACAAAGAGTGTACAGGGGAAAGGTTTGGTACTGTTATGTGGCCTGCTCTCAGGGTGGTGGTAAGAGTTCTATAAATTTTGCATGGTCAGTGTTTCCTTCTCATCTTGAAAGGGTCAAACCCCTAGGACTAGTGATAAATCACTGGTGGCCTGCAGGCCCCTCACTGGGGGTTCATCATAGAAGCCACAGCACTGCGCTGCAGATGAAGAGAGATGAGGTTGGGCTTTCAGAGGTGCATGAAGAATGGAGAAGCACTGTGGGTTTTGTGCACAGTCAATCCTGGTGAAGTAAGTGACAACCAGAAGCCATTCTTTGTGTGTATACAGAAAGAGGGGGTTTAAGAAACACAATTTGTCAGTGGGAAAGCTTTTATGCTCTGTCTGACTCCCTACCCACTTTCTGGATTAAGCTCAGAGCACCAGGAATAAGGTCCCAGGGGACAGCACTTCACGCTATTTCAGGTTGTAAACTTGGCTTTGTCTTACTTGTGAATAGGAGGGCAGGTGTTGCTGAAACAGTCACCCAGATGACTTCCTCCCATTCACAAATAACTTCTCCATAGCAACAACCATGATTGCCTGCATGGAAAAATAATCTGAGGAAAAGCATCAATCTCATTACGGCATCACAGCTGGACACAGAAGGGAGATGGAGGGCATGGTCATCCTCTTCTCTGTGAGCCCCTATAAAGCCAACAGCTGCTGTCTGAGTGCAGAGAGGCTTGTATTTTGCTTTCTGGTAGAGGTCAGATAGGCTGCAGCTTGTACTTGGAAAGTCCCCTCGCTATGAAGTGTTGATGAGACTAATGTTGATGACACTATTTAATTACTTTTTTGCCCTCAAATTTAAATTTTAAAAAATTTATTATCTTCTATTAAATTTTGTACTGGCAGTGATGTTAGGTACCCTGCAGGAGTACAGGTTTTCTTCTAGTCATACAGTTTATAAGATGCTTTCCAGCGTTACTCACTGTAACGGGTACTGCTGTTGATGATACGAAAGCTCTGAACCCCTGGATCAACAGCACAAGGACATTCATGGTTGGTTGCTGCTGAAAATGGGTACCATGATTGTGAGTTAGCAATTATCCAACCCTCATTCTTCCCCAGATCAAGATAAGGCAAAACTGGGCTGACAGTTGGTGTCATTTCCTTCTTAGTGCCCCCTACTGTGCAACACTTGGGTCTGCGAAACCGTTGCCCTCGCTTTGTGCAGTAGCACTCCACTGAGTCACTGGGAGCCCCAGCTACTGCCAAGGAAGGTCTCAATAAATCCAATTAGCTGAATATAACTGAGGGAGGAAAAATCCGAAACACCTGAATAAACAATGCCAATCATTACATGAACTGTAATTTTAAAGAAACGTATCCAAATGTAGCAAATCCCAAGTTTGGGAGAGCTGGGTTAATTAAGACTTGAGGATAAGTACCCATTCAAACAGCAGCAATCATGAACCTGGTAAATTTGATGGAGCAGTAACTGCTTTTCTTCAGGCACTGATTGATGATATAATGTTCATCAGTTGCTATTTTAAGCATTAGCAGACAGTCATACATACCTTATAGTGTTGCCTGAGGAAATTTTCAATCTCCATGTGGACTCGAATCTCCTCATCAGTTTTGCTCCTTACTTTCTGTGATCAGCGCAGACAGAAAACATGAGAGACAATGTTAGTGCATACGTGTCTGCACACACGTGCTGCGGAAAGCCGAGCTGGTGAGCAAGAGTGCAGGTGCTCTCTGTGCAGCCCACAGACTTTTTCTGCAGTGACAAAATGAACCAAGGCAGTTCTTGCTCCTGAGCCATCCATGAAAAAGGGTCAACTAGATCAGACCTTGATCAGTCAAAAAAAAAAAAAAGCTTGCAAAATCAGAACAGTTTTCTAGGCTGGTTCACCTTATGGCCACACAAACAGCTTTATCAGCATAATGTGCTGTGGGCAATGCTGGGAGCTTGGGCTGCTGTTACTAAATAACCTTGTAACTACACCCTTTGGGCAGGGTTATGGTCTGTTTCTCTGAGGGTGGTATTAGTTTCAGCAGTCCCTGCCTCCAGCCACTGTCTCCTGCAGCTGTGCCATCCGCACTGCTGTTGTTTGCAGGACCATATAGAGAAGCAATGGAAGAGATAAATATTTCTAACCTGGATGAGTTTCCTGATCCACTTCAAAAAGTTGTGTTGGTGACTGTGATGGAGAACAGAAAGGGCATCTGGGGAGTGAGGGAGGGAGGACTCTTTCCTTACTAGCCAGAGATGCCTTCCAGTAGGGGCCATGGGGAAGGGCTTACCTGAATTTCCCTGTGGAGGACATTCTCTGCATTGCTGCACTTCTTCTGGGTTTGGTGGACCTGGAGGTCTGTGCTTTTCTTCATGTAGCAGCTCTCCATGTCTGTTTTAGCCTTCATTTCTTGGAGCTCATCTTTGAGGTAAACAATCATATCATCTCGGTTCTAGTGGAGGAGACAGAAGAAGCACAAAAGCAAGCCTGGAGACTGAGGTCAGCTCACTGTTTCTTAATCTCTCCACTCCTTGATAAACTCAGAAAAGACAAGGCTATAGGCTTCACACTTTTCCTGAATATTGCTCCATTTCCACCTCTACTTCAAAGGGAAGTTTGGTTTGTAAGCCATAGAGAAGGCAATAAACCCATCAGCGAGGAGTGATTTCCTCTAGAGAGGGTGATGAACAGAATGGGATGAGAAGCCAGGCCTTCTGGTCTCTGGTCCAGGAATGGATTCAGTCAAGCTTATAATAAAGCATGAAAGAAGCCAAATAATTTCAACTGCTTAAAGTTAGGCTTTACTAACCTCTTGGATTAGGCTGTCTCTGAGTGAGCATCTGTAAGAGGAGAATAATGCCTCAGTCCCATGTAAGCCAAAGTTTGATTTCCTAAAGTATACTCTATTCTTTGGATTCATTTTTTTTCTAGTTCTGCAGCAACTGTATAAACACAACTTTAGGAACAGGTGAAAATCTAATCTTGTCTTGCTCATGTGTTTAAACAGTAGTTTCTTGAAATCTTACCAGGTAGATGGTGCCTACTTTGTTATAAAAGCATACACCCAGGGCAAGGAAGAAGTGCCAAGGAAAAGCTGGCTGTTAGCTCCCAGCCTCTCCTGTCTTGCCTTGCAATGGACCTGAGCTTTCCTGGGGGAATTCTGTCCCCAGGAGTTCCCCACGGGCAAAAAAATCCTGAGCCAATATGCCCTGTTTGTCTGGCTTTTGGAGCATGCTCAGGAAGCAAAGTGCATTTGCTTGATTTGGGAATATTGTTTTGTTTACTCCTTTTTAATTAATTTCCTTGAGTAACACATAGAAGTTCATTAATCTGGGGCTGGAACTTGGAAGAACCGTCTGTAAAATGAAAAACTCTGGACTTTTGTATTAAGAGTTAAAAAGGTCATCAAAGTCTCCTATGCAATTATGCTAGA
The DNA here is from genome assembly GCA_035590195.1 of Aviceda cuculoides. Taxonomy (NCBI): domain Eukaryota; kingdom Metazoa; phylum Chordata; class Aves; order Accipitriformes; family Accipitridae; genus Aviceda; species Aviceda cuculoides. The sequence continues at coordinate 31,376,910 of JAVJGG010000085.1, forward strand.
TCAATTAACGTCTCTGGTTTGGCGCCCAATTGCTCCATTACCGCCTTTCTCTTTGGTTTCCTGCCATGCTATGATGGGTTTGACATTCATCAGCCAAACCTTGCAGCTGAAGATGAAATACCGAAGTGCTGGCATTTAAATGTTTTGAAGCCCACGTATCTAGTCTCTGAAGCACCCTCGCATTCCTTAGCTGTGTAAACATGGAAAAATGCCACAGGAAGAAGCCAACTTAATAGCGCTGTGCTTAAAAGCCTCTGCAGTGTGACTCATTTCGAAAAGGTTTCCTTATAAGAAGAGTTTGGAACAGTTAAAAGGAAAATCCTTCCCTCTGCACCCCTTGTCAGACATAGTTAGGAAGAGCAAAGTATATTTATAAGGCTCAGGACAATTAGGGGCCTTGGCTGATGCTGCTTTGCGGGTTTAAAAGTCATGTGTTCACATTTTTTTGAAGGTTTCAAACATCAGATACTACTTAACAGCCATATCATCATATGACTGCAGACAGCTACAGACATGACCTATTTGTGCACTATTAAGGTTTCTGGTAATGGCCTTTATTTTCCCTGGTATGAAATTTTGGTGGGCACTGGGAGCGGTTGTGTTCCTGGTCAGTAGATATGGGAGGTAACCGTACCACTTTATTTTGAGATCGTCTTCCTGTGTCATGGTGGAATCATGTCTAAACTGAGGGGCTGGCAGAGAGACTGGGGAGATGCTAATGAAAAACACCGATTTTTTGTGGTGCTAAGGCTCAGCAAAGCCAAGCACTGCCGATGTCAGTGTGTTACTGCTAAGGATCTGCAAACAGGTCAGAAAAGAAGGGTTCAGCCTAGGTTACAAAGCACTCGGGTATTAGACAGGTGGGGCAGAGCATGAGCACTTCACCAGGTTATTTTCTTTTTCATATTTTAGTAAAGCAGAGGAAAAAGTACTTTTGATTCCAGCTCCCCAGGCCTCAGCTGGGATGGGGGTCCATCTGCTCTGTTTGCTTTTTGTTGTATGGCATGTTTGTGGTTTGGATTCGGTCTGCGGTGTTGTAAAACATCGTTTTTTGAGGTGGGGAGTCTGGGGGCTTGGTTACACAATCCAAAGCAGACGGGAGATGAAATGCAAAACCTCACTGGTGGTTTATGGCAACGCATTCGCTTGGAAAGGGAAAGTCAGCTGCAGGCATGTGGGCCAGTACTGCAGCCCACTTGATGGACCTGGTGCTGCAGAACTGGGGTGCATTTGGTACTAGGCTGCGGGTAGTAAATGCAGCACTAAATGCCCACAAGCTGTGGGCACCATCTGTAGAGTATGCTGTTCCCTGAACTCCAGGGACAGGCACTGGGAAAATGAGTTAACATTTATTCATTCTGGTTTATCATAGCGAAGGTCCCAGCCAGGACACGGAACGCTTTCATAGTTAATGCAGTAAACCTCTGGGCTGCTTATTTGGGATGACTTCAGCGTTGAATCTGCCAAACCAAAGATGCAAAATCATACCTCATGTGTCCAAAGCTATCACAAAACTGGCAGAGACCAAGATCAAAACCCAGGAAATAGCTGTCAAGAGCCAGTCTGCTTCGCAAGCAGGTAAACAAGCTGATTTTCTCTGATCTCTCAGCTCGCAGACAGCAGCTCAGAGGCCTGTCTGCTGCTGTTAGCTGGTGCCATACGAGTCTGCCCCACAGATGCTGTTTGGATGTAAAACCAACTGCGCTTAGCTGGAGAGGCTATGCGCGCTCCTGTGTTTTCATTTACTTTGATTTCTCTCTTTTGCCAGTCCCACCTAGACATCTCAGCTCTTCCACAGCAATTAGTATTTACAATCACTTAAAATACAGCTGGTTACGAAAACAGCAAACAGGAGTAAACCGTCTGAGGAATTCCTCCAGCAGTCGGATAAACCCCCCTGCGGCCAGCAGCACTCCCAGCGCCCGCCATTTGGCAGGCGCTTGGAGGGGGCTGGGGAACGGGTGCTGTGCTACGTGCAGGCAGCGAGCCCTGCTGCCTGCCTCCTTGCTTCCACACCGAGTACACATGAGCTCAAGTCTTTCCACTGGCAGCTGCGCTATCTCAGCTTGCAAAGCCCGAAGATATGCTTAGATCTACACACCTGCCGCAGCCCGGACTTGCTTCCCCTGAAACCACAAAGTGCAGCCCTACAGACACTTCAATAAGGCTGCAGCCCGCATCTCTGTCCCAGCTGCCAGAACATCCCCGTGCCGCACAGCCCCGAGAAATGCCTCAGCCGAAAGGAGAGCAGGCCTGGAAGGTCACCCAGCTTCGACATAACGGCTTCTGCGGCCCTCCGCTAGCTCACCTCCAATCCCAGAAACTGTGGGAGCGAGCCGCGTGAGGGGCAGTTTGCTGGCAGAGGGAGCAGACCCGTTGGCAGCAGCACTCTTGTTGAAAGCCCTGTCCCTCTGGAGCCAGGTTTGGATCTAGCGCACCAGCTCTGGGTCCTGCTGAGCTGCCTTGGGGCTCTGCCAGAGTGGAATGAAGTCACCCAGGAGCTCAGAACCCTCACGAACCTTGTGCTTTCTACTGTAATCGCCTGGCGCATTTCTCCGGTAGAAACATGCACCCGTGGGCGCGTATGTGTGTTGGAAACATTCCCCCAGAACACTTCATTGATGCATTTGTTCTCCTGGGAGAGGATAAGGGAAGAAACATGACAGATTTTAGTTGCACTACTAAAAGCACTACCGAGTGGTGCACTGATACAGTGGAAATGGGTCTGTTATGAGAGCCCACATAGAATAAAAGTTATGGACCTGTTTTCACTGGTACCGTAGTGCAACATCTTGGTTTTCTGTCTGGTAGGTAGCCTGCAATATTACTGCTTGTTACAAAATTATACCACAACCTGCACACATGTATGGCATGAGTATACCACAAAACCTACAGGGCATAAAAAGTCTTTGGGTGAATAGCAATGCAGGAATTCTAAAGTTTACATTTCCTAAGTTTTTATGTTAAAGTATATAATCCTATACGACCTTAACTTGTTTCGAAATCTGTACAGACTGCCATCATTTGTCCAGGAAACAGGAGAAATTGAGTATTTTTGTACAAGCTAGAAAATGAACACTGCAGCAGCAAACAGAACTCCTGCAGCCAGACAAGAGCTACTGGTGATGCTCCTGCACAGAGGGGTAAGAGCAAAACCAGACTGATCATTTCAGCTCTTTTAGAGACATCAGTGCTTTTCAAGAGGAAAGAAAACAAAATAAATAAGAACATTTAGCATTTGATTTGTGTTCCATTAGAAAGAAAAATGAGCTAAGCAGGGTAATACAGCATTAATTAGCATCTCATTAAGAGGTAGTAAGGCTGAAAATACATATAGGCAACATGTGTGAAGCAAAGACCATGTTTTTCTGGTTCCATGGTTAGATTTGCTCGCTTTTGTTTTCTCATCCACTAGACCGGAGACAACCATGTAGGCTTTTGTCTACAGGTCTCTGCATTATTATTGTTCAAAGTATTCCAAAATCAGCAAGCTGTATTTTTGTTTTTAATTAGTTGGCAAGGTGACAAATCATCAAGTGTCTGTAAAACTGCCTATGGGAAAATCCCATATGAAGCGAATAGAAATTATTCTCCCTTGGGAGACACGGTGAGACACCATTATTTTTGGCACAGGAGGAAAGCAGTACTTGAAAGTAGTCTTGTCTTTGATTTGTTATCAAAGCTGAAACTGTAAGGAAGCCCAGAAAAGGACTTTTAAGCTGGAAGTATAAAAACAAGATCCCAGAGGAGTGCAGATCCCACTTGATGAGGCAAAAAGCAGGAACTGAATTAGCAGAAGTTACTGAAAGAACACGAAGAGCACCCTCTCAGCACGGGAGCTACACACCTTCTTATGACTGCAAGAGGTAGGAGAGGTACAGGGCAGGACACAGAGAATTGCCCAGCCTGACTGCAGAGTGCCAGGACATTGCTGCTAGTGTGAGACGGGATCATTACATCCCTCTATACACCAGTCTGGGAAGGCTTTAAACCAGAGCTGGGTACGTATGCTGTGTGCACAGACACTGTGAGGTTTGAGGAGCAGTACACAGAAGGAGAACTACCTCACCATATTCACTAGCTTGGGGAGTGGGAGAGCAGGAGCTTCCCAGGAGCCCTCAGAATCTGACTGAGAAGGGACAATGTGCAGAAGCAAATGGACCACATAGTTTGTCAGGCTCAGAGACTCTATCCAGCTTATTTTGTTTAACTGCCACACAGATGTCAAGGGACGTTTGGCTTGTCCCATAGGGCCTGAAAATAGGCTCCCATACCATTACCAGTGGCGGTAAGTAAGTATATATTGAGGTATACAGCTCCCCTTTTCAGTCCTGGCTCTGACCTCTACATTATTTAGATGTTCTGTTCAAATCTGTAGGGAAAAAAAGGTTATCCTGCATTCCTCTTTTAGTTCCCACAACTGTTCTTCCTTGGTTTGTCTCCTAACTTGCTAACTTTCCATCTCCTTCAGTGACTCCTCTTCTTTCTCCTCTCTGTTATGTCCACAGTTTTTTTCCAGTGTTCTTTTCACCTTGCTACACTTGCCAGTGTATGTTATGCATTTCCGGGATCTCCGCTAGTAGATGAGTACTGACCTAAATGAATTTTTCCATCTTGTACATTCCTGCTTTCTTCTCTGCTGTTCCAATATCTCCCCTGGACTTCTGGTGTTTCATCAGTTATAGATAGCTGCATACACGACCAGCGCCAATAGATTCTTCATGTTCTTCTAACCGTCCTGTATTTGCAAGTAAACTTTCCACTGCACATGCATCCAGGCTGCCAACACAAAACCTTCATGTTCTATAAACTGTACTTCACCAGCATGTCAGTGGCTTAAAATTCCTCTCTGTAGCCAACTATATCCTGGCTTGATTACTGTCCACACTTTTGTACAAAGACAAAATTCAGTGATACCACTTCTTTCCTCAGGTGCACTTGCTGTCCTCTTGCTCAGTACTGAACCAAGTGTCAGATTCTTGTTCCTTTTTCCAGTCCTTGTATAGCTCGGAACCTGCCTGCCTTTTACTTGTTTTCTATCACACGCTCTCTCCTGCCTCAGCAGGGCTAGGCTTCCTTTCCATGTTTCTGCACAGAACTGCGTGTGCTTTTGCTCTAAAGCATGCATGAGCATCAAGTCTGAGCTGTCTGCTGAGCATCAAAGTGACCAGCGATACGCCATTCAATTGATCTGCACTTGTGTAGCAAGCCTGACATTTCCAGAATGCCCCATATTTACTGTGCATGCACACACCATTTGCGTGCTGCAGATAGAAGGCCTGAACCTTTCCAGAAAGATCAAGTTTTCACCGTATGTGCAGTAACATTGATCTGCCCTTGTGTAGGACTCCCATGTTTGGGATTTTCTAATATCTGGAAGCATAGAAAAATAGTTTAAAATAATGATGTTTTCCCCACACAAAATTGTTGGTAGAAAAATGACATGCCCCCATGCCAGGTGTCTTTCTCACTCCCTCATCATCACACTTTCTTCTGTGCCAGGTGTCACGTCTGCACAAGTAAGTATGACAGAACCTTAGATACTGCTCTCTGCTGATAACTTCTTTCTTACTGATAGCAGATGTCTGTGCTTTGCCACTCCCAGCAGTGTTTTGAGGGTATTCTAATTTGATCATAGTCTCATGATTATGAGCATTTTGACCTCCCATTTGAAAACCATTGGACACTGCTCCTAAAGTCATTAGCAGGCTTATTCAGAATACAAATCTTTATTGCAGTTATTCTGCTTCTATATTCCTAAATGATGGATCATTATATATGCGACACATCCTCTCATCTGAGTGCTAGTTCCTGGGCAGCAGAGGTGGAGCTTGCTAACGAGCTTCCCTGCTGGCATTGATGCCCAGTGTTAAGTGATCTCACCTGAAGTTCTATTTCTGTTTCTTTCTTGACATCTTGCAGCTGTTTCTCAAGTGACTTTATCTCCTTCTTTCCTTCCTCCTCCCTGAAGAAAAATGGGAAAATACAATCACCTGAATATACCAAAAAAGACAAGAGCTGTTTACCTAAAGGAGACCTTCCTGTCTCCTGATACAGTGCTAGCTGAGACCTGCCCCACTTGCCCTGCTCACCCAACGAGTTTGTAACAGCTGAACTAAAAGCAGTGCAAACAAAATCTTGGCCTGCTTCTTCAGAATTGTAGAACACAAGCCCCTTCCTGAGGCTGAGTAGCACTTCACTCCGAGCCTCAGGGAGGCAGCACATTTGCCAGTCAGAAGCAGAGATTCCTCGCCAAAGCTGGTGACTTGGTAAATTAATCCCAAAAGAAGAGGTGCATAGACTAAGCAAAGAGAATGGGAATGAAAGGGAGAATGAATGAAAAACCAGGAGATGCTTGTGTTGAAAGCCTGGAGTGAACTTGAGGATTATGTGATTCCTATAGCAGAGAGGGAAGAAGCCCATTGCTGAGTGACAGTTTCTGTGCAGAAGCATGCCTAATCAGCAGAGAGTGCCGAATTGTGTAAGTTTCATTATGTGTATGGAATATGTTTTTTTCATATTGGACTTAAAATCTTTCAAAAAACACTGCCTCAGATTCTGAGATCCATGAAGGGGTATGAGTGAAAGCCAAAAGCTACAGAGCTGTTCACCCGTTTAAAACAAAACAGATGCAGTGATGTCCTAGGTCTTACTATTATCTTATTTCACTCTGAGTGCTTTTCTAAGCTTTATGCTTATGATTTGATTTAAAGCCAGTAAATACTAGAGTTAGTACCTGAGACTTCATTTCCTATCCCAACCTTAAAATCAAACATGCATTTAATTTTCAGAGTCCTTAGCTGGGTGACTGTGATAAACAAAAGCTCCTGATAAGGAGTTCCAGTTTTACTGCAGACTGCTTTCAGACAAGTATATTGACACAAAACCAGACAAGTATATATTATATTGAAAGACAGACCAAGTTCATTCCATGAAAATAACGTATAGTAGAACAGACAACATAGTGGCTAGATATGATTGATAGAATGGAAAAAAAAATTATGTCCTTTCTGATTATAATTTGTCTGGTCCTTTCCACCTTCCAGTATTGCATAGTTATTCCACAAGCAATTGCTGCTTTCATTTTGCTTTCTGTCCCTTCCATGGATAAACAATAAATCCCTTGGTTTTAGACGTGGAAGAGTTGGGTTTCATACTTGAAATCACACATTTCACTGGAAGCTGTGGACTTGCACTGGAGGCAGACCACTGAGCCACCACAGAGGTTGTTCCAGTAGGTTGGACTCATGACAAATCATGACCTACAGCAGCTTTGCTGTCTACTCTAAATGATGGGCCTGAGCTGCTACACAGAACAAAGTAGCTTTAATATGGTCAAATACTTCTCTGATGACTGCTATTCTCTCTGGCAGGCTAGGGATTGAACCAGAGCTTCCTGTGCTAAAAAAGCCTCCAAACCTTTAGTGTACAGAAGTTTAAGCTAAGGAATCACCAGTTTGAGTTGAGATTATAATAAATCCATACCCTATCAGATTTGAGGCAGAAGAGGATCTATAGTGCAGTGGCTGGTGGATTAGCCTTAAATAAGACAACTGTCTCTGTCACCATCTGTGCTAGCCCCTCGCTGCTCCTGGGAAAATGGAGCATATTAGCATATGGGTCAGAGCAGATCCTCCCGGGCATCGCATAACCTAAAGACCATATGTTGCTGGCCCTGATTTGAACAGATTCTCTGCTCTGGCTTTCACTGGGGACGAGGAGTTAAAGATCAGGGAGTTCCTACATCACGTTATGTTTTAATTGATATGGAGCAGCATTTGCGTTAATGCAGACACTGGTGTCCACTGTGGTGAAAGCTCAGGCAATTCCTAGCTCAGATCAGTATCAGAACCATCGGTTATTTCTTTCTGAAAGGGAAAGAAGTGCAATTTGTAAAGCAGAGAGAATAATTCAAGTTGAAAAAGCAGAATCCTTTCTGTATCTTGGGAGTTTTTGTATCTTCTTTTTTAGCATGTACTGAGGAGGAATGGACTTTGGCTTTGAGGAGTTAAGCAGGAAAGCACCGAACACAACACTGACCTGATGAGGAAGTCATGAAACCTGCTCTTTTTTGCCTTCTCTCTCTCATTAGCTTCTGTTAGGCTATTGAATGTTCCCAATTCCTGCATCTTTCTCATAGTGACTGTAATTACATCACTTGCATACTGCCTGCCAGGAAGAAAAAGAACACAACAGTAATTTACAGGTGCTGGTACTACAGTGTCTAGCACCTTTATTCATTATTGTTTACAGCCAAAAAGGTAAGGAAATATAAGATCCCATTTCTGTTCCTATGTCTATCAAACCCAGGAGTGCTTCTTCCATGGTACCTACAAGAGTACATCTGGAGAATTCTGTATTAGGAGTTGGTTGAAGTTTATAATTTAAAAATGCTGCCCTGAATGCTACTCTAGGAAATAGCAAAGAGGCACAAACACAACCACGCTGTGCCAGACTGTGCTGCCATCAGGAAGAAGGCTGCTGGCCTGCAGAAGTGATGACAGCTAGGTAGATCTTGGACAATGAGACATGAGGATGCAGACAAGTGTGTCTATGGAGGGATACCTGGGTGCCAAAATATCCCAGTACAGCTCTAAGCTGATCTTAACAAATACATGGGCTTGCCCAGTTTATTGAATTTCATGGTACGTACGGTATTTATATTTTAGCTCCATTTTCCTCATTTGTGTAGGATCTTTAAGCCCTTTGTTGAAATAACACTAAAGGACAGAAGCCAGGATGCAGAAAAATGCATACTGAATGCTCAGTTCCCCAGTCTGTCTCTTAAACCAAAGGCTGTTAGTATTTCTGCAAATCAAGTCACTTGATTAGGCACAGGAATAAAATTTATTATAAAAAAGAAAGAAACTCTTTGGTCTTTATATACATTATCTGTTCTATATAGGAGAATGGCTGTAGCTGCCATAGAGGCTCTGTGTGCCCTGCAGAATAATCGAGTTCATGAGGCAATGCTCAGAACCTGCTTTGCCTGTATGTACCTGCTAGGGGAAGCTGACTCCAAATATCAGAATATCAGCACTGGCAAGATCCTGGCATGAATTCCACCCTAGCAACCATTATCAACTGAGTAACATTTCGCAACTCCATTCAAAGTAAACTGATTGCCATTACTTGGCATTCAGAGGCAAGCAAAGGCCAGAACTAAATGGCCTATGAAGCTAGACCCCACTGTGCTCCTTAGAGATATTCCTTCCAGACCAAAAGTGAGGTACACTAGCAGTGGGAGAGTGGGAAGCCTGTATTTTTGCTTTCAGTAGATAGACTGAGAACTTTACAGCTCTGAGCATTCCCCATAGCCATCATATTTGTGCTTCACTCACCTGTCAGCCTGAATTTTCCTGAGATTCTCTACAGACAGAGCACTGTGTTTCATGGCCCTGCCGGAAAGACGATGGGTACTTTTTAGATCTTCGTTTTTCCCCAGCTGCTGCTTGTGTTCGATGCTTTGCAGAGACATGGAGGTAACTGTTTCCCCACTCCCTTGCCTTGCTGACATAAGCTCTTGGTAATTAATGTCCAGCTCCTTCTGGGTCTCTATGATTTCTGTCATTTCCTGGATGCCAGTCTAAAAGGGAGTAAGAGAGACCTGCTTGCACGTTAGGCAGTGGAAATAAACCCTCTGCAACATTATGTGAGAGGAAGGAAAATTAATAATAAACTAGAATTAAGCTGTACTAAGAGCAGTTGGTAGGGTATGTCACATTCTGCAAAGAGTAGAAGAGCAGAAACACTTATCTTGGTTATCTTCAGCACACAACGTAGGCTTACTGAAGTTCATGGGATCAAAAGTCCTAAAGTGAGAGAACTACAAAAGGCCTCAAAATGAATTCATCTGCCCCAAGAGATGATGGTTCAGACTGTGCCATTCCTGACATGTTCTTAATGACCTCCAGCAATGGAGACTACGCACCCTCCTGCCAGTGCCAGCACATCACAACAATCTTTACCATAAAGAAGGTTTTATCTCCTCAGCTGCAGTTGAGCCCCTGGCTTCTTGTCCTAGTCTCCACAGGCACAGAGAACAAATCATTCTGTCCTTCTTTGCAGCAGCTTTTACGTACTGGAAGACTGTTAGCCTGTTTCCCCTCTGCCTTCTCTCCATCGTAGCCATTTCCCACTGCCTGTCACCACAAACTTTCCCTAAAATATTATTGTTATAACAAGAGCTGAGATGTGTGGAAATAAAAGTGATAGACATAAGCTATCTGCTTAGCTGTTTTTTTGAGAGAGCGACAACAGAGGAAGTATAACATGAATTCAAAGAAGAAATTCAAAATATTGGCAGTTCTTTTCTACATGGAAAGGTATCTTGTGGCTGTGTACAATTTTATTAAAAAAGAAAAATCTCCAGAAAAGCAAAAGCACACTATAAAATCAGCTGAGGCCTTGCTTCTAGGAATTTCTCTGCTTTATGTGCTATGGGTAAGACTGCAGGTGTATACACTGGGACATGAAAAGAGAAAATTTTCTTGCCAGCTTACCAGCATCTCTATGGCTGAACACGTAATAGCCGTACCGCTGAAGGCAGCTAATGCAGTCACTGCCAGCCCCATCCTAGTCTGTAGCTGCCTACTCCCCACCCTGGCTGCTTGGGGAAATGGATTAGAGAAGTCACTGAGCTGAAATATTGTCCAGCAAAAAGGAAAAAAAAAAAAAGTTTATTTTTAGCAGCACCAGTTCTCAGTTCAGATCCCTCCACAACCACACACACATTTGTGCCAACACAGCACAGAGGGCAGAGTGAAAAACAAGCGGTCGGGGCAGCAACTGTGTATGCCAGTAGTACTTCCAAGAAGCTACTGGTCAAGCAAAGCTCCATTAGTGGTCTGCGATGCTGCCATCGTCCACACGGACAGTGCTCAGGGCACTGCAAGGACCTGCTTCGTTCTGAGTGTCTTGGACATCTCCGGATGGGATGAATCAGCCTTTGGCAGTGCCTGACTCGCCACTGACTACAGAAGGAGTTCAGGTGACTACATGCTTAATTTTTGGACAGTTAAATTTACATTAAATGAATCACATGCAAAGTATACACAGACCAATGAAAATGACATAGTTAATTAGGAAAAAAAGGGGGTTAAATAGTTTGCTGGTGATGGCTATACTTCAGAAAGAACTAATTTTGGCAAACGAAGTGCTTTAATATCATGTAGATTTTATGAATGTTCTAATAGATGTTTTTTAAAGTCTGGGAAAGTTCAAGACAGGCTATAACTGGATTGTCTGTAAACTGTAGGGACTTACACACTAATAATTACCAAATAACTATGTAAGAACAAGGCGTTTGTAAACTGCATGTGTTACCATCTGTGTAGTCTCCTAGCTGTTTATCTTTTGCCCAAAATTCAGCAAATAGAAAGGCTGCCTTCTTCTGGGGGATGCACTGTGTGATGCAATGTACAAGAGTCCCCGATTTGGAAAATCAATGAGGTGCTGGCCAACACTGTAATTAATCCTCTCAAAAATGTCATCAACTGAAATTTAGATGCCAGTCTTTGAAAACGTCATTGATTTGTTTGACTGACAGAGCTCCAGGGTGCTTTGCAAATACAGGACTTCTACAAATACAGTAACAGCCAAATGTAAACGGAGAAACGGGGAGGAGTAGCAAATTACAGAGCACCAAAGGTAGCAAGTAGCTTCCCTAAGCCATTTTCTTGGTTCTAAATTCTCTCCTTCTCGATTTGTTTTGGCATCTTGGAGAACACAAGTAGGGTTTATAGTCTGTGAGAAAATTGTGGTTTAAGAAGTGACTTGGTAAAAATGAGCATCTGTGATTGAAGAGAAAAGCTAAGGTGTTTTCTCTATAATTTAAGTGTACCTTTAGTAGGTCTATCAACCTGAGTCTGTGTGTCTGAAGAAGAACAAGTCCTACTGTCCTAGAGATATGTTTTTTCTCTGTGTTTTTGCTGCTGGCACATAAGAGGTTTCCCACCCAGCTCTGTGAAGGAGAAGCATCCTCTGGAAACTGGCGAGGCCGGCTCACAGAACTCTTTTAAGGGGAGGAGTGCCCTCTATTGCACAGTCTTAGCATCGTTCACTCCCTGAAATTTACTCTAATACCACCTTCTGCTGCTTTGCAGTGGATTTTTTGAAAAGAAGGTAGTATGGAAAGGAACCATTTAGAACACAACATATTGTTTTACCTTCCTCTTGCTTTCTTAAGTGGTACATTAGACAGAGTGAACAGCATTAGATCTGAAAACTCGGGTCCCAGTTTTTATTTTCATCCTGGTCACACAATTTTTTCTAAGTTCTTCTTTAAAAAGAGTTTCAAACCTGCTTAAACTGGAAACAGCCTGCTATGTCATTTAAAATATATGAAAACAGAACTCAGAACCATTTACGCCTCAGGGTAAATGTATCCTATGTCTGTCAGCTACCAGAAATATCACAACACCTTCCTCCACAGGAACAAACCTCTGCCTGAGCATTAGGACTTCTTCTCTGTTCTTGATACCTCTTCCCAAACCCTCTTAATTATGATGCCTATTAGAAATCAACTAATTAATAATGGTCATTGATAATGGGTAGTTAATATATTTTGACGTGGAATCTTTCTTAATTCATTGTCTGTGGGGACTAAAGGAACTTTAGCATGGACTTAGAGAGGGACAGAAATACCCTGGGTTTGAGTGCTTTCGAATATCCTATTCTTCTGCATTTTCAAAATAACTGCATATCTGTATAAGAACCTAGACATGTTTGTTTCCTTTCCCCTAATTCCTTGCTTGTCATCTAAACACCACGATTTTAAAATTATAAGCCCAGGAACCTCATCTCGGGTCAATAGGGTTGTTTGCACAAAGTCTTGACGACGGCTTCTCAGTGATGCTGCAATATAAATATTAAAATTCATCATCGATGCATTTTTATTGTGTTTTTTCACCCAAGGGTCATGAAGCACTTTGCAGAAAAAATACCTGAATTGATTTTTAAAAAATGCTACTAGAAGACATAAAACCAACACAAAGAAGAAAACCAAGAGAGATTTCTTTGAAGAGCAAGGATAGAGGCACATACATGGCTGATGTCTGTCTTGCCCTCATATGAAACCAGCATGATATATCCAAGAATTGAGAGCTGATCAACACAGTTCTCCAGCACAGCAGTAAACAGCAGAGCTTCCAGATGAGTGAATTTTTCCATTTCTTTAGTCTCTGTGCTCTTGCTATGAGGAACAAAGACACAAGATACCAATGAGAAAGACAGTGTGGTCTTAGTAACAGCAGTTTAAACTAAAGGTAGACCTGAAATAGCCTTATTTGCAGCCTTCCATATATTTCCCTAGCTTTGTTTATAGCCTTTCATACAATGTTTATAAGAGGAGCCGTGTTCTGCTAATGGCTGCATTCAGGGACAGTGGGAATGTTTAGCTTTCACAAAACAAAGTAGGTCCTGGTCCTTCCTACACTAGATCTGGGTAGATAAGCTGAGAAGGAAAAGGATATGGAAGGCACAAACTGGGTGAGGTGGCCTCACCATTCATTTCAACAGGGAGCAGTGTTTCATGATGGACTTTGGTTTTGCGAAACAACGGGATGAAAGTGCCTTTTTAAAAGGAAAAACAATAAATCCACATGTCTTATAAAATCTCAGATGGTGACCCTTCAGGCTCTAAACATTCCTTGTTATTACTGTGTAGCCTTAACGTTTTTATGATCCCAATCCCCTCAGCAGGAACTGTTACCACCTTAAGATGTTGAAAGTCAAGCAAGAACCAATATCTGGACTAAATAAACTATCTTTGACATTCTATGTTGTTTTATTTTAAATTGCATTTCAAATGTACACTTAAGCATCTCTTTGCCTTGCTGACAGATAGAATATTGTGAAAGCTCATCTAGGGAATGGTGGACACTCACTATTAATCTAAGTGAAATTGGTCCATTTAGAAAAAAAAGTGTAAGAAAACACCTGCATAATAATGGATAAATTCTCTGAGATTTTTAATGTTTTGGTAAGCCATTAGACAATCCCTCCAAACCCTACACTCACAAAACAGATATTTCTTGTATAACACCTAGCACAACTGGAGTCTGACATGACTGAGATCCTGAATGTCATTGCAATGGCATCAGCAGCCACTAACAAAATCTTCATTTGGCTGCTATACCTACAACTGGATTCATGCCATCTGTAAAACCCTTGAATAAACATATTCTATGTCTGCAGAATATTACAGTTGAATCTGTAAGCACGCCAAGGAAATACATCAGACAATGCCTGGTAGCATCATTAACAGGATAAGACAACGGCTACATTCTATGAAAATTAAAGAGGTTTAGGTGCAGTTATGCTCTTGATCACTGGAAATCCGTGATTTTTCATATGCAACTTTATAAGTGTTTAAAGAAATACACACTTAGCATAACCTCTCTGAAACTGTTGCCATTTGTCCTTGTCTTTTTTTGTTATTTTCTTGAAGAAAATATAGTAAGTTACAGTTGGAACATTAAATTAATTTCACTCGGGCAGAAAAAATGGGCCACTTTAAAAAATAACTTAGATTTTATGTATTTGTTTCTTTATGTCCCTCTCTCTTGCAGTAAGTTGTTTAATGCAACATGTATTGAAATGTACTTTCCTTTGTAACAGGACTTGGCTCTCCTTGTGCATAAGACTACAACTAGAAAGCCCAGTGTCCAAGTGGCTGTCGGTCTTTTCCATGACAGCTACATGTATAGTCAATGAAAGTGGAATATCAGTGCCACTGCAAAGGCATCAGAAAACCTCAGATAAGGCATGGTGGATGTTTCTAGTTGTTTGTGTTAAGAAACAGGCACAGGTACAGAAGACAACTAGTGCCATGATCATGGGAATAGAAGTTGTTTTATGAGAGGTTAAAAGAATTGAGGACTCTGATTACTCTCTGTAAATACATATGAAGCGTAGATAGCAGGGAGAGACAGAGCTATTTAAGTTAAAGGATAATGCTGGTCCGGGGTCAAAGGAGTGTAATTTCCCCTAAGCCAGGCAATTATGATAAGGTTTCTAACTTCTGGATGGATGAAGATATGGAACAGCCTTTCAGACAAGATAATGGTAGAGGCACCCTAAATTATTTCAAGAAGCTTGCTTAAATCATGGCAGGAAAAGATAACAGCAAGGGAGTGATTCTGAATATTATCAATACGTTTACTATCTTTCTTGTACTATTTATACTGATTTACCTAATTAATCCCACTGTTCAGGGCTTTTGATGGTCACCTATGACTAAGAAGGAGCTGATTTCCTCCCTTTGCTTCTGAGATTTTTTCTCTCTTTTCTCTTAATTATAAAAAATATGCTGCAGCTTGAGATTGGAATCTGTTATTATCATTAACAAATAAATAGCTAATAATCTGTATAATGAACTAAACCCATCACTTTTCCTTTCTTTTCAACCTTGGAATCAATGATAGAAGTGGAGATGCATTAATTAAGTATTTTTATATAGAGAAAGTCAGACAATGTCTCTTTCCAGTCAACAGGCACTAATAAAATATTTTTAAAATGTTTTACTCCTATTTATCCTATCCTATGATCCATATTTTGAGTCTAAACAACATAAGAATAATCTATTACATGTGGAGTCCTAGTGCTAAAAATACAGTGAAAAAAGATTTGTTGTGAGATAGCTGAGACAGATGATTATAACAGCATTCTTGAAAGAAGAAATAACACTTGCAGCTCTCATAGGAAAAAGTTACTTATTTGGAAACAAAGGAGGATGCAATAGCTTTTCCTCTATCCCATCAGCAGCTTCTGTCCAGGAGAGAATTAACTCAAGATACTAATGTGCATTAAGAAAGCTCACAGCTGGAATGTTTCTCTAAAGCCCGCTTGTTTGCTCCTCCTATAACCATATGCTTACTCAGCAGATGCATGCACCAAGCCAGTATGCTCTGGGCTTACATTGACATGGAAGTGAGAAGGAAACCGCTGTCTGGGGCATTAAGAAATACTGCAAATAGTGAGCTGCTCTCCCTGGATTTTAGTGTTAATGCAGTGCCCACAGACCATCCCGATGCAGCCTTTGGCATCAACCTTAATCACTGTGTTTTGCTGAACTCCTTCATTAAACTCTATTAATAAAAAAAAAAAGAGTTATGTGAAGGATTCGGCTTCCCCCAAGAGTTTAGGTTGACATTCTTTCCCTGCTGATCTAAAGGGAAAGAAAAACATATCAAGAAATAATTTTTAAAACAACTGTATAAAAGGTCTGGCCTACTGTTCCTTTGGGGATTGCAACTCCCTCTGCTGTGTGAGAGTCCTGGATGCACATTTCTCCCATCCTGCTGCGTGATAAACTAAAATGGCTTCAAAGGCAGCATTTCTTGCAGCATTCCTTTTAGTCAGCTAAGGAGATACCGACGAATTCCAGTGAGAAAATTCAAAGCTGAGAATGTCACATCTCCTTTAGCTCTGTTTTGCAAATTATTGGCAAAAGAGCTTCTGAATAGCCACAGTGGTAGCAGCTGGGCCATAAATCAGAAATACCTTAGTTTTTACCAAAAAAGTCTCTTAGGGAAGCAAAATAGCTGTGGCCTTACAAAACTCTGCCTACCACTACATGGTAGTGTTGTTCTAAATGTTAGAACATAAGTTGCTCATTTGGAGAAAAGAAAAAAAAAAAGAAAAGAAACGTTGAAAAGCTGAAGTAACCTTGGTTTTGGCTTAGAGATGCAATTTAGGTTTCGTCCTGCCTGTAGATAAAGACTTTCTGCTCCTGCTCTCTAAGGCTGTACTGATAAGAACCCAGGAGAACCGAGTGCAGGAATGAAAGACATGGTGCTACTTTTAGCTGCATGTCCAATATGGGACTAAATCTGTATGGAACTGGAAAAAATAAGATTTATGGAGCATTCATTGGCTGTGGCATCTCTACTGCCAGAAAACAGGGCGTTTTGACAGATAGTTTATTCTCCTCAAAGCAGGGATTATGTTCTTTCTCCGAGCAGAGGTTCCTAGCACACATTTGATACTGTTAACTGGGTAGATTACTGAGGGTTGCTTTGCTTTCTACCTCTTCCTTAAAGTAGAAGCCAACAATAATTTGGAGAATTCATAATATTCCACCCCTTCGCTGCTCCTACTTCCTAACAATTTAATCTAAGAAGAACCTCTGCTTATACATGCTTACAAGGCATTGAGTGCTTCTACCTCGGCCCAGCAAAGTACAGATAGACTTAATTCTCCTCCTGGGTCAGGGTCTAATTCCTCAGTCCAAGTTCAAGCTCTCTGAGCCCAGCTGGTAACAAGACGACACTAGATTTTGCTCCTGAGATCTAATTTTTCATAAAAGCACTCTGGGCACACGTTCAAATACAGCTTAAGACACTTAGGAACAAAGTTGTAGTGGAAGTCTGGATGGCCAGGGCACACTTTGTATTGGAGTAAGTTCGTAATGCACCTGAATTTCTGGCTATGTGAGGAAAGTGACAGAAATCGGGAGTGAATGCCCCCGACTCAGGAAAATGGCTAAGTACCTGCTTCCGCCTACTCTTCCTTAGGAAAACACCGAAATGTGACACTTCGTTACAGGGATTGGAGCATAGAAACGCATGTTTTCTGTCACCGAGGCAATATCAGGAGTAAAATAAATGCTGAGATGATCCACTAATTCAAGGTGAGAACGGAGGAAGACAGGCAGGGCCTGGACAGAAGCCATCAGAAGAGGGCCCCAGAGCCCTGGCCCCCCCAGAAGCGCCAGGCGCTGCCCCTCACCTCCCCCCTGCCCCCTCGCAGGGCTCCTCGGCTTGTTCCACCGCCTCAGCCGGTTCTCGCCGTCGGGCCGCGGCCCCCCTCGCCCTGCCAGGCCTCTCCTCAACCTCCGCGCCGGGATTTACCTCCCAGCTCCCACCGCGGAC
>JAVJGG010000085.1:31394871-31410144 GCA_035590195.1 Aviceda cuculoides
TGAGGGCTGGCAGGGTGGGACGGGACGGTGCTCGGGGGGTTCTCGCACTCAGCCCCTCCTCTCCTCCGCACAGACGACGGCAAAGGGGCTGCCCAGGCGGGTGCCTGCGCGGCGGGGCCGGGGCCGCCTCCTCCCCCGATCGCCAGCTGGAGGAGAAAGGGTACGCGGGAGACCGGGAGAGGGACGGCGCTGGGGGCCGATGTACCCACCCCGCCGGGGCCGCCTCGGTTTTGCCGCTCAGGCGGCGCCAGCGGCCGCCGGTGGGGGGGGAGGGGGTCCTTCCCGGCCCATATCCCGGAAGGCAGCGCGCCGGTTCTCCCTTTCGCCGCCATCTTGGTTCGCCGCTGTGGGGGTGAGCCGGGGAGCGGCGGCGTGGAGGGCGAGGGAGGACGTTTCCTCTGCCATGGGACCGTCGGCGGACGCGGGGCTGGCGGGGCGTTGCGGCTGGCGCCGTGCGGAGCGGGTAGAGGGCGGGATGGCGCCGATGTGCGGCGGATGGTCCCAGCCGCCCTTCGGGGCCCGCAGCTGAGGGGAGGGCGCGGTGTCTGGAGCGTTCCGTTCTGTGGGGAAGCGGAGGGATCCCCTTCCCTCCCCCGTGAGGCGAAGCCGGTCCGCGGGAGGCTGGCGGCCCTAGTGCCCTCTTCGCCTTGCTGCGGGTGGCCCCCGGCCGGCAGGTTGTTCTGGCCGCCGGACCGGGCCTGCGGCAGCTCCCGCTCGCTTGACCGGGCACTGCCGCCGGCCTGGGAGCCTCATGGCTTGTGTGTCGTTTCTAGGCCTGCCGGGACCCGGGCTTCAGGAGGACACCATGACCGGGAGGTGAGTGACCTGCCCCGAGATGGCTCTCGGTTCGTTGTTCCACTGAACTTTTGACAAGTCCTCTTGCAAACTGAGCGTTTCTGAGAGTGTGTTGTTAAAGCTGCGGGCAGTGATTCGTTTTCCTGTGGCTGCTCTCATTTTCCAGGAGAAAATCCATTTCCTTTACCCAATATCCTGCTGGGTTCTCTGTTAAACGCCCACAGTTGTGTGTCCCTATTCTGAAGTCTCTGCCTTAAGCTGGTTGTAGCTGTTCATATGGTGTGCCACGCTTTCCCCGACCTGTCAATAGATGCGGGCTGTTAGAGGTGGTTTTGTTAGCACAGTGTTTGTGAAGCGTCAGCGTACCTTAGAGACTTTGACATGTTGTTTCCTTGAGTAAGAGAGCTACTGTGCCGTCGAGTTTTCTTATGGATATAGGGATTGAGTTTGTAAATGGTAGAGGGATCGAATCTGAATCACAGCTTTTTGTCTTAATATTTATCTGTGGAGTTTATCTTCTGTTATGCACGTGTGGAAGGTAGAACTGGACAGCTTAGTTTAATATTGCTGTATTTTGGGGCAGTTGCTGGATGCAGTTGAGGCAGTCATGATGTGTACGTGATGAATGGAATGAGCCTTATAATTGCTTTATCTGCATAGTACAGGCAGGTCTTTGTCATGAAGAATTGTTGAGGAGTTTGTCTAATGTCACTTGTCCAGTGCATGTGGAGCTGTCTCTCTGGCTGTCCTTGCAGACTGCAGTTAATTCCTTTGATGCTACAAATTAGCAGCAGTTAACATTTTTCACCTATAGCAGTTACTGTAACACAGGAGACTCAGTTTGTGGTATGTAGAAAAAAAGTAATGTTTACTCATCACAGAGTGTTTGCACACATTTGAAAATATAACACCCACTAATGTTGAAGCACTTTGGTGTTAGTATGAAGTCTGTGGTGCCAGAAGTTTATAACAAGCAGAAAAACACAAAGTTTTCATAAATACTTCATGTCCGAGTTACTTAGCTTTCCTCTGTTGACTGAATGTAAGGATTTGCAGTAATCTGTAGAAGGGAAAGCAGTGGGGTTTCTCTTAATTAAATTTGTACTGCTGTGGAAATAGTTTCTGCTGAAATAGCACATGATTTGATTTTACATTTGATACTTGGAGTGAATTATAACTTGTAAATGTTTTCAATGCCTTTAGGCTGTGGTGCAAGGCCATTTTTGCTGGCTACAAACGTGGCCTCCGAAACCAGCGGGAGCACACTGCCCTTCTGAAAATTGAAGGTGTTTATGCTCGTCAGGAGACAGACTTCTACTTGGGCAAGAGGTGTGCCTATGTATACAAAGCTAAAAAGTAAGTCACTTTCTATTGTTTTGGTAAATTGGCCAGTGCCTATATCAGCTTTTGCAAATGCCAGGATGTGAGCAGTCTGTTTATGGAACTTCTGTTAGAACAAAAATAAATTGGGCTCAATTTATCAATAGAATGTCCATGGAGAACTGTGTAAACCAGTTTCATTGGTTTGTTTCATTTTTAAATTCTTTGGTTATTTTTGCTTTAATTGGCCTACGTGTTCTTAATTCAGATCGTGAAATTACGTGGAATAATCATTCGCTGTTATAAGTGATGTGTTAAGAGAGTAAATGAGATGAGAAACAAATTTTGCCTGAGCCTGGCAAACACTGAAGGCAGATAGAGTGAATTGAAGTGAGGTGAATTTGTGTTGAGTGCTCTGAGCTATTGAGTTACTCAAACAGCAGAATTATTTTCTGAAGCCTGGAGGAATTTGTATCCTGGCTTTTGCATGCCCCTGTCAGAGCACTGTCACTTCTGCTGTGCTGGCATTGGTGGAGGCCTTAAGAACAGTTACTTATTACCTTCAACTTAATTTTTCTTTGGGTGTAGCTGTTTGAGTTCGGATATGGGAGTTCAGAATTGCCTTGAATAAAATTGATCAGACTGTTAACTTGACAGACGTCGTTTCCAAGATGGCCTATGGCTTTTCTTCTAAAGCAATTTTTTGCAGTCTATCCCTTCCTCTCCTGCCTTTGGTGTGTCTGGAGAAATCTAACAAGTGACACATTGCATTTTCTTTGCAGTTGAAATTGTTGAGTTTTCAGTTTGATCATCTTAGCATCAGTGTTTTCCAAATTTTTAAGCTTCGTAACTTGTTAATAGTTCTCCAGTGGAGCTTCTGATAAATTACAAGCTGCAATACTTACCTGTTAGGAAGGTATAGTGAAAATCTCAGGCCTAGCAAATTTCACAGGTAAATAAAAATGGAAGGTGGTCCAATAAAAGAGGACTATGGAATTAAGTTACAGAAGTGCCTTAAAGAGGCTGCATTGTCTGCCCCGTCCCTGATCGGTCCTGTACAGAGCTGTGACTGGTGTGCTCAGCAGTTCTTTTCCTCTCTTTCCGCAGCAACACTGTAACCCCCGGTGGCAAACCCAACAGGACACGAGTGATTTGGGGGAAGGTAACTCGCGCCCATGGGAACAGCGGCATGGTTCGTGCCAAGTTCCGCTCCAACCTTCCTGCCAAGGCCATTGGACACAGAATCCGGGTGGTAAGCGCATTTTCACAAGATATTTATTGGCATTTTTGGGGTGCCTTTCAATCCCACATAGTATGAGGGAAAACTTGAACCATGGTTTTGTTCTGTTGTTGTTATGTATCCAGCATGGCTCTTTGATAAATGCTCCTTTTGGAGCTAGAAGAGTTTTGTGGCTGGCTTCTCGTGCTGAGGGGCTTTGTCTCGTCGTATGCTTGCTTAGCCTGGAAAGGCTCTTTGAGTTCTGCGACTCTTCCTCGGCTCCCTTCTAAAGCTAGCTTGATTTCTCTTCCCTGGATCTTGTACATGTATTTTTGCACCCTTCTGCTCCAGTTCCTACCCGTTGACAGGTTTTTGGTTTTGTTTTTCTCCTACCTCCCAGACCTTTTAACTGAGGGGTGTACTGTCCTGACCTGTCTGCTGGGACCTGCACCACAGTCAATGTTTTAGCCACAAGGCTTCACTGAGGCTGTCCCTTTAGGTCCCTCACCCAGAGTTTTGATGCAATACCTTTCTAGTGATGTTGTCAAAAGTAGTGTCAGAGGGGGTGCAATCCTTCCTTTCTGTCTTTCTCCCGTGCATTAGAAAAAGCACAGTAGGAGTGGCACAGTTAAATCCTAAAACTAGACCCGTGAGGACTCTGCCTGTCAGTGGGCAGGAGGGCTGACTGCTGGGGGAGCCTGTGCACCAGCAAAGTGCTACTTCAAATCTCTGAACTAGCTTGCACCTCTTCTGTATAAATGTGAGGATTGCTTTTATAGCAGTTGAGGACATCGATGATCTAGATTGTAACTGCAAAACTTCTGTTTAAAATAGTACAGTCCAGTAACAGGATTTCTAACGTGATTCTGTTCTTGTCTTTTACAGATGCTGTATCCATCTAGGATCTGAATTTTTATTGGAAATAAAATGGAGAATCTGTTTAATTTTTGTACTTTTCTATTTTTATCCCCTCCACCTATTTTGAGGGACTTCATTCTTTTTCAGTAGCATATCAGAATTCACAGCACAGGACGGAGTAGTGACTTTAAGCTAGATGGTGAAGAGGAGATTCCACCCATGCTTGGCAAGGCATTTGTAGAGCAGACTACATTCTAAAGACAAATAACTGTCAGCCTTTACTGCAGCCTATCTGTGCCTCCCATCATGGAATCTGAATGGTTCGCAGGGCTAAACAATAAACGTTTACAACCTCGTAAACTGTGCACACAAGCTTTATACAGAACATGAGAAATAATTCTTTGCCTACCTAGTAGAGGGAAACTTCTTGTTCCTGTTTCTCTTGTACTTGGCGATGACTGCTGTTGAGACAAAACTGTGTAATGGGACGCTAAATCCTAGCAGGTTTAAGTCCTAGCTCGCATCTAAAAGTAGCAGTTCTAGTAGAATCACACAGCATGAGACCTTATGTACCTGGGCAGGATGTGTGCCTGTAGCATCTACTCTATGAAATTTATTTAGACACATTGTCATCACAAAACTCTGTAGTGCCTGAGTGTTAATACCTGCTGGTTTCCTGTCCAGCCTTATCACAGTGTGTAATGTGGAGTGGGGAGGATCCTTACATTAGACTAGTATATTGTTTTCATGAGTTCTTTAAGGTTTGTTGAACAAGAAGATGGTAAAAGATGAATTTAAAGCTTCCTAACGTGCAAGCCTCAATGTTTCTTAGTACATCCCTCAAGAATACTGGGTAGTTTTAAGGGAGGTTTCAGGCAGCTGCAGGTTAGCATGGTTACTGCTGATGTCACAGTCCCAAAATGATCTGTCGGTACCCTGGACGGGTAACACCACTGATTCCGTGTTGTTGTTCTGTCATTTGGAAACCATCCCTAGTTGGTGAGGCAGGTGAGTTGTTGCCCTAACCTCCCTTTGGTCCCACTCCAGCGCAGGTCCCTCCTTCCCTGCGAGCAAGAGCTTCCCTCTCCCTGCCTGGCCCTGCTGCCTGTGGCAGGGAGCCCTCTGAGCTGGGGCTGGGCTTCTTTCCCATCTCCTGCGGTGGGCTGGTATTTTGTAACTAATCCTCTTCCTTCTGAAGGAGGTGGAGTAGTCATGTAGTAGGAGTACATTATTGGGGTAAATTAAGACTTTCTTTTGAATGGCAATTCAGACAAAAACTGTTTGGACCTGGGTACTCAGCGCTGGTATAGAAATTATTTCACTGAACTTGGTTCGAGAACTATACCCGCTGCTACTGGTGTCTCCAACAGCAGGAGAGCACTTGCATTGAAAAGTGTTTTTTTTCTAATGTGTGGAGAGAAACTGCAGCTTACAGCATCCTGGGTCAAGTCAAGCAGGGCTTTAGTCTTCTGCAAATGCTGACAGGTTGTACACAAGGATTCAAAGAAGGATGGGCTGGAATACAAATTGAATTTCCTGCTTGGGGCATTACCAGAGGAAGGGGGAGGAAATGTAGTGGGCAAATTGGACTGTAACAGCATGTTGGTAGGACTTGGCCCCTATCATGTGGCTGGATTCTGCTGATGAGAAGGTAATAAGCACTCTGAGTTTGAGGTAAGTGGCCCAAAAATAACAATCCCCTTTCCTACTGTACCAGACTGCTGAGGTACAAAGCCTGTTCCTGGGAGGTCCAACGTCAAATAGCATATGGCTACAATTTTTGAATCCTTGTGTCAGAACTCTGCTGCTTCCTTTCAAGTTCATTTGGTCCCACCAAAACCAGTGTGTTTGGTTCTACCTGGTGGCTGCTCAGGGCAGCAGGTGTAGCCTGTTCCAAGGCCTGTGGAGTGCAAGTGTCTTTGCTACAGCAAACCCTTTACGCTCCTTTCCCCAGGAGTGCAGAAGACTGACGTGTGGGAGGAGGCTATGGCATCGGAGGAGCCTGCTGTCTGCTCCTTCGTGGACCACACCACCTGGGAGCTCCTCAACCTGCTGGACATAGTGGGGAGGCGGAACGGACGAGTGCTGGTGATGGAGGTGGACAATGACAGTGTGAGAGCTCCCTCGGTGCTGTTGGATTTTGCCCAGGATCTGTGTGGCACAGCTGACATCAGGGCTAAACTCCAGCAGGCGGAGAGGATGGAAGAGGAGGAGGAGGTTCGGCCACATCTGGTTTTTATGCTGTGGCAAGCCCCTGTGTTGAAGCAGCTCATGCGGTGGGAGCACCTGGATGAGGCCCTCTGGGATGTGAGGAGCCTCCTCCCCTGCCTGCCAGATGTGCTGGTGCTTGTGGTGATCCATCCAGGCCCCCAGGAGCAGCTGGAGCAGGCAGTGGGAGCGCTTAGGAGGCTGCAATGTCTGCTGGATGGGGCCTGGCAACTGGTGGTAGAGGCAGCGGTCTACAGCCCCGGCCAGCCTGGTGGTATCCTGGAGGCAAAGAGAGCTGCATGTAGAGCGCTGAGAGAAGTCTTAAACTGCCATGAAGGTATCCTGGGACATAGCCAAACACAGGGGCAAGGGACACAGAGACAGGCTTTTTGGAAATACAGACATGCACAGGATGGGGCATGGAAGGGTCTGAGGGACAGTGTAGACCAACATGATGTGTGGTGGCTGGGTTCAGATACGGGAGGGAAGTTAAGCTGGACCTTGTGGGCAATGGGAGCTGGAAATGAGGATGAGGGCTTAAGTGCTGGGATGGGGATGGGCAATGTGAGTCCGAGCCTGCTGTGTGTCCTCTTCCAAGTTGGCTGGTGGTGGCTTTTGCTCCTTGCCCCCAAACACAGGTGGCTGTGGAAATGCTGCTCAGTGTAAGAACTGCAGACCTGACTCCATTGCTGGGGCTGTCTCTGATTATTTTAACAGCTCCATGGTCTCACTGACCCTGCATTCTTCATTGGAAGGATGTGCCAACTTTTGGGGGTGAGCTATAGGGCAAAGCTTTGACCAGGATGATGCCTGCTGTTCTTCTATCGTGTGCATTTCCTCCCCTGGAAGTTGACTCCCAGGGTCGATTTCTTGTTTTGCTCCCAGACTTCAGTCACTGCTGTGCCCTACCTGAACATATGCAACACGAGGTATCAAAGATGGCTGGAGAATGAATTTGCTCGGGCAGAAGAATCTGGCAGGTTGGTTTTAGCACTGTTCACCTGGATGTCTCTTTGTAGAAGTACTCCTCTCCTGGTGCCTTGCTTGTCTGCCCAGTCCTTCTGGATGGACATGATTCAGTATGTGGCTGCTGCCAGAAGGGGACACTGTGCCCTCAGCATCACTCTGTCCTTGCTACAAAGCTTGGATTTCTGTGCTGCATTGGCTGAACAATCTACCCCAGGAAACTTCAATCAAGAATCACTGAGTTTCTGCTTTGCATGAAACGCCTTGCTCAAATATCAAAATGTCCCCAAGAAACCTGCTGGGCTGTCCCTGAGAAAGCAGCTGTCAACAGAGAGGGAGTCAGAGCAGGCCAGCAGCCTCTGGGTTTTAAACCGTCCCCAAACAGATAGTGAAAGAAACTCAGAGGTAAGAGTTAAGACCGCATTTTCCCAGGAGAGCCTGGATGCAGGGCTCTTTGGTATGTAGCTCCCATCAGCACAAAGCTCCTGAAATTCCCCTGGGTTCTTTGTAGTCACAGGACAGTGGGAGACCAAAGTTTGCTGCCCCTTCTTATCGAACAAGATGCTGCAAACAAGACAAAGGTCCATCCCCTGTCGCACTATTTGCCATTAGTGTGTTGGCCTTTCCCAAGATACTGTCCTTACACCAGAACAGTCGAAGGGTCTGGGATGAGCTGTCTGAACCTATTACACTGATCCCTGGGATCCTTCCCACCTACCCTGATGGAAGGACCTGTGGATGGTTTATGTGCACAGCATGCTCTGTAAATCGCTATTTCACAGACGGCCGCTCCAGGCACGCCTGGTAGCTCAGCGTGGTGCGTTGGGGCATGCGACACGTTGCTGTCGCTCATGCTGTTTTCGTGCTTGCTGCCCGAGCAGCCCTTCGGTACGATGGCTGAAAGAAACTTGCTGTATCTTGACCCAAACTCCACCGAGACCTGTAGATCAGGGTCCAAGTGCTGGCTTACGGAGGTCTCGGCACGGCTCTTGCGAGAGGACCGGGGGCAGCGTGGGCTGAACCCAGAGCGCGCGTGGGGCTGAGAATCAGCTGGAGCGAGGGACAGTCCTCATCTACGCCCAAATGCGGACTGACGCTGCCCAGCCCTTCTGTAACAATCCGTCAGCATCCTCTTCAAACCAGAGGCACTGCAAGTAAAACGGTACATTTGTGTTCGCTCCTCATTCCTGGGTTAAAAAAAAAAAAAAAAAAATCTATGCAGATGAAATCCCAACATTTAGCTAACTGTCAGTTAAAGGAGCTGTTGCAGGCAGCTGACCTTACACCCATAAAAGTGGGTACCAGTAGACACCCAGCAGGTTGAATTACTGGGATGGGTTATTTTGACTGGGAGGAACTGTGAGAGCAGTAGATTATTTTTGTTTTGAAGGCCAATGGCCCATGTAACAGCTGAACTCATTTCCCATCCTCTCTGGGCATGGCAAGGCACTATGGTTAGCTCCACATTTTTGCATTGGGAGTTTAAATGTATTTCTTCTCTGTTTTTTTTACAGATCTCGTATCCACCTAAGATCTTAACAATCTCCAAAAGAAGTATTAAAAACCTGGTATTTATTTAATTTCCCTGTGTGTCTGTGTGTACCTATAAGCTTTAAAGCTGTACATCAAAGACTATGAAACTCCTGCTGAAGCTGCAGGCTTGTGCAATATAGTACGGTAGGGGTGGGATTTGAGTGTGGTACAGAGCGTCTGAACCAACTTTTCTCAGGGAAAGGATCCTCCATGTTATTTTTCAAATATGGGTTCTTTCCACATCCTTAAGAACACTGTGGCTTTACAAAGCAAAGCAACCTTGCTGCAGGTGTTTGGGTGGTGCTGGTGCTTGGCAGCCTCTTGGATGAGGTGCTGGTTCTGTGAAAAAACCTGCTTTAAAGGAGGGGGGGGGAAGATGACCTTGTCCAGTGGTCTAAATACAAGTATAACACACTTGACCCAATTGCTCTGTTGTAGAAGAGACTTTCCATGAGCAATTGGGCATCTTAGGATTAATTCCCCCTTTCTTTAGAGAGGATGCTTTTTTTTTTGATTTTTTTTTTTTTTTTTTTTGATAGAGCTAATGCAGAAATAGTTTCCTTGAGTCAGTGCAAGATGTATACAGTTCAGGCTGTTTGCGAGTGCAGAAAGTTTGGCTTTAAGAGACTCCTGATCAGCACATGCTTAAAGCAAGTAGCCATGATGAGGTCCTGTGTTTGTATTATTTCCTGGAGCATCTGAAACATGCAGTTAACCGTCCAAATCCAGGCACAGTCCATGCAGCTCTCTCAAGTTTCTCCTCTGGCGGCATGTTTGTGCTGTGTCCAGGCACTTCTGAGCGGGGTGACGTGCGGCGCTGCCAAGCACTGCTGGTGAAAGGGGAAGCTCTGAGGCACATGGCTGAAATCCTGGCCGGGACCTGGGAGCACAGGGGTGCCTGCAGGGACAAGTGATGTAGCCACAGGGATATGTGGCTGTGGTGGGGAGGAGTGTGGTCCCCTGGACAGTCGAGGAGGAGAGGAGGCAGAACATCATGGGTGCTGTCAAGCTGCATCCATGCTTCATTCGCCAGCTAATCCTGGATGGACATAAGGAGTCTTGGAGCTCCCTGCTGTGACTGCTCCCCCAACCTGCCGCAGTCCAACAAAGGCAGGTCATGGGAGATCTGCTCTTTAAATGTTGAACGCCCTTCTCATGTGATAGTTTTCATGTGATAGCTCTGGTGCCAGGCTAGCAGGAGCACTGTGATCCAGCAAAGCAGAAACAAGCAGCTGTGGCCTGAAACATCTTCAGCCAGCTCAGCTAGACCCCAAAGAGGAGACACACCAGCAAGCATTGGGAGCACTGCTGCATGGCCCAGGAGTTTGCCAAGGGCAACAGGTCTCTTCCCGAGGCGGAGGAGAACAGCCTGCTCTGCTCAGCTGGCAGCACACGCTGTGAGAGCAGCAGGGAGCCGCCGTCCTGTGGGCTCCTGGCATATGAGCATCTGAGTACTACCTCTGGAAGAAGATCTTGATCAAGAAGGCACCTGAGCCAAGCTTTGCCCATTTCCAAAAAACCCTTGGCTAGACCTGCTCCTCACTGATCTGGTACATCGTGCCTACGTTCCAGGGCAAAGTCCAACTGCTCCTTGGTGCCCTGTAGCGTACCAGAAGGGCACCTCGCCGGCTGGTTATTTGTGGCCTCTTTCAGGGCTCAACTGTGTCAAACCAGGCAGATCCAAACCCACATGTTCTGCCCATCGAAGCGACTCCAGCCTGGCAAACTGGTGGATTTGTCCTTTGTCTTTATGAAGGGAGCAGTTCTGCAGAACTTGGGGGCTTGGGCTGTGCCAAGAATGGGGTTTTTGGGAAGGAGGCAGGAGGGAGCGTGAGCGAGGCAGGAGGGGCTGCATTTGCATGCAGTGGTCCCCAAGCACAGGTCTCCAGCTTGGTGGGGGTCTGGGGTAACTTTTGAGAGGTTCTGCAAAGGGTAAGCATACAAAAAGCTGGAGTGCTGTTGTTGAAGGCATGTGCGTACTGGGATAAAATGGAGGCTGGTGGCTGTGAACAGCTAGTCCCAGGTCCTGTCGTCAAAGCCAAGGCAAGGGTCCAGCTCTGGCAGGACATCCAGAAAAAGGCCAGAAGAGGCAGCTTGGTCCTTGGGCCTGATTTCATGTCTATCGCCAGCCAGTTTTTGGACATCTTCCCAGTGGAGGAGCAGAGTAGGCTGAGGGGCAGCCTCCATCACTGTCTAAGGGGACAGGCAGAGACATCCCTCCTACTGCACGGTCAGGACTGCCCCAACACCGTGGGCTCTCTGCACGTGGCCCTGTGCCAGGTCCCCATCCTCCTCTTCAGAAATACCTTCCTATGCCCCTCTGCCATCCAGAAAGGGACGGTGACTCAAGGAAACATAAGGAAACTTAGGACAACTGCAGAGATGAGCAGGGTGAGGCACGTCTTTCAAAGGGAATGGGATTTTGGAGAAGAGAGGCAGGGAAAGGTTTGGTGTTCTCCATCAGGAAGCCAGGCTCTGATGGAGCCACAGGACAGCCAGAGACTTCCCAGCTTTATTTGCTTATGGGGTGTAACCTCTGCTGAGTGTTGCTCAGAGGTGTGTGATGACTTGGATGGATCCAGGCCAGGGCTGAGTTGGCACAGGCTGCCAGGGGACCAAAACCGGGGCTGCCTCAGCAGTCCCTGGAGGTGGCTGGGTCTGGGGCATGGGGAGCTGTGACAGAACAAAGCGACCATCCAGTTTGGATTCAGCTGTGTCTGCACTTGTCACAGGAAGGATCTGTGTCTGGTTTGATACAGTGCAACCTTCAGTGGGGAAAAAGTTCGGGGGCTAGAAAGGTTGAGGGAAGTTTTGGGGAAGGTCAGCGGAGGAGGTGGGAAGAGCCATGGAGGAGTGAACAGGAGACAGGAGCTAGAAGGGGATCAGTGGGACTGGGATGTGCAGGGCAAGGGGACAGGTAGGGTTTGGGGTGTTTTCTTCACTCGCAGTTACCTCCTCTGCTACTTCTTTGGGGCACCCAAGAAGGTCTCCATGGATGAAGAGCTCAGCCAGTGCTGCTGGTGCCCTGCAGCAGTGTTCCTGGTGGCAGCTGGTAGCGCCGCACAAGTAAAGCAGATGCTTTCCAGCATCTCATAATGATGTGTTTTTCCAAAGCAGTAAGTGGAAGCAGGTTTGGAGAACAGGTCTGTGAAAGAGCACGTGTGCAAATGTTTGTTAAGGCTGAACTTGTCAGCAGCCAGTTTGCGCTCCTAGCTGGCTCAGAGTCTTTTCCAAATGCCCCCGTGAGCATCGAGGCTGCTGAGAGGAAGAATTTAAGGAGCTGGGCTGGGTCATTGGACATGGGGGCTCAGAGCTGCTCCCACAGATTCCCTCTTGCTCGTTTAGCCTCTCTGCCTCCTATCATCAAAATTGGCAGGAGAATCCTTTTTCCCCTCCTCTTTCTAATCTCTTCAGAAGAGAGTTTAATCTTGGTACATGCATCGCTTAAGGGGCCTAATCCAATGGACCTTTGATTTTGTTTAGACTTCAAGGCACTACTGATACACACGATACATTTATTTTTCTGAACAAAGCATCTTCTCTTCCTCCTTTGAAGTCCAAAATGAGCAGATGTTGTGTTTGCTCTGAACAGCTATGGGCATACATAAGAGATGTGATTACCCTCATTTAGGGCTATCTGTAGAGATTTTCTACAAATGTGACTGTCAGATGGATGTTTGAAGGGGTGTCGGGCCTTGTAAATACGTCTGTGTTTTCACTCAGATGCCTGCCAGAGTTCTGAATTTACTTTGTCAGGGACTACAAATACTGCTGATCTCGTGACTGCCTCTGAACTGTTTGAGCTGTACCTCTTTAAGTAATACAAAGGAAGACAAAGTTGTATTTACTATTAGATCGTACCTCTGTTAATGAGTAAAGAAGTGTAAACAAGGTTGGCTGGGTATTGTGGGTGATGTTCACCTTTCCAACCAGCCTCTTCTGGCAATGGTACAGTGTACCCAAACTTAACCAGAGAATTGCAGTGGCCACAAAGAACAGCTCTACCTGGTCCCTAATATTAGTTTTTAGAGGCTGTGCCGGCAGTTTAAACATTGGGGCCGCTCGCTGCAGAGAAACAGCCAGTGGTGCTCCATCTGGCCTGAGTTAGGAAGATCATTTGTTTCTATACTTTCTCTGCAGGAATCTTCATAAATTTGGGGAATCACCCGCTTGAGAGCCCACTTCTGAGGCACTTTGGGGTCTCTGTGTGACTTGCACAGCGCTGCTTGAAAAGAACCCTGCAAGACCCGTGCTGTAATGATCGTTGCACATCAGACGGGGTGTAAGTGGCATCACCACACCGCAGGCTGCGCTTGCAGCTCGTGTAGAGTTTAAACACACTGTAGGTCTTGTTGTGGCAGTTTGCAGGGAGCAGCCTGCCTCCTTTGAGCCAACTTCAAGAGACCCGGGCTTCCCCGGTCAAACTGGCTGAAGCAAGTGTCTATCTTTGGTTTGTTACTTGCAGGGAGCAGCCAAAGCTGCTGGTCCCTCTTCCCAGAGACCTTCTGCTTGAACTGGCTCGTGAACAAATCTGTGTGAGGGCTGTACCCGAAATTCTGTAGTGGGGGAAAGGATGAGCAGAGAAACCCCAAGGTGAGGGCTCCTGGGGACCAAGCACCCACTCCTGTCCCCTCCTGCTGGCACAGCTCATGGTGCCGATTACACCCAGGGCTTTTCTCCACGGGACCATGATTCTGAACAGATGAGAAAAAAATCCTTGTAAATACAAAATCTGAGCAACACTAAGGACAGACCTGGCTGTTGAATTATGTCTGGCTGTAGCCCTGCCATGTTGACAGCTGCTCTCAGGGCTACCACGCTGGCATGGAAGCAAAGACTCTTGCAACAATAGACCCTGATCTTTGGAAGAGGCACCTAATCCTTCTGTTTTATCTCCCCCTGATTTGCTTATCAGCATTTGTCAATGAGTAAGTTACTTTTGCTAAGACCCAGGACAGAAAGTCTCTGAAACTCTTACCTGGGCTGTCTGGCCCCCACAATGCTGGCATGGGAGAGTGTTTGCTAAGCCTGTCATAGCTGGAGCAAATGTTTTCCTGGCTTAAATTGGCAGCACATAGCAATCTTCCCGAGCTGCCACACCTCCGTTGTGCCTGGGGACCAGCCTGTGGCACATCTCTTCCCTGTGGTGGCTGCGGATCTGCTGGGCTCTGGGGATGGGTGGCCACGAGGATGGGCAGGGAGCAGGCACGCTGGCTCAGCCACCTTCATGGCACAAGTGTGTCCCAACGCATACGTTGGGAATCACTGATCCAGGGCAGGCACGTAGATTTCAGCTCTGCTTTTGACCCCAGTGCTCTTGGAGTCTCTTCTGCCCACCCCACGGGGATGGTTTGGCTCTGAATGGCCTCAGAGAGCAACTGGCCAAGGTGACTCCGGCCGTTTGCACCTTTGAGCTGTTTATCCCCTCCCGAGTTCTTGCGATAAGGCATTACCTGTTTAGAGGAGCCTGTTCTGATATGGCACAGGGCAAGTATTTAGCATATGCTGTGGATTAGAGATTCCTGGTCCATCTGAGAGACACATCGACACCATGCGAGCGCCAGGGCTGCACACGGCGGCTGCTGTCGTGAGGTTTTCGTTCACCGTTGGCTGGCAGAGCCGGCTCGTGGGATATGGGTCTTTCCCCGTGCTGGGGCTGTGCAACTCATGCCAGCGCTGAAGCCCTGATTATAGCTCCGTACTTATCCCTGGAAACATTTTGTGCTTTGACAGGACGTGTGTGTGTCACCGCAGAGCGCTGCCAGTGCTGGTGGGGCTGTGACTACGGGCTGTGTTTTGCGTGGAGGGGGATGGATGTGGTGTTTGCAGAGGGGCAGCCAAAGGGGACTGGCTTGGGAAGGGACTCGGAGGTGCAGCGTGTGGGGTGGGGGCTGCGGCTCGGCTGTGCACTTGTGCACGAATTGGGGAACTTGTGACCAGTGAGGTGCGTATGGCCTCGAGGGGGTAATTGTTTCCCAAAGTGGAATCGTTTCCCAAATGCGGCTATAGCCTGGCCAGGCTGTGCAGCAGCGTAGTGCCTCCTATGGCACATGATGCCACGGAGGCCACTCCATCGCTGCCCTGCGGTATGGCATGTTACACACCGGGGAGCACGTCACACCTTTGGGGGTGCACGATCAGCTGCTCCTCTATCGCGGCCTCCTGTGTGCCCCACTTTGCAGTCACCGTAGCCTCTGCTCATCCCTCCCTCAGCTTCCTAGCCCCTCCACAGCTCACGGTTTTTTGCCTGAACTTATCACCTCCTCCCTGGAAACAAGACCAGCCTCGCAGGAGGGCTGTGCACGGGCTCTGAGCCTGGTTGCGTGGCAGATCTGGGGGCCCCAGCTCCCCTCGTGTACCCCCTCTGCTGCGTG
>JAVJGG010000085.1:31419432-31451740 GCA_035590195.1 Aviceda cuculoides
GGCGGCGGCACTACCGCACCTGGGCCGGAGCGGGCCGGACCGGACCGGACCGGAGCCCACCTCCCTCCGCTGGGCCGCCGGGCGGCACCATGATCACCTCGGCCGGTGAGGGAGCGGTGCGGGGTAGTGTTGCCCGCCGGGGTTTCGCTGAGTCAGGGCCGTGACTGGGCACCGCTGTAGGCCGCGGGGGTGCCGGCCGCAGCGCTCCGTGGGGCCGCCCGTCACGGGGGTCTCCCCCCGACCCGGTCACCTCTGGCCGGTAGTCGCCGTACGCCTCGACGGGAGCGGGAGGCCGCCCCGGTGCCCGGCGGCTCGTCGCAACCGGCATTTTAAGCCTGAGCCGCGGGAGGGGAGGAACTGCCCAGTGCCTGCCCGTGCCCCGGGGCGGCCTCCCCCCCTTCCCCTGCCGGAGGGCACTGCGGTGGCTTTGCCGGCCCCCTGGCAGACAGTGGGGTGACCTGAAGGTCTTCACCTGCTTAAAGTGAATAAACGCGTTGGAGGTATAAAACGGGCAGGCAGTCGGCGTCTGTAGGAGGTACAGCAGGGAGCGAGAAAGGGGGAAGAGGCAGACTTGAACTTGGAGAGGGTCAGAAAGGCAAAGGCCTTGCAGAGGAAAAGCCAGCCTAAAGAGTCCAGGCTAATGAAGCGTGTGAGGAATTAGATGTTAAAACACTGTTTCTGGATCTATGGAGAACTCTACAGTGTAAGAAAATATGAGAAGTATTTCCAAAAGTACTCAGGTCAGGAATTAATATGTGAGCAGTTGTGATTTTGTGAGAGAAACAGTGCAGAGGATAATAGTCTGCAAGTAGCTTTCTCTTTCTGAACCCTTTGCTTTATGTTTGTGTCTTACTTTAATTGAGGAGGAGTAGGAATTCATTTCAGAGGAGTTTTACAAAGGTAGAAATGGTATCTTGAATAGGAGTGAGAGTGCTTCCTCCGGATAGATCAGGTAAATGCGGGAGCTTATTTAAAAAAAAAAAAAAACTCATACATTTGGAGTA
Source organism: Aviceda cuculoides (assembly GCA_035590195.1). Taxonomy (NCBI): domain Eukaryota; kingdom Metazoa; phylum Chordata; class Aves; order Accipitriformes; family Accipitridae; genus Aviceda; species Aviceda cuculoides. The sequence goes on from JAVJGG010000085.1 coordinate 31,420,437, forward strand.
GAGTTGCAGAAAACAGCTGGAAGGACCGCTGTGGGGTGGGCTGCTGAACCTGCCTTCCTTGCCTAAGGGCCACAACAGTGCTCCTTCAGTTGTTGTTACTGGCAGATGTGTGTCTAACCTGGTTTTAAAAAATCTCTGATAGTGGAGGTTCTACAGCCTTGTTAGGCAAAGTGAATAACTGTCTTACAATCAGAAAACTTTTCTAATCAGCAAACCTCAATCTTTGAAGCTCCAAATAAAGCTTGATCTTACTATTCCTGTTAATATCTGCCACAAAGATCAAATTATTCTCTTTCTGCTGGCAGCTGCCCTGTACATGTATGCACTCTGTACCCTTCCCAGATTTCTGTAGACTAGCCAGTTACAGACCTCCAGCCAACTTTTGTAAGTGCCGATTGCTAGACCTCTTTTTTCTTATTGCTCAGTTCTGAACAGCCTGGTTTGCTCCTGACTCTCAAGACGTGGTGCCCAGCACTGGACACGGCGGTCTGGCTCGGGTGTACCAGTGCCAAGCAGAGGGAAGGATTGCCTCATATATGTGCCAGGAAACGCTCTCACTTACACACCTCAGTGTGAAGCTTGGGTTCTCTGCCTCCCACTGCAGCCATACGATATTATTGATCATGTTTCATCTTAATCCATTCTACTACTGATATTCCTCTCTATACTTGTACATTTTACTTTTGACCTGCACACTCTCCTTTTAGATTTGTCAAGATCTTTTGAAATCCCAGTTCAGCCCTCCAGTAGGCTTGCTGGCCTTTCCAATTTGATGTCTTATTTAGATTTAGAAAGGTTATCAATCTATACAACAAATGAAAGACTGAAAGCAGTGAATTGTGTTGGACTTAGATCAGATCCTATTCCAACCCTTTCACTTGCATCCTTGCAGCCTGACCATGAAACCATCTATAACTGTTCTTCAGATTGAGCTCACCAAATAACTGTGAACCTCTCAGTTATGTCAGTTAAACAATATTTCTGTAGCTGTGTTTGTTCGAATATTGTTGACAGTGTCGGGAGTCTTGCTAAAGCTGCGAGATAAGACATCTTCTCTTAGCCGTGAGGTCTGTTTCCTTGGCATGAGAAAAGTTAGGATGTTTTGACATGATCTTCTTTATGCCCCTTGAGGAAGTGGGAAGTGACTTGCTTGAAAGCAGTCAGCAAACTAGGGATGGAGCTGGCAGTAAATTCCAGATTCTCTGAGTTCCTGTCTAATATGTTTTCCTCTAAGAAGGATCATCTTTTATAAACACTGTGCCTTTTCAGTTATAAATTCTGAACTATTTTATATCATGTTTAATACAAACCTGGATCTGATCTTTGAAGTTTAATACTGAAGATTTTAAACCAGCATTCCAGAGACAGCCGCATTTCCTGTTCTGTTGGTTTTGAACTAAATGACATGTTCAGTTTTGAAACAGAGAGAGTCCAAAACTGACTATGATCTTGTTTTGCAGCTGGAATTATCTCTCTTCTGGATGAAGACGAGCCACAGCTCAAGGTAAGCTCTTACATCTGGGTGCAAATAACAGCAAGTGCATTATGTTGAGAGCTTAAAATCAGAAATTATTGGATCTCAATAATAAATAGTTGGGGAACACCAGGTGGGCCCCAAATCATATCTAGCCTGAAAGCTGAAAGGAAGGGCTTAAATAGCATGATAACAGATGGCAAACTTCCTTGTTTTGAACACGGATCAAACTGGACTTTCACATGCAAAGATCTCTATTCACCAGAGCTCCCAGCTCTCTGATGATAATGGGGCTTCGCTGCTTAAAAGTGTTCCAGAGACTGCATTTTGACTACGTAAAATTCAAAGCTGAAGAACGTCTCAAGTTTTTAATATAATTTAAGTGATGTAAAACAAAATCACAGTTACAGTTTTCACTTGGAAAAAAAAATTACAGTAGTAGAAGAAAACAGCAACAGAAACTTTACAGTCCACAGAGTATATGAATCCACAGGACAACACCAAGCACTCAGAGTGGTGATGTATTGATGATGCTTGCTAGTTACTTCAACAGTTAACATAGCCCCTTTTAGGAGGGGGAGGTGCATCTTGTAATATTGGTAATCTCCTTGGAAACAGATTTAGGTGGTGACAGAGGTGAATGAGTCCCACATTTGCTCTGAACTGATTACAAGTGGGCTGATTCTAGTCTGGATATTGTTTATCTGCTAAAGTACTGTGTCCAAATAGAGTTGGCTGGCTTAGACCACAGGTCAATTCTGTGTGCTACACAGAGGTTGCCACAAAGACTTTGAAAACTTTGTATTTTAAGGAATTTCACCTATCAGTCATTTTAGCCAGTCATTTATCACAGAGAGGCCATGGGAAGGAACTTCAGCATTGTCTTACCTGTTAAATGAACAGCCCTTTATTTGCAAAGGACTTGCAAAGATTAGTGAATGCTTGCAAAGATCTTTTAAAGTAGAATTTGCAGTTGAAATGGGTCAGTGTTTATGGTATCAGTCTTAGGTGGTACTTTATTTTTACTGGAGAAAGGTAAATGCATTTTTTATGTAATATAACTTTTTTTTTTTGTAGGAATTTGCTCTTCACAAGTTGAATGCTGTTGTCAATGACTTCTGGGCAGAAATCTCTGAGTCAGTGGACAAAATGTAAGAGAAGACAGTTATTACTTCAGGGTGTGCGGCTTAAAAAGAGCATGAGATATGAAGTGGATGTAGTTCTGGTTGCTTCATGCTGTTTAGCACAGCATCTAGGTCAATATTTTCCAGAAAGCACTAGTATAAGTGGTTGTGGGGTTGGAGCTGTAGTCCCAAAGATGCAAGTTTGATCAAGCTGTCATGTGGCCTTAAAGAGAACTGAGCACACAGAGCTGATGCTCTTCTCTCTCTTCTTTGCAGTGAAGTTCTCTATGAAGATGAGGGCTTTCGGAGCCGGCAGTTTGCTGCTCTAGTTGCTTCTAAAGTTTTTTACCACCTGGGAGCTTTTGAGGAATCGCTGAACTATGCCCTGGGAGCAGGTGACCTCTTCAATGTCAACGACAACTCGGAATATGTGGAGACGATCATTGGTAAACAACTGTTTTTGCAAAAGAAAACCTCATGTGCTGTCAACATTACTGTAGCTTTGAGATTTTAGTTGATTTATCTGCTTTTCTCCATATTCCTCTTCCTCTTCTTCTTGTATCATTTAAACTGGTGCTGCAGCTGATTTTACCCACTTCATTTGTGCTTTCTTTCTCCTGCATTGGGATTCTGTAATGGAACTGACTTAGTTCTGGCATTTTTTTTCCCATTCTTAACCCTTAATCTATTGTGAGTTCCTAATAGGAAAATTGCGTTGCTTGTTTATTGTCCTTTCTCTCATTTGTGTGGTAATGTTGTTGTCAATTTCAGCATAACTTTGGAAATAATCAGCTAATAAGTGTAACTGCACACCTGAGGGGTAAAATTTTTTTTTATCCACCCTTAACAGTATAGCAAGTCAGACATTGAATGCATGTATAATTTGAATATCTTTTTAAAAGTCTCGTCTGCTGGTATCACTTACCTTGTACAGGATGTGATGGACCAGGGCTGGCTTTCAGTCTCCCCAGCCAGTGCTTACAGCGGAGCTAGGATGTGTCCTGCTGTTCTTCCCTCATTTATTTGAAATATCGTGACACTTTGAACAAAGATCATGTCCTTGGTTCCATTTTAAAAGTATCTACTTTGTTTCAGCACCAAAATCAGAGTTTGTTAGGAGAGAATATAAGTATCTTCCACTACTGTCTGTATATGACTACACAAATAGCTCTTGTGCCTCAGCTTTGTGTAGTTTCCCGTATGCTGTATTTGCTGGTAGAACGTGTGTATGCACATGCTGGTCTCTTCATCTGTAAAAACCTGCAAACATCTAGGAAGTTGACTCCCCCCCTCCATGTTCGTTCAATATCTTTTCAGCAAAATGTATCGACCACTACACCAAACAGTGTGTGGAGAATGCGGAGCTGCCAGAAGGGGAGAAGAAACCTGTTGATGAAAGGCTAGAAGGGATAGTGAACAAAATGTTCCAGCGGTGCTTGGATGACCACAAGTACAAGCAGGCCATTGGCATTGCTCTAGAGACACGCAGGCTGGACATCTTTGAGAAGACCATCCTTGAATCGGTATGTGCAAGAGACAGGAGGTGCGTGTAGCTAGTCTCTTCCAGGTATGGATCCACAAGTGAAGTACGAGATCCGTGTTGCTATGGAACTTGCCCTGTTTTGTATGAACAAAATAAAACGTGAAACTCGGGTGTTTGGTTCAACATGCTTATGGAAGGCAGAGCCGCTAAGGGCTATCAAGTATAGAGACACCCCTGTCTTTAAGAAATCCCTGAGCTGCAGGTTGCTGGGAGAATATTCCCAGGAAGCTTGCCTGTGTGCTCCCTTCTCAAGGTGTTTCGTCAGCTACTAGCAGAGATACGCTACTGGACTAGGCAGACCTTAGGTCTAGCATAATATAAGAACAGCTCTTTGATTTTGTTGTGCCTGTCATCTGCTGTAATTCACTGTGGGAAGGGATCCTTAGGGCTAGGTAAGTGATTTATTTATGGCAGGCACAACAAAAAAATCCAGTGGTTGGGTGAGCTGCTCTACTTTTCAGTAAGCAGCTGTGTGTAGTCTTAGCCTGCCCTGACTGCAAGGCAGTGCAGTCTGGCTTTAACATCTTTCACTGAGGACTTAGGGTAAGTCGTGTTACCTAGTAATGGCAGTAAGAGAAACATGCCTGTAGTCATTTGCAGCAGCTCAGCGGTTGTGTGTAATCTTGTTATGCTGCAGTATCTCAATCGTGTGCCAGACACATGGTTTAAATCCTTTACATTTTACCACTTTTCAGTTTACAGCTTTCCCATATTTTCGGATGGCTCCCGCTTCTGTACATGGGAATGATAATCATAAGGCATCCATTTTGCTTTCTCAGTTCTGTTTGCTGTCCTATGCACTTACTAACTTAATTGCCCATTATAAATCCCTCATTTCAAATTACCATTCTGAAGTCTAGTAGCCAAATTTGTTTCTTAGTCTCTAGGAAGAAATAGGTGTATTGGGGATCTTTTCCGGGTGCATGGTTTGTTTTGCTGACATTTTATGTTAGTGCAGTGAATTTCACTGCATTCGAGAATGACTATTCAAACAAGAAAGGTGAAGAGGGGGAAATAGGTACTGAACTTTTAAATTAAGCTTTTGCGTGTTTTAGCTACTGAATTAAAAACTGGTCCTGTACGTTTTTAATAGTATTTTTTCATTAAACTGGCACACACCTGCATATAAGCTTTTCTGAAAATGGAAAAGGAAACTGAAGGTTTATATGTGCATGTGTTTTGCTCTGCTTTTTAAAATAGAAAGGAGGTAGCTTCATTTTAATTTCTAAATCCTGCTTGTCAGTGCAAACCCAGACTTGATATCCCTGAATTTTATTTCAGAATGATGTTCCTGGGATGCTAGCTTACAGCTTGAAGCTCTGTATGTCTTTGATGCAGAATAAACAGTTCCGTAACAAAGTCTTGAGAGTTCTAGTTAAAATCTACATGAATCTGGAGAAACCAGACTTCATCAACGTGTGCCAGGTAAACTTCTCAGAGTAATGTTTAAAGATCAATCAAAAGTTACTCTTTAGATGTATTTGACTTGATATCTACCTGACCTCTGGTTTTTATTCAGCTAAATGAGGTATCTTTTCCTGGTTGCATGTTTCAAATAAATATCAAAGTGAGATCAACTTGAAAAAGATGCAAATATTGCACATTTGGTCAATTTATAGAGAAAGAAACATTCAAAGGCAGTTTGGGGATGTAGACAACTCTGACAGAATATTTCAAGCCTATGTGAGGAGTATCAGATGGTACGTTTGCAGATTGGATTTCTGTTTATTCCTCCAAAGAACATTTACAGTGCTTTGTTTTTTGGAGAGCCATTGCCTGAAAGTGTTTAGACAACCAGTTATGAAGTTACTCAAGATGTTCTCAGGCTTTTGCCAACCTTGGTATGCCACATACATGTGACTCAGGAGTGTTACGCCTGTTCCATTTTAGCCGAGACATCCCTACAAAATGATTGATGTTTCTTTAATGTTCTTTCGAGATTTCCATGTTTAATAGGACAACATTGTCAGTTTCCAAAGATAAAGGTGCAGAAATAGGAAGGGTTGAATGGTGTGTCTTGAATTTGTAATACTTGGTTTTGTTTTTAAACTGACCTATGAAAACACTTCAAAGATTTCTATTAGAGAGAGAGAGAGAGAGAATTTTTCTTTCTTTGAAGGGGTGTTCTGTGGAAGCAGTAGATGAGGGAATGGTGAAAATGGAGTGTAGCCTCAGGTAGTGTTGCTTTTTCATTCTGAATTATGTAATGTCTTCTCCTGATTTTTATTTTTTTTTTCCGTCTTTCCCTTTCTCTTGCTCAGTGCCTGATATTCCTGGATGACCCGCAGGCTGTGAGTGACATCTTGGAAAAACTGGTGAAGGAAGATAACCTTCTCATGGCCTACCAAATTTGCTTTGATTTGTACGAAAGTGCTAGCCAGCAGTTCTTGTCTTCTGTGATCCAGAATCTCCGCACGGTTGGCACTCCAATTGCCTCCGTGCCTGGATCTACCAACACAGGCACTGTACCTGGATCAGAGAAAGACAGGTGAGGAGGCTGGCTTGAGAAGAGGTGTAATTGTTCGGATACAACTGATGGAGCCTTCTGTTCTGTGTATGGATGCCCATTACAAGCAGTCGAGTTACTCCCCTTCATTTAAGTCAGGGTAATAGACAAGACATGCTATTTGCTCAGGACAAAATTGTATATTGCCAGAATCCACTGTTGTTTGAAAGAATGCATTTTCCTTTGCAGTTGAGGTAAGTGTGGTGCAGTTACTGTGGCTCAGCTAATGAGCAGTAATTCATTAGGCCATAGTGTGTGAATTGCTCGGGAATGCTCTGATGTTGTGTGGTCTTTGCAGCAACTTGTAAAGCTAAGGAAGGGGAAAGTTCAAGCAAAAAGCTCATTGCAGCTATGTGCAAGTTTGGTTTCACATCATAGCTTGTGGTCTGCTACCTGCTTGTGGGAGGAGGGAGCTCAGATGATACTGTAGTGTTATAGACCCTTTTCTACTTGCAGTTAAAAAGAGCTAGTTCAAATCTAGTCTGAGTTTTGTTAAAGTGCTGATATTTAAAACTTGTTCAGTGGTCAACGTCACTGGGTCTTAGCTCCAGGAAGCTGCTGTTAAGAAAACCAAAGTTGGCACTAACCATTCCATCTTCTTTATTTCTTCTTTTGGTGGCTTATAGGTAATTGACTTAGATAGTTTTGTTTTAAACCTCCGATTTTTAGAGGATTGGCCAATCCATGCTAAGGCTGCTGCCCAGCTTGGGGGCAGTGTGGAAGAAGTTTGTGCTCCACCTGCTCTTTAATCATCAGAGTTGTCATGTCTGTACACAACCTGATCCCTGCACTGTCTTTGATAGTGTGTGATGCAGAATGCTGCCTAGATCAAGGCTTGTTAAATACAAGGGCTTATGCAGCTGTGAGGGACTGGGTCTAAATGCTTTTGAATCAGTGATATGGGCATAGCAAGCATTCTCTCTTCTTTTCCAGTGAAATAAAAGGAAAGGCACAGAATAATTTATAAGTCAGCCTGTGAAGCATTAGGACAAGGTGCTAACAACAGCTTAATATGTTTCATTTCCATTTCAACACTCTAGCATCCATCCTAATAGTGATGAGCTCAAGGCTTCTGGGTGAGGGTATAATTATCCTTTCTGCCTTGTTTGTTGACCTTGTTTTCTCACCTGTCTCTGCCTGTTCATTCCCTACAAGCATCTCTGGTTTTGTTGTCTCTATAGATGGAGTAAGAGGGTGGGGTTTTCTGGGCCTTTGTCTTCAAGTTCCCTGAAAATTGAACTGGGGAGGAGTTTGCTTCTCAGCAGTGACCTCCAGATACTCAGCCCTTGTCCTGTCACAAGTCCCATTTCCAGTCATCATCTCCAAATCCCAGGCTACTCTTCCAGGACAGTGTTCAGCCATAATTACAGTGCTTGACTAGTTATGAATGATGAACTGGGTTGCATTTTTGTTTTATTTCAGTGATGCTATGGAAGCAGAAGAGAAACCAGGAAGCACTTGTGCAGGGAAGTCTGCAGAAATTGTGAGTGCCATTTCCAAAATATGCCTTGCTTAGCTTTTCTTGTGTATTCTCTTTGAATCTCTGGGGTTGCTAAATTGGTTTGGCTAATGAAGAATGGAATTCCACTTCTGTCTTGTTTGGTGACAAGGTGACAGATGATCTCTGAGGACCAAATATACGACAGTCTGAAAGTCCAGCAGTTCAGATACTGAAAGTCGGGGGAGAGTGGGAAGTGGGTATATTTCGTGAGGAGTTACTGAGCCCTGAAAAAGGGGATAGAGTGATCTGGCTCGTGTTTGCTTTTTGCTGATACTGAAATAATTAACTCGTTCCAGAAGAAAGGGCCTGAAATTTGACTGCTGCTGAGAGCCTTAGCTGATGAATTAGCTCAAGGCATTTTTTTTCTTCTCCTTCTGAAATCTGGCTGTAGTTCTGGCTGGATAGAAGTGGTGTTGTTCTGCAGGAATGGCAGGAGGGGATGCTGATGTAACTTAGTTTCTTTTTCATGAAGGAGGAACCTGTTGTCTCTGGCTAGCATGGTGGCTGTATTCCTGGGCCAGCTGGTTAGAATCTTGTTTAGTTCCTTTTCCCAAGTATTGGAGAAAGTGAATTCACTTCTAACATGCACATACAATTGCATTTCAGCATGTAGAATAGATAATGCAATTCTGACACTTCTAATGCTGAGGAAAGGAAATGCTACTAGAGAGGAAAGTAAAACCCAAGACAAATTTTGGTTTTTGTCTTTTTCCCCATGGTGCATGTTTGCAAACTAGACTTGGGAATCTTTGAGAGATTCTTGCAGATCACTTAAAAATTAATCAAGGGCAAACAGAAGTGTTTTGAAATTGTATTCCACAAGGAAAACAGAAGGGGTCAAGTTTCTTGTCCCATCAAGGAACCAGTAAACAGTGCTTTTGTGCAGGAAAGGTGTCTTGAATCAGTTTCTGCTGCATTGGCTTTGCTGACTGTGCCAAGGGACAAGTGCATAAAAACGATCTATGTGGCCAGAAATGTTCTTGAGCTTAATCTTCCACAATTCAGAATGCTGACTACAAAGAAATAATTGAGGGGATTAGTTTAAGGACTGAACTACTCATGCTTGCCTGGTCACTGAGCAGCTAACAATGTCAGTACAAAGAGGTGCAGTGTACTTTTCACCTTGCTCAGAAGGGACTTCGGTTGAAACTGAATGTGTGGAAACTGTTCCATCATGAGGAAGAAGGAGGCTTTCTCAAAGAGCTCTGGAAGATGAATGTATTAGAGATTCCTAGTTCTACTAGTCATTGTTCTAAATAAAGCCTGTAGCTCACAAGAATAATGCTGCAGCTCAGCAGGGTCATGCAAAGTGTTGTGGCTTTGCGATCCTCTCTATTAAAACTTCCATGGAAATACAGGTTCACGTTTATAAAAGTGGTTGCCTCTTGCTGGAGAGTCATTGTATCTGTAAGGCCAAACAGCAGCTTGCAGAATATCCAATGTTACTTATATCCTTTTGCTTTCAATGATAGAATACAGTTATTTTCAGAGAGTCTCTTCTCCCACCTGCACTGTTGTGCACAAAGGGACTTGATTATCTGGGAGATTTGGGCTTGTGCAGCAAGGGCAGAAACAATGTCCTTTTAGTCCTAAAACCTGATAGATTTTGGAATATGGTGATGGGAACATACCAGAGTGGCTTCTCATGAACTGCATTTTAACAGAACCATAGTTGGGTTCTCATGTTTTTCCTTTGTTTTGCTTGTATGTGAAGAACCCAGAGCCTAAGGACCAGATCTCAAAAATGATTAAAATTTTGAGTGGGGAAATGGCCATTGAGTTACATCTGCAGTTTTTAATACGAAACAACAATACAGACCTCATGATCCTCAAAAACACAAAGGTAAGAGGCTTTGTTAGATACGGTTGTCATGGATTCATCTGATTGATCCTGTGTTTGTTTTGACCATGTTGCTGTTATTTTACAACATCATCTTATGTTTTAGCATGGCCTCCCTGGGTTTTGAGGATACAAACCTGTGGTTTAGCCATGATAAATTAACATTTAAAACTTGGACCTGTGAGACTGAAGAAGAGCTGATTGCACCCGAAGAAGGCCATGTAATCAGATTGTTTCAACTTACAGCTCGTATGACTTAATGACAGGCTGCTATTAACGAGTTGATTCCCCCCCCTGCCCCCCCTCCCCAATTTGGTTATAGAAACTAATCCTTTTCTCCCTCCCTTTTTTGATGGGTTTGTTTTCCATCTGGTCAGTAAGATGGAAGAATTCACCCTCCAGCTCCATGACTGATCCATTGCAAATGCTGCTGGCTGGGGAGGGAGGGAGTCAGCCAGGACTGGGTTACAGTGTGTTGGTATCTTGGTTGGGGTGTTATGTGAAACCACACCTTCAGCTTGGCTAAAGAAATACGTGCTCAGAGGCTAATATTTCCACATTGAAGACAAAACTGATCAGATATTACGATGTAGGCAGTGCTAGTGAATTGAGTAACTGGTTTTGTTTTGGAAGGTGTTACTCAGAAGTGGGCAAATGAAAACTTACAGGTGAATTAGACTTTCTTAACCTAAGTGATTATTAGAAACCATAGGAGAGGTTTTTTGTATGTGAAATGAGATGCATATCATCATCAAAAATGGTAGGGCATGCTTGTCAGTGGGTTGGGTTTATCTATTTCAGGAGGCACTTCAAATGTGTTGGAAAAATCTTTTCCATCTGCTGGTTAAGTGCTTGGGCGTGATCCTGCATAATGTTCCAGGGATGGATTGGAAACATCAGCAGCAAACGCTCTGCAGTGCTCAGTTCTGGGAACCGGAGGGGGGGTTCTCTGGTTAAGCTGCAATTGAAGTAGTCACTTCTCTGACAAACTCAGAAAGGATTGGTTTGCACTGGAAAGATGGGTTGAGGATGTATTAGAATGTATTAACAATCCATTAACTTTGATTAAAGGGAAATTGCTGATGAAATTGAGCATAATTACAGTCCATTTTTCTAGTGTACTGACAAGCATGCTAAGTGACCCAGGGCATATCTTTTGCTAACTGGTGATACCGATTGTTTTTGTTCTTTCAGGATGCAGTGCGGAATTCCGTGTGTCATACAGCAACGGTTATAGCAAACTCCTTTATGCATTGTGGTACAACCAGTGACCAGTTTCTTAGGTAAATCTATGGCAAGGAAGCTCCAATGTCATTTAGCGGTGTTTGAACAACATTGTTGCCCTACTTAGCTTGATACTTCCAAAAGGGTGGCTGCAGAACTCTGATGGGCTTAAAGAAGAATAAACAAAGGGTCTGAAAACTAATGTAGAGGCAAAGGGAAGAAGATGGAATTGTTTCCTTTTCTCTATCCTCACAAACTGGCTTTATTTGACTGCTAACCATATGAGCAGTTTGGAGGGTGGAGATCTGGAATTTCTGTTCTCTTTGTTTACTAGTTGGAGAATTTCTGAGATGATGTATCTTTTTTGCTAGAGAATGACAGTGCTGAATGACTCTTGGAAGGGAAATGTCAGGGCTGACCTTACCAAGGACTTGAGGAGGGTTCCAGAAGCTCTGTTAGAGTTTCTCCCAGAGAGTTGATGCTGCATATTGAGCCGTTGTTCTCCATCCTTCACTGAGATCACCAGTATCTAGAAGCTTGACTTAGAACCAGCCAAAAATCAGGGCCGATGAAGGGGAGAGAGGTATAAAGTGGAAATGTGGTTAGCCTTCTTGCCTTCTAGAGCTGCTGTCTGGTTTGAAAGCAGTCTTTTTTAGTGCTGTGAAACCCTGCTTGCAGGATGAGGAATGGGATCTATGAAAAACTTTGTATAACCTTTCTCTTTTTGTCTTCCAGAGACAATTTGGAGTGGCTTGCCAGGGCCACTAACTGGGCCAAGTTTACTGCTACTGCCAGCTTGGGTGTTATACACAAGGTAATGTTGCATTCATTTTCTTCTGTTTAATATAAATACTTGACTTGCGAACACTGAAAACATTGAAATGGGGATTCTGAATGATCTCTGCGCTCCAGTTTGTAACATAGTTGGTGTCTTTGCACTAAGGAAAAGCTGTGCTTTATCAAGTCCGTCTCATCTGATATCTGATGCAGTTTACGGCATATTTTGCTAAGCATCAAAAAGGTGGTAGGATAACACGGCTCAAGGAGGGAGTCTTCTTCTTAGCTCTTCTCTTCCTTGTTGAGTTGAACAGAGTCAATAGTTTCTAGCCATTAAAATTGGAGGTTTATATTTCTTAAGTGGTTTTGGGACAGGACCAAAGTCCTTACTGTAGTAAGTTTCAGTAAGTTTGAATGGTGAATTTCTTCAAATTTTTTGCAGGGGGGTATATTTAAAGCTGTTTTGAAATAGCAAAAAGTCTTTGTAATTGTTTTGTGTGCCTCAACCCTCATTCAAGTGCTCTAGTGAATGAATTGGTGTAGCTTCAGGCCAAATTTGTCCTAGTTTAGATTAGTGACCAAGCAATTGTTGAATACTTGTGCAATGTGGTTAGTAGAACCCCAGTACTGAAGGATTCTTTGCTGATTGTACAGCACTGAAAGGCTGATTTTTGTGGAGAATATAACAGCTGTAACATGTTTTCTCCTGACTTGTTTAAATATTATCATGAAGTGTTTGCATCCATTGTTTTTTCACCTTTCACTTCCCACTGTCTTCCCTTCCTGCTGGACATACAGGGTCATGAGAAAGAAGCATTACAGCTAATGGCAACATACCTACCCAAGGACACTTCTCCCGGGTCTGCCTACCAGGAAGGTGGAGGTCTCTATGCCCTGGGTCTCATTCATGCTAACCATGGTGGGGACATCATTGACTATTTGCTGAACCAGCTGAAGAATGCCAGTAATGATGTATGTACTGGGTTCAGTAATGAACCTTTGTTTTGTTGGGAATATCCAGAAGGGTGCTAGCTGGCTTAGAAGTGGGGGTTAGAGGTAACTAAGACCATGGCAGTAGTGTGATACTTACACTTCCTGTGGGCCTTAAATGTGAAGTTTGGGGTTAATAACCTATTGCTCAAAGTTCAGGTAGGATTTTTAGGAAATTTTTACATATTTGGTAGTGAATCTAGCTTTGTCTTTCTTACTATTTGTATATCTACTTTGTTTTGCTAGCAGACCTGCAGTATTCAGGCACTGTTATTGCTTGCAGCTTAGCTATCAAAGGAATAAGCCACAAAATGCTTCTGCTGCCCTGTAGGTTTAATGCATCTTAACAAAAAGAAGTGTTTTACTTCACTTCCTGTTTGTAGACATCTACAGAAAGTCTCTTTTTAAGTTAGGAACAGATTAGTATTTTCTGAGCATGTTCCCTTCTTTTCTTTGGGGAATTTCAGACTACTACTTTAAAAATTCTGTGAATGGATCCCACATGTCTTATTGCAAATATACTGCCTTTCCTTTATCTGTTGTTAGAAGAAAAGAGGATGTAGACTGTTTAATTGGGTACTGATTTACCTTTCTATTCAAAAGCTATTACTGGGCAGCAATTTTTACACATGGCACAGATTTGTGGTTTTACATAAATCAGTCAGTGGAGAAAAAGACCTTAAAGATACTAGAAAATCTCTTCCCATGTATAAAGCTTCTGATACTCATTGTTTATGGGCTTTTGAACTGTTGTTTCTATTCTATTTTGTGCCTGTTTCATCAGAGTTACTGCCTGAGATGGTGAAAGTGGTATTTCTAACAGGTCAAGAGATCATGTTGGGTGGTTTGGGGCTAAAAGTTGGCAGCTTTATGTTGATGGAAAGATGTCTACTTCAGCTGAAGCCATGTTGTGCCCTGGTTTGTGATGACTGAACTTGTATATGCTTCTCTAGATTGTCCGACATGGCGGCAGCCTGGGTTTGGGTCTGGCTGCCATGGGGACAGCACGTCAAGATGTGTACGATTTGCTGAAAACAAATCTCTACCAGGATGATGCAGTGACAGGTAAATGTTCTGCTTTCAAAGCAAATAACCATCTGAGGCCTTATCAGACATCTGGGTTTTTTTAGTGGGGTTTTTTTTTTTTTTTTCAGGTTTTCTGTTAGCAGTGTAGGTCACTTCTAGGTTGCCTTAGCTGCGTTTTATTTACTGACCTTTTCCTGATCAACATGGTTCTCTAGTTACGTGGCTGTAATGTTCAGAGGTCCCGTCAGGACTGGTCTGTGGTACTACGCCCAATATTGATAAGACATGCAAGGTCTTTAAACAGTCCCTTATTTTGCTCTGTTCTTTCCTTTGTCATGTGCTTTTTATTTAGTGTGGTTGATCTCCAGAGCCATGTGCTCTTTTTGGCTGAGAGAAGGGCTTGAAGAAGCTTGTGGGGGCTACTGTTGCATTGGCAGGGCTTCACAGGAAAATTATCTCAGCAGCTCTTGGCCCAAAGAAGGGAAAAATTAACTTGGTAGGGAAGAGCCCTAAGTTGTGGCTGGTAGGTTATCATTACAGGCACATTTGGCCATGAATAATGGGTTTGCTGGATGCGGTGCTGTCCAGAAGTGATCTGTTGGCCTACATCTTGTGTGATTCTATAGATACAATATTTACTTGTTTTGGGAACAGAGTTTGCTTGATTTCTTGGTTTTCTGTGCCGTGCAGGTGAGGCAGCTGGCCTGGCACTGGGATTGGTTATGTTGGGATCCAAAAATGCTCAGGCTATTGAGGACATGGTTGGCTATGCACAGGAAACCCAGCATGAAAAGATTTTGCGAGGTCTTGCAGTTGGAATTGCTCTGGTCATGTACGGGAGGATGGAGGAGGCAGATGCTCTCATTGAGAGTCTCTGCAGAGATAAGGTAAGTGTAGCTATGACTTAATCCCTGGCCCTTTAGTTACATGGTTGAGCTTCCTGTCCTTTTGTGAAATCTCCAGCTACGGTGGGTTGCCTGTTTCAAACCAGGGAAATTCTTACATAGTTCTGAAGTGAGGGAGTTTCACAGGTTGCTTCCCTCTGATCAAAAATACACAAACAACAGTGCTTAGTTGTGAATTTTTTTTAGCCTCTTACTCAGTCTCCATAGTCCTGTGAGCAGCAACAAGGAGCAGAACAGGGTGTAATGGTTAAACACAGATGAGGCTCGCTGTACGTGGATCATTCTCAAGGATTTAGTAGTGGTCAATAGCAGACAGTGAATAAGAAGCAGAATGACACATCTGCCAGGTACTCTTTGGCAGCCTGTGGCACAGCAACTTTCTGTCTCCCTGAAATTGGTAATGGCAACCCTGCTTTGGTGATTGTCCTGTTACTCATCCCTAATAAACAATTATGCAGTGAGGCTACCTGTTTGCAGATTCCAGGCCCAAGAGTGAAACAGATTTAAAGTCAGAATTACTGAGTCTGTGTTTGGATGGATGTTAAATATTGATGCTTTCTCTTCCAGGATCCAATTCTCCGTCGTTCTGGCATGTACACTGTTGCTATGGCATACTGCGGCTCAGGGAACAACAAGGCTATCAGACGCCTACTGCATGTGGCTGTAAGTACTGTGGGCTTAGGAGCACATAGCAAGAAATTTGTGGTTAGAGAGTAAGCATGTCACTTTGACAGGCTTTGTGTCTGCAGTATTGATGTTTGGTCCAAATTGGAGATTGTGAAGTGATGAAAGCTTTTCTGAATACTATGAGTAGAAATAACAGGGTCTCTGACATTTGGATAAGTAGACTTTCAGCAACAGAATATTCAACCTGTTATCACAAAAAAGGAATGTAATAAAAGATGAAACATGATCCTAAAGTAGTTAGTAATGGATTTGCAGTGAATAGTCTGTAATGATGGGCTGGGAAGAAAACAACTTAAGCTGTAAAAGATGAGGTCGGTCTGCTTTTTGATAGGCTTGCAGTCACAGTGTATGAAGAAGCATGAGGCTGTTTCAGCTAAGGCTGAACATGACTGTTAACTTTGTCTATAATCCTGTCTTCTTGATTAACTTGTGTGCCTGACACCTGGCCTGAAATGTATCAGAGTCCTCAAGTGTTTTAACTATATTCTGAACATCCTGTTTTCCCTTTTGTAGGTGAGTGATGTGAATGATGACGTGAGGCGGGCAGCTGTTGAGTCACTTGGTTTCATTCTGTTCAGGTACAGTATCTTCCCTGGTCACTTCTACAGCCTTCAATTTGATGTCTGTTAAATTTTCAGGAAGTGTGTATGCTATTGCTTTCACAAAATGACTCAATTGCTAACTGAATGGAGGTTGAAAAGTCAAAAAATTGAGAGAGAATAAAGCTTGGTTCAGAATTGGAAGCCTTCCATAATGTTCAGCAGATGCTTAATGAGCCTTTCTGTAGGTTTCCAGTCTTATGGCTTAATTGTCTGAATAGAGTTAGATGAAGTTGACAAATAGAAGGAAAAATTAATATTTGCAGCATTGAAAGTTAATTAAAAATTAAATACACAGTGCTTGTGCCAGGCCTCTTAAAGCCAGCAGTACTCAGACAAATATGTCTGCCTAACTGCTATCTAAGATGTTCCTGGAGGTTGTGACGTCAGTAAAAATAACCTGAAGGAGGATGTTGAAAATAGTCCTTGTTTTTTAAGTATCCACTGTTAAACCCTGACAGGTTACTGGGCTTACATTGTGGTAATGTAAGCCCATCACAAAATAGTCATGATGTTTGCTTTGGTTCTCTAAAGTGAAATCTGTTGCTGAACTGGTATTTTGTAGTGCTCTCTAGTTCCCTAGGTAAGAGGTGTTTGGGGTTTTTTATTAGATTGGGGAATTAGAAGGCTTCCCAAAGGCTACATCTTCATCTGTTAATACAGTAATCTGTGTAATCTGGGCACTGAGCCAAGCTGCAGCCTTTGAGTGTGTCTGAGAGGAGGTAGTGCATACTTGGGCCCAGGACTGTACTTTAAAAATCTTTGTTTGCGTGTTCTTTGGGTTAGTGGCAGTCTGTAAATTCATCCTAAAAAGCAGGATAAGAGGTGCTTAAAGCTGGTATTAAAGAACTGGGTTACTGATACAGCCAGTCAATTTGTCATTAACCAAGTTGTTCCTCACATAGAAATTACTCTGCTCCATTCTGTTTTACCTGAAGCATATTCTGGCTGCAATTAAATGTAGTTTACAAACAGAATTAATTCCCTCTGTGGGCAGCAGGCGTCTCCCAAGAGCTTCTGCTGTGTTGCTTTCAATGAGCACAAATCGTTCCTTGCTGCATAGTGATCTGTGCCTTTCCTGAAGCCAAAGGGTCTGTATAACTGGTTTCTGCATCTGTGTACAGAAGGAAAATTCCATGCAGGCCTTCCATAGTTGCAGGCATCTTTTTTTCCAAACAGGTTGTGACAAAGCACTTTTGATCTCCGATTTCAGTGTAATTTTTCTTTTCAACAAATGCAGAACATAATTGGACATTGATAGCTCCTACCAAAATGAGAAGCTTTCAAGGCTCTGAGCTAAACCATTTACCATGTGCTGGCATCTTGTTGGAGCAAGATAGCTCTGGGCCTGTTCGCTCCCTATCCAGCAATGAGGAAACGAATGACATCATCTTTGACTCTTTCACCTGCTATGCAGTGGTTCAGATCTTATCCTGCCTCTTCCCTTTCTGGAGGTGTACAGTCCAAAACCTGCTTGCACACTAGGGAAGAACATTTCCTTGTAAATTCCAGCATGCACCTTACTTGGTGGCAAGGACTGAAACTTTTTAGCTGATTATCACTGGCTTCTGGAGGCAAAAGGCTTGTGTTTGGCTGCTGTAGTTGCTAACATTTTTCACTTGGTAACTTTCACAAAATACATGATCCGTTGTTTTGCTTTAAGACGCAATACTGGAGGGAGCCCTTGGTTTTTTTAGCCCAGAGCCCTGCATTCACATGCAGCGATGGAAGAGATTCTCTGCTTAGAGGGCCCCATGGGTTACCCACCCCCTGCATTACTCTAGTTATAAACCAAAAACCGTGTTTCAGTTCCTAGAAATAAATATTGTCCACTGGTGGAGGGGTCTAGAAGCTGGTTTTACCTTTACCTTTCCTGTTTGCTGAATCTGCTAGTTAGCACTAATTGTGTGCTCTGGCCCATCTCAACGCTGCAGGTGTGCAGAGAGATAAAGAGCAAGTAGGCTGTGAGTTTGTCAGATTTTATTACTAAAATGACATCTCTTTCTTAGGACTGGTGTTTGTTGAAGCCTAACTGGATTTACTTTTCTTAAAGGCCACTAATACAGCATTGCATACTGGCAAGAGCCAGTGATCTGTCAGCTGCTCGGAGTACAGAGCTTTTGAATGAAGTGTTTTGTGATGGGAGGTGAACAGGTCTGTAACACAGTAGGCTAAGCCCCAGAAATTTATCTCGTCTCAGGTAAAGGAACATGACTGAAGCTTACGTGAGAAGAGGTCTCATTGAATTCTTTGTATGTGGTTCCAGAAAGGGAACTGTGAAGTCAGGATTGAAATAAGAGAATAAATTTGTGTAACGTGGTCTACATTTTTCTTGGGGAATTCATGGCATTGCTGTAAGGTTGAACATGCTGGAGGTGTAAGTTCATCTGCTGGGTTGTACACTACAGCAGCAGGAATGTGCAGACTTGTGCTTCTGTCTGTTCCTCCTATAGGAATAATAAAATCCATGTAAATTGGAGATTACACAGTCAGAGGGTGATAATTGCCTTAAAAGTACCCTTGGTGAACATGAGAGAGTTCCTGACAGAGCTAGAGCCCACAAATTTACTTTGTGTCATAAATACCTAGTTTATTTTCTCCTTTTGTTACAGCCATCTGTGAATAAATGTTCTTCATCTTGGATTTGAACTAAAAGTGTTACAAACGTCACAAAGCCAGCTATTTTTACGTAATACGTTTGCATAGCAGAACATTCTGTAAGGCTTTCCTGTCCTTGTTTACCTCTGTGAGTCTTCCTTGCTAGCACATACATGCAGCCCTGTGTACATTCAAGAGCACAGCTTGGCTTTTATGGTTAGAGTTCATGAAAGCAGCACAGTAACAGAGCAAAATGTGATAGGGCATAATGTAATAAACCATGAAATTTAATTTTTAAAGCAACAAGGTTTTGCTTTATCTTGAAGATTAACTTTTTTTTTAAAGGATTTTTTCAGATTTTGTTTTGGCACTTGTTAATTACTGGAAAAGTCTACGAAAGAGTGTGTGTGGTTACTTCACTGTTCAGAATTCACAAATCAAGGTTTAGATAGGATGTTCTACTCTAGGTTATTAAGTTTTGCCTAAGAATTGCAAGATTAAATTTTCTAGTGTGTTATGAAAGATATCAAATTACCCAGTTAACACCATTCAGTACTTTCCTTAGTATATAATTCCTTAAGAGAATTTCTATATTCCTTAATATATCAAGCGAAAATAGTCTATAGTTAGGGCTGTCTTTAAATTAGCATCAGCTGGGTTTTTCTGTAACTGCAATACCTATTACCTTCTCAGCTAATTTAAAAAAATGTTAAAATGCACTTTGAGGAGTTTTCTTCCTGCATTCTTTTCCAAAGTTATCTTTGTTGCCTGGAGCAAAGGTGAGGAGTTAGTGAAATTCTAGCTTCTGCAACAGGATCACTAGCTGTATTTGCTCGGCAAGTCCTGCGGCGCTTTGAGGGTAAGCCATGTAAGGAACGCTTGACAGGCTCTGTGCATAGCTCAGAACATCACCTATGGTGCAAGAGTTTTGAAGGGATTAGGGGAGCAGCAGTTAATGCTGCTATAGCAGTTACACACTTGGATGTGGGATCCAAGCGCGCCTGGCTCTCGGCAAGTTGCTCTAGGGAGCAAAGCAGTAGCAATTATACTGCTGGAGCTGCAGAATACATTGTGGGCTCCTGTCTATATAGCACAAAACTAACTTCCTTGTTCTATTCTTGGACTCCCTAAAGCTTTCCGGGAGGCCGTGTATGTAGAATCGAAGCTTGTTGACTAGCAGTGTTGCTGCTGTTAATTCGGGTTTTGCTGACTGTTTAGAAGCAGTCCACAAGTCTGCAGATGGGATCGAAAGCACAGCTTGCTGGCTGTAGGATTTGGTATGGCTTTCTTCCCTCTTGGCTTAGTGCCTTACAAAAATTAGGCACTAGTTACATATGTTGCGACTGATCATTTTCATGCCACTATATTAAATTATCAGAAAATGCTCTGGTGCTAGAGAATTGTTTCAAAACTATCTCTTCCTTTCTTCCGCTTCACAACTAGCAAGACAGTCAAAATAGTACAGTGTAAAAACCTGAGACTTTTTTACATCTTTTCTCATTTTAATAAATGGCCACCTCTTATGGGAGGCACTTTTAAGTAAAATGTTGTTGTAAAATAGTACAGATACATTGAATAAAGCTCGAGATGTTTGGAGACTGCAGTGTGGATGCAGGGCTCTACAAGAAGCTGTATTGTGAAATAGCAAGAAGAGAAGTGATGGATTGACTTGGCTACTGTAATGTGTCTCTGTTCTCCCAGTCCTGATACTTTCGCCAGTGATCATACATAGCAAGCTTACCTTATTGTTCATGTTTTATACTAAACATTCTTTATACTGAAGTGGTTTATAAAATATTCATCATTGCTGTTGGAAAACAGCATTTAAGGTGCTCGTTATTTCTGGTCAGCCTTTTTCAAGACTGCTACAGTGAGGTGGAAAACACGATACATTTAAAATGTTTTTAAAAATTGAAAGAATTATTTTTATCTTAATTTTTACTGCTTTAGATTATGAATTGATCTTTGTTTATATTGCAGAGTGAGATGATTGGTTTATGTAGTCAGCTTTATTTTTATATTGTTCTACGTTAGAGCAATGCTGCAGTGTACCTAAACACTGTATACAAAATGAGGATGTAGATGTTTTATAGATATGACAAATCTAGTTAGGGAGAAGGCTTTGATGTGGGATACAGCAGTGCTTGAAAGCATGAACTAAAAAAGGTTTAATGCTGTCATAGCAGTTGTTAAGTCCAGGGGAATAAGACCCATGAGGAAGTAGAACTTGTGGGATGCTGCTTCTGCCTTGGTGCAATATTGTTGGGAAAAGGCTAAGGGTAGGAGAGGGAACAATGCAGCCTCTAGAGAATCCGGAAAGGAAGATGTAGTCTTGGCTGATAAGTGTGGGCTACCCAAACATGGAGAACTCTGCATGGCTTATGTTCAGTTCTTCATTTTAGGATGATGCAAGTGAAATACTAATGTTTCCTGCTTTTGTGTTCTTTGTGTTTACATAGCCTTTGATATTTTAAGGCTATATATTTGTTTTAAAGCAAACACAAATCAGATACTTGGATTTTGTTCCAGGAAGACTTGGACAGTTTGTTTTCTTTAACTCCTACAACCTACCTTTATCCACTAGGCAGATGGCAGATCTTCTGGGTAATTGAGTATCAGGCTAACAGTCACTCTAACGTGATCTGTACCAGTGACTTTTTCAGTGTATTAGTTGTGAAGAAGAGGAATTTAGTGAAACATACCTGCTTGTTAATTCTTGTGTAGGAAAGATTAAAAGGGTTTTGTTTACCCTCCAGCCCATTTTATCTTTGTCTTATTCAGTCTTCCTGGGGGAGGAGAATGAGGGTCTGTTTCAGTGAAAAGTTAATAGTAACAGAAATCTTATTATAATCAGAAGAAGCCTTAGACTTTGTGAAGTCTTTTCGGATTTGAAAATGCCTTTATCTGCAGGTCTGAAACTGGAAACAGAGCTGTGTGTCTTCACTAAGCAAACTGTACTGCATTGGAGAAGTCCCTTAGTATCTCTGGCAAAACTAATATAACTTCTAATGAAAATTGTAGCTGTACAATCAGATTACACAAATACATTCATTGTTTCAAACAGTGCACTATGACATCTTGCATTAATCCTTTCCTTGCTCTTGTTTTATCTTTGTTCTAGACTATTTGTATGCATGAGATTTTACTTACTTTGGAAAAGAGGGCACAGAGCCTTATATCACTTGAGAGCTTTTGAAAATCTCAGCAAGTATTTTAACTTCTTGGTGTAAACTGGAATGTCTACACAGATAGGTAAATTGATTGGTTTAAATCCGAGATAGTTTCTTTAGCCTAGCTTGTACCCTGCTGAAAACTCAAAAGTATGCTTTCAGGAACTCACTTGCTCCTTAGGGCTGAAAAATACTGCCTGTAATGCCTATAATGAGCCTATAAGCTTTTATATAAAGATTTTCAGATCACTGAATCACAGCGTGCATGAGAAGAGGGAGAAAAACCAGTCTAGTATGTTCCCCCCCCATCTAATTCCAGAAAAATATTTTCAGTTTCTCAGATTATACACAGTAAGGCTTTTTAACTGAGTAACTAAACATTTTAAACAGTGCTATTTATAACTAAATTGGTTGTCTGACCAAATCCCTGAATTTGCTTTAAAACTACTGTTCGGCAGCTGAAGTTTCAAATTAGGTCATCAAAAATGCTGAGATTCTTTCAGCCATTAAATGAAGTTGATGAATTTTATTTTTTTTATGGCAAAAACTTCCTGTTGGATTTTATTAGGGAATATTGATGTGCATCTTGCAGAATAAAAGGCTCGTTGTGCAGGATTTAATGAATTTGAAAGTGAATTGCTATCACCAATGTAGTGCATTTGAAAGAGGATCCTTCAGAGAGCAGGAGGCTTCTAATTTTTAAGAGCATGATGTTGTTTTTCAGAAGTTGGAAAGGACCTCAATACCTGGATGCATGGCATCTTAGATGTGGCTAGACAAATAGGGTTTGACATGAATTATTAAAAATAAGAGTAAAAATGGACATTTCAGCAAGCAATCTTGCCTATTTTCGTAACTAGCTTCCTATTTAAAAATGAAAAAGCTTCCTTTCCTGTTCTGCAGGGCAAAAGCCTTTCTTTGCAACTGGGAAGAACAGTGTGTCTCATGGGAACAGACACTGACAGTGAACACAATGGTGTCAAATGCCAAACCAAAAGTATGGAAGTTACTTCTCTCCTGACTGTTGTTTTTGCCACGTTGATGGTTACCTAGAAAGCCAAAGCAGAAGTGAAACAAAAGAATGCTTCTTAGCAGTTGTATGTAGGCATCTTTATCAATATGATGAAAGAAATCTAATGCTTCATGGTAAGACTAAGTCGGTCCTGAGAACTGGCCAGAACTCTGGGACTCCTGGTTCCAGCTTGCAAGGCAAAGAGCCAGAAGAGCTCTGGCAAGCATCCCGCCTCTTTGGGCTATAGTGTCCCAGGTTGTTCAGTATGCCTTTACCAGGTTTACTGTGCTTGCAATACTTTACCTTTTAAGGCTGATGTTACCTATGACAGCCTAGAAAAAGATTTAGGGGACTAATGCTTTTGCTTTCTCATACCAGCTTGCAGTGCTGTGGATTTTTCCACAATAAGAAAATGGTGTAAGAAAATGACATTTTCTATGAAGCACCATAAAAAAACCAGTGTGCCTCCTGTATGCTAGTGAATAGCTTTATAGCATCAGTCTGTCTTCTCAGTGCCTTGACTTCTGCTTAACACTGGATTTTTTTAACTGTATTTTGATGCATTTGAAAATTGATGCTAGTATGGCCAGGTGTGATGTGGTAGGGAAGAGTTTTACACCTGGAGAATACAAGATAAGTGACGAGTAAATTTTTCTGGCTCCCTACAAGTTTTCTGATAGAATCTGAACTAAAGGCTTGTATAACCCCAGATAGTTTGGGACTGGCTTCACTAAATGTGTTTTGTACCACCACAGTTGAGATTAGCTGAATTTCTTGCTTCTCTCTTTCTTAGGGTGGCTTAAAGTAGGGATTTTGTTTGGTTGGTTTTGCTTGGTTTTATCTGTTTGTTTTTGTTGTTTTGTTTGGGTTTTTTTTAAGGTATTCCCTTTATTTGCATTTCAAGGCACTCATTCTGTTAGGCTTCAAACTCCATTGTTTTCTTCTCTGCAAGACTGCTGAGGTGGATATATTTATAAGTAGTCCTTATGTCCATGTCTGTGCTGTAATTTTTAATTAGATAGGCAGCCAGAACACTGACTAAATATCTCCTAATGTATTTTAAATAATTAAACAACAACCCCCCCCCCCACTTGTCTATTTTTCTTCTAAAATGTATTTCTTCCCATAGTGCTTCTATGTTGCAGATCATCTTTGACTTTTGTCTATCTTGCTTCTCTGGTAGATTAAAAAGAAATTCAATATTCCAAATAAAAGTTTCTGTGATAATGAGGAAAGTTGAACTAGGTAACTGTGTAAATTATTATTTTTATGTAGTATATAGAGGCCATAGAGCTGGCCAGGTAGTTGGTTTGGCATGGGCCAGATTCTGAACGAATTGAGAGCATTTCACTCCAGAGAAAGGAATGTCTTTTTTTTTTTTTTTTTTTTTTTTTTTTTGGTTAAATGGGTAGTGCATGACCCCTTTCTCCTGTAAAAAGATCTTGTGTTCAGCTAGCAAGTGACTGCAAACCTTTTATCAATTATTATTTAGGCTGCTATCTTTATGGAGGAAGCTAGAAGCTATAAAAACACTCTCACTTCGCAGCCAGCATGTAAAAATATGTTTTATGTATTTGTGTTACTTAAAGATGATGCTCGTGGATGTAGTCCTGAGCCTCCTGTCTCACTTGTCGGTACCACAAGAGCAGTGTTGTCCTTAGTTACCATACAACAAGCTTGTGCTTTCTTACAGCAGCTTGCAGTGACTCTTATTTTCAGTCATGTCTTGCTAATGAAGGTAATGTCTTTGTTCAAATCTGTTCATGTAGATACAGTTGCTAAAACAAGATCTCTGGCGTCCGTTATGTTGTCTTTTTATCCCATAGTTCTGCATTTTTTCTTCATCTTTCTTCGCCCTCCATCCTTATGCTTTCAAGGCTGTTAGGTGAATTCTTAGCTTGTTTGCTTTTTCAGTGGACAAGCAATTTCTTCTTACACTTAGCATGTTAAACGGGATGTGCATATTTTCTTGATGATATGTTTCTGTCCATGGAGAAATTTCCTTTCTCTGTAGGAAGTCTGGATTTTTTATTACTCACTAGTCCTTTTGATTGAGGTTTATTGTTGCTGACTAAAGTCAGTAACTGAAATATGTTGTTTCTATTTATAGTTACTAAAACTGAGAGATCTATATGCTGGCTTGACAAAATACATCTTTTCTGGGTGAGACTTTCTCAAGGATTGTTTCCTCTTGGTGGAGTCTAACTACTGATTATGAAGAGCCCTTGGAATTGTTCTCTGTGGGACACTTAGAGCAAATTACTCCTTGCATCATTGCTCATTGCAGACTGACAGTTGTACAAGAACAGGCTCAGACTAAGAGAGAGAACTAAGTCACCTCTTGCTTTTTCCAGGTGTTGTGAGCCAGCTGTGTTATTCCTGCTGGAAAGGGAAAATTTAAGTTGCTGCTAAAAGTAGATAGGTGGTTGCTGGCTGCTCTATGAACGGTTTTTGTTTAATCAGCATGGATTTATTTAAGTAGCAAGAGTTTTCAAAAATGAACTGCTTCTTGCTCTCTGGCTGCTGGGAAATAACCCCTCAAGAACAGTGCTGTGCCTATTTGCCTTTTGATGTTATTCCTCATGAAGGCTGGTTCCTGCATTGCAAATGATGCTTTTAATTTTTTTTGCTGTCATCACTCTGTGCATGGATGCGATTGCACTTTCACCTGGTTCCAAAGTGCCTGCTTTAGGTTAAATGAGATACTAGCCTGTGACACTTTCAGCTATGTACCTGGAAGTTTAGGGGTTTTTTTGATTTGTTTTATTCCTACTTCCTCCCCCCCTTGAGCTTCAAAGTAATCTAGGTCTTATTAAAGGCTTTTGGTTCTCAAATATTTTTAGATGTAGGCATCTTTTGCAGCTACAGCAATCCATGAATTCTGGCTTTTAACTACAGGATCCTGTTAAACAAATTCTGATTAATGAAAGAGGAGTAAGAGCAGCTAGAGCTTATTGTAAATTAAGTGGCTAGTGACTATCACCAGAAAGGGGAGGAAGGAGACAACTTACTGTAAGTACCACAGAAGTATTTGTAATGCTTTCTCCTGGAACTCTCTGGCAGTTGTTATGTTAGGCTCTGTTTTGAACTTGCATATGTTTTAAATTAAATATATATGAATAAATGTTGGAAGGACATGTTATCTTCAGTACTTTCTGTTCTGCAGATGAAAAAACCTAAGCCTTTTGCTGTACATAATTTTAGTGTGTAACTAAAGAGTTCTGAAAATAAAAATGAAAATTAAGCCTAAGCTGAAAATTTTACTGTAAAGGGAAACTATCTTGCTGTAAGAACTCCAGTACTTTGGGGAAATCTGATTTCCCTTCCCAAAGAGAGGTGGTCTGGAACTGTCAGAAGCTCCTCATTTCACAGATGATAGACTCTGGTAGCTTTTACGGATTGTGAGGAACAATTTCTTTCTATGAATTTTGTGTTCTGCTGGAAGGCTTGAGCATGTTCGAGAGAGTGCAGATTGGGACCTGTAATCTTATGCCATTAGTCCAATGAAATTACTTTGAGCTAAGCTAAACTGTGAATGTATACAGATCTAGATAGTACTGTTGTCTCTTAAACATTTGCTCTTATTTTCAAGTGAAATAGCTATTCTATCTGTGACTTTTCTGCTTTGTGTGAACTATATTGGATGAGGGAAGGCTTTTACTGAAGTTCCAATGGTCATAAAAAAGGAAGTTTGTTCGTATAAATTAAAGGTGTGTTCCAGGCACTGCCTGTTCTGTTTGACTTTCGATCATTGATGTAATATTGTCCTATTTTGGTTAAATGCTCTCATTTTCTTAGTATGAAAAGAACAAAGAGCAGTTTTCTGTGGAAAATCTGACAATACCAGGCTTATGTGTATGTGAGAGTGATGGAGATGAAATTCAGGTGGGTAAGAGATTCTGCCCACCCCACAGTAAAACCACAAAGGGATAATTGCAGCACAAGGAATTTTTCCTTACCCTGCTAAGAACCAGTTTCACCCCTTGTGGAACGCGCACGTACACCTTTTGGTCTCTGAAGCAAATGATTCCGCTTGTGATATACGTACCCTCAGAGAACAAGAAAGGCTCGTACTTGGATATGCAGTCTGAGCAGAGGAACGTACCTGTAGGAGGCAATGCAGTGAGCTTGTGTGCTGTTTTGTTTGTACAGAGCAAAGGTGGATTTAAATTAAAACTAGCAAGCTCGTATCCCCCTGCTAATTTCATTATAGAGCATCAACCTACAGAGTGTTCTGTCTTCTTGCCAGAGCGAATGTTAAAGTTGTGTTTGTACAGAGATGCTTTTCTTATAAAAATCTACTTTGAAGAGGCTGAAGATGATGATAAATGAATTCAGATACTCAAACTGATTTAGCTTTTATTTATTTCCTTCTACCTGTAGGCTACAGTTCTGCATTAGTCGTTTATCATGGAATGAAGTTGTGGTTGCCGCCATGGGGTTGGGGTTAAAGTAAAGGAGACATTGGAAGAGAGGAATTGATATGAATTTATAAGATATTGCTTGCATAAATAACAGAAAACAATAGTATTTATACCCTTTTATAGCACAGTTACCTAGAATAATACATACAGTAATACTATGATATGGACAGGGCTGCCATTCCATTATACGTAGCTGACTTGTTCTTCTGTTTTATCAACTTCATTCTCTGTGAGCAGCAATGTATCCAGCAGAATGGCCGATGAAGCTTGGATGGGTGAGCTCCTCAGCCTCATTGGGCTCTGGTACATAATGGGGTTGATCCCATTTCTCATCCCATGCTTGACAAAGAACTTGGAATTTTCTGCCACAGAGCTTCTGAAAGAGATCCTGCTGGAGCATTTCCGAAGGGCCTTGATAGGCTTTGTGGTCCGATAGTTGCAAGTGATATACCTGCTGAAAGCCTCCCTAAATGTTTTGTTGAAGAGCGTATAGACAAGAGGGTTTACTCCTGAAGATACATATCCTATCCAAACAAATATCTCCATTAGCTTTTGAAAAACCTCCTTGTTGCAGGAGTTGCACAGAACTGAACTTATGTTTGTTATGAAGAACGGGCACCACATCAACAAGAAAAGAAAAAAGACAATCCCCAGAACTTTTGACGCCCTTTGTTCGTTGGTTATTGTTTGCATGGACTTCCTCCCAATTGTAGATGTTCTGCAGATAGGCATGTCATAAGACAAAGTCTTGTCCTTTCTGGAGCCATTTAGCATGGCCACTTTTTCTGGTGAGGAGGTGGGCGTTGTGTCACGCTGAAATACTGTGGACACTGTTGACCAAGTGAAACGCTGCGGTGGCTTGTTGATCAAGTAGGCCTTCTTGCGTAGCACTTGGATTGTCAGAAAATAAGTGACTATCATGATAGCGAGGGGAATAAAGAACGCAGCCACTGACCCATACAGAATGAAATCATGAAAACGATCGGGCGTCAGGACACATGTGATGTTTGTAGAGTTGCCATTTCCCTCTTCGATGCCTCTGATAGGGATCGGAATAGCAATGCCTACAGGAGAAAAACCAAGTACTTCAGCATATGGTAATCACTTGCAATCTCTTTTTTTGGGCCTGAAGCCTCAGCATCTCTAAAGAAGGTAGTTCCTGAGCTCTGGAGCAGGCACAGTGTGATGGAGAGAATGTGAATTGTTGAGAACATCACGTGGGCAATTGGGCAAAGAGTATTTTGTGAGACTTGGCAAACTGAGCTTTAACAGTGCCCTTTCTAAGGAGATTGGGCCTAACCCTTAGTGATTGAGGAAGCAGTATAAAGTTGCCAACTTCTCAAGTGTAAAACACATGAATTGTTTTGACTCTCGTTGTTAGAATTAGTATGGCTTTTCCTCCAGTGAAATGTGTTTCCCTAATGGCATCTGCTTTTTTCATCCTCTGGGGTAACCTTTGCACTTTTTGAAGGACAGTTCTGTAAGTACATAAAACTTGTCTTTCCCTCTTATCTTAACCACAACAAGTGACTGGACATAGACAATTTTTTTTTTCACCCTGCTTGACTTCTTTCATATATACAAGTAGTTAAATAGATGCCAGAATCATGCAGTGTGTGTTTGAGATGGATTTGTTGTTTAAAGTCTCTTGCATATTTAAAAGTGTTTAAATGAGGCTAGCTGGCTCTGTAATTCACCACTCGTTTAAAAAAAAAAAAAATTTAGCAGTCTTGTCTTTCAAATGAATTTTTTATAACCACTGCTGACTTTTTTATAACTGCTGCTGACTGTATAAATTACAGTCAGCACTTCATTTGCCAGCAGTTTGACATTACAACAAAAACAACAGGTTCCTTGCTGTCTGGTGAAGGTTATTTGTGCTATGTTTCCTGATACCACTTAATGAGATCTAGGGATTTACTCTATTCCTCTGCTACTCTGCTTACTGAAGTAGGTTGAAGGCAGCAAGAGCAAAATGGTTTACCCTTCAGCCATTTGATATCTTTCTTAATAAGAGGCACACCTTCAGATACAGCAAACATTTAAAATGAGGATTGAACCAAATTAACCTTTGATTTGGAGAACCCTGGCTCAGCTGCAGAGTACTTCTGTGTTAGATTAAAAAAAAAAAAGAACAAGTACAGCACTGATTAATACCAATAAATCAGGCATTAAAATGTCAACTTGTAAGTGTCTTGTCATGTTAACAGCTTCCTTTTTTTGTGATAAAGATAGCATCTTTTCTCCTATCATCACAGCTCTTCCAGAATTTTTTTCAAGTTGGAATTTTTGGATTTAGGCATGTATGCCTGGGCCAAGAAGGTGGATATACCCATTCTCTTAGGCATCATTGGCTTTAATAATCCAGAATAATTTTGTTCTTTCTCTTTCACACAGTTGCACTATGCCTGTGGCTGCCTGCAGCATGCGTTAAGTTATTTGAATTAAATCTTTTCACCTCCTTAGCTCATTTAACAGATTTATTTTTTTAAGCGTTAAAGACAGGTGAGGTGACACATGCACATCACTGAGGTGCTAATATCATAAAAGTTTATACAGTGGCATCCTTTATATAAACTGTTGGGGTTTTGGTGGTTGGGGTTTTTGCGAGTGGGGGTGTTGGTTTTGTGATTTTTTTGTTTTGGTTTGGTTTTTTTGCTTAGAAGTTAGCCTTTCTATATGCTATATTGCCAGTGCATCTTAGTCTTCAGTGTGAATGTTACCATCCACTCATTTAACTTACAATCTTTGATGTAAGTAATTAACCTTTTTTTACTTGCTTAATGGGACAGTTGTAAGGCACGGATCTTAGCAGCATCTACTCAAGGCTTAAAATGGTGTTTGGGACAGAATGTACTACCACAGGAACATGAAATCTGCTTTTCCAGGAGACATGCTATGCATGCAGATATTGTCTTTTGATTTTTGGACTTTTAGGACCATGAAGAAGTGCGATGATTATCCCTACTCAATCTTGCTCTTTCTAGTAAGCCTGATAAGGAGTAGCAGTTCAGGCAGATTTTTATGATGTAGCTATTTATGATCCAAGAGGTGAACTTAAGCCAGCCCAGGTGTTAGGGTTTGCTAATCAATAGTATTTGGCCAAATTTTCCATTCTGCCCAGCTTTCACCTATTGTTTTGGACATGAAAAGCTTCTGCATTCCTTTTCCAGTCTCCCGAGTCTCACATACCTATTGAAATGAGCCAAACCACGATGATTTTGATGATTGTTGTAGCCCATGAATTGTACTGACTAGCCTGGATTGGCTTTTTAATCGCAATATAGCGGTCTAGTGAGATGGCACAGAGGTGCATGATGGAAGCGGTGGAAAAGAGGACGTCAAGGAACAGCCAGATAGGACACAAAGCAGTTGGAAAAGGCCAGGCATTGTCTGAAAGAGAACAGAAAACTCATTAGAATCTAAGCTTTTTGAGAGTTTTCAGTGTGTGGTTTTCCTTTGGCATCAGTACATTTGAGAATTTCATTATATTACAGGAACCGAGTTTCGCCACTGCCTCAGCTGGATTCTGTCTTATGTTTTAATTAGCTCATAACTGGCATGGTTGCTGCCATCATATTGATTAGGCTGTTTGTGTATCATAAGCCTTTCCTTGTCTTTTTGTCCTTTTTAGATCATAAGCTCTTTGTGGCAAGGACTCTGGATAAAAGAGTTTTTAAAAAATGGGCCATGACTGTGCTTGGCCCTAGTGCCCTGCTGTTAAATGATTTTCAGCTATGTCTCCTTCATAGTCCTAAGATTCAAGGTTGTATTAAATGGAGGAGATAATGGGTCATAACCAATGTATTAGTCAATCATTGCAAAGCCATGGTTGAATCTTAGTGGTGAGCTTGAAGAATCTAGTTCACACAGTTTTAAAATTAGTTTACAGTGTCACTTTACC
>JAVJGG010000085.1:31459409-31505360 GCA_035590195.1 Aviceda cuculoides
CCCCCCCCCCCAGTAAACCGCTTGTTTTTGTAATCTGAGAAGGGCTTTTATTAAGCACAGCCTTTTCTCTCCCTCTCTCTTTCTCTCTCTGTCTCTCTCAACTCTGCTGAAGACTTAACGCTTACATTTCCCCCTTCAAGCAGAGACTCAAACGCTTGGCACGGCGTTCGGTACGCTCGGTTACTGAGAAGATTTGATGTGTTGCGATTTTCAGGTGAAGAAAGCCTTACCTCTTTCTCCTGCATTTTAGTAGAGTCCACTTTGCATCCAGGAAGATCCTTTGTAATTTTCGTTTTCATCACATGGTGGATTTTAAGATGAGGTTTTTCACTGCTTTCTGGAAAGCAAGTTGTTCACTTTGGTTTGGTTTTTATAATTTTTCTAAAGCTTGTCTCTTTGCGTGCTTTTGTCTTGCATTTCTGTTTCTTCTAACACCAAGATTAAGAATTTCTGTTTTGGGAAAACTGTATTTCTTACGCAGGTATTTTCTCCAACCCTTGAATGGAGGAGAAGAATCATTCTTGCGGTATTTAAAAAAGATAGAAATAAGGTTATGTTCTTTTTTTTGCTGTCCTTTCTCTTCCATTCTTTTGATGATTTTACTTAAGAGATTAGCAGAGTCTATGTGCAGTTTTCTCTTTGTTCGTTAGCAAAGCTTGCAGTCTGCTGCTACCCTGTTTGTTGATTGACTCATTCCAGTGTATCCAGCTCCAGTGCTTGAAAAGCAACGAAGTAAATGTGAGGGTTTGGCTGGAAAAGAGCCAGAGAGGGTTAATTGATTCAGTGCTCCAGTACGATACTGTGTGCTCCCAGCAGGATGTGCAGATCCTGTAAAGGACCCTTCCCAGTACAATGTTGTAGCTATATGCACCATGGTCTGTGTATGCCTGCGCGCTCGCTCTCCGGACGGAAGCACGGTTAACCCTAAAAAGTTCTGCTGCCCTGTAAATACTCCATTTTTTTCTTGACTAATTTTATAAAATCATTGTCTAGCACGCTATTTTAAGTGTGTGCACTGTTACTTTAAATCTTTTTTCATGCAGCTGCTTTTTATTATCACAAGTGTTTCCTTTTGTTACCTTCCAACTTTGTCAGATGCGTGTATGTCTTATAGTTCCACATTAAAATGGAAATAGAGTTCATTTCCAAGGACGTTAGCTGGACAAGTGTGTAATAGAGTCTTTGAGTTTAAGGCCAGAAGAGACTGTGAGATCATGGTCTGACCCCCTGTATGTCACTGCCCATTACATTCCATGAATTGCTAGTGCTCACCAGGCTTGAGCTGGGAATTGGGTCCTCAGTGAAGTGTGAATCAATTTATATTTGTTTAAAAAAATTTAAAACACACTCACATCTTTAGGATACAGCTACTCTGGGGCCAAAGAAAGCAAGCTGCTGCCAGAAATTAATAGAAATACTTGACTTAAAGTGTGTTCAGATCATACAATAGAATTTCCAGCAAAGTAGTTTTCACTTGTTGATTATTTTTCCTGTTTAAAGGAAACCTTCAGTAAGATTCCATGGTGTATTCATTTGCAGCTGACTTTTGAAATCTTTATGCTTCAGAAAAATCCATATTAGGAAATAAAGATTAATCCAACTATTGTAATTCTGTTTCCTTATCTGACCACCTCCCTATTGTCACCCCTGACTACTGAGAAATAGAGCACATGAAAACATACAAAAAGCAGAAATCAAGAGAGGAAAATACTGTATTGGACTAGTGAGCATTTGGATTCAGTTTTCCTTAAGCTCAACTATGTCTAATCCACTTCTGGTCTATTTTATAAATTTTGAAGGCTTTCCTGGCATTATTCTAACTGTGCTTAAAGTCTTTACCAATCTGTTGGATTAAACACAGCCAATATTCGTTCACTCTTTCTGATTGTACAGATGAAGCTTGTTTTCCTTCATCATTGATACTTGAGCTACTTTTTCCTTGTTGAAAGGCAGCTGGAATTATTAACGCTTTCTGGAGATGGAGCTGTTGGCAGTATGTCTGAATCACAAAGGGAAAAAAAAGTGTTCCAGAGTAAAACCACCAAAGTATAGTACGAGATAGATTAATCCTTTAACTTCAGTGTTCTCCTTGTGGGTGTATGCCACATGCAGATCTTCATGTCACATCTCTGAATTTAAGGAACAGAATTAAAACTTCTGGGGAAAAAAAATAGACAGTGCATCTATTGGAACCATCTGCTAATCATCAGCATGAGTTATTGCTCAAGCCTGTGTTGGAGCCGAAGCATTATCTTGAAAGAGGTTTATTATTTTTTACTCTTCACATTTTCTGTTTCACAGCACAGTAGACAGTATACCTGGGTCACTTCAGTGTGTGGGAAATATCAGAGTTACAGAAGTGTAATTTTGTCAACTTTGAGTTCTGTATTACCTCTTTATAAAATTTCTTCGCAGATCTTACCATCTGAGAAGCATCACTGTTGGTTACTGCAGTAAAGAGCTGTTTTGGTCAAAGTGAAAATCAAGTGTTCCCACTTCTCTGGAATGCCTCAGTGGATGTTATAATGTAATTTATGTGACAAAATCTTTAGTCACTAGAATGGCTAAATTAAATAAATAGGGGGGTGAGGGGGCACCTTGAAGCACCTACTGAATGCTGTACTGTTGCCTGCAGATTGCTCTGATGAAAGCTGTATAAACGCATTTATATCTAATTGAAAAGGAAATGATTTTTTTAAAATACAGATGAAAACAGAGTTTTCTTAAGAACTCGTAGAGGAAGATGGTACGAGTTTAGTTGCACATAGGCTTGTGTAGCATATATATCTGCTTGGTGCATTGTTTCATTTCAGACGGCTAGAAAACTTACCTGCCTTTTGTGATGTTTTTTGAACGTTCCCGGGTTTTAATAATTTCTGAGAAACACATTCTCCTGTATATCTGTTACAGATCTGCAGCAGGTTCTTCATTGTGTGCTTCTGGCCAGGCTTTTTGTGCAGGCCACTGCCCTGCCCTGGTGTCCAGTGCCTCTCCTGCGTTAATGAGTGTTAAACCCTAAACCTTGCTAGACTCCGCTCCTGGTCCACCATAACTGGAATATTTGAACCGTGCATAGGTATTTTTTTTCCACCCCTTGCTGTTATTTCTGTTTTCAAATTGCCAGTACTATTTTCTTTGAATGGAGCCACATCTACATTAGATGCGAGCTGACGCTGGGACGGTGTTGCTCAGTTGGTGCTTATCCCTCAAGTTCATCTGCTGCTCAGCCTCGTCTTCTTGACAGTGGAAGGCTTCCTAGAAGTTCTTATTCTTAGGAAGTCTTGCTTAGGCAACCAGGAGGCATTTCAGAGAAAAACATTGTGGAGAAGGAGGCTGCGTTGCACACGAGATAGTTGCAGGAAATTCCTGGCACAAGAATAGCTCAGATGTGTTTTGTCAAGAGACAAAGAGACAGGGTTTACACCCGTGCTTAGTCTACACCTAAATACGTCAGTTTGTTGCATTTTTCTCTGCAGGTTTTCCGTCTTCTGTGTTTCTCCCCACTCTGCTACACACCCCCCCTTCAGAAATGACTGCAAATTGTGCAGTTGGATATCTGCATTTCTCCTTTATTAACTCATTCATGGATGAAATGAAACTTCTGCTAAGGTTTTCTTTTTTTATCTGTCACTGCACTACCAAAGCAACTTGTGAAAATAGTTCTGTATCAAATGATTAATTCATGTCCCATAGTTTAGAAAGTCATAAATATTTAGAATCTTTTGAAATATGACTGGGAAGACTTAGAGAGGAATTTAATAGACATTGTTCTTTAATTCTCTGACATTTCATTTTTCAATGAGTTGTAAAGTCCTTAAATATTTAGACTAAAAAATAAGTGTATGTTAGTGATGCTTCAGACACTTCCATTTTTAGTCTCAATCACAAGACCAATGTGATGGTTTATTTTCAGTATTCTGTTTATTTACTTCTGCTACCTTATATACATATACAAGGTTTAATGTTTAAATATTGCTGGAACATAAAGAGAAATGGCAATAGTCCTCTAACCTTCAAGATGTGCGACTTCCAGAATTGGAGATAAACTGTGGAAAGGTATTTGGATGTGATTCTAACTGGGCTGTGATCTAAGAAACTAAGTGGAATATGCTTCAAGATGTGGCAATCCAAGTTTTTAATTTGTCTTGTGGTGGTGTTGCATGCCTCTTGGAAAAAAAAGATTAAAATGGATTGTTAAATAGAGTGAATGTACTTAAGTGTTCTTCAACTTTCAGTAGCCCAATAAGGCTCTTGTAGGCAAAGCCTACTAAGAATTACAATATCTGCAGATGTTGCAGTTGTAATTGTCTTAAGAAAAAAACCCAGTTTATGTTCCTTACAGATTCCTAACAATGCTGCTGTAAAACATGTTTCGTGATGAAAAGGAAATACAGTTTCTGGGTTCTCTGCAAAGTATGGAGAACCTTTCATGGTCAGCATCATGGATTGAAGAGAAAACTGATGACCTTCCATGTCCAGCTGATCTGTTCTGGTAGTTTTGTTCATATTAGTCTGTGTTAGTAACAATCGACATCCTGATATTTATTTTGTGAATTTTTGCACTGGAGGCTTAAGAAAAACTTCCTTTCCTTTGTCTTTGGAAGTAATGAAGAATCCAAAACTTTCTTTGGTTTCTCAGAAATTCTAGGGTGCTTACAAGTGAGGTATCAGCTTTTATGTAGAGAAGATAACGTTTATATGTAGATAAATGTCACTTATATCGAGGAGATTAACATCCCCAGGAATGAGATCAAAGTTGAGGTTATGGCTAAGGTAATTGGGCAGGAGTTAGGCAGCTCCTTTGTGTTCTCTCTTGTTCTGGTTTCCGTGAAGATTCAGAATCCGTAGCCGCATAGGGTGTGTGTTTGTCGTGGAGGTTTTGAGAGCAACCAGTTGGTGAGTAAAACTAATAAAATGCTAGCTATCATCTTTTGCTGAGAATCTCTCTTTACTGTCTTGGTGCATCGTTATTTTTCTTTACGGTTTTGTTTATGACTTCTGAAAACAAACCAAACTGGATTTTGGAGGAAGTCCTTCATCTGCAGCCCACAGATCACAACAGTAAAACTTACCCTGGTGTAGGGTGGAAACAAAGCTGTGGCTGCCTACTGTGTTGAAGTCCTGTAGAAGAAACTTTTAGGCTTTTTTGACTTCTTGATTCATTTAGTTTCCTGGTAACAGAACAAAGTTGAAGCTAGTTGTGATGGGGTTTTTTGTATATGGGTCTGGGCTCACTGACATCTGTGTTTTGATGGCTTATGTACAAGCAGTTGAGCAATTTTCAGATGAAAATGAAGGAAATAATCAGGCTGTTCTTTTGTTGTCATTTTGCTGTTGTAGTAAAATGTAATTGCAAAAGCAAACTGCTTGAGCAAAACCAGTGTTAGGAAAAAAGGAAGGAACCAGTGCATTAAAGATAATTTGATTTTTAAAAATAGACAAAGTCTATCTTTCCAAGATATACAGCCCAGTTTAAAGACATGCCTTAGGCTTTAGTGTAGGAATTTTTAGATGAAATTGCTGGACTGTGTTATGGGAAGGTCAGACTAGAGGACTATGGTATGTTGCTTCTGTCCTCAAAATATATTAAATATACACCATGTTTAGGATTTTTACTATGACTTGGGGGGGGGGCAGAATTTTGTCTGGAAATGAAACTTCTGCCCACTAAATCTCCAGATGTTATCCTGGTATTTCATGCAATGTTACCTTCTCTGTTTAACTTGTAGTAATGACAGATGTCCGTATTAGGACTGGCTAAGAGTAGCCTGTTGCTGCGTGACTTCTGATAAACCATTTATCTTTTTTTAGTACTGTTTTTAAGTTTTCTCACACTCTTCACTACCTCTCTCCCTTCGCCACTAGAGTTTTCTACTCGGTAACCACGCTGATTCAGCCATCAGCACAAGAGTCACGGAGGTCTCCAGCAGGGAGCCGGAGGGGTGGACTTGGTTTGGGAACCTGCACGGGGCTTGGTACCAGGAAAGCGGGAAATTCCTCCGTCGGCAGCAGGACTGCCCCTCCATTGTGCGGAATGTCAAGTCAGCAGCTCGTGTGGCTGTGCTCTAAGTGAAGGGGGAAAGGCTCAGGCCAGGGGCAGGAGAACATGGTCACGTTTTAAACGTATTCCCCAGCTGGATTGCCAGTTGGAAGTAATGCCACAGGAGCACGATTGTAGCCTGTAACTTCTTAGGAGGGCTTTTTAATTTTTTTCTTTTGATGACTTAAGAGAATTGGTTTGCATTTTATGAATTTTATTAAGTGTGGGTTTGGGTTTATGTGGGCTAACCTATGGCAACAGTGTGTAGGACTTGTAAAGCATCTCAGCAGTAAAGCGAGCAAACAAACGTTATTGCTTAAGCATTGATGTCAGTGGTGCTCTTTTGTACTGAAGTCCTGTTCCTCTGATAAGCATTTTAAGATTCTTTCACTTCCTCAACTTACTTGTGGTTCTGCCTTCTAGTTCTTTATTATGAGGGAAGACACTTTTTGAAGATTGCGGGGTCAAGAAGACTGCATTACTGAGGAAAGTGGTGGGACCCATTATGTCGCTTTAACTACCAAAGTGGTTTTACAGAAGGCCTCGTCAAAATGTTTGACCATTTTAAGGATAGATTTGAGATAAAAGCATTTAAAATAATGGCCACAAATAATGTAAATCTGGCTAAGAATTCTGTAATCAATTATTGTACATTAATCCTGATTTTGTACTGAAAACTGTATTGGAACTTTTGAGCTTGCAGACACAAAGGTGTGTCCAAGTTAATGATTCTATAAAATCCGGCTTTATGAACAGGAATTTAATGATTAATGCTTCAAAGTGCATAATCACATCTTTGCCAGAAGATATTTTTCTCTTCTTTGGCTCACAGTCTGCCTGTTTAACGTTTGCTGAAGTAAAGCAAACACAAAGGTGTTAAGAGTCTTTGTGCAAAAGCTGAAGTCTTCTGTGCAGCTGAATGCTTGGGCTCATTTATTATAGGATTTGTGACTCCTGGTCTCCACATAAGCTCATTTGAAAAAAACCATTGTCAGCATCCAAGCTGTTATTTGAGCAAGAGACTGACAGGTAGTTTTAAATGTGTCTTTTAGTTCATAGTCTTCACTTCTAATGCTTGCTTGCAGGACAGAATCATTCCGTTTCCCAGCTCTTCCCACTTTCTTAACATTCGTCATCATGGCTGCATCTTAGAGGCAGCAGAGTTTCCAGCAACTTGTGTTTGTTCCTCTCTTTTGTGTGTTTTGGGGTTTTGGGGTTTTTTTTTGCTGCTGCTGTTCGGAGATGGGGTTTTGTAAGGTGGTGGTGGTAGATGGGATTTTTTTCCCCATGCGGATGTTTTAGGAAAACTCATAAAGAAATAGACTGTTGGAAGCAGGGTGAGGTAGGAGATCTGGGTACTTGCTGCCATTGCTGCTGAGGGCTTGAGTAGCCTGTGTGGTGGTGCTGCCTGTCCGCGATCAACTGGAGCAGGAGAGAGGAGTGTAAAGAGGATTTTAGGACTAGTTATCGGAGGAGACTGTGGGACAGTATTGAAATGGGAAGAGACGAGAGCTAGAGTAGAAATTAACTGATTTTGTGTGTAGAGTATAACTGAAGCGCGAGTGGTTATATGAACATGTCTTCTGTCCCCAGTCACAATGAAAGAAGAGAATGAAATAGATTATTGCTTAAGGTCTTTTTTACTTCTGTTTTCTATGATTCAGGTATTCATTTAAATAAAACCAATGCTGGAGCATACTCTATAATGGTTTTTCTACCTCCTGAGTTGAGTGCTTTGATAGACAATGATCCTACACGATGCTATAATTCCTGTGTACAGCAGCTACTGCTGCCACCCTCCAACCTCCTTTCAGTATAGCAAATGTAAGAAGGGAAGCTAAAACTAAGGTGTTTCTTAGCTCTTCCTTTGTGCGTTTCAGTCGGAAATCAGTTTATAGTCAAAGTAAATGCCTTGCAAGACTGCTGTTAGGATTGTGAATGTGACAATTAGAAAGGTAGTCTGGGCTGCAAGATACAGCAAGATGGAGCAGATAACCAGATGATGTGCACTTTACTTTGAAAACAGATACAGTTAAATCACTTGCAATTTATAGTTTCCTGTATTTCTTTTTCATGAACAGTACTTTCGAACCGCATTCCTGCGTTGCTCTTGTGTTCATGGTGTCATGACATTGGGTAAATTTAACAGATTAGCTGTGATGGATGTGCTTGTGATGCCTATGAGTTCAGAATGCAGACTGGTCTGACTCAGGGATGCTTATTTTACAAGCAATTTTGCCTTTGCTGCATTAGAAATGCTGGAATTGGCAGTGTACAATATTGTGAAGTGGTTTGTGCGGCATCAAAATTGATGGAGTGATAAATACGACTACAAAGACAGGAGGGAAATTAATATATTGACACCTGTAAGTGAGTTCTGCCCTACTTCAGAAATACACGATATTCACAAGAGTGTTTGCACTAGCAACATCACAAGACATTAGCAGCATGTGCTTCTTGGTGTAGGAAATTAAGGGTTCCCTTTCATCTCCCCCAGCACTGGGCTAGAAGTTCATTTGCTGTAATGACCAACAGGACACTGGTTCCCAGCTGGTGAGACATGGAGCGTATACTCCCATTTCAGATCTCTTAAAAGGCAGCAACATCGCAGCATCATGTTGTAAGGAGGCAACAGTAGACATTGCTGATAAACTGATTGGAAGTGTGTGTTCTGTCAGCGTTTCCTCACATGCTTTGATTTACAGCAGGGGGTGAGGGTGAGGAGGAGGCAGCAGAAGCAGTGATTGCGAAAGGGAATTTGGGATCCACCAACCTTGAAGGTTGATTGAATAGTGGAGTTGGGTTTTGTGTCTGCTGATGGGAGATTTAGTACTGTGTGTCTGTCTCATGGAGAATAAACCTCTGCTCGTGGAAAGTCTGTCACAACAGCATGATCTCTAGAGATAAAGTCCTCACTCTCAACAGGTATGTCATTCTGCTGGGTAATCTTTTAAAGGCAGAAAACATGCAGTAAAAAGGAAGACTTTATTAGTGGGAACTGTGTGTGGTATCTGCAGTGATAGGGAAGTTTATTCATTTGTGCCCTTCCGTGTTCTCTTAGTCCATTTGTTCCACTCTCCTAGTTACATGTTGAGAAATGCAAAACATACGGTGTGGAAGGACAATTTTAAATTTTCCAGTGTGTACACAGTGAAGTCTCGATATTTTTAAGAACAATAACAACAACAATCTTTTTTTGCCTTTCTTTAGGACTCCTGAGCAGTGTCCGAGCGTGGTTTCTTTGCTGTCAGAGAGCTACAATCCCCATGTGCGTTATGGGGCTGCCATGGCTTTGGGTATCTGCTGCGCGGGCACTGGAAACAAGGTGAGGACCAGAAGCATCCGTTGTCAAGACTGTTTCTGCTCTCCCCTGCCACAGACATTTGTGTGGAAACATCACACACAGAGATCATATTTCTCACACGTGTACACTGCTAGCCAGCTGAAGTAGAGCAGTACTACTTTAAGTTCTTTAACTGTCTTGGGCATAGAGATTCTTTTCCTGCTTGTACAGAATAGATGAAGTAGAAGAATGTTTTTATACGTTATTGCCACATTCTTGGAATTTTGTCTCCAAAATTTTTCTTAGAGTTTTCATACTGTCAAGTTGCCACTGAACTTTAAATGTATGTTCAGTACTCCAAAATCAATACTCCTTTGCCTTTGGAGTTGATCTTTTACAGATTGCTTTAGGGGGAACAAGGAGGTGCCAGTGACAGGAAAACAGCAGGTGTTTTGCACAACTTCTAGCTCCTTTCTTCTTTCCTGTGGTATGCAGTTCATGGAAGATCCATGTAGTAAATGCCAAGTGCAGTGAAATTTAATTAAATTTACCATAGTTTCAGGTGTGTAATTCACAGCCAGTAAACTTTATTCTCATTTTATAAGTGTCAGTGAAGGATAATTCTCACAGATGATAGCAGGGACCTTTTAGAGTAGGATTCCCGCTTCTGCTGTGGGAAGTGAGTGCTCATTGGGACAAGCGGCAAGTAAACTTGGGGAGAAGCTTACTCTACTTCACCCACATATGTATATAATCTGTACTGGTACTGCATCACAGTTTCAAAACAGGTGCACAGACCTTCCACGTAGAAGTAATATTTCATACTTCTGAGTCTTTGATAAATCTTACACTTACTGTACCATCCCTCCTCAGCTAGTGTTAAACATTTGGTCCGTGGCTCTTGCAAGTGTGCGCTCCCCAGCATGTCACTTGTGTGGTGAACTGCACAGAATGCTGACGGACACTGCCTGCCATCTTTAGTGTCTAAAGCATGCAGGCTTAAAAGCAAACTGAATGTACTACTGTTATCCAAGTTGCTTTATTCTCAAGTGGAAGGTGCAATCAGAGAGCTAATTATTTTTAACCTGCTGCACCAACAAGTTGATTTAAGTGGAAATGCTTTTAGTCACACAAAGAAGTCTGTTTTATTTCCAGGTACATTGTGTGATAAAGACCTAAACCATCTGATTAAATGCAGACATGTCTTCCAGAGCTTATATTAGTAGGTTTTGAAGGCCCAAATATATTCAATTTTGGAGATTGGAAAGTTCAGCTTTTTGCCATAGTGGATGTTCCATGTGTGGTATTGACTGCGTGCCAAAAATTAATGAGTCACCTTCAGGTGGAGATGCACAGCCTCCAAGATAGCTCAATTCGCGAAAGCAGTCTAAGCAAAGGCATGATATTATTCTAGAAGTGGTTCTTAGAAATAACGTTTTGTATAAAATCAGCTTGTTTTTAAAAGCCTCACCCTGACAGAAGTTACACCGAGAGGGACCAGTGCTGAGAGACTCATGCACTCAACTGCATTTGCTCCTGTCCTCAGTTTAAGTATGGACAGGAGAGAGCTCTGTACAAGAGATTGCCAGGTGATTCTGACTTCTGTAATCAGAGGATCACATAACATTAAAAGAGCTCTTTGAACTTCTTAGGGTGGATGTCTGACTTGTCTCCTGTTCCAGAGAGTATCTAACAGCTTGCTCACGTGCCATTTTAGAATGCTTTTAGAAAGCCCCTGTGTTGCCACAGACCAAATTCATCTGTGCAGCCCATGGTTGTACAAACTGTTATCTTAGGTTTATTCCACTTAGATCTGAAGAGCAGGGTTGCTGAAGGCTGGCTGAGCTCACTAACAACTTGCTGCTGTTGAAACAGGTAGTCTTGGTCCCTCCTGTCACCTTTTGCTCTGTCTCATGTCCAGCTCCCTGGTGAGCTGACTCAGACACAAACTCACAGAAGACTGACCCAGGTAACAACAACAAGAAAGGGAACAGTTCTCTGTTGAATTATCGAGCTGGAAAAGCTCACTGAGAGGTGAGACAAGGGCTGCAGGTAGCACAGGGAAAGGGGAGGGACTGGATAGCTTAAGGGAAATTGAGGAAGGAGAAGGGTCTCCTTTTGGTGGCAGTAAGTTTAGATGAGCTCAGTTGTCCTGTGTAATGTGCGCTGAGGACGTTACATGGTTAGAAACGAATTTGTGTCTGTAATAATTTTGTGTATATTGGAGATGAAAAAATGTGCCTAAAGAGATGATTTAGTCTGAGATGCCTGCAAATTGCCCATGCTGGTCTTGTGTACATCTAAGCAGCATTTATGACAATAGACCCTCTTACAGCTTTTCATAATCAATGACTGCATTGAAAGGAATGCTTATTGGTAGATCATTGTGGATCATATTCCTGTTGCACTTAGCTGGGAACTTACAGAATTTGAAGAAGCAACAGAGCATTTTGAAATGTTTTAAAAACCTAGATTTACTATATGTGTGCTCAGAGGCAGCCCCACTTGATGTAGGTTTGAAATAAATGCTTTCATGTGATGCTAAATGTTGCAGGTTCTAACAATACAAGTGCAAGGCCAAGAATTTGGGACCTGGATTGTTTTACCATCTTATTTTTAGCCTCCAACATGTTGTTTGATATCTCTGGTTCATTTGTTCCTTATGCAGAAAATGAAGGTCATGCTGATGTATTTTATTGGGAAGGATGGCGAAGAAAGTGTACAAATAATTTATATGTACTATTTAAGAGATGTCAGTGGTTCTGATGTGATTAATGTATCTGTTGCTTATAACAACTGTTGTTTATCTGTTGCCCTATTTCTATAGGTAGATCTTGTTCCATCCATCACTTGGTTTTTGTGGGGTTAGATTAAAATCCACAGAAATACAGATTTCTGCTTCATTTACCAAGAACAGGCAAAATATATTAAAAAGTACATCTGATAGCATCAATCTGATAACCTTCTATTAGAGTACTGAATCCTGGGATACTCAAAATAATAGTATTAACTTTGCAACTGCTTATTTCTTGGGTTTTTTTTTTTAGGAAGCAATTAATTTGCTGGAGCCAATGACAAATGATCCTGTGAACTATGTACGTCAAGGAGCTCTGATTGCATCTGCCCTTATCATGATCCAGCAGACCGAGATTACCTGCCCAAAGGTAATGTGGCATTCATTACATACCGGCTTGTTAGGTGGAAAAATGGTCTTGGCTGCCAAATGTTTAGTGATCGGCACCGCCTGTCAGCATTGGCAAGAGAGTGTGTGCGCCTTGTGGAGAGCCAGAGCTGAATGCACAGCAGGCAGCTCCCGCATGGATCAGAGCATGCACTTCTGAGTGGGGGAGTAATGCATGCTAATCGAAACACGCCTGACAGATGACAACATTTTAACTCTAGATGTTACAAGAACAAATGTTCTTT
This sequence comes from Aviceda cuculoides, assembly GCA_035590195.1. NCBI lineage: Eukaryota > Metazoa > Chordata > Aves > Accipitriformes > Accipitridae > Aviceda > Aviceda cuculoides. The sequence continues at coordinate 31,472,159 of JAVJGG010000085.1, forward strand.
CTTAAAAGGTCTAAAAGCATCTTGTGATGATATGAAAGTGACTGTCTTTCTGTAACATGCGCTGAGGCCTGTATGCTCGTGAGTTGTGTGAACACCATTATTTGGTAAAGAAGTTGGTTTTGATGATAGTAAACTTAGTTTTGGATGTGGTCACCCTGCAGGGAAGCCCTGTTGTAACTATATTTCTTTTGTAGCTAGTCTTGGGCTTTTCAAGTGAAACAGTTTCTGCTGTCAGAACTGGCTTAGTGGCTTTATAGCAAATACGGTTTTTTTAATGGAACCTTTCTTTCTGCTCAGAAGGCAAAAAGGATTGCATATGCTGTGTTCAGCTTTTAAAAACAGTTTGCCCTGTGCATATATGACAGATGATGATATGCAAACATTTGTACAGACTAAAAGTCTACATTAATAGAAGCTCTGAGTTTCCACATTTCATCTGCTCTGGTGAGCGCTGAGGCAGAGCAGTAGCTGGTACTTTGCTGCTCATCTGTCGTATATGGGTTGCTTTTATTGATGTCATTTTAGAAATTGAACTATGGTAAAAACAGCCACTTTTTTACTGCGTTTGTGTGGGGAGAAAGAAAAAAAAACCTCTTTGTCCATTGGAAAATTTTACTTGGGAAAGTCAGCGAAGGGAGATCTACAAATACAGGTGTTTGGGTATTTCCAAGTCATGGAACATGAAGATTTACTGGCAGACAGTTTGTTCCTTTGAATTATTTAAAAAAAAAAAAAAAAAAAGAGGGAAAAAAAAACCAGTTAGTTTTCACTGAGCAGAATCTGCGAGTGTTGTTTATATTATCAGAATTGTAGTTCAACTGAATAAACCAGTGGAGAACATTAGAGTTCTGTTGGATCCCCTCATTTTCCAACATACAAAGTCTCTGTGATGTGAAGTTGAATTATCTTTCTATGGAAAGAAACTGCTTGTTGTTTTTATTGTTTCTTCCTTGGTCAGGTGCTTGGAATGCCAGCCCTCAGTATAGATCAGGTTTAATCATTCTGTGCTCCTCTAATGCTGGCCAAATTGTATAGCTCTCCTGTGCCTCAGTTTCCCATCTGAAAGAAATAAGGGTGATACTTTCTTCTATGAAAGGACATGATGAGAATAAATTCATCTTAGTTTGCAAAGCACCCTAATTCCTCTTGGGACGAGAATTGCAGACTGCTCTGAATCAATCACACATCTGAGACTGTTGTGGATTACTTGCTGAGTCTGTCTATTGGAGTTTCAGTCTTTTTGAGATGATAGGTGAAAGAAAAGTGCAGACAGGAAAACAGCTAGCAAAAACCCAGATTAGTTTAGGTGTGTAGTAAGTCAGAACTCGTGCCCCAAAGAGGCCTGGTAGCCTTGACTTCAGAGGTATGTGTAATATCTAAGCTTGTTAAATGCGTGATTAAAATAGTTGGCTAGCAAATACAGGATGAGATGTGTAGTCTGGGGTTCAGTGGCTTGTTAAAAAATGGAGAGAGGAACTGAAAAAGCTTTATGCCAGAGCCTCGTTTGAGCCCAAATTTGTGTGATATTACATAATATAGATACAGAAGGCATTTCATTACCTAGTCATAGAAGCGCTGCAGATATTAAAAAACAAACAAAAAAACCCAAACCCCTACAGATTGTAAGGTAATAAATAATCCCTGAAATATTTTGCTAATTTAGGAACTAAACAGAGAATATATAAACCTGCTTGTTTTGAACACCCCAAAAGTTAGATATAACCGTCATAGTTTCTTGCTCAAAAGTAAAAGGAATATTTTGAGGAATCTGCTGCCAATTAAGTTTATTATCCATGGGAAACTTTTTTTGGAGCTCTCTGCCAGTCTGAAGAAAAAATAATTTACTCTGATGTGAAAGGGTGGAGTTCAGAAAACTAGCCATTTTTGGATTACAGTGGCTTTGATCTGATTAGATTCCTAAGTGGCACACTGGTGCACTGTGTGCCAAAGTGTCTAACCTGATATGTGTGAGTATTTGCATTGCTGGATAAGCAGCTAGGAAGAGGAGCATGATGGATTTCATACCCCACAAGCTGTACATGTGGTCTTGATGGGGTTACAGGGGAGCTAAATTTCATGCATCATCATCTCACCGCTGCTGAATACTTTGTGATGCTTTGCATGTGAGAGATGGTGATTTTAATAAAGATTGTGACGTATAGTCTGACCACCTTCCTGTCATTACTTTTCAGTTTTGTCTGATCTGGGAATTTTTTTTTTTTTAATTTTTTTTTTTTTTTTTTTGTAAACTTCTTGTTTATGAGCTTTGGGTTAGAAGGACTTTAAATTCTCTGGTGATAATCTGGGATGAAGATGGTAGCAAAAAATCTGCCTTGAATATATTTAGATTTTTCAGGAATAAAATAACTTCAGAGTTTTGAGATCTGAGCATTGCAATGCTGGTATGCCAGCAACAAAAAAAGATTTAAGAATCAAAGTATTTTGGTTTAAAAGAAACCATTTTTGTTGCGAGAGAGTGTAGATACATGCCTTTGAATCACCTTTGCTGTCCTCTTTCCTTTGTATTCATCTTCCTCTTTGTTGTGCTCACTCTTTACTTAAATAATTTAAAGAGTTTAAATAAAGAATTGTCATTCTATGGAGGTCCCTTGAACTTGCAAGTTGCTTTAGTGCCAAAAGGGGTAGCAAATCTCATGTAAAGCTGATTTGGCCTCTTTGGAGTAGAAACACAATTCCTCCATGTGCAGCCAGCATGATTTTTCCGGACCTCTGTTGATACATTAAAGAACCATATTAGTGCAGTATATAGAACAATAACAAGTTTATTTTGTGAAATGGAATCCTAAATTATAGATGTGATGAGATCATTGTAACAGAAATCAATGACAACTTCATTATGTATTTGTGACCTGCAGGGCAATTAAGACAGCAATTTTGGAGACAAACTACATGTCTAACATCTTGAATCAAATTTACTTTTTCCTGTATTTGTGTTAGGATAGTTATCTTGGCAATACGAGAAGATAACAAGCAAGGTCAAGGCTTTTCCTCCACCCTCCTTCAATCGTCTCAGCCTATTATCTTTAAGATGTTGTGAAGAAACCAGGACCAGAGTGCTCCCCCCGCCATTTAGATGAAATGATAGGTCTTGGTAGGATGCAAGAATGATTTTTGCTGTATTCTAGTAGCACCTTCACATTCCTTCATATAAGCCTCTTACTGTGCACACTGTATGCTCTTTCAAGAGAGCAAGCGTATGGAGAATACCTTCAGCTTTTGAAGAAGACAGAACATGCAAACAGTTTAAAACCTTTTTTTATTAAAAGCAGATTCCTTAATACTCCTGTTCTTAAGAACTTGCATTTGCAAAAAGCATCATGCACATCACCTGCCACTGTTTCCCTTAGTTACTGTTTATTAAGTCTTACTCTTAACAATCTCATGGGCTTCATGTGTGTGAATGTTGACTGGTGGAGGGAGAAGTGGTAAACAACCTGATAAATGACAGCCCCTCGGGTTTGCGGTAGGAAATGGGGCTGTATCGTTCTCATGTCTTTAAGCCTGTGTTGTTTCCTCAGTGTTTCCAAGGTTGCGCATTTGGCTTCATTTGAAATCGGTGGCATGTTGTTTTGGTCAGCACTAATTATCAGAGTGGTGTGTGTATATTGTTAGTAAAGATGAAATGAGTCACTGCCTACATTTTAGTGTTCCTCCTGGAAGTCGCACAAATAAATTTCCTGATAGCATTTCCAAATGCTCTAAAATTTTTAAAGTGCTTGAAGATTGCAAGGGAGAAACAGAGCTTGTGGGTTTCATAGCATATTAAATAAAACTATTCAGTAGTTTGGGATGTGCTCGTTGCTGTGGTTTGAAGGAATAATAGCAGATTAAAGGGTTCTACTAGACAAACTCTGGCATATTTTGCTTCAACAGCTTAAGAAATTGCAGTCTGTTGACATCTTGCTCCATTCCGTGGCAGGTGAGTGCCCCAACAGCAAAGGCAGAACTGAGCTTTTGTCTGTAGAGCTCTTGCTTTCTCCAAAGTGATGGAACAATGGTTCCATGTGAGGACGATACCTTCCTGAACCGCTACAGCTAGAGCTGCTAAAGCACCGTTTCCCCGACAGGAAGGAAGGTTTTCAGCTGGGACCTGATCCAGTCAAAAATCCCATTCCTGTGAAGCATTTGCTTTGTAGGAACAGCCTGAATAAGCATGCAGGTGCATTTGAGTCCTTTGATCTGGGTTTGCCTGGTCCCTAAGGGCAGGTGGGGTAGTCTCCCACCCTTTCATAGAACAATTTCACTTCCACTGACATTAAAGTAAAACTTTGGAAGGGGCATGCTTGCTCAATACATTTTCCGGGATTGGCAGTGGTCCGTGGCTCACGATGCACAGTTATGCAGAATTTATCTGGAAGCAGAATGGTTTTGATATGGCACTACATGTTTTGTATTTTTATAAGTAGAGGGTCTAAGGACTATTTCTTACTGTAGCTGTTCAGTCCTTGTTCATTGGACACCTGCTCTCAGCAGATTCCCTGCCGTAACCTCTCCGTGTTGCCTGGAGAGCCGGCAATTGATCTGCTTGGGTTTAGCAGCCAGGTTTTTGTTCCTTGGACCCTTGTCGGTGTCCTGGTTAGCTCAGACCCTGCACGGTGTCCCGGTGCCTCAGCTGGTGGGTTTCTGGTGGGCTTGTTGCCCGGGTGTTTTGTTGATCTGCTCTGGACTAACGTACACGTGCGTAGGAGTTGTGGAAGGCGTTTTAGGGGAAGGGTGCTCGCGGGGGCCGCGTGCCCGCGCAGGGGAGGTGGGTGACTCCCCCTGCCAGCTCTCCCTCGCCGATCCCGAGCGAGGCGTTTCTGCCTTCTTTTCCGAGGTGCTGCTCTGTCAGACTTCGGGTGCCAGCATGAACGTTAGCAGTTCTGCTGGATGTCTTCTCACTTCACCCAGGGTTTCATTCTCTGAAGATTTGATTACGGTATAAATTCCAGGTTACGGTCCACCGAACGAGCTTTGTAATATCTGTCTGTTTTTAAATACTCCGAACCCAGAAGCTGAGCCCAGGGTCACGGGAATGATGTCCTCTAAACGGAGGCGCTGGAATCCTACTGCTCAGTTCAACCAGAGGAATAGTTTTACATGTTATTTCTGTGTCTCTGTGTGTTTGTCCCAAATAATATCTGAAGGCTTTGGTTCATCTAGCCTGCATGTGGTTGCCCTTGATACTTCACGAGGCCCCATTTGAGGTTGCAAATGCAAACTAAGGTTTTTTTCTAGTGTACAAGAGGTCAAGCCTAAGAAACAAACTATTTATATTAAAAGTGTAAACCTCCCTGTAAGCTTTTATAAATAAAAAATGGGAGAGCATGAAAAAGCATAAATGGAGTGAAGCAAGAGCAGAGTTTGGTCAGTATATCCCGAATAAACCCTGTATTGTGTGTGCAGTATCTCCCCGCCACACATCTGTCTGTGTGGCTGCCCTGAAAATGTATGTTGCTCCTTATTCTTATCTTTAATAAATGCAAGGGAATTTCACTTGCCTCCTTTTTGCGGACAGGGACTAGTAACAAAAAACTCTTTAATGCAAAGGGGAATTGGTGAATAGAGAACTAATACTAGCACACAAATTGTTGGACTTACTTAGACTGAAAAATGGAAATAGCTGCTGTTTTTCCCCTGTCAGTTTTAATAAATGCCTCCTGCTCTGCTAGAGAAGTGTTGTTTTGTTCAGCTTCGCTGCTCCTGTTTAAAAGTGGCTGGCTGCTCTGGTGCTTCATGGTTGTGAAACTGTTCATTTGCGTGAAACAAAGTAATTTTCATACAGTCATGTTTAGCGGGTCGTGATTTACTTGTATGAATGTTAGTGTCTTTTTCCCTGTCGCAGACTAGTTTGAATCTCATCGGGTTAGCTGCCATCAGTGCTGAAGGAGTTGAGGTGACAGGTAGTGCAGCTGGGTTACTGGCTGAAAGGGCGAAGGCAGGAAAGGTATCGACCTCAGAGTGTCCGTTCCTTTAGGGCACCTGTGTTTTAAGTGGCGGGATGAGTTAACATGCGTTGAGAACTATTTTGCAGAAAATATGCGGTCTTAATCTGAAAGCGAGTAGGGCTAAGTGTGCCCTACCGCTAAGTGTCTAGGGCTGCCAAGCAGCGTTGCGGCTCTTGGGTATAATGCTCGTGGGTTGGAGAGGCAACCTCTGTCTTCCTTCCATCCCAGACATGGGACATAATCTCTCAAAGGTACAGTCTCAACTGCTTACTGCCTCTGATCAAAAATTCACAGGTGAAATGTGGTAAAATTTATTGCTAGCGTTACCTTGGCTGCAGGAGTACTGATGTGCTTTTACTGGGGTATATGATCTCGTGCTTTGCTGAGAAACCCCTTCAGTTTGTTTTATCCCTTCAGTCAGCTCTGTTTTCTTTTTTGAGCTTTTTTTTTTTTTTTTTTTTCACCTTGATGGATCCCAGTTTAACAAAACATTACTCCCAGCACAGTTCTCATGTGACTGACTCAGTTGTATGAATGGTTGTTTTTTTTTTTTTCACAAGTGCGAAAACTCTTTCTGTAAGAGCTTTGAGATTCCCCAGTGCACCCCAAGACAGGCCACGTGTGCTGGGGGTGATGCCTGAAGGCTGCTCCCGGTGCTCAGGGCTGCCCACCCTTAGCGCAGCTCTGGAGCTTGTGGTGTCCAGCATGGACGGGGTTCTGGCTGTTCACTGGGTGCTGTTATCAGCCAGAAGGGCCTCCTGAGCATCGAAGCCAGCATTTAAGCCTCCTTCACTGGTACAATTAGGCGCCGGGAGCATCAGAGGCTGTGCAAGAGTACGTTCCTACTGGCGGTGTTGGAGCTTGGCCTCTTTGCCCACGGTGTTTCACAGCTGAAAGGTAGGACCTTTCTTCAGATTCGTGTCACCGAGCAAATATCACCAGTCTTGTGGAGAGGCACATGCTCTTTGGATGTGAAAAGTGGCTAGGGGTTTGTGTGGTATTAGGGTTTTATACTTGGAAACTATAACTGCGTTTGCAATACTAGGAACTGCTCTCTGTCTCCAGTGGCTGTTTCTGGCCCTACTGCCTTGAGCTAGAAGTTTGCCCTCTCACCCGTGGCTGCAGATGTAGGAAGGGGAGTTGGGATACCAGCAACAAAGTGGGCCAGTAGTGGGGAGAAACTTGTTTAAGACATCTTGGAAGGAGCCTTTTTGAAAAGACCTCCTTCGCTTTTGAGCATGTCAAAAAGATTCTTCCAGACATGCTGTGGATGGGATGCAGCTTCCCAGGTTTTGAATGGGTCGCAGGTTGGGATTTGCTGGTCTGCTTTTTTGAGCTATAAAAATTACTTGACCTCTGTTGTTGCTCCACTGTATATATTAAAAGACATAAGTTACTAATTTGTGGTAAAGCCTTAGATATTGCTGGATGTGATACTGTTCAGTCTCTTCAACACTTAACCAGCAACAGGTGAAGCTGTTTGAAGCAATTATGATAATGTAAGCAAAGGTTTAGCAATTTCCCTTACTAATGTGCACTTAAGAAATTGTGATGAACATACTGTGGCATAAACTGTTACTTTATTAAATATTTTCATGAATGATTTTCACTTAAAAGGCATGAATGCAGTAGCAAAATTTGCTGATGACACACCATAGGGGCATTATCAATACAGCAGAAATATTGTACAGGAAAAACGGAATGTGTTTGAGGTTTTCAGCAGTAGGAATTGGAGGAAATTTAATGAAGTGTAGTGTTACACACCTAAGAACATATAGTAGTTCTTGCTACAAACTCATCAGTTGGTCTTTTATTCCAGTGACATTCCAGAGGTTCTCAGGCTATTCCTGTAAGGCCTGCAAAATGTGCTTTGGAAATGCATGTCCATCCTGACTTTTTTAAAATCTCTGTATCTTCAAGTGGGGAAAGCCTCTGTAATTATTAGTGGGATGACTTGTAACACCAGTGACTAAAGCTGTTGAATGACAAATGTTGTCCTACGATGCAGAAATCCAGGATGCTTCCATTAAAGACAGAATATTTGCCTCATGCAGTCAGTTTTATAATCTCTCTCTTTTTCTTTTTTTTTTTAATCCAGGTCAGCCAGTTCAGACAGCTCTATTCCAAAGTGATCAATGATAAGCATGATGATGTTATGGCAAAATTTGGAGCAATCCTGGCACAAGGCATTCTGGATGCAGGTAATTCCCCAAACATTTAAAGCAGTCAAAATGTCTTAAACTTGTTTGGCTACAGTAGCTGTAGTAGCAAATTTCATTTGGGAGATGAGGTGCTGGCTTTGTGCCTGTTGTGTAATAGTAGCAAGATATCTCAAATTTCAAGTCATTTTAGTTAATCAAAGAAATAAACCCTGTTTTGTAGTCTCAGCTTCTATCAGCGTGCTTCTGTTAGGAGAGACTCAACCCAGTCATTGGGGCAGAATTCGTGTCCAGAAGTCTGGACAAATGTGATCTTTTTGCTCTAAGTCTGTTTTGTCACCCCGAATGTTGACTTATAGCACGATAGGTTGCTGCTTTATTTTTCTAGGCACCTGCTCCAGAAATTTGGAAACCCTTTGGTATCCAGTCTTCATATTTTGCTTTTTCTGTGAAAACCTGACATAACCACTTTAAATACATATATATGTGTGTGTATGTATTAAATATGTTTTTAATAACTAGGTTTTGCCTCTTTCCTGATTATCGAGAGGTGTTGCACTAAGAGGGAAGCACAGTTAATTGCATCAGTGTTATTTTGGAAGACTTGGTTTCACAGACTCCTGTCTTTTTCCATCTGTAGGAAACATCATCTCATGAGTGTTAATGACTAAATGTTGAGCCGGGGTAGGATTCTCTAAATGCATTAGCATTTCACAAGGACCGAATTGCAGGGCCTATTAAGGAAGGTTCCTGTAAACAAAGAGGTTTTGTTTTGAATTTTTCCTTCTGCTGGAGTTAAGACTTGTGCAGCACTCTGTGTGTCAACAGCACCCCCTTTCCAAGTTTCCAAACACAGTTTCTCCCATCTGGTCTCTCATACTGTGGCCTTTTCTTGCCCTGCACCTCCTTACAAGCTGGTTTTCCCTGTACTCCAAGATCCAGGTTAGTCCTGAAGTCACACAAGCCAAGGAGTCTCCTGTATTTGTCTCCGCGGCATGGCTTAAGCACAGCGGCACGCACTATGGTTACACACAGTGTCTCTATGAAACTGCTACATCTCCAAGCCATGTGGTGGGGGGAGAAGAACTTAGGACTGCCTGCACCTATCTGCGTGGAAGCATGATTTAAAAGCTCTCTTCCTGGTGGGCATGTAGCAGCCAGGCTGCTCTGTGCTCTATGACTAGGGCTACTCAGAGAAGAAAGCAACGGGAACCACCTTCTTTATCTTTCTTGCCTCCCGGGTACCCCTCCTGGATCTCAGACTGAGCAATATTCTTGGCACAAGACTATTGAATAATTTTGGTCATTCCCATAACTCATACTCTGTTGCTGGGAAGCCAGAGCCCAGGTGGCTCAGATTTTTTTCTCTCAGCAGTACAGACCTGCTTTGAATTCCGACCTTTAAGATTAAATCATAAAAATGCAGCTAAACCATTATTTGCTTCCTGTGTCACTCATGTATTTTATAATGACTTGGAAACCAGAACCATCCAATTTTAATAAACTACATGTGAATTTGTGCCAACTTTAACCTCTTTATTTCTTGCTGAGTGACTGGGGGAAGGCTGTGAACTACCCTTTCTTGACCTACTGTAACTTTCATTAGACCCTCTTAAAAGAATAAATTCTTTTTATCTTTCCCATACAACTACAAGTGCTTATCTGAAACAAAGAGCTATAGAATTTAATTATCACTACCAGGAAGAAAAGGTTCTTTGTGTCATCTTGCCACAGTTGGGGCTGTTGAGTTTGGATTTTTTCGTTGGTTGTTTTTTTTGGTGGGGGAAGGAGAAAAGTATAATTCTCTTCCAATGACTTTGATTGGAAGTGCAAGATTTCCAGTGCATGACTGTGAAATGATGCACTGGAGGTGGGTTTTTCGCTCTGACAATGAGGCAGTCATTAGACCGGTGGTTTCATGGAGGGAGCAGGGTACCTTGGGAGGAGCACTGAAGTGGAAATGAAGAATTTGGTCTTTGTCTAATTCTTAGGCCCTAGCAGCTACATTTTTACTTCTTTAATAAAATAAGAAAAATGTAGACATTTTAAAATTAACTTAGGGATTTTTTTTCCCCAAAAAACGCCTCTCAACTTTTATAATGCTACCCTTCATGTACAAACATGTTCTCTTGTTCCAGGATGATGACTCCCTTTCTGTTTGCAAAACCAATATGCTTTATTTTCTGGAGCATGTATTTGTAAATGTGAGGTACGAAAGGGATATACTGACGTAATTACGATGTCAGCATTTTACCTGCTTGAAAACTATTTTGCCCTCTGGACCCTAGGTATCTTCTCTGGTTCTTAATGACACATTTCTCAATTAGTGAGAAAAAAGGAGGAGTGGCAGTCACTACACAAATATCTATGTAGTATATCTGGAAAATACTTTTCTTGCTATTTGGGAAAGGTTTGGGTGGGGTCAGCAGGGCAATGGGTTGGGGACAGGGTGTAGCACTGGGCAGTGCAGACTGAAGCCACGGACGCTGCTGACAGCCTGATGGTGAATGTGCTGGATTCTCCACAGTTTGGAGGCATTTGTAAAGAGTGGTGAAACAGAAAGCGTCATCCAAATTACAGAGGAAAGAGTTGCCTATCTCCCCATTGCTGTCTCTCCAAATATGCATCTTGCATGATGTGTTACATTTTGGATGTTAAAGACTTCAGTACAAAAAATAAACTTTGATGCATAAGGTCTACTCTCCCACATGTTGAATTTGGTGCTACTGTTTCCTACTTTTCTCCTGCCTGTCCCTGTTCATGAGCTCATCACGCAAAATTTCCTAACTCTCTGGTAGTTAGGAAAAAAGTCATTATCCTGTGCTAATGTTTTTGTCCATAGATTAGAGCTACCTTGTGTTTCATTGCCCAGGTGAATCAGGTCGCTGGCACATGCTGAAATAAACTCTGCCGGGGTTTTGATGCTTGTCGTGAGATTTTGACTTTTCTGTGCTGCTGCTAACAGTTAGAGGTCGTCTTCATTCGCCACATAGATGAAGCAGATTACAAGTCTTTGCTGACAGAGAAAGAAACAGTCTGATATTGTTTGAAAATGGGATGCTGCCTAGGCCAAGGTTGGAATCTAATTTCCAAGGTCCACAAAGCATTTTTATCTAATGACTACCGTGCTGGTATGTTGTCCTGGGCTACACTGTCAGAGTATTACCAAGTGCCACCATGACTATGTAAAGAATGAGTTCCTCAAAGTATATAAATCATCAGCATCTGCTTGCTGCACTCCCCCTCTTGTTAACTGACATTAAACTTGAGCCAGCAAACCCTCATAGCCTTTAGAATGGCCACTTTAATTCCAGCAAACCTTGCCACAGTGACAGTGTGAATTCTGGGAGATGGACCTTATAGTACTACCCAAGGAGCCCAGAAAATTTTTCTTGTGTATTTTTTTAATTTTTTTTTTTTTTCCAGGCATCATGTCACAGCTTTCATCCATCCAGCCAAAGATCTGGAATGTGTTCCCTTCCAGGCTGTCAGGGCTGCTACTTAATCATGGAGATAAATCGCAGTTGTGCAATATTATGTCTCCCCACCTTTCCTGCTCCCTGTAAAATCCTGGGAGTGAGGGTGGGCTGTATGTGGGTGTAAAACAGCATAAAGAAGTAGCATGACGGCATCTTTTGAATATGAAATCTGTTACTCATCCAGGAAATTCCAGAGATTGGATAATATAATTCTAAAGGTTGAAATAAATTCTGAAAATTCAAGTCCAAAAGTTTGTTAAAGTCTAGTTAAGCTACTTGTGGAGCAGTCATTGGGCTGCTTGATCCAGATTATCTGCAGGTTACTGACCTGACCCTTATACAGTGATGCAGTGAAGAAAAGTTCAAAATAAAGGTGTGGGAGGAGACCAGAAATTTGAGTGTGTGGTGTTTGACATGTTTAAGGATAGCACAAGACCTTGGGCAGTCCCTCCTTAATGCTGTGGCAAATTCGAGTATAAGGGTGAGAGATAGGTATTGGAAAAAATAATGAGAACCAGAACAGACCTAGTAGTAGTAAAAGACAAGACCATATCATTGCCATTCTTCAAAGAGGCAGCTGGAAGGAGTTCTCTAGTCAAACAGCAGGAGATCTATTGCTACCACAAAAGGAAAGGCAAGGAGACAATATGTATGCAGAGTATCCTACGGGAGGGCATAAAAATCCTCCATCTTACACTGCTGCTGCTGAGACTAACTGACACATACCCGAGATGAGATTACTGCTTCATTCAGGGCTTTCATGAGTTTTGGCAGCAAAAATGAATTTCGCTTGTCTTTAAAACTCAGACAGCTCCATTGCTCCCTGGTCCTATTGAGGTGGCTGTGCGAGGCAGGGGAATGCTACTCCAGTTTGGGATTTTCAGCTACAAAGCGCCCCGAGTTTGCAAGGAGTGGATGTTTGTATTTTAACAAAGTTAACCTCCCTGCACCTGGTCGTGTCAGCGGTAATGGTCTTGCCTGGTGCCCTCTTCAGCTCAATTCACTGGGTTCATCAGAAGACTGGAGATCAGATTAACGCTTCCTCACTCTGTCGGCAAGCCCAATCTTTCGGTTTCATTTCTAGCTGGATGTTTCTGCACTACATCAACATATGGAGTTGTATGTATGTGTTGTACTTTGCAAGTACCAAGCTAAGACTTGGTTGTCTGGCAGAGATGTAATTTTGCTGCAAAGACTGCAGGAGCTTGTCTCTTTGCTGCTGAGATTGATAACCTCTAGAAACAACTTCTGAAGTTGCTGCTGTTTACATTTTTTTCTACTGAGATGGTGTAGGATAAAAACCTAGGCATATTTCTTCTGAAGAACTGACAGTTCAGGGAGGCAGCCACAGAAATAAAAGTTTCTGTATGCGCTGCTTTATATACACTGTTTTTCTTGTGAGTCTTGACTTGGGGATCATCTATATGCCATGTTCTAAAATGGCTTATTGCAAAGGTTTGCCTTTTTCTCCCCTTCTCCCTGCCTTTTGCATTGTACTTTTTTTTAGCCTGTATCCTGGCAAAATGAGCGTGGAAGGGCTGTATTCGTTGATTGTGTTTGGGTAATATCTAGCAGATAGAGTAGTTTGGTTGTTACGCTGCCCGTCTGTTTTACTGTGTAAGCTGAGAGCACAGTAAAAGAGGGAGGTGTGTTCCAGAGGAGAAAGCTGACAGCGTTGTGCTGGATTGTGCTGTGTAGTCCTCTTCACAGCAGCAGTTTTAGAGATGCATTGCTCAGATGTCTTTGTGGAGAGCCCAGGAATGCATTCATTAACTTATTTCATTTATGATTCCTTACAGGGGGCCATAATGTAACTATTTCACTGCAGTCAAGGACAGGCCATACTCACATGCCTTCCGTGGTGGGGGTTCTGGTATTCACCCAGTTCTGGTTCTGGTTCCCGCTGTCACACTTCTTGTCACTGGCTTTTACCCCAACCTGTGTCATTGGCCTTAACAAGGATCTTAAGGTATGTAATGAGCAGAGAGGAGAAGAGGTGCCGATAGCTGTGTGGAAGACTCAGTGGTCTGGGAGGGGTGTACATTGATTTGTTGGTTTTCTTTGCATGTCTCCAGCCTGTTTGTGCCAGAAAAGACACTAACTGGAAGAATTCCGAAAAGCAGGCTTAAATCTGGTGGTGGGAATGGGGACAAGAAAAATGTAGAGAGCAGACTTTGACCCCTTTACTTCAAAGTAGCTTACAAATAAAGGAACTCTAGTCAGTATATGTGGATAGAAACCACCCCATTATCACTCCAGAAGGTCAGGGTTATTTTAAAAAAAAAAAAAAAAGTCTGTTGCCCCCCTGCCCTCTCAAAGAAATTATGTGGTGTTCTCTGCAAGGAAAGCTAGCAGTGGGAAAACAGGATCTGTTTGGATTCCTTGGGGGATAAACATTAAACCAAGCAGTCATGGGTACTGCACTTTTCTTATGCATCTATTCCTCCAGCTGATCAGCTGTGGTATGGCCCCTGCAAGCTGTGTACCATGCTGGCTCTCCTGTGCTGAAGAACTGAGCTTGCAACTTCCACAAAAAAAGCTTCTGAATGTGGCAGCCCTCTCCGGTCATCGCTGCAGGGTTATTCTGTGATGCACAGAGCATGCATAGGTCTGGGTTGCTCTTGGTTCCTGTGTGGGATTGAGCCAGCTTGCTGGATTGCAGCCCCTGGGCCAAAACCTTAGGGCTCTATGTTGCTCTTCATCACCTGTCTTGGGCTGAGCATCAAGTCAATCTACACACAGCTCAAAATTCTCGCTCTGTTTGAAGAGAGAGGTTTGCATGAAAATGCCTTTCTCCCCCCCCCCTTCTCCTTTTTTCTCTCCTCTCTGTCCTGAATACATCACAGAGGTTGCATTGCTGCTTGTCTCTGTGCCTCCCCGGTGGTGATAGGCTCAGTGCCCTTTTGGCTGCTTGGTTGTACTGCCATTTTGACTCCCTCTCCCCATCCCTTAGAGTTTCCAGGGAGTCCAAACAGCGGTAGGTCAGGTTATGTTGTATAACTTGGCTTGCGTACTAAAGCCAGCTACAGGCTGGATGTATGTTATGGGCTGCAGCACCCCCACCTTGCTTCCTCAGAGTCCCTCTTCTATTGTTGCTCCATGATCTGTCGTAAAGGAAGAGAGTTGAGATACTGCAGAAATTGATTCAGTTTAAGAATATGGATTGGCTGTCAAAAGATGCTTTCTGCCCTTGCTTAAGTAGCTGAGAGTAAGAGAATATGTGACATTGGTAACCCACCCCCAAAATGTACTGTCCTTTTGCAAGAAGTGAATGTCAGGCAGTGCTTGGTTTGCCCTAGCGTGCATTGACAGAGGAGATCTTCACTTAGATCTTAAACCAATTTTGTGTTAATACAAGGAGGCGCAGCAACAACATCAAAACCACAAAAGCTTCAGAACAAGGAAAACAAAGCATGGTGTGAATAGCGTGGAGTGTATGGAGAAGGCTAGGAGAGCTTGCCAGAGCTGAATTATAGAATAATTAAATAACATTGTTCTAGTTGAACTGTTGCCACTGATAACAGTTTCTCAGCTTCCGGAGGGGGAGAAGGGGAAGCTTGTATTCTTTAGAGGATCTGTGTGTGTCTCTGCTGGAAGGAAAATGAAGCTAAAGTAATTATTGGGCTGTGGATTTTTTTCCCCCTGCTTTTCTCATCTCTAACAATTTTTTTAACTGTTTATCTTAGATGCCAAAAGTCCAGTACAAGTCCAACTGTAAGCCGTCCACATTTGCCTACCCCCCACCTCTTGAGGTACCAAAGGAAAAGGAGAAAGAAAAGGTATTTGGGATAGCTTTCTGTGTTGTAAAGACTAACCCTGTTTCTCCCACCTAGTATAAACATTGACTTTGGTGGCAATAACAGGGAATCTAAAGAGTGAAAGAAAAATTGGCAGGCACGATTGTCTCTGAAAGAGAATTCTAGCTATTTTTTCCTATTTTTGTGCCTGGGACTGTTGCTGATCATGGCATACAAGTGTGTTATTGAGTTGCTGGAACCTCCCTCATCTCCAGTGGTCAAGCAGAAGCATTGATTAAAAAAGCTGCTTTCCATGCCCTGTTGATTTCTTATGTGTATCATCTTTGTGCAGCACCTAGCACAGCAGGGTCCTTGTCCATGGCTTGGGCTCCGAAGTGCTACTGCAGTACAAACATTGAGAATGTTAAGTGGGACGCTTCTCAAATAGTTCCATATGGAAGGACAGAAGCATACCTCGTCTCAGGGCAGTGGGCTCATGTGCTAGAATAATAGCTGTCAGGCCCGTGAATTGCAAAAAGGTGAATGTGGAACTGAGAATATCTAGGTCTTGAAAAGGAAGCGATGAGACCTGTGGGATGACAAGTGGGACAATAGTGGAAGTAATTTGTCTTCTGGTGCAGGATGGTAAAAGCTGTCGAGCAGACCACAGCAGCAGGCAGAGCAGTCCTTAGGGACCAATTGCAGCTGTGGAGGCCTCAGGCATGTCATGCTGATGAATGACATTGTGTGAAAACTGTAAAACATTTTACCAGAATTGAATGCTGGGCAGGACAGATTTCCAAGCCACCAAGTAACCCAGAAATGAACTCTAATGAAAGGCAAAGCTCCCTGCTCATAGCTGCTTTCTCACCTTTGGAGTAGGGTGGGAATTGGACAAATCCTTTCTCTTTTAAAATTCCCTGACCAAAATTAAAATGTGCCAAGAGCCCACATTTAGCCTAGAAAGCCTAACCATCAACGTGACAAATGCGGTTGCTCCCTGTCCCTCTTAGAAAGTTACTGCCTTACAGAGACAGTTACTGTGGATAGAGAGATGTGCTCACTGGAAGGGAGATGTGCAGAATTCCTGTATTTGAGTGTTGCTTCTGGGTACTTTCTGGCTCAGGAGTGCCAAAGACTCCTGAGGGCTCCTCCATAGGGCATTTTGCGTACCTACACTTCTTCAGATCAATGAGAAACACAGCTGTCTGATTAGGACAGTGGAACAGCTTTATGTCATTCTAAAGACTATCTATGTACATGTTTCTTTACCTTGGAGACTCTGGCAACAGGTTCTCCTGTAACAAGAATTCCATTTGTTGCTCTGTTAAAAATAAATAAAGAAACCTCTTGTATAGAGACCTAGACAGTAATAATTAATCTCTAAATTAGGAAGTTTGCTCTCCTCCTGCATACGTGGCTGGACCCAGTCTGCATTCATGGCATTTTTTTGTCCCATCTGTGCCGTTTATTTGCTTTAAAGGTGGTGCATTTGTATCTCAAACAGAGCAGCGGGTAGGAAATGGCATTGATCTTATTGACACCTGCACTGAAAACTGACCTAATACTGATTTGCCTTTGTTTCCCTGCCTGGGGAGCTGAAGCACAGCGTACAGTGTTGCAGTCACGCTGAATGCCTCCTATGTTGACATATCCAGGTTTCCACTGCTGTGCTGTCCATCACTGCAAAAGCCAAGAAGAAGGAAAAGGAGAAGGAGAAAGAGAAGAAGGAAGAGGAGAAGATGGAAGTGGTGGGTGCAAACATTGAAACTTAAAAGTCTTCTTCCCCCCCTTATAAATGTGGAAGGTGTGTCATGAAAGCTGGCACCCACTTAACGCTGTCCCCCCTGCCACCTGTGTTAGTTCTGAGCAAAGTATTAACACACGTTTCAGTGTACTGCATACATAGGTTAGCATCTTTACTGTGTGTGTGTGTTTGCGTGCTGTTAAAAGCAAGAGGTGGTATTATTTGTGAATCCATTATTTCTGAGAAATAAATCTTCCTCAATATTGTTAAGTAACTGACTTCCTTAAAGGCAGAAGCTTGTTTTGATAAATTTATGTGCCTTTAACTGCGTGAACCTTTTGTGCGTTATTTCATTGCCTGCTGTCTCTAGACCAAGGGAATTTTATCTCTTATCCATGTACTTTTCTTATTAATGTGGAAAAAGTCATAGTAGTTTTGTGTCCTTGGTACCTCTGACCTTTTAAAAAGGACTCAATGTTGTAGCAGTTTTTTGGTGGTGTCTAATTCAGTTGAGAGCGCTGAAGAGTTTAAACTTTCTGGTTGTGCTCATGCTTAGCCCCCTATTCCGAAATGTTCACCTTTTTGGCAGCAATCTCTTAGGTGCTTTGCTCATCTATCAAAATTCGAAACATTTATCGACACCGAGCTCAGAACTAGCTGAGCTTTGAGCACAGGATCCATACACTGCTCAGTGGTTATGGTGATTGCTTTGGTCCTCTGATTTCTCTCAGCTCATAGACTTGACACTGGAACTTGTCATCCTCGTCTGTGAATAATGTGTCATCCTGGAGGAAGCTGAGGGATAGAGAAATGGCTGGATAATGAATTCTTGGTGGTTGCTGTAATTTGAAAAACATTTGGCAGCTAAAATTCTTGCTGTACCCTAACAAAGGACCCTTCCTTTTGTGCTCTGCTAACAGATGCGAATATGCCAAGAACAACTGTAAGCTGAAAACGAGTTATGCTGACAAGCTCAGTAGAAACCTTTCTGATTCCCCTTTAACATCTATTTGAGAAAAGCTGCACGGTCAGAGAATTTTTGGCCTCTTTAATTTTAAAAAGAAACACACAAATGGTATGTGAAGGGGGTGTGGTGTAAGATCAAAGGAGTATGTGTAGAATAACCTTCCTAGACCTACTTAGGTGTGGCCATATTGTAGGCACGGAACTTTATCCAGTTGGCCCAGAAAATGAATCATCTCTTGCGTGCAAGGTAGAATCTCCGGTTTATGTCTTTTTGCTCCTTTATCGAAGTTTCCTTGTCACCAAGCACTGCCTTTTCTTAGAATTACTCTTACAGTGCTCTATACTAAGCAAAACGTGTCTAACATGCATTTTTCTCCTAAAATTGCTACAACCTACAGTTAAGTACAGGTGTTGAGAGGAAGCAATGTATTAGAAGGGATTCACTGTCGTGTCTGTGTGTGTGTACGCTACAGATGTCTGAAAAGTTTTCTTGGTTGAATCAAGCAGAAAACCATAGATAGAAAAAAGGGAGCTTGCTGCCACCTGCTGTGTTTGAGTGTTTTGCCGTTGTCCTAATGTTTTAGAGGTATAATTGCTTTCCTGTTTTTCTCTTATGCCTGTTACATGACTAGTAGTCCATAGCTTCCAAGAGATCTGCACAGCAACGAGCAGTTGCCACGCCAGAGAAAGTCCTGTCTGCTGTTACAGGACGTGCCATGCATTTGGTGGTGTTCCGGATCATTTCCTATTGGTTGTTATCATCTTTTCTGCAGTCTTTTTTGTTTGCAACTCAGATGTTCCTGAGCAAGAGGGAAAACATCATCCATGTTCTTAAGTATGTGAAGGATGCTGTGTTTTTTCCTTCTGAGCTTTTGCCTCTAGCTGCTGAGTCATTGGTAAAGGAGGGCTTAATTGCAATTCCCTAGGGAGTCGCTGAGGTCGAGTCATTTTGGTTGAGCTGCTGTCACTACCAGTAGCGTGAAATGCCAGCGATAGCTTTATAGCTGTGAAAATACAAGGGCAGCTTCTGGCAATTTTCATGTGCTCGGTAATGATATTAAAGAATCTTCAGTTGTGAACAAAAAGCGGTGATTGAGTTTACAGAAAAAGTATTTAGAAAGGGAAGCTAGAGGTGAACTGTTCCACTACCACCTCTTGTTGAACTTACTTCCATCTGCATTCGAGAGGGAGACATTGCCTTGATGAGGGCACTTATATCCATACTGACATTGCCTGTGCCAGCTGATAGATACGTGTTAGCTTGTTCCTCAGCAAAAGAATCGTTTCTCACCTCACTCTGGAATTTCTGCCTGGCTGTACCTTACCCTCCTGAACTGTGAAAGGTTTAGAGATTACTGTTAAAATCATGTTGATGCTCTCCTCCCCCTCCACAGGATGAGACTGAAAAGAAGGATGAAAAAGAAAAGAAAAAAGAGCCTGAACCCAACTTCCAGCTTCTGGACAACCCAGCCAGAGTCATGCCTGCTCAGCTCAAAGTTCTCACTATGACAGACAGCTGTCGATACCAGCCTTTCAAACCAGTAAGTGTCACCTTCCTAGTCCATGTGCTTGACAGAGCGTTCCCAGTGCGGGGCTTGTGCGTAAGGACCCAGAAGTTCTGTGGGTACATGAGAATGCCACTCACAGCTGGTACATCACTGTGATGTCTTACAAAGATTTGCAGCTTCACTGTTGTCATAGTTGCTTTTTAATGTCCTGCTCTCCAAATGTTCACATGCATTTCTAGCTGGGAGAAAGCCAGCGCTGCTGCGAACCTTTTCACGCTGCTAATGCTGCTTTATTTTTCTTTCTTCTACATATGTCAGACATGGCAACGTGGAAACAGTCAGGCATACTCTGTGTATTAATGACATTGCTGAGAACATAAAGACGGAGCCGTGATCTTTACAATGGGCTGAGAAGTTGTACAGGCTCATTGTGAAAGCAGTGAAATACATTAGGACTTGTGCTGGAGTTTTATTATCCTGCAGCGGGATTTATACCTAAATGGAGGAGGATTTTTCATTAAGTAGATTTCCTAGTCAGTTACATCTGACCTTAGAAAAGTGCCTTCATCTCCTGTTAACATAGAGAAGAGATAGCATGTGATTGTCAGATGGAGAATGAAAAAGATCTTTTAGCATTAAGCCCAAGGGGTAACTAACTTTTCTGTGAGATAGTCAGATATATTGCAAAGCTAATAAGCTTGCTCCTGACCTCTAAATCTCCTGAGTCAATTTCTTCTGGCCTTTATTTTTGTTCAAGAAATAACACCCTTGACTTCCCCGTTTTGCAGGATTATGCATGGGAAAATGATATTCAAAAGCAGTAATATTTTTTCCAGGAAAATAGTAAGGTTTTTAATAAATGGATTTCCTGGAATTCTATCAGCACATTGGAATTCTCTGTGCATCGTTCCCTTTTGAAATGTCTCCTTTAGCAAAGCTGTGGAAGGATTTTTTAGTTTCTACCCGTTAAAGAGGAGGTGATACAAGTGGTACTTTGTTGGGGAAGATCTGCTATGTGGTCCAGTAAGTGTCCACTTGTGCAGCTGAAATGTGAACATATGTAGCTGTTTGCTTCACTTTCAAATAAAGCTGAGTCCTTGGTGAGGGGAGTGCAGTTTCCTGCCTTAAACCCCCATAAATAGGTTTTGAAGAGAGCAGGGCAGTGCAATTTTTCACTGGGATTAGGGTGTGTAACCAAGGAGGCTCTTGAAATGGAGCTGTTCTGGACCTTTGCTCTGCTTTGGGGAATGCCAGAGTAAAAGGCCTCCTTGAAATGCAGTTTATAGCCTGGAATCCTGCTGTGGTCAAAGCCCTGATCCCAACCAGGCGTGACTCAGCATTGCCTCTTCGTACCTTGTGTTTCAGTCCTGGGGACGCACAGATTTGCTTCAGCCTGCCAGGATGTTTGATTGTGATCTTTGTAATTAATTCCCCTTTGTTTTTACGAGGCTCTGCTAATAGGATTCCTCAGTTGGTGGAAGCTGGTGATCGGATTAGTCTCTGTTTCACATAGCCTCCTGGGAGGCAGCTACACAGAGAGGCTTCAGTAAGCTTTGTTGCCCTGAAAAGATGAGCCTTATAAAGCAATTATGGTTCAATTAGTTTTCATGTGGAAAGCCCCAGATTGGGACTGGGGTAAAGCTGTGAATCCAGATGCCATTTTCTACTGAACGGAGACTTAGGTAGTGGAAATAAAAAAGGTAGCCGGGATAGGTTCTGTCTGTTCCATCCCCTTATCAGGCAGGGATCCAGTTGAGTGTCAGACACTTTGCTCTCTGAAGCTCGTTCCTGCTAAGGTGTCTCATATGGCCTAGGATAAACACTGTGGCCACAAACTCTCTATCGTGAGGCAGAGGCAAGCAGCTCTAATGCTTACTGCACTTGTCTTGCAGCTTTCCATCGGAGGCATCATCATTCTGAAGGACACCAGTGAGGATATGGAGGAGCTGGTTGAACCTGTGGCAGCTCATGGTCCGAAGATCGAGGAAGAGGAGCAGGAACCTGAACCACCAGAGCCCTTCGAGTACATTGATGATTAAGACCTGAGGTACAGTGCAGTGTGCAGAGTCACCTTTATTAATCCCAATGAAGGAAAAGCCTCTTTGCATCAACTGAAGCAGTTGCCAGTGCCCAGCACTCTTGTTTCAGCTCTTTGGCAGCAATAAAAGAGAAGTCCGCTCTTCCAGATCAGGCCTGACCCAGTCGTACTGGATCTGGTCTCTAATCTCGCAGGCCTGGCAGCTCTTGAGCAGAGCCTCACTGGGCACGGTTAGAGCAGTGCATGGTGTCACAGGCAGCAGCTGAGCTGCGAATAATCAGCTCATGAAAGATGGTCCCAGAGCAGCAAGTGGTTTATGTAACAAAGCTGTCATCTACTTGACCTCAGTGTGGCAGGATTGGTCAAAAGAGAACTGCTACTCTGCTTTCTGGGGTTGTCTTGTCTTCCCAGCAATTCTTAGCCGAATTTAAAGACAGTCCAGTCATGGGCTCTGTGGTGCTCTCTGGGCCTGACGAACAAGGATACTTGTAGATCTGTTCCAGGCAATGAATGGTGCGATTCTCAAGGTACTTGGTTAAAGTGCCTGAACTGATGTACGAGTTTCTCACTGAAAGACAGAAACCCCGTTGCTTTATTTCCAAATATGGGCTGGCATGTCCCAGTACTCCCAAGAGCAAAGATTATGCACTTGAATTAGTAGATGGGCAGGAAAACAAACTCCTGGCTAATAACTGTAAATGTTGCGTCAGTGGAAGGGTCGGGTGAGTGTGTGGGGCCAACCACAAGAAGCCTTAGTTAAATATGTTTGCTTTTCTGGTTTCTCTCTCCCCCTCCTCCAGGATCATGTCCTCTAAAGAAGACACTATGCTTGATACCAGAAAGACAGACATGAAGACCTTCCTATCGAGATCTGCTGTTCAGTGCATGCAGCCCCAACCTGTGCTGAGCTAAAGCTGATAGTCCGTGTTTTATGGCTGAAGAACAGATATATGCTATTTAGTGTACTCTTTCACAAAACCTTGTTTTCAAATAAATATATTAAAAACTCTTGACAGAAAACTTGCTGCTTAAAAAAAAAAAAAAGCCTAACAACCTTCTTTTCTACTCACCCCAAATGTTAAAAAGTAGACCCATGTCCTGCATCTTCCTCCAGCAAAGCTTGACTGACTCTTCTCTGTAGAGTTGTCGGGATGTGTGCACATCTCCGCTTTCTCTAGCCCTTGTTTAGGCTGAGCAAGGTCACCAACTCCAGTCTGGCTCAGCTGTAGCACTGATGCTACAGAGGGCAGGTCTCTACTTGCCAGCAGCTGTCCGGATGAGGTCTGCTTCCAAATTACCTCTGTGATACTGACTTTGCACTGATCTTCCCCCTTGCTCATCCTGCTGTTTTGTGTGTGTGACAGTGTGGGGCTGAGAGAAGGGCTCTGGGTGTTAATGATGGGGATGTGGGGGCATGTTTCTTTTTGTTTCACAGAATCCCCTTTTTTTTTCCTGTGTGCTTTCACTGCTGTCACCAAATATGAACATAACTGATGCAAGCAGGCAGCTAGAAATACATTAGAGGCCTAGATGGGGTGAATCCAGACATGCAAGTTGTTACACTGATGTGCATCATTACCCAAGGTGGGATTTACAGTCAGGAGTATGGAATGAGCAGCAGTCAGAAGGAAGGAATGCTGCTCGACCGTTTGCTGGTCAGCCAGCCCTTCACCTTTGGGCTGTAACGCTTCAAAGGGTGCGTCGCCAGCGAGCCCTGGTCAGCTGTAAACCAAATGCTGGGCGAAGCTCCATGATTTGAAACAGCACTTAAATGGAATGAGATTCTTATTGTATGTATGTTGGGAATATTTTGTTCCATGTGAACATACCACAAGCTCATATGCATCGGTATTAATGGAAGACAAATCTTGCATGTAATGCCTAGGAGCTTTTCCAGCAGATGGTTTATTTTGGTGAATGTTACTATAGCAATAGAATAGTCTGCCTTTGTTCTCCACAAAGTTTAAGCAATACAGAGCAGAGGTGTGGGACTGAAAGCCAATTTTGAGTCTTAAGCTTCAGTCAGAAGTCCCTGAAGTTGAAATGTTGTTTTAGTGAGGATGCTGGTCAGAGCTCGCAGTTCTCAGCATGATCCAGATCTGTTCTCCCATGGAGCAGAGCCAAGAATGAACCTGAAATGGCTATAGACAGTGTTAATGTCAGTGAAACTGGAAACAAAGAGGGAATCGCTGCTTCAGCTCCATGGTCATTCAAAGTGAGACCTGGTATTGTGGTGGAAGAAACAGAAACTGGACAAATGTACGTCATGTGTCTTTCTGGTGCTGTAATCCTTTCCCTTTGAATGGGTACCTGTATCCCTTAGTCCTGTGTGTTCTGCTGATGCCAATCAATGTGGTATGCCATGTTTTTCAGGTAATTTGTTAGAAATGCCTTGTGTCATCTTGGAAAATACTGTGTGGAGGGGAGGACATCAGGACGAGAAATGAAAACTCATTTCAGGTCATTCAGCAATCCACCAGACAGCTAGATATTGCTGGGAGATTTCTAGAGTCCAAGTAAAAATGCTGGGAATAACTGGCTCAGAAGGACCTGAAGTCCTATATTTATGCCTTGGCCAAGCTGTGAACAGGCTGCTTCTATTCACAGGACTTTTTGCCAAGCCTTTCATACTGTTAACAGACATTTCAGGGTAGCCGGTGTATTCCTGGTGCTTGGAAAGGTTTGGTTCTCAATGTGGCTCTGTAAATCTACACACAGAGCAGTTCCCACTGAGCCATGTACTGCCTGGGGCACCATCCAGGAGACTTGACTCTTGTGCTAAATGATTTTCTTGTCCCTGTAAGACCACTTCTGCCCCTGGCAGTGATGTTTCCCAGAGCCCCCTTCGCACAAGTGAATGTAAAAACCTCAGATAGCCCTGAACTGATTTCTGAGCTGCTACTCGGGGGCCACGTGGTAAGGTTACGCACAGGCAGTCAGATTTTTAGAGGAGCTTTTGGTGGCTGTGGAAGAGAAAGGCCACGTGTGCTAGGCTGGGGACACCAGGAGAGACATCTGGGAATTGGCCTGTCCTTGCTTCCCCAGCTCTGCTGCTCGCAGTGTTTTTTTCTCCACTGTGTAAACACATGTGGGAACTGCATGTTTTAGGATCGAGAACACAAGCAGGAAAGCATCCACTGCCTTGGCTTTTCTCCATGGCTGTTCTGTGTTTTCTTGCTTGGGAGAATGTCCTGGACAGGAGTCGAGGGAGGAAAGGAGCTGGAGGACTGTTGACAGAGGTGGCCGCTGGTTAAAGGGCGAAGCAAACGTATTGGCAGCGTGGAGGAGGAGAGATGACAGCCATGCAGCAAATCTGAGTTGCCGTAAGCTGAGCAGGGAGGAACAGCTCGGTGGGACGGTGCTCGAGGGAAGACGGACGGCTCCTCTGGATAGAGCAACCACGAGGAGTGTTTTCTAGCAAGTGCAAATCGACTTTTTGCCGGAGGGCTGATGGTTGAGCAGCGGCTCCTCTTAGCTGGAGCGTGTCTGGTAAGTGGCTTCCAGGGGTTTCAGCCTGTCTGCACCTCTCTCCGGAGAGAAGGCTGTGCACGCCATGAACGGCTCGTCGGTTGCTCGTGCCTTTGGTATCAGTAGACGGGGTTTCCCTTTGGGGACTTCCCCAGCTGAGCTCTGCAACTGGAGCCTGCTCTGCTGTGGAGCACCCGGGTCCTTCCCAGCTTCCCACGCAGTGGGCAGCCCCTCAGGTACGTGTGCTCAGGCCCCCCGAGTTCTTAAAGGATAAACCTCTGCCACCCACGCTGCAGCTTGGGAGGATGTTGGTCCTGTGCCTCAGCGAGACACGGGTCTCGCTCAGGCTGGTTTCACTCAGGGGGCACTGCTTAAAAGACTCCAGACAGCACAAGGACGAGAGGTCCTGCGGGGCGTTTTTGAGAGTTTGTGGTACAAAACAATGGAATGATCCCATACGTGT
This sequence comes from Aviceda cuculoides, assembly GCA_035590195.1. NCBI lineage: Eukaryota > Metazoa > Chordata > Aves > Accipitriformes > Accipitridae > Aviceda > Aviceda cuculoides. Next base: position 31,497,672 of record JAVJGG010000085.1, read on the forward strand.
GGGGTTTTTTTCCTAACCTCTGTGTATTTCTTCGGTTTACTGATGAGGCTGCTGAGGATGCTGCACTGTGACCACCTGAGGTGTCGCGTGGCGCTTGGCTGAGGTGCTGAGCTTTGCTCAATTGCCAAGGTGCCACTTGAGAAATTTGGAAATGGCCGACCTGTAACTTTGTAAAAAAAAAAAAAAAACACATAAAGAGGCTGTAACAGCCCCAGGAGAGTTCAAGTAAACCTCTAGGAAGATTCTAGAAATGTTCTGGAGATGCTGCAGAAAACCTCTAGAAGACTTGAAAAACTAACAGTGAATGGCCAGGAAACCTCCAGAAGTCTTCTGAAAGGGTGCTAGAAAACCTCTGAGAAGGCTCTGGAAAGCCTGGGATCCTGCCCCGTGCTAAGGCATCTGACCAATTTCCCTGGGGACAGATGGGGCCAGTAACTGCAGGACTGGCTAAGTGCTGTGCTTGGATGAGGGAGGCCACTGCTGGCTTTCTGATCTCCAGTTTGGAGAAGGCATGGTGGGAGCCTGGAAAGCTTCGCTGCTGCTTTAAATAATGTCATTTAGCCACAGTGACTCATTAGCGCTGATTTTTTAGGAAGTGCTGCTCTCCTGGGCCTGTCTGGGGATGCTGCAGAGGGACCCACCCTTGGGGTGTTTGCCAGGGGCTAATTGGACCTAATGCTCCTGGGTTTGCTAGAGGGAGAGGCTGAGGTGACAGGAAACGTGCTTCTGTCCCTCCTGACTAATGGGTCTGATCCCCCTTAACCCTGGTGAGAAATAAATCTCTTCAAAAGCGTGCTGCTTCGGACAGATCCGAGTCCCTCCGAGGAGGCCCTGGGCACGTCCTCAGTCTCCCCTTTCCACTTGCTAACTTGGGTACAAGCCCCCTGCTTGGCACCATGCCGGGGACCAAAACGGGGATGGGGACGTTGGAGGTAAAGCTCCCAGGGCAAGGGGTCTTTGGGGAGGGGGCCGACAGTCCCCTGGCATGGCTCCAGGGCCCTGGCAGGCACCGAGTAAGTCGTCCTCCCTTCTCTCCCCACCACAGCAGTGCCACCCTCCCTATCTCTCCCCTTCCTTCCAGGGCCATGCAAAGCTCTTCCTCCTCGCCGTTCAACATGAAGGTTGGGCGCTGCTGATAATGATGACGATGTTGGTCATTTATCTCCCTGCATCCTGGAGGCTGAAGTGTCCCCCACCCTCGCCCTTCCCAGACCCCAGCCTGCCCTGGGCTCTTCCCCTGCCTGCTGCTTTCGGCGCTGGAGATGGGTTGTGTTTTCAGCCCAGCTCTGGGCCCATCTTAACCTTGCAGCAGCAGCAGAATGGAGGAGATGGGGAGCATGGACATTGCAGGAGTGTGCAAGGCTTGTGGTATTTGCTTGCAGCCTCTGATGGGACCAGTGGGCCTGAAGGCCTTCGTGCAAGGGTGCTGATCTTCCCCCAGGGTGGCTTCACGTGGCAGCAAGGGTCTTTGCTCCCTCAGTGAAGATAACTGGTTTGGGCAGACCTGGTTCAATGTGTTTTTCCAGCACTGGTGGGATTGGGCTGGCCCACACTCTGTACCTTGGGAGGAGAAGCTGCCCCAGCCCCTGCTGCTGGGCTCCAGGTCAGGACTGGCTTGACTTGTCCTCTGAAATCCTGCTCTGTGTGGGCAAATAGTCCAGCCGGCAGCAGCCCAGAGGTCCAGAGTTTTGTTTTGAGGTCTGTATGCCAGTTCTTGGCATTGGCTGCACAACTAAAGCTCTGGGTTTTTTGCTCAGAAGAAGTCCCCTTGTGTAGGTAGTCAAGTGAGCCATTGGTGTCTCTTCCAGTGCACGGGGGAATCGGCGTTACCCACATGTTGCAGAGAGGTGACTCAAGGCAAATCTTCTTTCTACCCAAGTCCTTTGGAGACCAGCTAATCAGAGGCCCTGGAGACCACCAGACGTCCCAGCTCTGTGCACTTGGTGTGATGGACCCTGCTGCCTGACTCCTGTAGCATGTGCAGAAAATGGACGTTGGAGGGTCTATATTGTCAGGGTCCAGGTGAAGTGGGTCCTGGCAAGCAGGGCAGGGCACATGGGGGGACACCCTGGGGCTCGCTGTCTGCCACCTGGGTGCAGGGCTGGCCAAGGGGAAGGGCAGTCATTTGGTGGCAACAGCATCCCTGGCCAAGGGTATAAATAGCTGCTCTGGTGACCCAAGGAAGAATTGCTGCACAGGCGAGGTTAATTGCCAGCAGAAATTATGGAGACGTTGTTCCTCCAAAGATAACCTGTAAGGGATGAAGCGTGGAGCAATTTTTTCCCCTTCAGAATGGAGAAAAAAGACCTGAAATATTGGTGCAGTATCTTTGTTCTTAGCTTTAGGCTGGCTTTCCCATTTAATTGTTTTTCTCCATTCCATGTCAATGAGAACCAAGATGGATTAACTTTTTGTTTCCCTACCATGTCCTCCCAGAGGAGAAGCTGAGATAGCTCCTGTAGGGCTGGGCAAGTTCTCTGTTTACTTTAACTTCACACAGAGATCTTTTTTATTTTTAGCTTAAGCATGAAATCTGGGGTTCAGGGATGAAAAAGAAACAGCTGAAAATAATTGGCTGGAAACATCTGCGTTGGACAGCGGATTTCATGGGTTCATTCATAGATGAAACCTGCTGCTCGCTCCTCTTGCTGGCCCAGAGGTTTTGCAATTTGTCGCTGAGTGATCGGGCAGGTGGCCATTGGTCTGCGTCAGTGGCATAGGGCCGGTGGCCATCGGTCTCTGTTGGCGGCAAGCATCGAAGCTGTGCCCACGCGACGAAGGCAGTGAGGCTCCCTGGGGCTGGTGCTGGGAGTGGGGATGTTTCTCCTGACGCTGAAGGTCTCTGTCCTGCTGTTTCTGTGCACCCAGGTTCCCAGACTATTTTCTCCATGTTATTTTTTCTTTTTAATGGAGCATCTCTAGCTCTTCCCTCCTCCCAGCCCCCTGCCATTTTTGGCTGGAAAGCCTAGCCGTTATTGCAGGCCAAGACTTCTCCCGCGTGGTTGTTCACCTTGGCTGGGGCTTAATGCCCCGTCTTAGATGAGCACATGCCCGAAAGCCCAGCTGGGACCCCCTTCGGGCCCAGGCCACTGAGCTGCCATCATCCCCCATGGAGGCACAGCCTGCCCCACAAAGGCAGGCAGTCTCTCCTGGTTGTCAGCTCTGTCCCTGTAGGCATCTCTGAAGGGCGATCTCTGGCACAGCTGGAAAGGTACCGTGGGTTGATCTATCGGGATGGAGGAGCAGAGAAAGTGCTGGAGGACTCCCTCCTTCCTCCAGCCTGGGCTGGGCTTGGCTTTGGCCAACCCCCACCAGAGCGGTGGCAGTGGCTAGAAGGTTTTGCAGAGGTTGGAGAAAGCTGCATCTCCTCTCCAGGTGGGCACTTGAGGGGTGTGGGGCCCTGACATTGGTTAATGTCAATATGGCAATAGGTTAAGTCCTGGATGCTCCTGGCCTCATCTGCAAAGTCCTGCTGGGAGAAGAAATCTCTGGCTCCTTCAGTGCTGGGCTGCAAGGTGCCTGGGAGCCTCCTTCACCATTTTGCAATGGAGCTGAAAGGAGCTTTCTTGGGAGCTTCCAGCCAGTCCCCCCTCCCTCCCTGCTCTGAGCAGAGCAGGCCAAGAGGATCTCAAGGAGAGCTGAGTTCACCCTGCCACCTCCTTCATGCGTCCCATGGCACAAAATCAAAGTCTCTGTTGTGCCTCTCCTGCTCAGGGACTTTGGTTACGGGAAATTACTGAAGAAAGGTCTGCATATAAATAGCCTGGCACGAGTTGACTGTGTCCTTCTGGGGAGAGGTGAAACTTGAGGCTCGGCAGCAGCTGAACAAGACCCATCCAAGGGAGACAGAGCAGCTTTATGACAGCCTGCCGCTGGGGAGAGCAGAGAGGTTTTGCAATTTCATTGCCTTGGTTTTCCTTGCAGAGGGCCCTGGGGAAGCATTGCTGTGTAATTCAGTATGTAAGCAGCGTCTGAACTGCTGGGCAAGTGCCTTTCCTGAGCACAGGATGTTGGTCCAAGCAACTCCTTCTGCCCCCCAGCCAGTCCCAGTAAGAGCCAGTCCATGCTCCAATCCAACCAACAATAATGTCATCAACTAAAAACTTGAATGACTTCTTATTTATTGAAAATCCAAACCAAAATCTTTTCTGGCAACTAAAAGCTGAAGTTTCACTCAGAAAATAACAGGATGTTTAAGCTTTGAAAAATGTTCTTCGCTTGCTTGCTTGCTTTTATTTTTAATGCAACCACTTGGAAAGGCTACTGCAAGAAGACATTTCCTGCAAAATCTTCCACTTGGGCACAAAGAATAGCCTTCTGTTTTTGAATCAAGCAGCAGGTTACAATCCAGTCTGGGAGCTGCAGCGGGCAGAGTTGGTGGCCCAGCCACAGGAATGCTCAGCCCGCGGCAGAGGTGGCAGTGACACCTGCCCCAAGAAAAACCTAAACTATGGAGCTGGGGTGCTACCCCAGGTGATGATGAGTGTCTTCCCTTGGACACACAGGGCAGTGGAGTCCTGCTTTTCAGGTTTGAGGCACAAGCTTTGCATCTTCCTGACCTTACCCCAGGTGCTGGCCAGTGGGTAGGTGTTTACCCCTGGGAAGCAACTCTCCGAAAAGGTGTTTCTGACCAAGCACCCTAGGAGCATGACAAAGCCTGTGCAAGGCAGTGCGTGCACAGCAGCCTTGCCTGCCTGCTGGAAGGGGACTTCTGCAAGAATGGGAAGAGAAAAATGAGAAAAAATACAACCAAGCAAAGCCCAGATCCCACACAGCCCTTCCCATCATCCTGCCCAGAACATGATGTCAGTCCTGTTTGACTGCTCAGAGGAGAAAGCCAGCTGGATGCACACCATCCTGAAGATGAGAAAAGGAGAAAATCATCATAAATCCCTCTCTCTCTCCTCACGGGCAGTGCCCGATCATCACCAAAGCAAAGCAGGAGAGAGGGAACACAGGATAGTGCAGCTACCTTTACAAAGAAGGAGGACGGCTGCAGCTGGTCTACTCTAAAACCTTGGGACCGCTCTCTAAGGAAGTATATTACTCCTCTAAAGAAGTTAGAGGGACAGGTGACAAACAGGAGGAGGAGTTCACAGTCCCATCACCTTCCTTCAGCTGGAGCAAGAAGGAGCCCTGTAGGCTGCGCACACAGTGGCAGTGAGTGGGGTATAAATGGCCAAGGAGGTATAAATGGCTCGCTGGAGACTGACTAACTGCCTGATTGGCTCTAGCATGGTAAAACTTAATATAAATATTTAAAATTTGCTATTGTGAGTTCTCCATAGAAGTATATGCAACAGGAAGAAGAAACCTCTGGCTGTAGACATACTCTATGTATATGCAGAGTATGTCTACTATTTGTGTTATTAAGTATAGAAGTTTCATGTATATAAATGTTAGGTTTATATACATAAAAGTTTGGTATTTAGTATACAAATCACCAAACCCAGAAATTCCAATTACCAGCTCAATCATGTACATACCTGACCACTTAACCAGTGCATGCAGTAACTACAAAGCCAATTTGAATGCTCATTGTCACAGGGTGAGCAATGAGAAAACAAACTAACATTAGAATAGAAATTTCCTGTTGCTTCCTAGGAATTCCCTGGTGCTCTCTAAAAATGTTCATGTGCCTTCTATAAATTTCAGTGGGCTTTCTGTGGATTTTCAATGGGCTGTCTAGGAATTTCCCACAACTTTCTAGGAATTCAGAGTGAACTCTAGGAATTTTCCCTTACTTTCTGGGAATTTCTTTGTGCTTTCCAGGAAAATCCTTGTTCTTTCTAGGAATTGCAGAGAGCTTTGTAGGGATTACAGAGTGGAATTCCAGAGTGCTTTCTGAACAGTTTGATGTGCTTCCTAGCAATTCCAGCCAGCTTTCACACACTTTTCTTCCAGCGCTTTCTAGGCCTTTCCCTGTGCTTTTTAGGAATTTTCAGGTGCTTTCTAGGAATGACAGAGCCATTTCTAGAAATATCCAAGTGCTCTCCAGGGATTGCAGACCACTTGCTGGAAATTTCCCATTTTCTAGTAATTACTTTTCTAGTAATTACCCATTGCTTTCTGGAAATGGCAGACTGCTTTCTAGGCACTGCCGAGTACTTTCTAAGAGTTACAGTGTGTTTCCTAGGAATATCTTTGATCCAAACTCCATGCTGTCAGCATCCTCCAAGAAGTCACAGGGCTACAAAAGTTTCTCTGCAGCATGCAGCGTCTGTTTTTTAAAATAAACAGAAGGGGACGTACCTATCTTTATCTTTGAACAGTGATGCAGTGGCAAACCCTGGAAGCATAGCAGTCCTTTGAGCTGCCATGGTTTTGCCATGATCCAGATGTTTTTGCACCATCTGGAGTTCTTAATACAAATAAATCCAGGAATATGGCATAGCGGAGAGTATCTATAGTGCTTGAGCAGGAGAGGATGTCCCTGTGAGTGAAGCTGAGTTTGCTGTAGCAATGCACTTGCTCAAGGGAAGATGGCAAAGGCAGGCGTTGCGCAAAAAGTCAGATGCTCATCTTCCCTTCCAGAACAAATGCTGCCCACGGTCCTGACCCATTCCTTCATCATTGCTGGATTATTCACCCTGGGGCTCTTCCACCCAAGTTCCGCCAACGCATTCCCTTTCTGCTTGCAATAACCCTGGACAAGCAGCCAGCCTCCTCCACTTGGGTCCTTCTGACTTGCAGGAGGACAGACTGACAGGTACCACCCCACCAACTCTGTCCTGGGCTTGTATCATCTTTGAACAACACATGGTAGGGCACTGCAACGCAAACCACAGGGCCCTGCTTCTCTGCAATGCTCCGAGAGCAGTGGAGTCCTCACCAGGACTTCAGGAATCTGCCCTTCTGTCCCTTTGCTCTTGCCTGTTGTGTTGCGCTTGCTGGGAGTGCTGGGGAAGGAGGGAGCCTGAAGAAAACTGGTGAGGTTTATCCTGATTTCCTGGAGAAGCTCCTTCCCTAGCAGGGTTTCTTCAGCTGCGAAGGTCTCCCAAGCATACTGAGTTGGGGAATGAGATGTTTTCAAGGCCCTCTGGCACAGACAGAGGTGATGGATGAAGAGACCTGTTCCTGGCACCTTTTCATCCATCACATGAAATGCAAGTAAAAACTGGGCAGTTTGGCACAACGCTGGCTCAAACCATTGCTCTGTCCCTTACTGGGACAACCATAAGTTGAAGAAGCAAGGCATAGGAGGGAGCATAGATTTGTCAAGGCCCTTCATAAGATATTTAATGTCTTCCTTTCCCAAAGAGCAGTAGTCTGCTTCAGTATTTTACTCACAAATACCAACTCATTGCTGGCTGGCCATGGAGCAGTGGTAAAATAAATCCCACAGCTTATGGATGGAGTGCTAGTGCCTGCTCACCATCTGTCATAACTCTTCCTCCCATCACCTTGGTCTTCCCAAACATTTCATCAGCTGATAATTTTAGATCTGGCAAGGTGATTTTTTTTTCCTGTTCCTTAATTATTTTTTTTAAATTGCATAAGGAGAAGAATACCCTTAGATCATGAGCCAAGGGAAGGCTGTACCCTGAACTGCATCCACCCACGCTGGTGTTGGAAAGTTAAGGTTTGTCTGGGAAATGGTCTTGGTGGAGAGCAGTGCCTCTGACCTGGCTGGTGAAATTAGATTTTGGGTTTTGTGAGGTTATTAAGGATCAAAATCCGGGGGGGGGG
>JAVJGG010000085.1:31505370-31537620 GCA_035590195.1 Aviceda cuculoides
CGGCCGCAGATGCAAAGCTCCGCGTTCAGTTTCTGCTGCCTGCTTTAGGAGCCTTGTAAAGGAAGAAGGATGGTGCCGTGCTGTGTCTGGCTGCAGGACATGTGGAGGACATGGGTCGTCTTAAGTGTTCATGGTGGAAAACAAGGCTGCACGGGATGAGACCAAAACCCCAGGCAGGACATCGCTGGTGATACAATGTCATTTTGCTGCGTCTAGCAAATGCTTCCTAGTAACTTTGTGTTAATGGCAAGAGGTTCATTAACACCACCGTTAATTAAAAATGGGGCAAAGCCTCGATAAGGGGCTCAGCGAATCCTCCCTGTTTGCTTTGGTCAGGCTTCCACGAGATAACGACACGTCGGACGCGTGCCTGTCGGAGCCGTGCGGGCATGACCCACGGGGCCAGTCTTGGCGTCCCTCACCCCGGCTGTGTTGGGGCCGCGATTCAGGCGCATGGCGCAGTGCTCAGTCTCAGCAAGGCTCTGCCTTTTTTGCCCGACGTCTTTTTCAGACAAACCTTCCAAGCTGTGAGGTAAGTGGAGTGGGTGGCCTTGGCCACTTGGAGTGTTTTAACCAGAGCTGGATTACTCCCTGCGTTTGCATCCCCTCAGTGTGTGCAGTGCTCGGTGGCAGGTGTGGCAGGGGCAAATACTGCCAGACGGCTGTAATAACTGTAATTAAGAAATCATGTAATTGCGCAACTGAAAGCTATGGGCCTATGGACAAGCACACAGCGTGGTGCGCTTTTAGAAGACTTCTGGCTGGCCCAGGATGCCAAGGGAGTACAAAACCATATGTTAAGAGAGTAGGTAATTTAAAAAACCGAACTTGACCCCAAACTCCCTTCAAGTTACATCAGAGACCGGAAACCGGCAAAAAACCCCGCGATTCCTCACAACCAGCGGGAAGCTGCAGCTCCGCGCGCTCCAGGCGGCGCTGCCCGCCGGCACGGTGGAGACCCACCCTCGTCACGTGACGCGCCATTCCCGGTCTGGGATTGGCTGAGAGCGATCACGTGCGGCGGGAGGGGGCGCGGTGTTGCGTGGAGAGTGGCCGCGGTTGCCAAGGCGACGAGAGGCGGCGGCGGCGGCGGCGCGGGGCGGGTAGGCCGCGGCGCGGTGGTGCGGGTGGCATCCGCGGTTTCCTCGCTTCTCTCCCCGCCGGTTGGCTCAGCAGCTGCTGGGTCGTATGCTCTCGGCCCTAAGGGGGCGGCCGCAGCGCCTCGGCCCGGTTTGAGGGTGTGGCGGCGGCGGCGGGCTGCACCTGGAGGCGGCGGTGTGACCGCCCCCCGGCCTGGCGAGAACGGGGGTTCGGGTCGGCGAGGACCGGCTTCGGAACTTCTTTGGAGGTGCCTTACGGGGTGGTGGTGGGGGGATGTCCTCCTCATGCGGTTTGTTTGGAGATGGGATGGCTAACGGGCTGTGCGTGGCTGGGCTGCGGTGGGGCTGTGTGAAGGAACCGCTGTGCTGTCTGCTAACACCCCCTTTCTTTACAGTTTTCGAGGTTTATCAACGATGAGATGTAGCAGTAACGCTTAGCGATGGGTGACGTTCTAGCTTGTGAAGCTGAGTTACTTGGACTAGTGAGAGAGGTTGGTTTTCTCTTTTTTTTTTTCCTTTTTTTTTTTTTTCCTTCTTTTTCTGGTTGAAATGAGCAAGGCAAAATTTTATAATGCTTGTATTCAGAGCCAGCTGTTGTAACTGGTTTAAATTCTGGAGTTATTTATCTGGCCAAGTGTTTGCTACACCCTGAAATCATATTAACTCCTGTCATGCTCTGTAGATTCAAAGGGCTCAATGTCCATTAAATGTTAGCAGTCAAACATCATATCAGTATAGAATTATCCATTGTTCATTGCAAATGAGGCTTTCATTAAAGGAGCAGTTAAGTTGATTAGATCCACAGACAGCTTTGGGGCTCAGGTCCAACTTGTGATAATGGTGAGATCTTTAAAACACTGCTTAGCTGCCACCTCATTCCATATCTGTATAAAATCACAGAGGCATATAAAAACCCTAGAGCTGACAAAGCCCAAGCTGAAGTCCTGAGACTACTTTTCTCCATGGTTTAATGCCTAAGCAGAATTTTCCAGCTATGCACTGAATCAGAATACATTCTAAAGTGTGAAAAAGGCAGTGAGAGACAAACTTTCAAGGGCAGGTGCCTCTATGGTAGTCTGTGCTTCAGCCTTCTGGATAAATTGGCTAAAATGGGGTATTTATGATTTGGAACAAGAGCACAAACTGTGATCTCTGTTGCTTGTTACCGCCTCATTCGTTTGATGAACACCGTGTTGGTAGCCTGGTTTAGAGCCCTAAGTGAACACTAAACCAACAACCTAACCCCCCTGCCTTGTGTGACCCAACCTATTGCAGGGTTCCACAGATGCTGGTGCTATGGAGGGGTGATCAAGAGCAGCAGTCAGCTGTCACTGTGCCCAGCTTTCACCAGGCTGGCTGATGAAAGCCTGGACAGTTATTGCCTGCCTAAAGAGTCTACCAAATGGCAAAATCATACACAACCTAAATCTATTCATGGGATCTCGCAAAACAAATCTAAATAGAGGTTTAAGTACTTAATCATTACTATACTACCATTTGTGTTAACAGTGAAGAAAATAAATTATTCCTGTTCTCTGTGGCAATGTTGGGAACCCAGATTAAGTTTGCAAAATGAAATGTAATGTCTTGCCTCAGCAACCAATAACTAAGACTCCTGAGATGGGGGGAGGAAGGGAAAGTTGCATGTAATATAGTGACTGTACATTGTGGCAGGAAGAGGCAGGGCTGTTTTTCTCAGAAGTATAATACTTGAGTAGGTGTTCATTAATTTGGCTTGCACAGCTTCAGTGACCTGGCTTAGAATTCAAGCTGTCTGACTGCTGCTGTGGAGATGAGAGTCACACTTAAGAATTCTGCCCCCTGAGAACATACATTATTTGCAAGGAAGTTATTTACTTTTTCCTTCAACCAAGGTATAGCATTAATGGATTTTAGTTCTTTTTCTTCTTTGGTTGAATGAAATTACTGACTAAATCGAGGGGCATAATTCTTTCAGAGAGGATGTGCTTGGTTGTCAGCACTATTCTCTAGGATGCAGGAGGAAATTTAGTTGAGAGATAGTATTTTCCTGCCACAAGGTACCAGTTCTTGGTTTGTTGCTGTTCAGTCTTTGGCATTTATGACCCTGCTACAGAGAAACTTTAAAGGACTTTGGCAATTCATGGGTCACTTGCTGAAGCATTAATACTCTAAAAAAAATATTCTTCCTGTATGTTTTTGTCTTATAGTATTTGGATTTTGCTGAATTTGAAGAAACAGTGAAAGTATTTACAAAGGAATGTAAAATAAAAGGGAAGCCACTACCTAAACCAGCAGGTGTTTCCTCAAGAGATTCAAAAGCTTTGCCTGTTCAGGTAATGCATCATTTATGCTTACTTTAAGTAATACTAAAAACAGTTTAAGGCCACTAACCACCATGTGAATTATTACAGCAGTGAGATTATCTGAACTGTCTGAACAGATTCTTTATTTGAAGAAGTCTGCTAGCAGTCTTCTTCCAGTGCAGGAACATTCAAGTTGGTGGTTTGTTGTTTTGGGGTTTTTTTTTTTCAGAACTCTAGTCCTTTTGAACCTGAGACAGTAGGTTTTGTTCATACTATTTTAGGTTTTTAGCTTTCCCTGCTTTGGTAAGACTGATTTTCACACACTGTAGACATTTACTTTTCCCTTATGGTAAAGGTGGGTCCCCAGATTGACGTGCTTGAAAATCTGGGCTTTACTACTTGTATTGATGGTTAATTCAGGCTCTCAGAGGTATTAAAGACAGGTGGAGAAAGAATATTTAGGTGGTCATCAAATGGTGAGAGATTTTTGCTAAAACTTTTAATTAAAAGTGTTCAGATGGCACTTTAATTCTTCATTCAATAACCTACTGTTGGAAAAATGTAGCTGTTCTGTGTTTGTTTTTCCACTGAATGCTTTTCCCCTTTGCAGAAAGATCTGCTTACAGCATTTGAAAATGGCGAGCAGAAAGTTTTCTTCCAACTCTGGGAGGAGCATATTTCGTCTTCAGTCCGGGACAATGAACTGGTCGCTCAGAAGCTGGAGTTCTATCTTCACATACACTTTGCAACCTACCTCTTAAAACACTCTATGGGAAAGCCTGTAAGTTCAGTTCACAGTTCAAACTTCAAATTGTTTTTGTTTTACTTAATTTATTTGTATTTAGTGTGGACGAGGATGGGATATTTAGTAAGAAGAATTCCCAGAGCATGTATCCAGTTTTTGAGCTGCAGTCTGCATTTTAGTTGAACCAGACCCCTTGTATTGTGAAGTACAGAGATGGAAGTTGGCGATGTCCTTATCTTGGAGTTCCTGAATTATTTTAACTTGGAAAATACCAGTATGCTGATACTTTCACACCTCTAATTGTAGTCCATAAGAGATTTTTAAAACACTTTGCTTCCAGTTTGGACTGAAGCTGTATGTTGAAATATAAACATTTCTGATGAAATGGGAAAGCTGAATCTTGACCAGCTTAGTATATCATATTGAAAAGTATAATTCCAAGCTGTCATAAAATAAAATCTCTGTTACATGGGACTTTATGATGAAGAGACATTTAAGTAGCCTGGAGTCAGCCAGATCAGCCAGGGCTCCTGCCTTACACCTGTCAGCTGCCACAGAGGTATTTGGATGCCTTCAGTGTGTTTTCCAGCCTCTAAGGAGCTTTTGGTCTGTTCTGTGTGCCAGCTCCCCTTCCTGATGCTGTGTGAGTGGATTTTACAGTTCCGCACTTACCACTGAAATAAAGCATATTTAAAGTAGGTGTTTCCTCTTGGACCTGAGTGTGGAAATGGCACTCTGCTTTAGAAATCTAGCCCGAAGTGGGCAGGAATAATTTACATTCAAAAAGCAATTGTCCCTCTCTTCTTTTGTTGCACCTGGACGACAGAAACTTCAACATTGGTTTAAATTTTCTTTTTTGAGTGATGAAAACAAGATATAATGCTCTCTGGTTCATAGAATCATAGAATCATTTAGGTTGGAAAGGACCTACAAGATCATCGAGTCCAACCATCATCCATGCCCAATGTTGCTTTTTAGATATCAAATACTCTGGGATTTCAAACTTGATATTAATGTATTTAGTTCTCTTGCTTGTATTTGTCAGCTTTACAGTGCATTCAGAGTGGTAGTTTTCTAAATATGCTGCTTTATTTCCTAGGACAAAGCTGAACTTGAGGAAAGGATTTCTCATTTTAAGGCATACCTGGAAACAAAAGGAGCTGCACTGAGCCAGACCACAGAGTTTCTTCCTTTCTATGCTTTGCCTTTTGTTCCAAACCCCATGGTACATCCTTCATTTAAAGAACTTTTCCAGGTAAGTATCTATTTTGCAGAGATGGTATTTATCATGATTTTTCTCATGGGATGATAGATATGGAATTATTTAGTTTGGTAATTGCTTTTATTGTTTCCTTTAACAGAAACAGCACAATAATAAAAGAAGATATATTTGATGGAGGAAGGGTTATGCGAGTGCTATCAATAAGAGAGTACCATCTTAAATATATATTTATATTTGCTTGAGTTCTTGAATTGTATGCCAGCTTTATGTCCGTAAATAAGAATTGCTGCCTCTCCTCCTTCCTTTCCACACAACTCTGAAATATGCGTGCTTCTGGGAATCGCTACATAGTAGTTCAAGTCCATTTACTTGTTTCAAGGTTGTTGCCCAACCCCACTATCTGTGTATATGTAGCTGGATTTAAAACCTGATAGCTAGGCATACGGAGACTGAGGCAGTTTCATTTCATGTGGAAAAGAGAAAGTCAAGTTTATAAGTAATCCTCCTGTAACAGAAAATGAGCCAGTGTTGTCTGTATTCTGAGACTCTTCCCCCCCTACCCGCCCCCTCCCCCCAAAAAAATGCTGGAAGAGCATAGATGTGCTTAGTGGTTTGGTGACTCTTGCCACAGGCATTATTCCTGGTTAATTTTTTTCTTAAATATGTTTTAGCCTTTGCCTTTGAATGGCTGTTTCAGAGTTCAGTTCTTAGGCGTCTACATGCAAGGTGAGAAAAGAGTGTAAAAGTTAGTGTGCTTGAACTTCAAAATAGATCTCATTCGCAGGTGCATTTTCAATGTGATGATGATCTACAGTTATTCTATTGATGAAGAGGTAATAAAACACCCTTACATTGACTGCTTTCTGGGCACCATGCAGGTAGATGGTTAGGATATGATGTCCAGAGCTGTGGTTTGATATTCCAAAGTATTGGTGGCAATACCTGTGGGGAAGGTACAGCCACTGTTTCACCTGTGGTGCAAAACTACGCCACCTTTGTTTTACTGGAAATGGCTGGTTATGTGGTTGCATTTGGACTGGATCAAGGAACTGATCTGCTTTGCTACCTGTGAATGTGTGTGTATATACCTCCCATGTACATGCACACACATGAGCATATGCAGATTTGTTTGTAAAATATGTATAATATTTTGTGGGGTTATATGCTTGAAATGCTTAACCATCCTACCACATGGGCAGTTGTGCTGGCTTATCTAAGTAGCTGTGGGCAGTTACTGAGGTGGGAGGAGATATCTTCAGCCTGCATTGCTGCCACACACTTTTTGATATCAAATTAAAGCTTAAGTGGTACTTGCCCTAGGGCTGACTTTGGATGTACCAGCTGATAAGGAGCTCCAGTTTAACACCAAAAAAAGGCATATATTGCCATTTTCCTCTGGGACTAGCTATAAATAATGAGATGTACTGGTTGACCTCAGAGATGGGATATGACTACTCTTTTTTAATTATACTTAGCAGCTTTTTTTTTTTTTTTTGAATGCCTTATCTAAGACCAGATTCTCTGGTTTATTCATAGTAACCCAGTGTCCAAACTCTTAGTCCACCATCACTCATATTTTCTTGTGGGAATTGTACAGCTCATTCCATGTTAGTGTTGAAACACAGATTGTTTTACATTTGAGAAAGAACAGCAGTGAGTCACTAGTCTACTAAGCAGTGTTCGTACGGCTTTTTTTTTTTTCTTGGGTGTCTGATGCTTTATATAGCTGGAGTTCCTGTCTGTTTGTGTAATACATTTTGAAACATAATAAACACTCCTCTCTGCAGGAGACATAGTTCCTTTGGTAATATGTAGCATACTGTGGTGCACCACTGTCTGGATACTGAATTTGTAAATGCAGCAAGTAAGTTCTGTACACTCTCCAGCACAGTGAAATGAGGGCGAATCCAAGCTGCGAGAACAGCTTGCAACAAACACATATACAGCAGTAAATTAGGAAGCTCCTGCTACTTGTTGGAAGATACTGCTTTTTCATCTGTTGGCTAGCTTCTCGTCAAGCAGAAACTAGCTTAACTGAAAGTTTGAAATAGAAGAAATGAGTAATCAGTGAATTCTTAGGTGTAGTTTGGCTTTTTTCCTTAACTATTATTTTCTTGTGCTTATGAGACACTATGTCAAGCAGAAGACAGCATTCCAGTTAGTGACTGATATGTTGGTATTTTTCATATGTGCGTTATTTTTCTCCAAATCCTTATTTTAAAAATGTTGTATGCTGATCACTGTTGTCATATCATGAGGTTTGCAATAGTTATTGACAAAATTTACAATTCCCAGATCTTGTTAGGAGTGAAAAATTACTACAATGATTACTTTTTGAAAACTGAGCAATGGAAAATTATTAATTTTGTACTCTATTTAATAAATTTAAAATTCACATTAATCTTTTTATCTTTTTCTTAAGTTGCTTGTATTTTAAAGCTCCTTCTAATTTAGAGGCAGTTGTTGCATATGCATACAAGGCACCAACACTATACCATAGTTTTACACTTGAAATAAAGCTACATCGTGTTCTTAGAACTCTTGCCTAGGAATAATACTAAACTCTCTTCTGACTTCTGTACCCTTTTATGGGTAGCTAGCAAACACATTCATTTCAGTAACAGCGAAGGGAAAATCTTTTCAATACAATGCAGGCTGCCTTGTTTACTAGTGGAAGGTTGCTGTGATCCAAACAGTACTTTCAGCAGAGTGTACGTATTTGGTGAATAACTGTCATAATTTGTTTTTCTTTTCAAGGATTCTTGGACATTGGATTTAAGGACAAGATTGGAAAAGTTCCTGTCTCTGACTGTCAAAGCCAGACAGACTCCTCGGCTTCTCACATTATTTGTATCCTTTTGAGAAAACACTTTGAAGATAATTAGAATTACTATAAAGAGGCAGTATAATTTATTTGAAGCGTGTGCTGCTAAAATTTATTGCAGAATTGCAGTAATGTTGCAGTTCAGTGTTTTTGTGATAGGAAATATTGTTTATATGCCACATTAAAAAAAACAAACAAACTTTTGAAAAAGTTATGTAAAGACACTGCATAGATGCATATGAACCTGCATATTTATCATATGACCATTCTTTGCTTCCATGTATAAAGTACAGGATACCCAAAGGCACCAACCTGAACTGACTGCTTTCTGAGGATTTGTAAAGCTGTTAATCTTTTCAATTAGCCATTTCAGGGACTAGCTGAAAGTTTTCCAGGGCTTTTAAGGGTTCTAGAAATTATTGTTTTACTAAACAGCTTGTGCTTCAGACAGCTTGTTTTTCTAACAGTATTGTTAAAGCTGTGTTGTCAAGCCTGATTTGCAAACTAACTAGCTGTATGACAAATTTTCTTCTCCATTTTTGGTCAGTATAATTAAAGGCAAGGTAGAGAGAACTGAACTGGAGTTTTTGTTCCTGGGTTCCTCTTTTTTTCTGCTTTCACTTTTTTTCTGCTTCCTCTTTTAACAGGAGAAGTTGAAAGTCCTTTTCCTGGTATATCTTACTTTATTCTAAAGCAGCATGTTGCCATGGTGGTGTTGAATGATGAGCTGGAAATCATATTCCTTCTGTTCCATT
This sequence comes from Aviceda cuculoides, assembly GCA_035590195.1. Classification (NCBI taxonomy): domain Eukaryota; kingdom Metazoa; phylum Chordata; class Aves; order Accipitriformes; family Accipitridae; genus Aviceda; species Aviceda cuculoides. Next base: position 31,514,302 of record JAVJGG010000085.1, read on the forward strand.
CCTGCCCGTTTGCCAGGATGGGGGGCAGTGATCAAAACACTGCTTTCACTCCCATGTTACGGATGTTTGTGTGGGAGTCTGGCACAGAACAGTTTAAGAAAATTTTCTCTCTGCTTATTCCTCTTTAACGGACTGGATCTTAATTGAGCCCTGAAGGTATAAAACATCACTTGCCCTAAAACATTTGTATGTTGATTTTATGTAAAATCAGCAGTTTGACTTTTGATTTTGGTGTTAATACATTTAGACTGGAGTTACTGTATCTTATACTTCAGGGCTGGATCCGGTATCTTTAAAGGTCAGCAAAAAGTCTCAAATCTCCATGCAACATTGTACATTGTGCACTTATGAGATTTTTATGTGATTATTATTGATTCATTTACACTTGCTGTCCTGTGAAGCATCAGGCATTGGCTGTGGCTGGGACAGTAGGAATATTTGGCTTAGTTGGGTTTGCCAGTTGGTTGAATTTCTCACTCTGTGTCTCAGGAGCAAACACATACTGAAAGGATGCACGTTTTCCTGAACTGCTCCTCCTTGTACAACAGAAGGAGAATGGACAGTGCAACAAAGGTAAATGCTGAGATGTGGTAAGGATATTCTGCAAGATTATTAGAGGCTGTAATAGTAGTGGAAAGTACACCTGCAATGATGGGGAAACTAGTGATGCATGGCAAAAAGTCCTTTGAAATCCAGACCCCTGTCTTGGTGATAGTTATTGCTAGACTGCTTGAGCTCAGTAGGGTTGAGCATAGGCATGTACTAGAAATGGGAAAGGGCCTAGTAGTAGGATTTGTGTCTTAAGTCTATTCTGTCCCGAAATATGGTAAAAACAACTGGAGAACTCTGAACAAAGTGCATACCAGCTCTCCATTTTTAGTTACGATGAAAGTAAGTTTCCTCAGATTTCTTTCCCATACCTGCTTATGCCTATCTGTACCTTCCAGATTTCAAATCTCATTCAGTTGTTCTGATGACTGTCTGATGATCTTGGACAAAGTTGATTTTTTGTTCCTATTCACTCATCCTGTTTAAACTCGTAAAATAGTACATATTGGTATCTCCTGAATAAGAATGTGTTAATTTAAGTATGACTTTCTGATGTGTTGCCTTTTTAGGTAAGCTGTTCATACACAGTTAAGTGTGTAAGTGACTTGGGGCCCTTCAAAAAATAATTTCAGCACTGAATCCCTTTAGATGCTGATGGCACTTGAAATATGTGCCTTTTAAAAATCAGTTCAATAAATAGAACTTAGGTTCCCAACTACCTTGCATTCATTTTTTCATTTTACTTTCTGTGTTCACTCTATCAGTAGGGATTTGTATGAGCCCAGCTGGGTTCTTAAAAAACTTCTCCTCTTGAGTTATTTCAATCTTTAGTTTTACACTGAGGATTTACTATTTGTAGATAGAATTAAGGAGAAAGTTAGGCTCATCTCCCACTGTGAGTTCCAGGTATTTTCTTTGTTATTTTGTGCTTTGTGTTGCATGAGACTTTTATTGAATAATAGAAAGATCTTTGTGGATTTTTATTTTCCAGAAGTTACTCTTTCTCCTTGTGGTGGACTTTCCTGAAGGCAATAATTCCATACTCTGACTAAAAAGAAATAACTGCATGATTGGGCCTGAATTATTTGGGGCCCGATTATCATTTGTTTGTGCAGGTTCTGGGCTTAGTACAAGTACAGGGACTGTCGTGGTACTGAATCCATGCAGGTCAGTCTTGATTTGTAGATCTGTTCTGTGCCTTGGAGGCTGAGTTGCCTTGGAGGTTTGGATTTTTCATAAAGGTTACTTGAGGCCTGTCTTGTATGAAAGTTTTGGATCCGAGAGGTTATTTTTGCAGTATGCTGCTCAGATCACATAGGACCTACAGTATACATACTCCCTGTTGGAGAATGTTTACTTTATCAGTGAAGGAGAAACGCAAAGAAAATTGCTAGGCAACACATGAATGAAGAGCAGTATGTCAGAGTCCTGAAAACAGCCTTTTGTAAATAGTTGCCAGTCATTAGTCTGACATACTGAAGCACTTCAGGTTTGGGTGGTGCGGTGCATATGCTCTTGAAGGTGTCCTGGAGAGTTTAGTGTGTTTACCTTGCCTGATAAACCTGCTACAGTCTGGCTTTTTACCCATGTGCTAAAATACCTGTGTGACTTTGAAAGCTATCTTGTGGCAGTTGTACTTAAGTTACAGCTCTCCCATATGTTTTCAGTTTGGCTGGAAAGTGAAGAATTGCAGAATGGTTGGCATCTTGCACAGAGAGCTTCAGACCTTCCATGTGTCCTCTGTGCTAACAGGAACAGTGGGAATGAAATATTTGGAAGCGTGTTCAGCTACTGTCCCCTTCACTGCCTCATTCCAAATCTGTGGATGAATTCACAGCCACTCTTCCACTGTTTTGGGGAAGGGGAGAGTGGGGGAAGTGTGTCAGGCTGCTGCACGAGAGAAGGTGAAGTGTGACCTACCTGTCTGTCAGGATCTGCTATAGTCTGAATGACTATTAATGTGGAAAGATGTCAGTTTAAAATATTGATAGCAATTTTTGTGGAATTGAGGTAAGCAAGAAGGAGACAAGGACACTGCTGCATCTCCTAAGAGCAAGGTTTTGGTGTCACCTAAGGAGCCTCGGTGTCTGATAGCAGTTCTTGGGACTGCAACTCCTCCGCTGAGAGCTCTGCTGCACTGTATGCAGGAACTCAGCCTGGCTGGAGTCAGTGCTTCTAGCAAAGTGTGTGAGGGTGGGCTGAGATTAGAGAGCGAGCAAGCACAAGTTTAGGAAGCATGTTTGAGGTGCAGGTAAGTTGTTGTAAAGGTTAACAACCAATCTCTCACTTAGAGATAAAAGCTTATGTGCACATGTTTATCTCCTTGGCTGCTCATAGGAACTGGAGTCAAAACATTAAAAAGGCTTGACAATTACATACATGAGAGAGGAGGCAAGAATACTGGTAGAAATATGTGGTAGTTCAGATGATCCCTAATGCCAGCATCTTCATTTGGCAAAGTCACAAGCTTTACTGTACACTCTATCTTCCTAAATCAGGAGGTTAGTCCTCTGTCCTTTATTTTCCCCTCTTTTCCTCCAGAGTCTGGTAGGTGTTAGGTCCAGAGCTTTTTTTCCCCCCTCTATAAGCTTATCATATGTAGAAAGCATTTGTCAGTGCTGGGAGGTGTATCTGGGAGAGAGAAAGAGAGAAGCCGAATGTGTTGTGTTACGGGTGCAGTTTGATCACTGCTGCAAGGTGACATAAATGTGAATTGCTGCTGAAAGGCACTCTTTCCTTTTACCCAATCCTGACTCAGATGACAATGATTTAACATTTTAAACAAGCAACTAAATATTAATTTTTATCTGGACTGGTAGCTCTCTGATCTGTCTGCATGAATGCTGTTACTGGTAATGGGGATATGGCAGAAATGCAAGGGGGAAATGGGGCAGCACAGGACCAGCTCTTCCAACAGCTGTCTATACTTGGGTCAGCTACATGTCAATGGTGAAAGCTTCATTCTCTTTCAGTAAGAGAAACTTTCATGAAATACTTTTCCTTTTTCAGTGAAATTCCTTATGTGTGAGACAATAGTGATATGAAAAACACAAGATATGTCAAGACTTTGTGATTCCTCTCTTTGACCCTTTTCTCAGTAAAGAGCAGTGTTTATAATTGATAATCCCTGGATTTAACAGGCAAGGGTAAATTGGACCCTGTTTCTTAATTATCAAGAGTAGTGTTCATGAGCTGCATTGAGTTTTGGTTATGTAGTTTTTGCTGCTGACTGTAGTTGGAAGATGGATTTTCATCACTGGAAATTTTCCCCACTGGGCCATGAAAAGCAAGCAAATTATGAGTAGGTTTATGTTTCATGACTTGGTGCTTCCAGCTTTCCTCTGAGTGAAAGTCATGGTCTAGATACATTCACTGGAAATTTCTGAATCAAATGTGTTATATCACAGTTAAATAAAAATGTATTCCAGTTTGCTTATCTAAGCAAAGGAATAAAGGTGCTGAAAAAGTGGCTAGTTTTGTGCAGCGGTTGCTCTCAGAATCTTTATTAGTTTAGAAAAATATTCTTGTTTTGGAGCTCTATCATATTAAAGCTGTGTTAGCTGTTTAGCAGTGATGGCTGTGGAATAAATTAAAATCAAAGTTGAATGATTATTATCAAGGAAGAATAATTTGGGTTGTCTTTGGAAACTATCTTAACTCTTCTGATTTTTAAGTTGATGAATATTGATTGCAGTTGAGATGGTTTTTACAGCTTAAAGAATTGTAAGACGTTTGGTGCTCTCAGCAAGATTACTTAATGTTACTGGGAGCTGGTCTAGTGTTCTTGGTTTGTTTTTTTTTTTTTTCAAAGTGGGCTTTGCTGGGTGTGAACAGGATCTGTGGCTTGTCACAGCTTCTATTGTTATTTCACACCAGTTTTGGCTCCCTCCTAGAAAGTATAAGAAAAATATCATTAGGGTGGCTTGATTTGCAGTTTGATATCAGGTCTCAGTCACAAACCCTGCAGTTGCAGAATGCTGTGATTTATCCATGGTTCTCAGAAACCAGCCATTCTTAGAGGGGAGGAGGCTGAGAGACTAAAATAACTGTCTTTTTTTTTTCCTTAACTCATAGATTTTGAAAAATTACAGATTAAAAGTAAGAAAATGTACCTTCTCTGTATTTCGTGCTTTATTTTAAGACTGTCAATTTATAGCTGAAGTTTACAGCTAAAGTCTATTCATGCGCATTTTCTCTAAAAGGTCCCATTAAAAAGATCATTTTGCTAAATTTCCTGAAAGTAAAAATAAGTTGTTCTCCCATCTACTGCTTTTAATATAAATGAGATAAAAGCAGCCTATTTCAGAAACCTTAAAATCCATAAGATGTGACAAGTTTTAAAAGCAATTTCCAACATCTGAATTCATAGAGCTATCTAATGACTTTGATCTTTTTCATTTGTAATGAAAGCTTTACCAACAGTTCTGTTTGAATAGTATTTTTCTAGCAGTTTTGCATCTCTTACGTCCATGTGTTTATTGTATTGTGTTTATTGGATGTTTTTTGGCAGATATTTGTCCATTATTAGTACATTGCTACCTGCAATATAACTAGATGGCCATTGTAAAAGAGGATTTGTGAAGGTCTACCAGATAAGCCATGGTGGTAATACAGCACTTCCACTCCCCATTTTTCCCTCTGCTGAAGATTACCACCCCTGTGCCAGCTGCTGTGGGGCAGCAGAGGTTCATGCCTGAGTTCAGAGAGCAAGGGACCAAATAGCAATGGATAGTTTTTGAATAACTACACCTAAATTCTCCAGAGGTTGTTTATCATAGCTGCATGCTCCTATGTTACAGTAACATGTGCTCTGCATCTTTATGGAAAGAGATAGTGAATCATGAAAGAGGATAATGGTTTCCTCAAAGATCGTGGACCAAGTCTGTTCAAAGCCAGGAGTAGGAACTAGTTTTTCTAGTTTCCAATTTTGCATCTTAGCTACTTACTTTGTGTTTCTTCCTTTAGGTTCTATTTGGACCTAAACTGTGTCATATTGGGCTGTTTGGAATGCTCTACTCTAACCCCAAAATTTTTTAAACTCTGTAGTCAAGCTGATTCCTGCCCATTATTTAACAGAAAGTCCTATGGTAGATACTCAGTCTGTTTGCAGATGGGCACAATGCCATTTTCACAACACTAGAGCAACACTGGCTTCTCACCAAAATAATTTAAAACATAATGTTCTAGCAAAATACATAAACATCAGCAGTAACAATAGAATTATTGTGCCTCCCTTCGTATTTTTGTCCAGTCATGAAGATGTGCACTGCGGTACACAGCTCCAGATTCTATGCCTGACTTCCATGTAGAATGCTAATTTGGCTAGCTCTGAGACTGGGCTGGAGGAAGATTTTGGTGCTTAGTTTGCTTCTTTTGCCTCTAATTGAACCCAAAGGAACAAAATGTATCAGGAATGTAACTGGGGGTTTTAAATTTTTTTAAAACTTAGACAAATAAAAGAAAAACTGGAGTTATTTTCAGGAACTGGAGGTACTAAAAGTAACTCATATAGCTTACCATCAATCAACCAGTAGATGATGGCATCGCCTGAAAAATTTTGTGTAGAAGTAGAGAATGAAGTAGAGAGTTCCCTGCAACTTTGAAAAATTCAATGAATATTTCAATAGCAGATGAGGAATTGGATAAGTTGAATGTTGTTTGGGTTGTTTTTCTGTGAGTTATACCATTTTCCTTAAAAGATAGCATACTTAGTATTTACTTTAAAATAAGCAAAGCACTACATAACCTAAATATCAGTGGTCTATTTCTATAAACTAACTGGAGAAAACACCCAGCCTCACAGTGTAATCTAACAAACACTGGCATGAATCTCTGTGTACTGTCATTCTCCTGTTTTGTTGTTTTATCTTTGAAGTGGCTGTCTGACCCTTCCAGTTGCTCGGTGTGATAATGGTTTTTACCCACTGTTACTTTAGTGAATGTAGAAGATAGTGCATGAATCTCATCTGCAGATAGCAAGTTCAGTTAACCAAGTCTGAGCTGCATTTTGTCATATATTTTTCTGATTCTATGCCCACAGACTCATTTTGTCTCTGATAGCGTGGAACTTCTTATATTAACACACCTTTAAAACAGTATCCTCTTCCCAAATGTATTCAGTGATGTTTACTGTCTAATAGTTGTATTGCTGCTGTAACTGTGAAGCAATTGTTTCTCTGGACAATTAAGGTGAAATAAATACTTGTAGCTGTTGCGATGAAGTAAAATCATACTAGTAGCATGGAATCATCCTTGCAGTGAAATTCCACCCCTTGGATAAAAGTAATTCCACAGCAGCAGTTGAAGTTGTCCCTTCAGAGCAGTAAAAATGCTTGTGGGTTCTTTTGTCCTTTTGATTAAAAAGGTGGTGTTATTTCTTTTTTGTTACTCTCTTGACAGAAATGTTGCAACATCTTCATCAACAGTTGGTGGAATCTGAACACAGGACCATGACCTACCTGAAACGATTTAACAAAATGCAGGTGGATTACCATAATCTCATTGGAGTCACTGCAGAGCTGGTGGATTCCTTAGAGGCCACAGTCAGTGGCAAGATGGTAAGGGATCACTTAAATGTGTGCTTGTTTCCCCACCCCCAGAAAATGGAGAGACAATGCCACTAAACTGTGAATTAAGCTTTGTAGTGATGGGCATTTCTGTAAGCACTGTGTCTCTTTACTAGTGAAACACAGCACTTTGGATGGGGCGTTCTTCTGTTGCCCCTGTGTACTAAGATAAAGGTAGTGCAGAAGATAGGTTGAATTGTGCTGGCTCAGAAATCTTGAAGAAACTATCACCATCTCACAAGACAACTCAGATCTCTTGTGAGAGTCTCCTTTTGAGCTTTGGTATTAGCAGTGATGAGAGGGCATTTCTGTGATTACTGACTGCAATCCAGCCCCTCAGAGGTTGTTGTACATTTAAAACTGCTGCCAGGTCTGTTTTGAGTTTCGCTGTGGTAGAAACAATCTTCTCATTCAAAATTTTGTTGAGGAAAAGCTTTACTCTCTGTTCTGCTAAGCTGAACTTGTTAATTTAATTGGTAAAGGGAACCAGGGTATGAGTGAATGAGTTATTCACTGTGTGAAATGGGTCACGTGTATGTGACTGGAGAAGGTACAACTTTCTTATGGGTATTTTTTTATACAAGGATGATTTTATGCTTCATTTTTTGTGCCATCTTATCTGCAAGCATGCCTCTGCTATAACTTCTGTATAACCTGAAGACTGTTCTTATGTCAGATGTTAGTGGCCTCTAGATGCTTTTAAAGGAGCTGTGAATTGTTAGCAGGGAGAATGACCTAGAAGTTCCTGCACTGCCTGCTGAGAAGCCAGTATGTACCTTCCTCCTGTCATCAGCGTGAACATCTTGTAGTTTGTTACTCTGCATCTGCAATCACTGTTTGCTCACATCATTACCGCAGGGAAGAATTTAGGTGTGGATTTTGGTTTACAGCAGGTTAGGAAAGGTATCTGCTCACATGAGCTTCGATGACAATAAGAAACACATAGTCATTCATTTGCTGCCTCGCATTTCACACTTCAGTGCTCTGCAAGGTGATATGCTCTTACCTGTTGCGGTGGAGGAATCAGGCACTGGTTATCTTTTGTTATGGATGCTTGTTTAATTTCCTTTGTAAGCCTTGGACTGGGCAGTCATTTGATCCTTCCCAAGTGTGTCCAGCTGAGGGTGCTCTTTCATTATGAATCTTGGTTTCTGCCATTCCTGAATCCAAAGTAGAGTTGGGTACTGAATAAAATCGTGTCGAAGTTACAGCATTCTGAATTTGAAGGGTTTTGTTGTCTTGCTGTAGGTGAGAACATCAGAAGTGTCCCCATTCACGTTTCTATAATCTCAGTCCTCTCGCGTCTGTTCTGGGGAAGCTAATAACTGTTCTGAAATTAAGCGGTTCTATTGTGGTATAGATTTCCCAAAACAAAAAAAACTAAACGCCCTGAGATGTTTTGCATTGAAACACAAAGTGTTGTACTGTGTAATTCATATTCATTCTCTCTGCTGCACAAGATAGTCATGTAAGTTCTGCTCTTTAGCTAGACAGCGCATCAGCATATCATTGTCTAAGTCTAAAGCATGAAACTGCTTCATACTTACTGTTGGACAACTTACCTTTTGATTGAGGAAAATCTGTATGCAAACCTACGTGTGACAAATTCTATTTTTCTTCTAGACTCTCTGAAAGTGTTTAGCATTAGTCTTGTGAATAGCGTAACTATTCCCAGATGAAGAGAGTTTACAGTTTTCTTTATTTCTGAACAGAACTGCAGTTGCAGTATATACCTTGTGCTTACATTGATAAGTCTCAGGTGTGTGATTTCTTGCCCTCTTAAAAAACAAAATAACCTTTAGTATAGAAACACTTGTCTGGTAGAAAGTGTAAGTTTCATATAATCCTGTTCTCTCTTTGTTTCCTAATTTTTAGATCACACCAGAGTATCTTCAAAGTGTTTGTGTTCGCTTGTTTAGCAATCAGATGAGACAAAGTGTAGCACATAGTATGGACTTCACAAGGCCTGGAACTGTAAGTATTAATGTTTGTGGTTTTTTACAGTAACTATCTCAAAAGACAATACCAGTTAAGCTGTATATTGAACAATGAATGTGAGATAGTAAAGACAAAACATAATGCGTCCAAGCTTGTATAAGAATATGGCAATACATAAGGTTTTGTTCATCTCAAATGCTGCTGAATGACACGGTTATGCAGTTATAGCTGTGTAAGTATGGTTAATTGTGTTATGGTAATAGTAAGCTGTGTATCTGTTAAAATGCTAACTGTTTAAAAAAAAAAAGAAAAAACCAAACCCGTAAGACTGTGGTTTGATGGCACATCTTAGCTAATTTAATTTAGCTAGAAAGGGGTGGTGGTGGTGCAAAGCTCTGGACACATGCTCTGTTCCTTTCTGCTGTCAGTGATGCTCCTATAATAACCCTAGAGTCTATTGGTTTATCTATCTAAAGGAGAAGCATCAGACAGGATCATGAGAACAAATGGGGAAAAGAGGAGGAAGGGAGGACTTCCCTTTTTTGTAAGAGCTAGTTGGTAGATGGGCAGTTAGATGATACACCTAAGCCACCTTGTTGATTAACATGATGGGCTTTAACCCCATATCTAAGTATATTTGATCTTATTGATAAGCAGCTCAGGATCCCTATGGTTTTTTCCTTCCCAATTCACCAGCCTCTTGTTCTTTTTCAGATGGCTGCAGTATACATAGCTGCTTGTACCCATTAATGTTCTGCTCAATCTCCTCTGCCTAAATGGAGAGGGAGCTTTTTTTTTTTTTTTCCCCAGCAGCAGAATCAGCTTAGGGTAGTTTTTAGTATCTGTGAAACTGTGCCTGGGGGTGTGAAATTTTAAATTACTTAATGATAGCGTAAGAGCTGTTCAGTGGTACAACCTATTTTAATACCTAGCTTGTTCAAATTTTTCAAATAAGTATTAACATTAAAGCTGCATTAAAACATTTTAATATTAAAATATTGTGTGCTACTGCTTTACAAAGACAAGCCAAAGTCGTGAACTGTGCTTATTGTTTTTGCCGTGGCAGACATTCATACATACTTAACTTTGTAGTAGGAGAGCTTTGAAGTGTCAAAGGAAAAGCAGAAGAAAATAAGATTCTCGCTCCTTATTCTAGCCAAGGCTTTTAATAACAATGACGCTATTGGTACATTTTGTTCCTCTTGAAATCTGTTACAGAAAGATGAGGAGATAATAAAATGTTCCCTTTTTTTTTCTATGTGCTAATATTTTCAGAGATAAATAGTATTCCTCATTGCTCTTCAAGCTGTTTTAAATGCCCTCACTTCCCCGTCAATGCTCAGAACTCCTTTCTCTGACTTGCTGTGTATTTCGAAGGTGCACTCTTAGCAGCTTTTGGAGGCTGCATATCCCAGGGTTTCAGGAAGGAACCAGGATCTCTGTTTGTCTGCTTCCTCAACATTAGGGGCTGTCTGTAACTCCTCTCTCCTCAGATTTACGCCTTGTCCATGGTGCGTGGTTACGGCATGTCCCACTCCATAATGTACCCACCTGCCCCTGCATTTTTCTTCTAACCAACAATTTTCAGGGGTCTTCCCTCTTTCCCTGCCAGTGGCTTTCCAAGATAATGCTTTATGTACCCCAATAGTCTTCTGCATTTTTGCCATATGATGTTGGGGTTGTGTGTGTCTCCCAGCTCCCCTGCACTGCGATCATCCATTCTGTATGGCCACGTGCCCTCTTCTATCTGTTCCCGCTCTCTGCTTGCATAAAGGCTTCTCTTTTTCTCCTGTGGTTTCAAGGTGCTCCATCTGCCCAGGGTTTCACTCTTACTGTTTCTTTTCTTTCTATCACCAGTTGATCCTCTGATCTCTTGAACCCTTTTGGGAAGGGGGCAGAAGGAAGAGTGTCATCTTTGTGCAAGATGCTGACTTGTTTCTTTATCCACTCTGCAGAGGGTGCAGAAGCGGCTGAAGCTGTGTCTTCACTGCTAAAATCTGGGTGGATTAGTGCTAGACTGCATATGTCTTTCTGCACCCTTATCACATGCTATTTTAGCATAAACATCTGTCCTTGTACAGTTTAGCCTTTAGGTATAGGCATCTGTTTCCTTCTTTATGAAAAAAAGACTTTTAAGAGTTTTAAGAACAATAAGTGACCATTGAAGAAGTGTGTAAGCAGCAGTGTATAAGCACAGTATTTCAGCCAGAATCTCTGTCACTAAAGGTTTTTAAGAACAAGGTAGACAAATGTTTGCCATTTGCCAGGAACGTCTGATGCTTGGCTGCTCCTCCAGGACAGATTAGGTGACCGTTCAAAATCTTTTGCAGCCATACTTCCTCTGTTTCCTTCTACTAAAAGATGCTCAACTGTGAAATGTTTGTCGATCTTATGCATCATGTTTATTTACTCCTGCTTCTCTAAAAGTGTCTCTAAAAGCATTTCTGCTCTGGAAGTGCCTTTGCCACTATACTTATGCCACTATGGACACTTTAGCACAGTCTCCAGCTATGTAGATAGGTCAGAAAAGGAGGATTTGATGGTGGTGGATTTTTTCCCTCCTGGAACTAATTTTTGCCTCCCTTCTGTCCTAAATTAGCCAGGTTAAGCTGAGTAAGTCTGTGTTCTTCCGGCACAGTTCTATCTATTTTTATACTAAGCTTTACTAGTGTTAACTATTTCTGTGTGACTTTATTGCTCCTTTTTACCCACGCTATTGAGGTAGTTGCTGTGTCAGCTAAGTTCTCTAGTGAAGGACCAGGATAGCTATAGCACTGAGACTGTTTAGATTAAGGGTTTCTCAACTGGTTTAGGTCACTCCTTGATAGTGAGTTTATAGTAGCTATTGTGGTTGAGATCTAAGGTTGTTTATACAAGCAGACCCACACACTCGGGCTGTCTGAGGAATTAGCCAAGCTTTGGAGGGCTAATCACAGTCTTCGCTTGTAGACCTTCACTGCATCATAGGTTTCCTTATGTTATCCTTTTGTCCACACTTGATTGATCATATTTTCTTGTTTGTTTCCCATGTAGAGAGTTCTGGTTTTATACATGAATAGCAAACATCTAGAAACACAGTTGAGTGCAAGAAGAAAAAAATATATATAGCCCATCTTCTGAGAAGAAAAATTAAACTTGTTCTTCATCATCCCAAAATACTTCTAAACAGTCCCTGACTCTGTTGATCCAGGAAGCCAAATGAGATGGCCAAAAGCCCAAATTCTCCCTGTTCACCACTAGGCTACTAAGGCATCCCATTACTTTTCCTTCAAGGATTCAAAATACCTCATTGTAATACACTTAGATGTTATTGTTCTATTCTTAAGTGCTTTCAGGTTTTCACATAAGTTTTGGAATAAAGCTGGAGGCATCATGACCCAGACTAAGTAGTAGCATGAGTTTGTAGCATCTGTGCTGGATTTGTGTTGGAAGGTCCCTTCGCTTTTTGCTCATAACTGATTAGAGACACTAGAGTGTGGTCTTTCCAGCTACTCCGTTTCACAAAACTCCTGCTGCTGTAAGGAGCAGTCACCTGTATAATTGCAAAGGGAAGAGGCTAGCAGAGGGGCAGCTCCTTTGCTCATCCTTACCATTAGGGCACTGTGTAGGCAAGATAAGTGAGAGGTTTAAAAAAAAAAAAAAAGTCAACATCTAAAGAGTTTTGGCAGGCTTTAAATATGGTGGTTTATTTGTTCTATTTTTTACCCACTTCACCTTGAATATTCAGGATTTGACACTATCTCACTGATATCACCAATGTAAGGACCAGACCCTTAAATAGATTAGTTTTGGCAGATCAATATCTCTAAACAGATGAGCAGAAAAGAAAATCATTAGCAAGGAAATTACTTTTTTGTTGTACTGACATGCAGCCTTAAATTTCTACCACTTTTACGTAGGGGATGAGTGGATATGCATTACATAGTTTGGAAGGAGGAGGTGCTTGAGTTCAGTCATCTATACTGTCACAAGTCAGGGGACAATCCAGGTTTGGGAGCGGGTTCTGAGAGCAGAAAATGCTAAAGCTGCATCGTTCTCTGAGATGTGTACTTGAGCTCTACACTATATTTTGGTAAATCAGCTACACTATACTGTTTTAAGTTATACCGGGAAGGAAAACTGCACCAGTGCTATAACCGAAATGAAATATTGCCCAAGCTAATTAAAGAATATGCCTTGGATTATACCCTTGGTGGCATTAATTGTATGCAAACTTGATTTTGTTCCCAGTGCATTGTACTCTGAGCTCAATTTTTAATGTCAGGAAAGTAGTATTGTGTAATACAAAGCCTTGAGTTCTCAGGCTTTGAAATTACAATAAAGGTACCATGTATCACTTACTAATGTGTGCTGTTATTGTACAAACGTCAGCTTCCTGGTTTGCCCCCCACGCCGTGGCTGAAGGCCTGTCTTTTTATACTGGAAGAAATTCATATCGGGAGGACAAATCCCAGAACGAGTCTTTCTTACTGAACTGGCTTTAAGACCTGAGGCAATGACATCTCTTAACCAAAAGACTTTCGCAGTGTAATCATACCTACGAAATCTTACTTAGCAATGGCTTCTAGTGCTGGCTGTTGCTTTGTGCTCTCCAGTAAACTGGCTTGGATCTCATTCTTTTGCAGAGCAACTTCATGCCTCTTGCCAGCTCTGTGACCTCCTGGGTCAGCTTGTGAGCCTGATCTCCAGTCCATTAACAGGATGCATCTGCTGCATGTAGTGGGAGACAGGCCACCCTACTGTGTTACAGTTGGGAGATGTTTCCAAGGCTTCTCTAAAGCCTTGTTTTACCATAAGGCTTTTTTCCTAGCTGCAGTTGAATGTTATCGCCATCTTCCATCATGTAATTTGACATGTGTGGTCCTGAATTGGGAGATAAGAAACCTGAGAGAATTGTCAGAGCAAAAGGTCTGGATCTAAGAATAGGAGGTCAGAGCACCAGCTCTGACAAGCTGGGGAAACATTCATTTGAAGATTTAATCAAATTCCTTACTTTCTAATGTTCGTTTGGACAGGGAACTGATGTGGGTTGGGTTAAACTTGAAAATAATAGTTTTAAGTACAGTGATCTATCATAGTCCCATATGTCTTTAATAGTCTTGAGTTTACTTCAGTTTTACTTGTTTTTCTTTTTTTTTCCTCTTACTAATAGTGATTTTTCTGGTGGGTAAAAAGCATGGATTGTAGTTTTTTGATGCCTGCAATTTTCTGTTTACACACATCATGAAGCCAAGAGGATTCTGACAGTTTATTGCTGAAGTGTTGTACGTTCACTTCCCATCAAAAGTTGGCATAGGCTCAAGTCTTAAACAAATAGATTTTCAAATTCAAGTAAGATGTACACCTTCCTGGAATTTCTTGGATTAGGGATAATGTGGTAAGATTCCCTAACCTTTGGATTAAAGGGAAAACAGGAACCGCTTCTTCTGATACGTGGTTTCTATCAATAGTCAAGGTGTGTGTTAACCACTGGAGAATCATTCTGTGACTAGAAAGCTGTGTAGTTGTTTGCACATATTGCTCCTGTGCCATGGAATAGAATAAATGCCCATTATGTTTTTACTGCTATTCAGTCTGATTACATTTACCTGTAGCTACAATTAGGTGAATTAATGTCCCTTGCAAGTTTTAGGTTTCTTTTGGCACAACTCTTGAAGCTGTGGAAAAATTATTATTTTTTTAGTTCTGTCACTGGACAAAAGCACCAGCTCTTCTGTAAAGTTAAGCTGTCATTTACAAACTGTAAATGAGGAATTTTTTTAGTTTTCTGGGATAGCTGTAAAGATTAGCATGGGCTCCTTTTTTTCTTGTGCTCTGTGCTTTTTTCCTCAAACACGCTTTTTGCTGCAAATGCAAACATGCCATCAAGCTGCAATAGTTGGTGGCAGGTATTCTGTTTCTTATTTGTGAAACAGTTTTCTGCACCAAGAGATCACATAAAACCTGGGAGACAGTCTAGCAGAAGCTTTTTGTTTTGTTTTTTTAATTACTCTGAACCATTCAGAGTGGATTCACAAAGCATTATGTTGATATACGCTCTTTCATTTAAAAATAATGTGCACGTTACAGCAAATGGCATGTACCCTAAGCAAGCTTTTCTTAGGATGAAATATATCAGTCTTCTCCATCCCTGTCCATGGGATGATTCTTATATGTTACCACTTGTATATGGTAAGGAAGAAACAAATCTACCTCTTTATGTAAGCAAAGAGGTGTTTTTTTCTGCTGATGCAGTATATGATGCCTTTTTCACAAGTTGCTGTAGGTGATACAACTACCTGCAGCAACTTGGGCAGGTTTTTTTTTTTGCATAAATTCCTCATCTCTAAAGGTAAGGTGTTGCCATCAGTAGGGGTTTGCAGAAACTTTTCCTGTTATTGTCCTCAAATCACAGAATAGACCAGGTTGGAAGGGACCTTGAAAGGTTGTCTGGTCCAACCTTTTGTGGTTTCCTTTAACATTAAAACTTTCCTTTAACATCATCCTTGTCTTGGTGCCTACGTACATTTTCACTGGCTGAGGTCACATATGTGTTGAAATAACCTGTATCATGACGAGAGGACATCTCCTGGTTTCTTTTGCTCACTTACTGGTCTCTATTGATGTTGTCCTTTGTCTTGAATTTAATTTTAAAACGTCTTCACCACAAACTGTCTGTATGTGTGTATAGCACTGTGAAAGTTAAAATACTTGTTCACATAAGGGAATTCAGAGTGTAATGGTAATAAAAAGAATAATGTCAGATTTTTAAAATTGGTTAAAGAATAGAAAGAACTTTATTTTCTGCTCACAGTGAAGAGTGGCAAGTTTCTTATACCTTCTGTATAAGGCTGTATATATCTTAAACAGGAACCTGCTAAAAACAGTGTTTATGTGCTTATTCATCTGCACAAATACATCCTCTAAAGTAAATATTGGCAGCTTTACACAAAAAGACTAGAAGCAGAATAATTAATGTTGGTCTTATTTCATTGTGTTGAACTGTGTACTTTTATTTTGAATTAAGTCTCTTCTTTTTAGATACAAAGCTGTTCTAAGTTAAATATTTTAGTCTAATTAAAGAGAACATGGCATATGTTGTACTAAACTACTCAAACCATTAATTATCACCGTTTTTTATTTTAGTAACTCAATCTCAGGTTTCCTTCCAGAGACTTTTTCTTAATTTATCCTTGGAGCCTTTTGGGATGAGGAATTGAAAACATTGCTCAAACACCTTAAATTGTCTCTCCCAGCTTTCATTATGTGCTGGTGAGAAACTCCAATCAAAGCAAGTGTGGAGAATACTTCCAGCTGCTGTCTCAGAAGCTGAGGTCTTCTGATCGATATCATGTCCATTGGTATCTCCCTCTTAGCTGCTTCACTGTAGTAAACTATAGAAGTCATATATTCACATAAATGTGTCAGTGCTTGGTATGTAGCTATTCTAACTGGCAGTTATAATGGAATAATGTGCAGACTAGATATGTTTGCCAGGTGTTGAAAGGAGAACTTGTAGTGTAAATATATCACAAGAGAGACACATTGATTTCAGTCCTGAAAAATACTTGTATGTGGATTGACAGAAGATGCTTATACATTTCTTTTCAAAGCTAATAGTCTGTTAATTTTTAGCTAACTTTGATTTGTTGTTTTTTTTAGAACTGTGCATTTCTCTGTGATTTATTTCTGTTAACTTATTTTTTTAATCTTCTTTATTTTAACGTGTACCTGTTTGCCCGTAAAGGGATATTACTCTATGAGCCCTTGTGATGACGGATATGTAAGTGTCTATATCTTTATATCCTTTCACATTGCCTGCTCAGTCTGTCACAGTCTATATTTCTCTTCATTTCACAATGTATAACAATTTTTCTGTGCATTTTAACTTGTCATGACATTAACTCATATGGTTTATGAAGAGCCAAAAAATGCGCAAGGCCTGGAATTTCTGCATGGAGAACAGAAGTTCTGAGTAACCTTATGGCTTCATAATATGCATAACACAGCATGTCAATGAAAGAGCAGCTTTGTCCACAACTTTTACATTAAACACAGCTTCTTATAGCATGCAGAAATTGTTTCTTCCATATGAACATCAGTGTATATATCATACAATGTTTCTGAAGTGTGCCAACACCATCTGATCCCACAACACCTTTGACAAAGCAAATAAATATTATTGCTTAAGATAATACAGCAAAATGAGTTGTGCTCTTCAGAGGTGTGTCGTATTTTACATATTCGTATTTTTAATTTCTAAAGTGAAACTTTCTTTCTGTAGTAAAGACTATAAAATTCTTTCATTTTATTAAGAGGATCCAATTAAAATGGATCCTCTTTCACTGAAAACTGAAAAAGCAAAACAGTGTTCTGTGTACTGCCTGTGACTTCTGTAACCCAGATGGAAGTTTGTATTCTGGCGTTATTACAAGTACATCATAAGTATCTAATTTTGCCCATAGTCAGTGCATTCTTTGCAAAGAAAGGAAATGAGTCTACTTCTATGTAACTCTGTATGTAATCAATTCGTAAAAGTGATTGACACCAATTCTGAAAAATGTTGGTCAGTATTCTACTTTAAAATAATCCATATTTACGTTTTTATCACTTTCTTTGGGTAAAACAAGATTTCATCTTTCAAGAAAAACTACCTCTTTTTTTTTTTTTTTCTTTTTTCCCCCGAAATGTATTCATCACCTGGAATTACAGTAACCCCTGTGGGCACTCAACTTCCTGCCTAAAACAACATTTTGTTTTGAGAAGTGGTCGTAGAATTATTGAATGCAAGGGACTATTTCTTTTGTGCTTCTTTTTATCTTGGTGTAGAGATTACTATCCACATTCACCTGTGTTAAAAGATGATCTGTATCAATCAACCTGTTCCTGTTGATGATGTGAGTGGTCACAATGGACACCTTTTGCTTGATGCATAGTATTTTGTTCCCTCTCATAATGGTCTGTTTTGAGATTGAGAAAAGTTGATTATAGATGAGCGGTTATGAATTAAATGATCTTTTCTAAGAGAAGTTTTGCCCTTATACAGGTAGCTTTAGTTAAATGTAACTTTATATGATGTAGAATGTAATAACTGACAATGCGGAGTTGTTTATAAAATTTTTGTAAAGCTATCTAATTCTGAGGTATTTCTTGAATTCATAGATAGCTTTCAGCCTCCCCTCACTGTTTATATATAGCATTTTATACTGTTTTCTGACATTTTGTCTTGTCATTGCATTATCACATAGTATTACAGTGTGACTTTTTTTTTATGTACACTTCAGATGTCTTAGAGAATCTGTTCTATATGGCAAGTGGGAAGTTTTCACAACAGGATATCTCTAGTTTAAGTAAGAAAAAAAAATTAAAAACGTTTGCAGATCTTCTTACAAAGTAAATTTGCATAGCCCCAGTAGACCTGCCAGGTTACGCAAGCTTGGAGTCTAATCTGTCATAGGCTGCATGTAGCAGGCTTGTTGTCCCTTAGCATATGACAAATGAGCTCAACATAAATTTTTGAGTTCTAATGATATGTACAAATTTGCTCAAACTTTGGTTTTACTCTTCAGATGTTCATCACATATCTTTGATTATTAATTCTGAATCTGCATTGAATTTACACTGAGTTCTTATAGCACATTTTCAGAGTGGTAACTGAGGACAGAATCTGGCTTTCAGCTTTAGCCTTCAGCATATTGTGAATATATACATCAAATAGCAAAGTGGAGTTGGTTTGAATACAGGGCTACAGTATTTGATAAAATCAATTGTGGTTTTGGCTTGCACATGAAATGCATCTGTTTTCTTTTATAAATACTGATTTTTTTTTTCCCTTTGAACTTCTTTGTTTTATTCCATGCTGTTCGTATTCATGCCTCGCTTCGTTCAAAAATGAAGGGCTGCCATCTGCAGCTAGTCTGCATCGTGACAGAATTACTTGGCTTAATATGGCACCTGGTTTGGCTTTGTCAAGAAGCAGCACAAACATAAGTCATACCCCATGTTCCTACCAGAATAAGCTGTGCTTGGGCTGTTATTTTCTTGTGTATTTTTCTTTTCCTTTCCTTAAGACACCTAGTTTCTGCATGTGTTTCAATTATGACATATGATTCTGTCTCTAAGGTAGGTTTTGCATGAAAATTATTTTGTTCAAGATTAAGTCTGTGAATGTTGGGAGTCGTATTGCAGATGACTCGCGTATGCCCCATGTTCTTCACTCTCTATCATTCACTGGCAATTTGAGGAATACTGTTACTCAAAAGGTTGAATTAATATTTAACCTGTTCCAGGAAAGGTAAGATTGAGGAAAGGGCTTGGGAGAAGATGCTGAGGAAATAAATGCTTTTTAATCTAAGAAAACTGGTAGTAAAAAGGAGCTATGTTCACTTGCCTGATTGAGGCATCATCTGGCGGTTGACATGATGGATGTGTAATGAGGAAGTTACCTGTCAGCGGTGCCTTTGACTCTGCCTTTCCATCTGTGGCCTTGGATTCATCACCTGGAGATGAAGATCGTAAGGTTTCTACTAACCTTATAAGCATATTAAGAATTTACTTTCTATAGAGATTGCTTTGAGGGCTATGAATGCACACTGCTGATGGTTTTACTTTCTCTTGCCCAGTTATTTTAAAAGCAGCTGTTATAAAGAAGTCCCAGCTTTCCAGCATCCAAATACTCTCTCTCTCTCTCAAAACCACAGTACAGTTGGAGTTTTTGCACTATTGCCACGGAAACTACAAGATACCAGAGTTCAGCTGTTTACATTTGAGAATGAACACTAGGAAAGAGAAGAACAGATCTGTGAGGATCAAAAACCCAAAAGGCCGGTGGGCTCTGTTCTGCCCACTTCCAGGCTTCAGTATTAACCTTTTCCTCAGTTAAATGTATCCCTTTGTTCCTAAGAATCATTTTAAAGGGCTTCATGCTTTTACATGTATCTGCAACACAGAAGTCCGTTTTTAAAAACATATGGCTACAGCTTTGCAAAGAACTTAAAAGTTTTGTTATTAATTTGGTGGTAGGGCAGGTTTTTGTTCCCAAGAATCTATTGCTTTTGCTTTCCCCAGTACTGACGTGTTGAGAGGAGTGGAGGCTGGTTCAGCTGGCACTCCTGCCAGAAGTAATACATGTGGAAGCTTGGCTTTGGATCTGCTGTGTACAGAGATAATGGTGAAGGCGATGACCTTTTTCCACTGGCTAGATTATATGTCTTAAATGAAGTTAGTGTGCTGACGTAAGTAAGCCCAAGAGCTGATTTGTAGGATGCAGCTGTATTTAAGGTGTGGTTTTCCTTTTGTTAAGGCTAATGCGCAAGTCGAGAACTAGAGCTTAAGACAGCTTTTTGGGGCTAGGTTATGTAAAGATATTTAACTCGGTAAATATCCTGAGATTGGGACATCTCAGATCTGTACCAAAGAGGAGAAACGGAAACAAACAAACAAATACTACCTAGTGAAATGCGAAAGGAGGTGCTGAGGTGGAACCGTATTTGCTTTGGTGGGCTGCCTGCTGGGGAATTCCTAATGTGCATTTACCCTTCCCTGCTTGTGTGGGGTAAGGCACTTTGTAAGGTGGAAAAGAACACTCTGCTTAAGGAATAAGAATATTAAACCAAGTTAAAATGAAATGTTAGGATGGGTCTGTATTTTGCTCTCTTAATTAAAAATGCTTATGTGAAGGAAGCCATGAAATTTTCAGCAGAGTTTGGGTCATATTCCCCAGGCTTATTTTCCACCCGAGTCCATAACCCAGTGCTTCCTCTTGCCAAGACCGCTGCTTCCAACTGGTCAAATCTGCCAGCATTAAAATGAGGCATGGAGCTTGGTACAAAACCATTTATGGCTTGTTGAGGGTATTGGGTCGCGCTCTGTGCTGGGACAGGCACCCCTTGATGCTGCTGCGGGAGGCGGCGAAAGCAGCCAAGGAATGGGTGCAGAGGTGGTGCTGGCCAAACTGGCAGTAGTCTGGGAGCGATGGCATGAGGAGGAGAAAGGCTGGCAGGGTAGCAGGGCTCTGAGGGTCTGGGGTGCTGCATGTCTTTCCTCTTTAAAAACAGGGATGAAAAGATGAAAAGTTAAAAATCTATGGCAAGAGGTAGCCTGGATGTTAAACTGAATGATCAGCACTTGGTGGTACTGTATTTGGATCACTTGTTTGAAAACTAAACGGACTGAAATTCTCTTCAGACCCTTTCAGCAAGGGATGGAGAGTGTGCGATGCTGTCCCTCAGCAGGCTGGGTGGCTGTGTGCTTCACGGGGGGCCTCAGCCGTCCGACCCAAAGTGGTGCGGACCCCAAAATCGTAGCCCTGCGAGCCACAGGAGAGCCGCTGCGTTGTGTATCTGCCAAAAAACGCCCAGAAATATAATTCTCTAGCAATATTTTACTGCAGTCCTTGTTCTCATAAATTACTTTATAAAATAGAGACCTAAATAAATTCTGAAACAGGAAAATACTAGTACCAGAGTTGTTACTGTACTGTATCAGCCGTTGTTAACTTATTTTGCAGAATTATTCTGTCATAATCAAACACTAAATCTGCTGGTTTTCTCTTTGTGGTAGTTGTGTGATGAGCATTTGATTGTTTAATTGCAAAATAGTTTTTAGCTCTTCCACACTGCCATTCATTGGTAGATCTCAAAACCCAGCTTATTCAAGAGATTGATGCCTGTATCTGCTTTCCAGATGAGCAAAATCAAGGCCCAGAGACGTGAAATGACATGTTTAAATTCTGTCTGCAGTTGGTAGCTGAATCGGGGCTAGAAGTTTATCTTCTGAGACCCAAGCCAATGTCTTACTCAGTGTGCCATACTGGAGGGGTACCGATTAGCTTACTTTTGACTAATTGCTATCATGTAGATGAAGATGAAGAAAGTAAACCTCTGCCTGTAACATGGTGGCATTCTTTCTGCTTATCAGTGGTGCTGACCATAGTCAGTCAGATTGAGAAATGAAGGTGCAGTGAAGGGCAAACTAGCCCTGAAAAACTTTTCCCGTTTCTCTTTTGACTCATTGAACCTGACCTAGTAAGAACTGTATCCTTATTGCTTTCCCAGAAACACCAAAAGCCTGAGAGAGCTCCCTTCCTCCTGTGCAGGTTCTGATAAACTTGGGTCTGATCAGAAAAGTGAGTGCTGGACAAGAAGGTTCTCCAGCTTGGTCACCCAGCCCGCAGAGCTCCAGTATAGGGTCTGCCTCACTGTGTGGTGCCTTGTTGGTGCACTAAATGCTTTGCTGTGCTCCATCTGCCAGCTTAAAAAGTAATTTGGGAATTAATAGGACTTTGTCCTGCTTGATCTGACTGATTTTTAAAAATCCTAATGTTTTTCCAGTTGACGTTTCTGTAGTTTGAAATTTATAAAGGCTTGCAAAAATCTTACACCTGCCAAAAAAGTTTTATTTGTATGGAAGGGCGATGCATGTATCTTTAACAATTATATATCCATTAGTCAGATTTTGGTTGGAGTACGTGTTTTTCTTTCTAAGGCAGCAAAGTAGCGGTAGGTAAAAAGGACTCTGCTGGGAAGCAGAGAGCTTTTATATACATCTATTTACTATTAGTGACCTGCTCTATTACTTTTCTCAGTACTGTTCTTCTCATCTTCAAGGGCTCTGTCATTTCGTACTAGAGTCACTTTCTTCCCCATTTCCTTTGATGGAGAAGGGTGCTGAGGAAGGCAACGAAAATTATTTGTGATTTCATTGCACACTCGGGTACAAGATGATAGCTTTTTACTGGGAAAATGGTTTTGTTTAAACAAAAGTTAGCTTTTGATATTTATCAAAAATATTAAGGAAAATGAATACAAATGTGGGGAAAACAGTTCAGGAAGATATGATACTTTGAAAGACTTTTGTATTGTGTAAAATAAACCATGATTTGAGAACTGCTGTCAAGATAGGTTAATTTTGAAGGGTTTGACCTGTTAATTGTCTATTGTGTACAAGTCATTCATTGACTTAAACATAATATAAAATGCTTTCCAATGTGCATATAAGCTTATTTCACATCTAAGAGAGCAGTTCCTTGTATTACAAAGGATACCAATGAGGTAGTGTGTTCAAGAATATTTCAGCTGGTGTAATTCAATATTCTCTATGGTATTTCATGCTTTTTGTCTCCTCAATCCCTCAGTTTTAAAGCTGACAATAGTCATTGATTATATAGCTCCCACTGAAAGAGGCTAGGTTAGAAGAGAAGACCAGTTTTAAAGGCATAAGTGGTAATGAGAGATTTTTTAGAAAGTGAATAGGGAGTCAACACAAAGAGACGACACTGAATATTCTG
>JAVJGG010000085.1:31537630-31569877 GCA_035590195.1 Aviceda cuculoides
AGTTGACATCAGAATGCATGATATGAAGCACTCTTATGCCAGAATTGCTGCTTCTTGGCTCACCTACAAGTAGCTCTAGCACAAAATATTTACTGAAGCAGACAACTTTTATATGGAACTTTTATATGATGTTGATATTTTTAAGTTTTGACTTGTGCAGCAGTGGTGTTTGCATATGCTCTGTGTCACACTGCATCAGAGAGGAAATATTCAGGCTTAAATTCAACTTATCCTAGGCAGAACCACTGAGAAAGGGCATGCTGTTCCATATTGCTTTTATCCATACTAGAATACCTAGTCTTTTCTTCACATATGAGTAGTTATATATAGGGATATACATTAGTAGCAACAGGCACTCTGATAACATTAGTGTCGAAACAAAGAATTACAGTCAATTTGAATGCAGTAATATATGCTAGGTCTCCAGTGAAATATTACTGCAACTTGAAGGTACGAAAATTTTTGAAGTCAATAAATATGTTTAGCAAGTTTTTCATCTTCCTCAGTGGGCTTTGGATGGTAGTTTCTCCTCACTTTTTGCCCTTTATATATTTATTTTATTTTTAAAATGCTTCAAATGTAGGTAATTTTTGGAGTATGGCAGTGAAGATGACATAGCCTGATCATAACGAAGGAGGTTTTTACCTGTGAAACACTTTAAGGGAAAAGAAAGATAAACTCTGAAGTCCTCTTCTTCTTTAGCTGTGCTTCTATTTTTCAACATAGGTTCTGTAGGAAAAGAACTGCAGAACCTTAGTGAAAGAATACACTGTGGACCTCATAAGTAACACTGTTGGTATGAAGTTTGGACTGAAATCTGTTGTGATTTCTTTTTTTTCTTTATTTTTCTGATGCAGGCTTCCACAATGTTAAGAGCATCTTTAGCCCCTGTGTAAGTATTTGTTGCTGAGCTTCATTTGTATCTGTAGAGAAGAAGAGGGGTTTGTAAACTGAAGTGCACTGCCAGTTGTCTGCAAATAGGAATCACTCCTCCTCCGTGTGCTTCCTCTGATCTCAGTGAACGCCGTAGGCAAATATTGTGTGATCTGTATTCTCCTGTTGAGCAGGTTCAGTAACATCCTAATTTCAGCAGGATGTTGCTAATCCAGTAAATCTGCCACTGCACACCTGTGAGTCGGCTGCTGTATTTTCTTTACTGTTTCCGCGCATTGCCGTCCTGTTGTTGTAATTGGTTCGCTTTTCACAAAACCAGGAAAAGGAGGGGAATTGGTAATGTGGATTTTGGGGTGCTTCAAGTTTAATTTTTTTTGTGACTGACTTAAGTTTTGGCTTATAAGATTGAACAGAGATAGTATATCTGAGGTGAAGGTTTTATTAAATTTTTGAGACACTGTTTTGATCCTTCTCTTGTTTACAAGAAAATTAAAGGGACAATTATACATAAAATTTTCTTTGATAGGATAGGAAGATAGGAGTAAAAATTTCTTAGTCGAATATATTTAAATATTAAAATTAAAGCATTGACAGGAATCAATTTTGTTAAGGGAAACTTCTATTGCAGTGTTAAAACTCAAAATAGCAGGATGGTACTGGTGCGTGGGAAGTGATCCTGTATGAAGTCTTACGTTAAGCCAGCATAGTCCAGCCTGTAAAAATCAGCCTGCCTCCTTTGCCTTGGAGAAGACACTTCTGTGTGCGTCAGGGCTTAGAGATAAAGCTGGAGCTGCACTTTGTTACTCTTGTTTATAACCATTTGCTAAGAGCCACAACTGGCTGCCCTCGCGTTCTTGTGGCCCACACGGCAAAAAAGGAAGTTAGTGTACGCTTTGGGGCCGCTAAAAAGCTCAGATCATCAATCGGCTAGTCGTCAGCGTTTCGTGTCTGCAAGTTATGATGGTAAATGAGCTGCATGCGTGGTGAAAAAATAAGTCCAAGTTTAAAAAGTCTGTTGTTCTAATATGGTAATAAAAGTAACAAAGGTGTTAAAATGGGAAAGCTCTTTTCCTGAAGCAGACTTCCTGTTTTGGCTCTTCTCAGCTCAGTAACATCAGCTGCGCTGAGTAAGGAGAGAGAGTTGTGATGATCGGCTTTCCCGTTTGCATTGTAGGAAGATGCAGGATGTGCCGTTGTTGCCCTCTTTGGATTATGAGAAGCTGAAGAAAGATTTGATTACGGGGAATGATCGTCTCAAGGCCTTCTTACTGCAGGCTCTGCGCTGGGTAAGGGAGAGGGCCTCTGTAGAAATAAAGAAATAGGGCCCTTCTGGAGGCATCCAGAACTCAAATCCATTTTGCAAGGCAGGTGATTGTTCTGGTGACCAGTTCAGCATTACAGGCAACTTCTCTCTTTGTCAGTGAAGCTTGCTGAGGCTCTTGAGGTGATGAGGAAAGCCCAGACAGTAGGTGTCTATTTGTAGTGGTGTCCTCCTCAGCTGAGGAAAGCCAGATAGGGATTACTGGGATCTTCAGTAGAAGTAATTTCTGATGTGTTTTCAAAGAAATTGTTGTTGTTTTAGGCAGTTCTTTTTTTCCATGTATTGCCCTGTTTTAGATTTATATAAATATTGATGTATCCAAAAAATACCTGACTCTAATCACCAGTTTTCCTTTATAATCAAGGTATTCTACAAGAGCCTACCTTTTGGTTGACTCAGATCATGTAATGATGTTTCGGAAAAATTAAAGGTGACAACAGGAAGTTACATTTTCCTGCTGAAAAGGAAGCTGATGGGTTCAAAGTGACAGACGTGAAAGATGATAATAGTGGAATTCTGATCAAGCTTCAATGTCCATTTTCACATAAAAAAAACATCCATTGGGTCTGACCAGTGGTTCTTCTAGCCCAGTACTCTGTCACAGATGTTTTTAAAAAGCACCACATCTGTAGCTATTAGAGAGCTTTTTAACTTTATGGGAAGTAATGCTGTATCCTTCCTGTAAGGACAATGATGACAGCTCCCAAGTAACAGTTCATCTCTTTCCCTTAGATAACTGAGCTTGAATTCCTCCGTCCCATGAGAATAGGTTTCTCAGCTATGGGGTATCAGCACCTTTAAAATCTTCAGTGGTCATCAATTCACA
The DNA here is from genome assembly GCA_035590195.1 of Aviceda cuculoides. Lineage (NCBI taxonomy): Eukaryota > Metazoa > Chordata > Aves > Accipitriformes > Accipitridae > Aviceda > Aviceda cuculoides. The sequence continues at coordinate 31,540,672 of JAVJGG010000085.1, forward strand.
TTACCATTTATTTATTTGACTGGTTTATTTATGTTATTGTTTATTTTAGCGCTTGACAACATCCTATCCTGGAGAACAGAGAGACACCGTCCTGCAAGCCTACATCAGCAATGACCTCCTAGACTGCCACAGCGGCTGCCAGGTCAGCTGGAAAGGGTTTTCCTCCATCTTCTATGTGATATTGCTCATTTGTTTCTATAAAGTGCTGCTCAGAAAAATTTATCACACTCTAGAGTGGAAAAAAAAAAAAAAAAAGTAGTAGCGCCAAAATCATGTGACACATTTAACTTCTGCATCCCAGGCTTTAAATGTGATGGACAAAGCTTTGCATTACAAGAGTTTTCAGTGTATGTACAGTTCTTGTAGACAAGTGGAAATTTGTCACCTCTCTCCTGGTGCTTGATGTCTGTGAGTTTAGCAGAATCCTACTGAGCCCCTTACTTAGGAGTTAGCTCTTGCTTATCAGATGCTATGTCTCTTTTTGAGTGATTATGTATTGTTAGATAATACTTCCAATCCATTCCACTGATCTAGGATAAGAACTAAGTTAGGACTTCAGTCTCAGTACTCTGTGGAATATTTGATTATGCACTTGTAATAACATGTTCAACAGTATTTCCATGAATTTGGAATAGATTGTTACCTTTCTTTAGAAATGGGAATTGCTGGTATGTTGATTTTGAAAGGTTGCTTCAGTCACTGATAATCCAATACTGTGGCTAACAGAAGCACAACTTTTTTCATTTGTAGTAGTGAATTTTGTACATAGTTGAGTTACCCAGTTGTTTGAAGCAGTGGGCCTACTTGTTATGTTGTGGTTCCCATTATCATTGCAACAGTAACTTCACTAGAAAAGTTAAAGGATTATTAAATCAATGATCTGTTTTTCTCCCTGTAAATTTCTGTAAGAGGAAAGTTATGTGTAAGTAATGCCTGAAGTAAAACAGATTAAAAATACTTTGCAATGTGGTGTTCTTGGTAAGTTACTGAGCTGCTTTCCCACATTCTTAGTTGTCAAACAAAAGCATTCCTATTCAGGTAACATTACTGCATTTCAGTTTATCAACAAAATTAACAGATTTTTTTTTTTTGTCACTGACTTAATTTTAGATGTCAGTTTTAACTAATAACTGTGTTGGTTCATTGTAATTCTCACCCTACACCATGGAATGGTGTTTTAACAGACTGAGCCGAAGAGCTCTAATTTGCTTATTTTTTTAATTTTCTATCTCTCCCTCAGCCCCCTGCCAATAAAAAAGGAAACTAGGAAATTTTAAATCATATTGACATTGTTTAAGATATCAATACACATTCAAAGGTGGTTTGCTATGAAAATTTAATGAAGCTTTTAAAACATTATAGAAGACTAACTTTGTTTTTTTCCTGCTTCAGTGAGTTTTTATTAATGTTTGTTTTCTTCTTCAGAGGAGTGTCCTCAAATTATTACATTCTAAGAGTGAGGTAGTCAGACAGTATATGGCAAGGCTCATCAATGCTTTCGCTTCACTGGCAGAAGGTAAGAGATTTGCTGCAAAAAAAAAAGACAGCATTTTCATATAAGGCTGGCTTATAGGTACTTCACAAGTGCATGTCACTGCATGTGGAAATTTAGAACCTTATTTGCACGCTTTTTTCTAGGGATTCACTGTCTTTTGTTACATGCATTCAAAACAGTTTTTCAGTACCTGGAAAGTTTTCATTTTGACACTGTAGATTCAGCATTTCTGTTTTCTTTTGATGATTTGTGGTCTATGTGGGAACTTACTCAGGTGCTACCTTTAATATGGCCTTCAGTGTCTTCATGAGGGTTAAAAAAAGAAAAAAAAAAAAAAAAAACAAAAACGAAGAAAAGTCCCCATTAATTAAAGTTCCTGTAGGCAGACCTGCTACCAGGCTGTGCGACAGTAGTTAGTACAGCTGTTCTTGCATCTTTCTGGTCCTCACCTGAACAAATCTTTGTGCATCACTGCTGTTTGGTTGCATATATATGCAGGTTTGTATCTCTGCCTGTCCCAAATCAGCCCTTGGTTTGGTGCTACTTAAGGAGCTAACAGCTGTTGCTAGGAACTGAAATCCCATTTGAAGTCAATAGCAGTAGGGCACCTAACTTTCCTGAGCTCTTTGGACATATCTTCTTTTCCTAGAGTATACAAAACTGGGATAGATCAGAAAGCATGTACTGAAAGAGGAATAGTGGATTCTGTGTGGTACTGACTTGGCAAGTGGGGGCCTCTAATGCCCCAAGTGGCTGGATTGAATGCAACTGGTCTGCTCGACAACTCGTTTGTGCAGGTTTCTTTGGGTCTTGGCACAAGCCTGTGGCTTGTCAAGAAGAAACTGAGGTCAATCCTGCTTACTTTTTCAAGGAGAGGGAGCTTTTCTGTCATAAGCTGGTATCTCAGCATCTGTTCTTTCATCGCTTTTTGCACCAGGTCGTGTCTACCTTTCTCAGAACCCAACATTGCTGCGAATGCTGGAGGAGAGACTGAAAGCTGAAGACAAGGATTCCCTTACATGGGAGAATGTTCTGGGGGCTCTGCAGAAATTCAGCCTCAGGTGATGAAAGCACAGCACGCAGTGGTGACAGCAGGAGAGGAAATGCAGGCTAGTTAGGCTCTGTTCAGAGAGGAAAGAAGAGCACTTGGTTTTCCCGTAACAATCATCAGAACCTCTGATGGCTGATGAAAACAGTGTCATTTATTATGGAGGAGAACTCAGTTTTGCCGACTGAATTAACCTGACTTCCTACCAGTTGTCAAGACTCAAGTAAATGTACATCTGCCATAGCCTTGTGTGCTTTATATGTATTCCTTAATTGAACAGAGTGAAAACCGTAATGTAGAAAGTTCTGAAAATCCTCCATAGAAAAAAATAAAAAGAGCTGCATTACATTCCAAAGCATAAGGTTTTCATCATCCTTTCTGCAAACATTTTTCAGGGATTTCATCCTTATCCTGTTGATCCTCTTTCCTGGAGCTGACTATGCATAGGCTGTCTTGTTCCTTACTTTTGCATTAGCAGTCTGACTCAAATGCCCACCACAAAAGAAATACCATGCAGAAGCAGTAAAGGCCCTGATGTTGCTCCCATTTAACAAATAAGTATGATCTAGGAACTCTGTTTTCACGGTGCTCAGGAGGAATATTCAGCCCTGAATAGTTAACTAAATGTAAGGAGGTAGATGGATGTGTTTAAATCTTGTTATTTTCATTGATGTTTCTTCTAAATTAAGACTGCAAGTGTTGGGGGTTATTTTATTTGTTTGTTTGGGCGTGTTGAAGAATGAGGGCTGCTTTTGGATTTGGCTTATTTAACCTTGTTAGGATGAAGCACATGTAAACGTGCTTTGGGTAAAAATCTGGACTGCTTCCTGACATGATACCTTATACATATTTGAGATGAAAGAGAATAAATCTTCATACCCCACTGCTTGAAATCCTAAACCCATCCTAGAGAAAATGATTTTTCTATTAAAGCACTTGTTGATAGTACAAGTTAGCTTGAATTCTGGGACCTAGGCACTAACCTACTGAAAATCTGAGGGCTTTTTACACTCTAGAAGATAACGGTTAATCTTACATTAGGTTAATTCCAGATACTAGACATGAGAGACTCTTTTTTTAATGTGTGGTCAGATGCTCCCTTGTTTTGTTCAGTTCACGCCACAGACCTATTCCAAGATCCAGGACTGAGAAAGTGTATGAGCTTTCAGGAGTAATCCAAATCCAAAGTACTAAGACCAGGAAAAGATCTGCTTTGATCTTTGTCATTTAGTTTTACTGCCCATTGTAAACAATGTGGTTAAAAATGGTGTTCTTCAGTAAGACCTTTCTACAGGTATATACTTCTTTGTTTTGTATTGTAAAGCAAGGAATTTCTGTTGTAGGAGATCACAGTTGACCACCCGGCACTTTATTCTGTATACTCTTTGAGGGCAGCTACAGACTGCATTAAAAGAACATGTGATTTAAGAATCTCTAGAGAAAAGAGCAAATAGATTTAAGCAAAAAATCTCATTTGTCATATCAACAGTAAAAAAGTGCTATAGTGCTATGGCTGCCTAAGGCAGAAGAAGCAATTAATTTGTTTTATGGGTCTGTTGTATGTAGCTGGCTTTTTTTACCAATTTTAAGACAATTGAAAATGCAATTTTAGGTGGAGTTAGAAGCCTTAGAAAAGAGCGAAGAAACTTACCTCAGCAGTTTGCAGGTTTAAAAAAACAAAACAAAACACAAAGAAACCCGACCCACCCAACAACATTTTAGTCCTCTAAACCTATGGGAATCTGCATCTTCAATTCCTTCAGGAATTGAAGGAATTAAACTAAACTCCTTAGTTTAATTGATTCTGCCAAAATGGGTAGTTTTGGGTGTTTTTTGTTGGCAGGCTAGTGTATAGCAGGTAGATGAAATGGGGTTTGAATGTGCTTATATTAGCTATAAGTATATTTGAAAGCTATTTATGATGTGGTCTGATTTTTGTGGGCTTTCTGTTTTTTAATCCTAGGCGTGCACTGCAGTCGGCAATGATCAAAGATGGGCTCATTTTCTGGCTGGTTGATGTTCTAACAGATACAGATTGCCTGTCTGATTACACACTGGAGTATTCTGTTGCCTTGCTCATGAATCTTTGTCTGCGGAGTTCAGGTGCCTTACATTTTGAACAACCTTATTCCAAAAATCAGATAGGGAAGATTGTGAATTCTTTTCTCTGATATACCTGGATTCTTTCAAGTGACTATAATTAGTAGCAGGTACTCGCATAACCAGAGATATATAAGTGTTCTAACCAATGCTTTTGAGCAGATCTCTTTCCCAAGAGTCCCAAACTGTGGAGGTTAGCTTGACCAAAATCTAAAGAATTAAGAAAACAGTTAATCAATGGAACCCTCTAAGATTTGATTATTTTTTCATATCCACATGTGAGGACTGCCATTCCTATGTTCCAGGCCCAGTTTTCAAAGGACACTTTTTACTTGTGTGAGAGATTTGTGTGTATAAAAGGAAGTCAGAACTGAGTTGATCGGTAAGGGCAAGGGAGCTTAACCTTCATCTTGTGGAGTGAAATACTTGCATGCTTTGCTTCTACAACACAGAGATTCCCCCCCAGAAAATAAGGTCCTGTCAATGTGCAAGAGACTTAACAGAAGCTTAAAGTAAGTTTCCTTTTAAAAAGGAAAGTAAGGTAAGTGTGAAAAATTGACTGCTCGCCGTAAGCAAAATAATGTCTCTGTTAAACTTTAAAAAATGCCTTTGTGTTGCATCCTGTCCAAGAATACTACTGTATAAATCCAGAGTAACTCCACTGATTTCAGCTCAGGTATGTTGAGCAGCATTTGGCCGGGACAAGGAACAGTATTGCTCTTTGTAAATTATATTTTGTACTGATTTTAAGAAGTAAGCAGCTTGCTCTGATCTGTTACATTTTTTTAAGCATATTTATGTTTTCTCCCTTTGCAGGGAAGAAAATGTGTGCAAGGATCGCAAACCATGTGCTCAAAGTCCTCTCCGATCTTCTTGGCCACGAGAATCATGAGGTATTTGTACAGCAAACTTTGGGTTAAGGAAAAGGTGGAAAGAAAAATTAAAGATAAAAAAAGCAGAAAAAGGAAGAAATGGAAAAAAGTAAATTGGTTTTCTTTCCCTTGTCAGACCCTCATGTAATTGTGTGAAATTTTCCTAAAATTTGCAATTCTGTAATTTTTTTTTGTTGGGCACTGGTCTTTCTAGACATAATTATGTCTTCCTTTAACAAACGTTGGCAGCTAAGAAGGAAAGTCTTTCAGATGCATAGTTGTCATGCAGTCCATGTGCCTTCTTGATTGCAGTTTCTGATGCTGTTTAAATGTCATCTCACACGAAATCATCTCAAGCTTAACTAGTTCGTTAGATGAAAAATGTGTGGTGCAAGCCATTATGCAAAACTATCAGGTGCAAAGAAGCAAATTTGCTAGTAGTTTTAAGGAATATTATAAGGAAGCAGTATACCTGTGTCATTCAAGCCCTAATATCTTTTTATCTACCAGTTCACCTAACCTGCCACTTAACCCTTTTGTGGTTCAAGTTTCTTTTCTGATTCTAGACATGCTTGCATCTTAGATGCTAAATTAAACTACCTCAGAGGAAAATGCTAAAAATTATTAGTTATTTCTACCCAATGCTTTTCAACACATCACTCTGATATCTGCTGTCTGCTATATAAAGCATTGCTTCAGCTGTGTCTGCAGAGGGTCACTTCTTTAACTGTGGAGTAAAATTCAAGGCAGGAGAAAACGCAGGCAAATATTGTATAAGTTGAAATCATAGGGAGGCAGCATTTTTACCAGGCTATTCTATAGATTGATTCCTTGATGATTGTGCAAGGTGCAATGAAATATAAACTCTCGTGGCTCATGTTTATATACAATGATTATATCATCAGGGGTTTTGTTCATCACTTAAACTGAAAATAGAGAATAAATTTGGATGAAGTGTTTACTCCACATTTTATGAATTCATTAGAAGATGTAGATCAGTTCTTTACTAGCACGGTTTTGATTAAGATGAAACCTGGCATACCTTTATTGTACTGTTTCACTGGCTTTGTTTTTATGAATCATGAGAGTTAATACAATACATACTAATACAAAATAACATCCTCGTCCCTAGACTGAAGTATTTAGAAAATGCTATCATACTGTTGAAGTCTATGCCTTAGAATGGCCTTAAAATTTCTGAGTGCATTCTTACAACCTAGTTTGCACCAGCGCAGCCGATAATAGAATTTTTGTTATCAAAGTCAAAAGTAGAAGGCAATGCTCTTGGGTGCCAGGAGAGCTTTCTGAGAAGCTGTGGAATCCTTGTGTAAATCCCAGTCCCTTATCTTGCTTCCCGTGCTCCCAGCCTAGCTCATTGTTCATTTTTCCAAGGGTATAGACAGAGAATGACTGGAAATCTTCGTGCTCCAACAGTAACTAGCCAATACAAAGGGTCACATAAGTGCTGATTAAATTAGTTTGACAGATCTGGTGGCTTTCACTGACCATAATACAGAGCTTTCATGCTAGCTGGTTTTTCTCCTCTGCTGAGGGACAGTAACAGGCAGTGGGGTGAGAGAATGTTTGAAACTGCTACAGCTTTTATCATCCTGCCTAAGGCTACAATGCTTGAAGCCTGTCTTGAGCTCATGCTGACACAGTCTTGCCTCTGTACTTTGTCCTATTTTTTTTGTACTGCCACTAGTGTTTGTCAGAAACTAACCCCTTTTTCATTTTTGTTATTTTTTCCTCTTTTTTTCCTTTATCCTCCATCCTCCTTCCTTTTTCCTTCTTTTTTTTTTCTTTTTCTCCTTCTCCCTCCCTCTCTCTCTCCCCCCTCCCCCCCCCCTCTTTTTTTTAAATAGGGCTAGGTCAGTTTGCAAGATTACGTTTTCAGAAGGGGGGGGAAATCAGCATGCAGCAGTACTGATTTAGATCAACCATATCACAATATATTTGCATCCTAAAAGTTCACTGCTTCCCAAGTGAGAATTTTTGCAAGTGCAGGCTAGCCCGATTAAACTCTCTGAACATAGCTGTTCTGCACCTTCACTCTTAAATTTTGCTTATGGTCAACTGGGGTGAACGTACGAGTTTTTCTTAGTGGTATGACTATTTCTTCCTCTTAGATACAACCATATGTGAATGGAGCGCTGTATAGCATTCTTGCCATCCCTTCTGTCCGAGAAGAAGCCAGAGCAATGGTAAGAAGTGCTATTTGCATAGCACAAAGATCAAGGCATATGCCAAATACGGCATGCGCACAGGTACCTGTTGGGAATTGTGAGGTAGGAGCCGTGGCATTTCAGGAGGGAATCCACAAGAGGCCCTCCACCTTTGGTATTCAGGCAGGTGTGAGTGTGTGTCTCAAACGCTTTTGCCATATTTGCTGGTCTTTTCCCAGAAGCGGAGCCCCAGCGGTGTGAAGAATTCTATCTAAATTATAAATTAAAGGTGTTCTTTTAGAATAGCGTCCATCTAGAGTTTCATAGACTGGATGTGGCCCAGGAGATGCTTTCAGCTGACTTGCTACTTCTGCCCCTTACTTAACTCATTCTGCACCGGTGAATAGCCATTAAGAGGATGAGTTCCTCTTGCTGCTTTTGTTTCTGCCTTAGACATGGTTAGCTGGGGAAGGCAGCAGGAGGAAGGTTTTAGCAGAACTAGGAATTGATCTCCTGTGAAAGTTAGTCTAATGGTAATGAATGTGGTTTGACTTCTGGATTTGAGGAAGCCATTCCTGGGATAGGAGTGTATCTTTATATCTTAAGGATTAACCTAGAGAGTTATGCAGATATAATTGTTGTCAGATGTTTTACCTCACAAAGCACAGAGGATTGGAAGTCATCTTAAATGATTAAAGACACAACGGCAAACCTATAAGGGGCCACAGAGAGAAACTGGGTTTAAGAGGTCAAAGTTGGTCCTGCTTTTTACTTTCCTTCTCTGAACCTTGCATTGTTGTATCTTTGAATGCAAATTTGCCCTTTTCTGTTGACTACTGTGTACTGAGTTTAGAAGGCAGAAGCGGCAGATCTATTGTAAAAATTTGCTGTTCACCATGGATACTTCGTGTTTAAACCTAGAAGCAATCTAGACAGCATATTTATTTTGGTTTTGGGAAGTGTATGGACAAAATGGAGAGCTTAGAGCTGGACACGGTGGTTTGTTTCACACTACCTTTGTTTTTCCTGACAAAACAATGGCTTTTTAGCTAATAAAACTCTGTCACTGTGGTCACATGAAATACCGATCTAACAATGTTTTCCACTACTTCCAGGGAATGGAAGAAATTCTGCGCTGTTTTATCAAGGAAGGAAATGCAGAGATGATCCGACAGATTGAATTTATTATCAAGCAGCTCAATTCAGGTCAGAAGAACAGATGCAGCTATCTGAGCTGTAAATCTTTCACAAAAGCCATAAGAAAGCTCATGTTTTTACTTGGCATTGAAACTCTCAAAGAATAACAATAGTGTGATGGTCTGAGAGAGGGTGAATAGTGAAAGTCCAGATTTGAATGTCAGATGTATTTTAAAATTTCGTGTTACGATTAGAAAGAAGAAATAAAAGGCTAAATAGGTGTCAATTCCAAAGTTTGGGGACTGTAAATAGAATGACCTTGACTGTTTTCTTTCATTACTGTGAGGCATGAGAGACTGCTCACAACTGCAGAAATAAACAGGTGATATAATTTGTAAAGCAGGATTTAGGGACTAGATCTGTCTCTGCTCACCTCTTGCTCTGTTGAGAAATAAAGCTTTGTTAATCTGAAACGGCTTATCCTGAACAGGGAGCAGAGACCATCCATTTTGGAGAGTATGTTGATGGGTCTGAGGAGTTGTAGATGCTTTGTTAATACAGACAATTATGAGGAGGTGGAATATTTATTTTATTGTATGTTCCCTGTGGCTGAAAGGAAGGCTGAAGAAAGAGAAAGCAAATAATGAAAAGGAGGTGAATTCTGATTAAATCTTTCTGTACAGTAAAAAATAGAACAAGTTTGACTGCTTTCTTTGGCTTTTGGAAAGAGCAGAAGACAGCATACGTTTTCTTACGGTTCTAGCTTGTAAAAGAACAAATAAAGTATTTAAGCATTGTGTTGCCACTATGCAATATTTGTTCATCAGGGTTACAGAATCGCTCCTCTTCTCCCTGTGAATGGTATTTTTAAAAGGTTTTGTCTGATTGGTGAGTAAAAGTTGAGTGTACAGATTTCCAGCATAAGCCTGGCTGCTTTTTTTCTAGGGAAATGAGTTTGTCCAAAAGTTGCAATAAGTATTCTACATGACTGCTACCTTTTTACATATAAAAGCAGTATAATATTGAAGTGTTTGTAGGGAGAAGTAGAGTCTTTTATTAACAATTACTTGAAAAATAGACAAACTTGCAAGTGCACGCACTTTCATTTAAGTCTTGTTGATAAATACACTGAGACATCATAGCGGGATTTATGAGAAAAGAACTATTCCAAAGTGTTTCTGTTTCTGCCATTTTCTCAGATATGAATTGATTTCAGTGATTTCTAGAATGCTTTATAGGAGTAAATAATTCCAATAGTTATCTTGAAAAGAATTGATGTCTATATGAGATGCAAGCTAAATATTACTCTTGTAAGAGAGAGGCAATGACTAGAGATTAAGTGGTAAATGTACTCTTACACCATTTTGTTTTGCTTCTTTCTAGAAGAGCCATTAAATGATAGTATTGTGTCTGATGATGAAGAGGAAGAGGAGGGTGAGGAAGTAAGTATAAAGGCCTTCTGGCACCTTTTAGAAAAATCCTTAACCGGCTAGACAGAAAATATTTGTGTCAATAAACCATGCTTTTTTTTTTTTGGTGGCTTTTGGTTTTGTTTTTTACTTTAATTATTCTTGCATTAACAAGAAAATTGGATCTGTTTCCACTACCTTTTCTTCATTTGAGTCCTACTCTTTTATTTTGGCAAGTCACCACCTCTGTGATAACTAAAGGATTATAGCTTGAAATGAGTGAAGAGATGAGATACTGTAGCAGTAGAAATCTTGCTTTCAAGCAGACTCATTTTGGCAATAAAAATAAAGGAAGCAAATGAACCAGTATATTACCAGAATAGTTTATGAACAGGTTGTCACTTTTTCTTGAGGTGTCATTATCTGTTCAGGGTGTGACTTCTTCTTTTGCTATTTAGAAACTTTGAAATAGATTTAATAAATTGTCTGTATGTAATGAAGGAAAACAGTAATTACAAATTAAGTCCCATAAGAAGAGAAAAGAAAAAAAAAACTGAGAAAGTAAGCATGAGAAACTATAACATAGTAAATATAAACTGTAGTTAATATAAAGCTGTGTATTTCCAGCTCTACTAATAAATGCATTTCATAGCAATACTTCAGCATTTTTTAAGAAGCTGTCTTCATAGAGTAATGGGATCCCAGGTGTAGGTAACACAGTGTATTCGCTCATCTAAATTAACAAGCCAAGCAAGGTGTAAATGATGTGAGGGAAGCGTTAAATCCAGTCTTCACTGGTGGTGTTGCCATTGCTACGTTGCCGTAAGTGCATGGGGGGGGCTTGAAAACATACTGTGTAGGCAGTTACATGGGAGTTTTATCTGAAAGAAGTCCACCGCATAGAATTTTTCTTTTATTGAAAAGTCTTGCATGACAAGTTTAAAAGAACAGCTATAGCAGATGTCCTTGGAACAGTGTCTGAACATACTTAGATGGGTGTATATGTGCACGTACATTTATAATCATGTGTTTGCCCTGAAGAAGACAGTGACATTGAGAGTTAATGATCTTTGCAAAATGTTCTTGTCTTAGAAATATTACCGGAGAACATATTTACCAAAATCCACATTTTTAGACAAAATGTAAGGTTTTTTTCCTGAACCAACAAAGAATAAGACACACAAAACTTACCAAGAGAGTTGCATCCACATTCTACTAACTTGTTGCACGTTAACACAAATACTAGTGAACAGTGACAGCCATGCTACGTCTAAAACTTGTCCTGTTACTGCAGAGTGACTGAGTGCATTTTCAAGTGCACGTTGAGCCTTTTATGTTTTGAAAGGAAAGAAAAATGTAAATATCCCAATTTTAACGGGTGTGGTGTGCTCTCAGCTGCCATGGGGTGCAGCACCTTGCAGGATCCAACCTTTGCCGGGCAGTGTCCAGGGAAGTTTTGCACTGGTTGCGTTATTTAGCTACTTTCTGTTGTGGGACAATAGGTGGTGAACATATGAACTAATTACCCTTGTGACTTTGCCTAAATTCAGAGCTATGTGGAAATTCCAAATTTAGAGCTACAAGGAAGTTTTATTTAACAATCGGCTCTCCCCCTTTTGTCCTAAGGGGGTACAGTAATTTTTTTTTTTTTTCTAATAGAATTAGATTATTGTAATTGTTTCACCTCCTGCAGTCCTGAAAAGAGTTTTCAGTAATCTTTACACTCTTCCCACCCAAAATCAATGCTTGGTGTGCAAGATGGGCTTTCTGGGGATTAATCATTATAACTTCCCTTTGTTTAATATGCTGCTTAACACCCTTTAACTGATGTTCCAAGGCTTTGACTGTCTTAGGTGTATCGTGAGAATCCAAGGTGGTGATATTTTTGCTTGAACTCTAGTATACTGTTTTTGAAGGATACTGGCTTCTGTTGGGAAAGCACAGAGATAAGGAACTCCTTCATGAAAGGTGTGGCATTGAATTGCATGAGAGTGTTGAACACTTTCATTCCTTTACCTGCTCTTGGGAATGAAAGGAAAGTGAATTCTCCTATTCAGTCATAGCCCCTAGAGAAGCTGCTGCTGCTCGTGATCCCAGCTGAGGCTGTAGGTCAAATAATTTTGAAATGCATTTTTACCACTGAACCATCATGTGATTAAAACAGACTTCTGTCACTTCTTATTATTTGACTCAAAAATAACAGTAGGCTTTTGAAACAAAGAAGTGTCTGATTCCAGTTTTTCATTAGCTTTGCCATTATATTAAAAAGAAAAAGTCTCATTAAGCCAATTTTAAAACTTTTTCTAGTGCAACATTATTGTGGCTTGTTCTAAATCCTTATTGCTGCTGGGAACTACAATTCTGTTCTGCTGCAAGGACGCCTGGTTTCTTAGTCCCTCAGTTTAGAAAACAGTTTATAAACAGCATGGCAGCAAAATGCTATGCAAAATGCATAATGTTGTTACTTTGTTAAATAAGCAAAGGTTTGTTGACTCACTGCCTCAGTGCTTGGAGCCTTTTTGTGTTTTGGAAATGCAGTGGGTTATTGTTCTTTGATGGGGTTCTATGATAACATCTGATGTCGTGATCTGGCAACAGAAAGTTTTGGAAAGCTTTATCAGAAGTCTTGCATTTACGTAACTTTTAAACTACTACAGACTGAGTGTATTTCAGAATATGTCCATATATTGCCAATTTAGTGACATGCATTCAGACTGCTTGCTGATATTATAACTTATTGCTGATTCACTCAATACCAGTATTTATACCTTCACAACTTAAGAAACAACAAAAGGACACTCTTATGCAGACTTAGTTTGCGGGTTTTGCCCCAGCTTTTGTCATTTCCAAGAGCATGTGAAGGTTCCCCATGCTGTTACTATTACCTCTCATGGTTTTTTGCTTTTATCTGTGTTTAATTTAGAGTTGTTGAATTCTGTCTTGGCTTTGAGCAGATCTTGTGGTATTGACTGCTTTTTCCTAAACACTGGCACCAAGATGTGGTTGAGCCTCTTGGAGGATAATTCTGGGATTTCCAAGGGCATCATACACTCAGAAATTTAAGATTCTGTAATGGTGACATTGGAGCATATAAACTGAATTTTAAAAAAGTCTATGTGTATACTGTTATTCAGAAATAAATTGGCTTTCAGATTTATCTGCTGAGCTTTAAATTAACTAGTGTAGAGCTCAGGATGCTGGCTTCTGGAGTTCGTACTCACCTTCATTATGTTAGCCATCTGGGGTGTGTTGACACACAGTCACAGTGCATATTTTCTGGCACTTAATATTCTCTCATCCGTTCTGTTAAATACTAACTTAATTTGTCTTCAGTATTTGATCTTTACATTTGCTTTTTATTTGACCTGGACCATCTTTAAAAGCTGCTTGTAAAAGTGAGTATGTGATACCGTAGCTCTAATTTGAAAGTTTGTAACTAAACTTGAGCTACATTAGATAACTGTACAGTGACAATTTATCAGGCACCCTCTGATCGCCTGTCACTCAGCACCTGGCAATAAAATCAGTAAACTGCAGTGTGAAAATACACTTCAGCTAGAGAGTACATCAAAAGAAAGGGAGCTTAATTGCAGACCTAATCACAGGCCTTCAAGCCATTATATTAAAGGACTTTGCTGCCAATGTCTGCTGCAGCCTGTGAGCAGTGGTGAACAGGGCACCAATTGTATTATTTCAGCAGTGCAATGATGGCATAGCTGTCAAAGCTCTTTTTCTGTATGAGGAGGCAGAGGAGGGACACGTTCAGGCTCAGTTACCTGGTATATTAAATAAAGTCAGGGAGCAACGTTGGCAGGGAGAGGCGCTTCCCAGAAACCAGAAACTGGCGTTCTCTGTCTGACAAAATGTGTCAATCAGAACATTGGAAGAGGTGGAACCTTGGGAAACCAAGGCAGTCTGTGAGGAGAAGTTAAATACATCATGCATGCAGAGAGCTGGATGAAAGAGCAGGGTGATGTTCTGACTTAATGTGTTACACTCTACCCGGTGTAGGCAGTCTTCTGTAAAGCATCCTCAAAGAAAACCATTAGCTCTTGATGCTGCATTAACATACCATATAAAAAAAAATCCACCAGACTATTTGGTGCAACTTTTTAATTTATTTTTTTTCTTTTCTTTTTTTTTTTTTTTTTTTAAGTGCAGGATATTGTGGAGCTTGGAGTGTGGGGTTTTTTTGTTGTGCTTCCTACAGATGATTGTTGTCTACAGGTTTTTATCTGTGTTTTTCCATTATCTGGGTTATTTTTTCACACTTACCCAGCTTCCCAGGTAATTAGGACCCAATTGCAATTTACCTCACCTTGGAGAGAAAGGCAGATTGAACATCTTCCTGAGGTCCTATACAGCCTTATCTTTTATGGCTGAGTGTCTAGAGAATGCATCTTTAGGGGGATGAAGAGGATTAACAATCTGGTATCTTCAAAGCACTTACAGAAGAACCAGGTTTTTTATTAAAGCCACACATGAACAAATACATTATGGAAAAATTTTGCTAAACCTTAGAACACTGTGTGGATTATTGGCAGTATTTCTGTAACTGCTGCAGTTGCTCACACGCAGGTATCTAACGTCTCTTAAGTTTAACTACAGCACCAGAAGCACCTGCACAAGGCTGTGGGATATGACTTGGGACCTGTGGGAAGGCTTGTGCCCTTTCAGAGCCGCCGTGGAAGAGCAGGCAGGATATTTCAAAGCAGGACTGGGTGGTGCTGTGGGCTACCGAATTGAGCCCTTTGTGTCTGTACTTTTTATCTCCGCTTGATGCCTGTGAATGAGGAGGTGATGAGCAATGACAATAACTAAATCAAAACAAAAATTATGGGTTTTAACCCATTTGGTACAGAGGTCATTGAACTGGAAAAAAGGCAAGCCTATAGAGCTCTGGGGAAGCCAACACCTACTTGGTCTGAGTGATGGTAGTCTCATTATTTTGCACCAAAACTGGAATCAGTCAGCCATTTCCATTGTAGGAAATACCTTCCCTGTACACACTTGAGTCGTTTTTTCCTCATGCTGTTTTTGTAGAGCACTGTCCAAGCATCCATATTCTTGGCTAATTTTTGTGGCAGAGGGGTATTTCTTAATTTGTCTATTTAAAACTATTTGAGTCTAAATCTCACTAAAGAGAAACTGCTTTTCATTTTCTTTGTGCTCCAGGGCTCATCAAAGTTCAGTGGCCATTGATTTCCAATGGAGTTTGTGCCAGGCTCTCTATATTGCTATTACAATATACCTTTTTAGAATGATTCATTTACTTTTTCTGACAGTCATCTACATTTACTGCCACAACCTGTTTCAAAATCTGGTGTGGGTCTTATTTAGGGTATCTTGTGCAGCATAGAAGAGAATTCTTTTCAGTGGCAAAACACGAGCAAAAATACTATCTTTTTCTTGTAATACTACCTTCGGTTTGCTGGAGGAGTCCCTTAAACTTTAAAATTCTTGGCCTGTAGATCTGTGGAAGCTGCAGAACTTCCATGAAAGATGATTCACCCATAATTATATTAGAAGTAGGCACAGGAGAGTGAATTCTTGGTACTTTTCACTGGAGAAGTTGATTACATTTGGGTTTTGTGGAATAAAGTTAACAGAGGATTGTTGCCTTCTTGTATGATATTTGTATCCTAAAGTACCAATTCCAAGAATTTTGTACCAGTCCCGTATTGTCAGCTTTAAAGCTTCCTTGCAAACCTGAGTAGCTGCTGCTGCTGCTTCACGTTGCTCTAAAACCAGCTCCTGTCAGACACCCGTAGTCTCACCTTTCGGGAACCACTGCTTGAGGATGGGTTTGGAATCCCCAGCAATAAGGATTTTCTTTTTCTTGAGTGATTAAAAATTATGCCTCTATTTCTTGAAAATTAGTGATAAAATGTTTGGGCTTCCCCCCCCCCCCTTCTTGGGGAATAAACAGCAATAAATTACTTCAGTGTTTTTGTCAAGGTAGAGGGACGTACCCTAAAGTGCTGAATATGCATATGGGTGTTTTGATCTCATGGAATGCTAGCATTATGTTCAGGAAAGACTATGAATTGTATTAAGGTGCACTTACTTTATTTTTACTGCTAGTTGTTATAGTCTAGATTAAATTTATGCTTTTATTACTGCCAGATTATACTGATGCGTAACAAGATCCATATCAAGTTTCCTACCATCGTCTTTGCTTGAATGATAACTTTCTTGTGCTTTTTTCTTTTTTTTAAGATTGACGTACCTTATGTTTTGGTTTGACTTTTTTTTTAAAACAAGGGTAGCCTTTTCTCAGCCTCCAATGTGGCTGAGAAATGCCATCAGATTGTTTTTTTCACTCTGTACTGTATGACTAGATTGACTTGGGCAGATCTGCAAAAACTAAAACTCCGAACTTCATACCAGCTGCTTGTTAAGGACGGAGCATTGCATCTCTTCCGACTAGCATGCAGACTAGTTCTACAAACATGCTAATGACCAAGATTTTTCCTAAGCCTTTATTAGGACAAACAAGGAATAATTATTTGGGGTTGGAAATTTGAAGGAGAAGGACTTTTGAAATACGTACTGTACTTTTTGGTGTAGCATTTGTGGAAGAAGGGGTGATTCTTTTCTTTTCTCAGGATTCTTTAGCTTCTGGTTATATCGAAAGTTTAGGTGAGTTTGTCTTTAAGTGTCTGCTTTTTGGGTGGAAAATGCATGTACGTTACCACTTACATGTGCAGTGCTAACAGTCATGTATCTGGACAGTACATATCATCCAAGTGACTACCAAAGTGAGAACTAAATTTGAAATTAAAACTTCGTGAAACCTGAGCTCAAATAACATGTGTGTTGCTGTTGCAGGAGGACCATGACATCATGGAGGCTGATCTGGACAAAGATGAGGTTTTGCAGCCTCAACTGGGAGAGCTTGCAGGAGAGAAGCTGCTAACAACTGAGTACTTGGGAGTGAGTACCACTCATTAGGATCTTGGAATATATTAATTTGGTGGGTTGTTTCATTTTAGTAGTTTCATCACTTTCGAAAATCTTTTCTTCAATTTGTTGCTTGAAAAGCTGGGTTCTACCTCCATAGCAGTCCAAATCTTTCACAGTCTCTTAACTGCTGTTCAGAAGTAGAGTAAGTTTGAGAAAGGTCGCTACCCTTCCACAGGAGGTGGTCAGGCTGTGGCTTAATAATAAGCTAAAGGCAGCCTTAGGGTTCTAGTGCTACATCAGTGACTCTGTGGGCACACAAGCAAAGTGCTGAGCAAGTTAATATCAGAACACTCTGCTGGTCTCAAATTATTCTGAAAAAATAGTTGAAAAGTTAACTGGTCCTGCAGGTGTTACACCAGATCAAGTATTTTGTGTCTTACCTCAAGCAGTAAAACCCCGTTAAGTAAAAAAGCGTAAAGTTTGCATGAACACCGTTTAGTGTGCTGTGACTAATTTGAGATAAATGTGACTGTATACATTCTGTATCCCGGAGTCCATAGGTCTATCAGTGATGATGGAAGTGTGACCTGAGATAAGATGTCATGGAACAGCCTGCAGTGATTCCAGGGAATTTTATCTAGTGACACCAGAATGCAACTTAGTTTCTGATGCAATGTTTCTATAGAATTTTCTCTATGGCTCCGGTTACCTGTCTTTCCACTGCATTCTTTTTTTTTTTTTTTTTTTTCCCCATATCTTTATTTCCTGTGTATCAGATAATGACTCATACTCCAAAAACCAAGAAGAAGCTGTTTCCTGGTGTCCATCAGAGTATAGATGAGCCCCTCCAGAGACCTGTGACGCCAGGTTATCACAGAACTGTGTACCTAATGTAAGTCCAAACAAATGAGACCAAGTTGGATTTTTTTAAGCTCCTTTAAAAAACAAAGCAACGAGAACAAAAAACCCAACAGTGCCTGATAAATAAACCTTCCCTACCTAAAAGTGCATTGCCATTGTAATTCCTTAGAGATCATTTCAAAAAAAGAAAGGAGAGGAATATTGTAGGCAGAGAAAGGTCCATTGGCTGAGGTCACATACTTGGAATAGTTGAGTAAATGTTTACTGATCAGTTTGATTTAAATTTGCATTATATCCTGCGTGTTCATAGTCCTTTCATCTTCTCATATTCTATCGGTAAGTTGCATGGAGTGTCTAAAGTGCCTGGGATCTTCCACTTTATAAGCAAGAAAGTACATTGCTCTGGGGAGATTTGCTACACATCCATAAGAAGACAGATTAAAAAGAAAATGGGAAAGACAAAAATCTTGTTATGTTGTATTTCCTGCTTTGGAAGAAATGTGTTTTCCCGCAGGAGGGTCTGTGACACCTTGTTTTTGGTGTGATTGGTGTCAGAGGTAGAAGGCTGCATTGTAAATGGAATAAAGAAATCTTACAGTATAGAGCTCCTTGAATATGCTCTGCCTTCTGTTAGAACAAGTATATCTTAATCTTTTAATTTCTGAGATGAGACTTCTCCTTTTCACTGTCCTGACTGAGGAAGTAAAATACCAATGAGGTCTCAAATTTAAGTGGTTTTTTACTTTTAGTTGCATACAGTTTGGGATTTGATCAAATCCAGGTAGCTGCGATAACAGGCAGCAGTTTATTATGAGGATTTAATGTTTTCATTTCTGTAGATACTTAAGCTGAGACACTACAAGTCACTCTAACAAAGTATAGATAATAGTACTCAAAAGTCACGTTATTGGTATAGCTAAGTACATTAAAATGAATGGGTAACCTGAAATACAACAGTGTAATGAAGTTAGAATGTAGAGGTGGTTCTTAGAAGAATGTATCAGTCCTGAAGTCTGAAGTCTGTCCTGTGTCATCCCCCCTGCCACTCTTTGCTTTCATGTTCATATTTTCTATTTCTTAAAATACAATTCTTCCCCATTTTAGTGTGCAAGATCCATACAGAAAACAGTGGGGATTGATTTAGACTGCAGTTACACAGGAGTAGTTGAATCCGATTGAAGCCTACTGGTTTAGATAGGAGTTGTTGCAGCTTTATCCTGCCCATGTTTATTCCCCCCCACTATCTTGTGCTGGTATTAGCACTCATACAAGCAGGTGATCTGACTGGGAGCCCTCCTGAGTCATCCAAATACGTCTTTTTGTCAGCCGTACCATTCATATGGGATTATATTGATTATGTTACCAGGGCCTTAGACTGGACAAGTGTAACATGCCAGATCTGGGCATGGAAAAAGCCCTGGAAGACATTGCTTTTTTTTTTTTTAAAAAAGCAAGATGAATAAAACACACGCTTCCAAAGCAGAAAAAGAACCTTTGGCTATCCCAGGGCAGCATTTGTCTTGTACAGTCTTGATTTTTCTTCTGAGTACTAGCCTGGAAAAAATGGCATCTGTTTGAGCATGGCACCTACTTCTTCTGCCTGTTGTAGCCTGAATGCAGATTTGGAATTTTTACTTTGTGTCCTTTCTCACAGTGGTCAACTTTTTCAACCATCGTAGTGTCCACAGCTTTTGCAAGCCCTCTCCCTATATATTAAATGTGTGTGTGTAAGGAGAAAACAGCAACTAATTAATATAAGCTCATATTAGTAGCATAGTAATTATCTCATCATTTTCCTGCAGTCCTCCTAAAGAACTGCAGGCCTTAAAAATCTAAACTGGCTAATACATGACCAAATATACAGTGCCACTTTACTGTGGGGTCGGTGTTACCGAGCTCAAGGCCCCACTTTCCCTGCACAGTATTTTGCCCGTGGCGGGCTGGGAGACCTGGACTGACTCTGTGGAATTGGCTGTTAGGGTAGCAGCCTTCCAGCCTATTTAGAAAGTATTTTTCAGGAATAAATCTTAGTTACCACTGGAGTGTCTAAGCATTACATTCCTGTTTTAGAAGTGGAGAGAAAAACAAACTCGTGAAAATGAAGTGACTTTCCTATGGGAAGTCAGAAAACCAGTGGCAAACCCGGGGGAGTGGCTTTTATTTCCTGGTGCCGTGTAGTGCACTGCAATTTATGCATCAGAAATAATCTCCAAGTGATTGCGTGCCTCTTCTTTACCACCATCTACCCAGGCAGTATGTTTACTTAACAGTATCCCAGGATACTGGAGTGACGCTAGTCCTATATTTTCAAAACTTGAATCTCCTTATGAATAGCTGTGCAGCTCACGCCTGCGCAAGATGGCTTCAGGCCACTGCGGGAGGCAAATTAAAAACTGGTTCTGGTAGCTTTGGGTCTAAGAGAAGTGTTAGTTTGATGGTGTGAAGCAGTCTTTACAGATTGCCTCACTGTGCAAACTAGAGAGGAAAAATGAAAACAACAGAAATCTCATATGGTGAAAATTAATTTCCCTCCTGCTCTGGCCAAATGGGTAGAAATAATATGAGTGTTTGGTGCTCCCATGTTTTAAGCAGGAAGAATGAGATACCACCCTGAATGACAAGTTTGTACTTTATATCTAACTAATTTGTGTGCAAGAAAACTGTAAATAGATGAAGACATTCTTGAACCAGATTTTACAATAGAAAAGGACAAGCTTTGATGGCTTTTATGCTATTCTGATTTTAGTATGAATTAATTTACTAGATTGAGGAAATACTCTCTTAGGAAGCCTTGCAAAAGGAAGACAATAAAAGTGACCAAATCTTAGCTGCCTTAATTAGAAAGCAATAGCTGAACTGGATGAATTTCATATTTTAAATAATAATTTAAGTGGCTTGTGTTTGTATCAGGTGAAATGGCATGAAAAATGTCAGACTTTTTAGCCTTGTATGCAGCTTGTCTACTCACCGACAGTCCAGGACAGTTGATCCGAATTATCTTAAGTTTTGGATTCGGCAGAGTAGTTCTACATTAAGCTACATTAAACATTTGTGTAAATTCTTGCATTCAGAGCTGAAGTGAATACATCTTGTTTGAAGTTCTTCACATGAGACTTGATGTAACATATTCCATTTTAAAAACGTTGCGAAAGAGGAAGCATGATGGAGATGCCGTAACGTATCTCTGAGAGTTGTTGGTTCATACCTCCAAAAGTGGGGGGCAGACATATTTCTAGTGCTGAATAGAAGTTTTCACACAGAACATTAATGCAGAATAGCCACAGCACATGTAGCAGCTATTCCATGCTAATTTTTCTATGACTTCCCAGTACAGACAAGGCTCTAGTTACTTCAGATGAATTGTCATGGGATCCCTATATGGACAAGCTCTTGCTGTTTGGAGCTGAGGGAGACAGGAAATACTGGAAAGCTGCCTTCCCCCCCCCCCCCCCGCCCCTTCCTCTTTAAAGACTCACTGGCTGAGATCGCTCAAGAGGGACTGAACTACTTTATATTCTGCTAGCTGTTTCCTTAGAAACCAATTTAGCTGTGAAATCATTAACCGCCTCCTTGGAATGCATCCTTTCTAACTACAAATATAGTCTAGTTACCTTAACTTGATATTGGGCAGGGAAACTTTCTGCGTCTGCCAACTTCTTTTCACACACTTTTCACACCCCTCCTGCTTCTGCTGTGTTTTATGGCTTATTACTAAGCAATCTTGACCCTGTTCTGTCCTTCAGCTACTTCAGTTTCTCATTGATCCACCTCACTTGGGAAATCAACAGTTCTACTTCTTATCTACTTTGTTTTAAGTCTGTATTGCATATTGCTCTGCAAGGTGAAATCCTTGTAATATTTAGGAGCAAATCTTAAATCCTTGAAAAAGCTAAGTATTGAAGACCTCTCAGGCCCACTGCTACAGTCTTTTTCTTTAAGCGTCCTGCTGGTATTTTAGGTCTTTAGACTGCAAGGCATTATGCTTTCCTTTCCTCAGCTCTTTTATTGCAGTAGGAAAAAAAAAAAGTTAATTTCAACTATGTCTAACATCAGCTGGTTTGGAGGAGCTACAGTCATGCAGTTAAATTATGTCCTCAGCACTAAATATAAAATAATTTCTGTATCTTCTGTGTCATTGCAAGCAATCAGAAGAAACTAGAATTTAGTCTCATGCAACTTTTTATACTGCAAGAATTCATCGCTCTGTATTGTCCTTTCTCCTCCAGGCCAGAAAACGATACCAGTTCTTGTCATGATAAGGATGAGAAGCTGCAGTCTCTTCCAAGTAGTCATCCTCCCATTTGTGGTGGGAGCAGGTCCAGCATTTCTGACCTCTGCATTTCCCCTTCATGTAAGTATATTCTGTGAATGCCGTTGTTAACCGTTGCTGTATTTCTTGACTGGGGCGGGTGTTTGGGGCCTAGCTTGTGTGTTGTAGATCGTTTATTTTTTTTAAATGTAGCCTTGGAACCGGCCCTCCATTTGTAGATCCTGGGGCAGGCTGCAATACCTTGGGGCACACAGTTGGATTTTGGCTCAAGCTGAATGAACAGCTACGGAAAGTAACGTGCGGTCAGCGGAGACCGATGGTCTCACTTGCCTCGCTCCATCTTGCTTCCTGTGGAAGCGCCAAGGATCATACCCAGGGGTTCCAATGTGTACTGTTATTTCACTCCGCGCTGTCCTCTGCCTAGGGAAAGAGCTGCAACCCAGAGACAGTGCACTTCCCAACAGGCAAAGCCCCTTACTTGATCAAATATCCCCTTGTTTGGATCTAAATGAATCACTGTCTGCTGGCACCTGCAGGCTCTGTTGGCTGGAGCTCTGTATTCGAGTTGAAGGCAGCTGCAGTTATCTGCTTAGATTTGCAACTACATTCAAACCATAAAAGGTTGTGGAGGATGGGAAGCCCTGCACTGTATAGCTACATTGTGGGTAACGCTGCTAAAGATTCTGTCCTTGCAACTTAAACTGAAATGAATGCAAACTCAGCTGGACCTGAGAGCTCAGAAACATGTGATGGAATTTAAAAGGTTATAGGCTCCTGAAATACTTTCTTTCAGAACTTCTGATATTCACAGGATCATGGAACTTCAGATGCGGGAGTTTCAACCTTCTTGCAGGGATTCATTAACATTTCCAATTAGGGATTTAAGGCAAAATATTCTGCAGTCTTAGATAAAGGATCTCGCAGCATATCCGGTACAGAATTATTAATAAGTTCAGACAAAGCATGCCTTTACTTTGCTGAAAAATATGCTTTGAAGCAGTAAAGGAATAGCATACTTTTTACTCTCTCTTCTATTTTTTTAAATTTCCTAGAGGAAATGAAAAGGATTCTGAGAAAAGTAACCAAGGTCTTGCAGACAGGAATTTGCTTGCGTAATGCCTAGAGCTGATAAATACAACATGCTGAATGAAAGCCGTATGATAGAAGCAGATGAAGCTCCTGTCCAAGATGGGCACTTGGGTTCTTGCCGTTGTGTAGGAATGAGAACTGCTGTCCTCAAGCCTCGCTTTGCGCAGCGGCACCTCGAGGATAGCTGAGCCCTTTCCGCGGGGAGGTTAGCTGGCCAGGGACAGCAACTCGGAACAACAGAGGTTGTAAACTCATCAAAGGCATACTGACTTGGCAGTTTTCCTATATAGAAATAAAAAACGGAGTTTTACATACTCGTGCTTCATAAAGGAAATGAAGCCAAGCAGGTATCAAAGGTTTTCCTATTTGCTGTTTTAAAGTGTAATTGGATGCAATTTCTAAGGCATTATGCAGCCACCAGGAGCCTAGCATGCTTTCTGAACCACATTTTGATAATATCTTGTCAGTGAAATGCATTCACTCACCTCTCAGTTTTTCTGTGCTGCTGATGCTGTCTGACAGTTTGCTTGTAGAGATTTGTGGGGAGGTTTAAACAAGGAGCCTGAGTAAGTCAGCAAAGTAAATGTTCATTTTTGATGGAGAATATTGATTTAAAGCCTTCATGCTGAAGAAAGTTCTGCCAAATTTAATGTTTCAGATTGTCAGAACTTTGCTTGTAGCCTCTGTCTAAAACAGTTCGTTAGCTTTTTTCAGTCAAAATTATATGCAGGTGGATACTAATAAGATTACTAGTTTATACTCTTTTCTGTAGAAAAATCTTGGAGGTCAGAACATACAGCATATTTCAAGTTTATAAACTTTATATATGTAAAAAGACATACAATGTTTGTGTGTGGCAGAGACGATTCTCCCTAGCACTAATCTAGGCTATAAAACAACACTGAGCTACTTGAAGGATTGCCAGAGGTTTGTTTCAGGTTTTTGCAAGTAGCCAGTGAAATACATGCTTGTCTTTCTTACCTTTTGGGACTTAGAAATAAGGAGTAGAAGAAGAGAAGAGGAAAGAGAGACTGCACTGCTGGATCCCCTGGTTGTTCATGTCAGTGACGGGACTTTCATTCTGTATAATAATTTGACTGTGTCTTTGGACATCCCCTGTTTTCCAAAAGGCAGTGGGATTTGTAATTTTTAAATTGGAAAGGCTTTAATTTAAGACAATGGAAAATAAGCACCTTCTCTTCTAGTGCCTTCTAAGATATGGTAGAGAACAGTACATAACAAAAAGGTGTAAAAATAATTGTACTGCTTCTAGAGACTCTCATCATGCCCTGCCAAACATCTTTGCTATGAAATAAATATGCAGTTTATTGGGTCCTGATCTGGGTCTGATGGTCATTACGCAGTACTAGGAAGCTGCTCATTTCAGAATATGTGTTTTCCAGCATCGCATGAATACTTTGGGATTCAGAGTTTCATGCAGTCAAGTCATGAAAGGAATAGTAAGCGACCAAGAGTGAAAAAACAGTTAGAATAAAAGCTTCATGTGGACAGTTAGTATCGTCTAGGTCATATCTCATGGAAACTAAGTTTAGCCTCAAGAAACCTTGATCCTCTTTTGTTTTCTAAAAATGAGAGCAGCTCTTAATGTCCTCCATGCCTGGATACATTCAGCTGTTCTTGAGTCGGTCTGGTTTTGTCTGGGTCCATCCTCCCTTTTTATCACTTTGGTAAAGAATCAATAATTCTGGAGCTCTTTTCTTTTTTTGTCTCCTGTGAGCAGAAAACTTGTGGACTAAAGATGAACCCTGGTCATCTTACTACACTTATTATGCTGAATGTCAGACAGAACATGTGCTGGGCAGGCAAATGCTTTTCTGAAAGTGACCTCATCTGCATCCATATCAGCATGTGAGAGCAAATTAGGATGACAACCTGTCCTGAGCATGGGAGGAATGGAGCTAGGGATTTTCCCTAAACTCTTATTGATCTTGCACATCTTGGTAGCCTTTTGTCTCTTGGCAAAGTGCCTGTCCTTCCCTTCTCCATTAGTGCAAGGGAGAAAGTGAGGTATATTGAACTAATGTAATAGACCTGAAGTGTGACAGAAGTGTAAAACACTGTTTTTTGTCTGCAGTGACAGCGTGTTACTATGGTTATGTACAGACAACTGCAAGTGTTTACATTCATGTGGCTTTAATGAGATATTGGTCATGAGCTGATACATGTTAACTGATGGTCTGGATGCTCCTAGGCCATTGCAAATGCAGAGTGTAGCTGCTTTGAAAATGATCCAAGCGTGTTTTGCTTTCCAATTGCAAAGAGCTGGAAGTATGCACACTTGGAGTTGGCTTGGCTCAGCTGATGAGCTGTAATGCACCCTGCCACACCAACTCAGGAGCCTGCCATTATCTCAAGGTCTCCTTCAAACAGCAGGAACTGTGACTTGATTGTGTTTCTAGTAAAATTGTGGAGAGACAACTCCTCACTGAACTGTGTTTCTTTTTTAAATAGCCGTTGAAATGAAGTCATCTAAAGTATTCTCATCAGGCCATAGAATGGACCGAAGCATCCCAGCTGGTGACAATATCTTGGTTTCCCGATCTACTGACTTCACCCAGGACAAAGTAAATGGGCAATTGCATAGGTATGATTTATCCAGAGGAGTATCTAAAAGTGCGAGAGGAGTCTGAGGGGACTTACCAGCTAATTCCATGCTGCTGTAAAGACAATCTGTGAAGTCATTTGATGTATGATGTAGTCTGGTCTGAGACAGCTGTGGTGGTGCTTGCCAAACAAAATACCCGTAGCTGTGCCAGAGGCAGCAGTTCAATTTCTAAGCATCTGGTCCAGAATGGGAGAAATCTCAAGCAAGACATTATTAATGAACCTCACATGTACGCACAACACAGCCTTCTGCAACTAAAACTTCCTCATTGCTTCCTTAGATGACTTGACTCTAACCCATGAAAAATCATTTATTAGTAGAGAAATAGGTAGGACTGTGGGAACAGGGCAGGAATTAACTTGCAGAAGGAAGAAAAAAATAAGCATTTAAGTAGATTCAGAGTGTTTAAACATGCTGAGTTGCTAGCACTGCTGACAAGAGTCCCCGATTTATCCACTAGATGGGTATAGCAAAGGAGGCAATATTACGAGTTCTCCCAGCAATGGGTTTCAACTCTTCCTTGAGACAATTTCTGTTAAAAGAAAATGAAAGATCTTGCTCTCCTCCTGTTCCTACCTTGAGCTCTCTGTGAAGCCGTTGTTGTATATAGGACTGTGATGTTATATCTTGGATGAGAATTAGGAATTCATTAGCAATTGGACCAAGGTTTAGCAAAGTTTTTCAGGGCCCGCATGTGTCCTTCAGACATTAACAGCTTTTTCCTATAACTAATTTGATTGGGCCAAGTTTTAAACAGTGGGTGTAGAGAAATTTTAAAAGCAAGTACATTCCAGAAGTAAAACACAGAATGGGTGGAGATGTATTAAAGGAAAGGTTTTACAAACTCTTTACAGATCTGATTTTTCAGAAGTGCTTCGTTATTTGTGTCGGTTAAAGCTCTAGCACTTCTGCACACTGGACTCTGCACTTAGAGCTTTGTTTCTTTCTGGCCTACAGATGCCTGTGTGCAGTTTTGGGTTTTGGTGGGTGGGGGGATGGTGCAGGTTTGGTTTGTTGTTTGGGTTTTGTTTTTTTTTTTTTCCCCCCAGTTGTGCTGTTTCCATGGTGAGATCTGAGAAATTACATATTGTCAACGAATTATCACTGGTTAGCAGCTGAAGTGCTTAGTAGTCATACCCCTATCCCAGCATTACTGGTTTTATTTCTGTTGTCTGTTCTAACAGTAGCTAAGCACATACTACAAATACAAATAGACCACGCAAATTTTATGTCCGAATTGTTTGCTTTGTGGTGGAGAGAGAGATTATTTTTCAGGCTTTGGCTTGCAAGAAGCAAGTCAAATTGGCAGCATCTTGCCCCCCAGCTTGGTGAGAGGCTTTGCTTCTCTACAGTCATAATCTATTATTAAAAAGACATGTCCCCAGTAATCTTTAATTTTTCTTCACAAATGTATGTCTAAATCTCAGTAATAGGTGGATCTGTAACTGAAGGCACAGGTGCAGTATCTTGCAGAAGAAGATAATATCTTTTCATTGCATGCTTCCTTAGCATGCATACAGTAATTTGTATTTACAAATGCAGCCTCGAGTTATGGATATGGGAATGTAGCCATTCACAGTCCAAGCGAATATGGGGTTTCCTGTGTCAAGTGTCTTTTGTTAATATGTTGGTGTTGCCATAGCTAGACCTGGCCTTTTCATTCTTTCGTTCTTGGAAGCATACTTGAATTTGTTTGCAGAACAAACAGAGCAAATAAATTGCTGCTTTGGTCATAGTTTTGACCATTGTAAGGTAAGAGATGTCTCCTTCCTGCTAGGCAAATAACAAGACCTTCCTAGAAGAGGCATGTATGAGAAAGAGGGCTGGGTTGTGGTGATGAAGCGGTCACTGCTATTTCCCCTCTTCCTTAGCAGTATAAATTGGGAATTTAACTGCACAAAGATCAGTGAAATTACACTAAATTAGTCTGAGAGCAGAATGAAGCCCCAGTAGTGACATGTCTATTGCAGTTGGTTTATTTCCACAGAAACAAATGATTGTTCTAGCTGATGCATGTCAGGCTGGCAGCTGGCCCTGCATTGGTGTTCCCTGCTGCATTTTGATCATGTAAGAATATAGATCTGTTGTGCTTTTTAGATAATCAAGGGTAAATTTGCAACAGACTTGAATTTACAATTGTGGCTGGCTAAAAAAGCCCTTTTTTTTTTATTGTGACTATGTCTAGTATCATTAAAATAAAGAGCTTAAACTCTGCAGGGCCTTCTTAGGTCTCTAATGGTCTTGCTTTTCTGATAATCCAATAAAAATGGCCAAAAGTCCAAGGGTATTTCTCATGGAGAAAATGGTCTAACTCATCTTTTTATGTTCCGGTCCTGTCATGTCTCCTGGTTGATTATTCAGATCCCAGTGTCAGTCTGTTGTGCACATTTTTATAAACAATTATTTCCATTTTTGCAAGTAAACAGTATTCTTTCTTCTCAATGCAAATCTAGGTTGCTGTGTGAGTTTGTTGTGGGTTTGGGGTTTTTGTTTGGTTGTTTTGGTTTTGGGTTTTTTTTTTTCCCAGCACTTGCTCTCAAATTACCACACCTTTTCATAAATGACTCCTTTACCAAATACTACAGAACATTTTCCCACAGTAGATTTTGCTGTTTCTTTCTTCATCTCATCAAGTTCTAAAGGATGCCAAACAGCAGTTTTCTGGGTTATTCTGGGGGTTAATTCTACTCTGTTGATCTTGGCCTATTTATTGATGTAGTAAAAGATGAGGTGGTTCTGTGACGCCTGGGCACACAGAAACCGAGACCTGCTCTGCATCCTGCATCCGGCAGGGCTTTTTTAACTTTACACTGTTTTCTACCAGCTTATTTCATATAATCCTTTCCTGAAGAGTCTGCAAAGATGCGAATCATCCTGTGTGACCACTCTGTATGTCTCTCTTTGGTAAAGTATTGTGACTCTGGTTGCGTTACTTTGCTTTGTCTCCAAAGTGCTTATAGTCTGTGTGAGAAATGTGATTCCGTCCAAAGCTCGTTTTCAATTAACGTTTATAATTTTATTAAACGAATAAAGGCAAGCAAACAGCGCTGGGTGCGCCGGGAGCCTCTGCTCGACCAAGAGGCACACCCACAGTTTTCCGTTTTCGGTTTATATTTCTTTCGCTAACACATATCCATGAGAAAAGGTGGGGTTTATGCAAATAGGCGTATCCCTTTTAGCGCATGCCCCCCTCGTCTCTTGGGGTCTTCACTACTCCCGTTTGGTGGT
>JAVJGG010000085.1:31569977-31597561 GCA_035590195.1 Aviceda cuculoides
TTCTTTCACTAATACATATCCATGAGAAAAGGTGGGTTTTATGCAAATAGGCGTATCCCTTTTAGCGCATGCCCCCCCTCGTCTCTTGGGGTCTTCCCTACTCCCGTTTGGTGGTCTTTGGATGAAGTCAGTAGTCTTCCTCGGCTCGTCCCCGGGACGACCCCGGCTCGCACCCATGCGCCCCACAAACCTCGGCCTAGCACCGGGCACCCAGCGACACCACCAGCACCAAACGATCCCCGCAAGAAACAAGAACTATTTACACATCTTTTTGTTTCCTCTGAGCTTGCAGTTATACAAGGACAAACAGAATGGTTGAAGATCATATATACAGAGAGGGTCACATTTCACCATGTAGCCTTAGCACGGTTTTATATTGACACGAATCAGGTGATTCTATTTCACAGTCCGGCTGCCTAGGTTATTGCAGTGAAACTCTGTGGAGATTGTGGATGGCAATAAAAACACTTTTTAGTGTATGGGATTACAGATCCGGGGTTTTGTTATCTATTGATGAGTAAGGAAAAAAAAAAAGCTCAGTTATGGCTCAAAAACTGCTGTGAGGCTGTTGGATCTTCCTTTTTTATCTACATGAGCATATCATAGTACACATAAGATTACCATGAAGAGCAGTAGTGAATTGAAAACCCAGCTCTTGAACAAAAGTGAATAAAATTACAAAAAAACGGTAACAATGGGACTATTTTATGGAGACAGATTTTTAAATGCGTCCGTGGTCCACGGCTTGGGGTTTTATCTAGCCAATCTTACTTTCTTGGTTTTGTTTTGCTAGTGTGGTTCTGCTGCCACCTCCTCCTTTGAAATAAGAATACTTGTAATACTCAGACGTAGGTAGAATGCTGCAGAGACGGCCCTTGGCAGACCAGTTGGCACGTCTCTGTCCTTAATAGTTAGCATATACATATGCAAAATATAGACAATTAATGCTATTTAAAATACAAAAGGAACACTTGCTCAAATCTCCCTGCAAGGTGAAGCAGGGGTATGGAAGGGCTAATCAGCACTGACTCCGCAGCATTCCCAGGGGAGGAGGAGAGATTAAATGTCTTGAAAATCCTCCTAATCACCCTTTCTGATGGTCACAAAGGGTTCTTTTGATGGAGGTAATAACACGGGCACTTTCCGTTTTAATCGCATGTCTTTAGATGGCACCTTTTTCGATCTCCTACCTTTGGCTCTGCTTTTACTTCCTTTTTTTAAATATGATGAGCTTTTTCATGTAGCTGTTATTTCAGTTTAACCTTTTCTCCTTTTAAGAGAAAATTGACTCACCAGAGCAAACATGAATATAGATTCAGAATTATTTTAGAGACTTGCTATTTCCTGGTAGCTTCCATTTTTGTACCTGGGAAGGAATATATTGATGCTGGAGGTGGGGAAGGACAGTGTATCATCACAAAGTCATGGACTAAATTTTAAAGAATGGTATTCTTGCAGCACACGCAGACTGTGAAATAGCAGCAGCTGTTTTATGTTCTCAGTGTGAACAAGGAACCTGTGTGCTTAGGGAATTTATTTCGTAGATGCCATCACAGCTTTCTGCTCTTTTGACAAAGCCTTCGGAGAGTTCTACAACTCTCACCGCAGCTGGGAGCCGGGGAGGCTGCCTGTGTCTGCTAACGTTGTGACCTATACCTGCAAGAAATAATAGTGTCTGTGCCCTAAAGTGATGTATTCCTGTGCTGGAGCATGTCTGTATGGTTTTTGCACCTCAGATTGAGTCTGTGTGTGTGATAAACACAATGGAAAACAGGCTAAAGATCTATTACTTGTTTGCAGGGGACTTAACTGAACCTGTTCAATCCTGTTGTCCAAAGAGCCAGGTTTGAGTAGGATAGACAGGGCAACGGAGCCAGGTTTAGAGGCTGTGCGGTGGGTACATGCCGCAGGGCAGCACCTGTGGTGCTATGTTCCTTTCCATTTGCAGTCTCCCTGAACTTTGAGCAGTATGTCATGCTGTCACAGCACGTACTGCAGGTTTCACTTGGCTGCATACTTACTATGCATACATATTTCTCCATACGTTGCTAACCCTTTTCATCTCCTCCTACAGCGAGTTTCCCTCAGCCTTCACCAGCAAACCTAAGATCCCTCGCACTCCTGAAGTGCAGAGTGCCAGCCCTAGAAAGGGAAAGGTCCCAGCCATTGCCCCCCAGTTCTCTCAGTCTGGACCCCAACAAACAAGCCGTCCCAGCTCCTCAGGATCATCCACAAGGAGCAGACAGAGTAAGTGGAAAAAGTCATCATTCGGTTTGTCAGTCCTTGGAGTGGGAAAGGAAGGGAACACTGTAGTAGCTCTCCAGGAATGAAGTTGTATTTTACAAATGTGCCAGGAGTATATGACATTGTACTTGTCATTTGCAGGATGTACAACCACGTAATTATATCCTGCTGAACACTGCTCCTATATCCAGGCTGTCACGTGAGCAGTTGAGACATGCTTTTTCCTATCTCTGGGTGGCAAAAAGTGGCCCAAATTCTCAGAAGTTTGGGGGGAAGCTTCTAGTCTCAGATTAGACTTTCTCTATATGTCCTTAGACTTTTTCCTTTTCTTTAGACACTTGTTCACTCCGCTGCGTAACTTGTATAATGTTCTTGAATTTGGATCCCTGGGTGTGTCTATACTGCAACTGAACATAGATCAGCTGTCAGGCAGTTCAGAAGATGGGCTGAGGGCAGCCTAGCAAGCAGCCAGCCAAATGTGTGCTGCTTGTGGCATTCATCATCCTGCTGGAGAATTGTATTTAAGAACCATATGGATGTGTTGTTGCCTGAAGAAATTTAAGCAGTGCTAGTTTGCAGTGGGCTCAGGAGAGAGGAAGGCTGTGACTTGAGGTTGGCGGGAAAGGATGGACGCTTGCTTAATTTAAGCCAGCCAACACCAGCCAAATAAAGTGGGAATGTTCATCTCGGATGGTCACAGAACAGTGAACATGTGTATGGTGTGGAAGCTGTGGGGTTTTTTGGGAGGGAGGGGGAAGAAAGATGCATTCTTTGGTAACGAGTAAGCTTTTTCCCTGGAGTGTGGATAGGACTATCTGGATTCAAATACACCTCTGGGTCCATCATCAATGAAAATAACAGAAACTATACGCTGTATATTCTTATTCCAAACATATTATAAGAAGTTTAGTGGCGATTAGTTGATCATAAAATAACATCAGCTCTATTCTTTAGCTGTAACCGTTATCTTTAAACATGTCACAAAAACATGGCAACTCATAATACTTTGCAAACCTTCCCAAGAAATCTGAGGTATGTGTATGTCATTAGTTCCTCATTACAGGTACAGAAAACGAAAGGCAGAGAATTGAAGCAACCTAGTAAATCAGCAACAGAGCTGACTAAGACTTCCCAAGTCTTCTGCGTTGCTAGCTCATTGTCGTTCCACACAGTTGCATATGCAGGGAGATGGGGTGGTTTCGTTCAGGGAGCACAGGTGAGGCAATGGAAGGGAACGTCCTTGGTGGTTAAGGGAGGTTTTGACCTAGAGAGCACTTGCTTGAACAGTCCTGTGCTTAAGTAATATTGCCAGCTCTTTCAGCTTTACTTTTGCCGCATGCCCTGTGTTTTACCTCTGACATCCGTACTTCCCGTTTCCTGTGATAGGAGCACTGTTCTGTCCCGACCGAACGCGGGGTTGACACCCCAGAGTCTGTCCCTGGTTCCTGTCTCGGTTCTTTTACAAAAGCACTAGCCCATTGAAAACGAGAAGCTCTGCTGAAGAAGGGAAAAGCATAGAGTGTGTGCACACACGCAAAAACTCCTCCCCATGTTCTAGTTTCTCCGGGGTAGCTTTACGCTCCTGGGTGCCTGTGTCCTATGAAAGATGCAACATGCATATGTTGCTCTTGTAGGGCTCTGAAGTTCATTTTCCAGTGGCACAGTGTATAATGTATTTTATTTTGAAATTGCATCGAAGCAGAGCATGATTAGAGTTCTACATCATCTTGGGTTTTTCTGTTGATTTAGTAGATGTAATTTGTAAGTCCAGACTCCTGGACTCTTCTAACTTTTATTGGAATAGGATTCATCTTACAATATACCTCTTGCCTTTGCTGTGTCTGTGGATCCTAAAGCTGAATGTATAGCGGGCATCACATCCTACTATGTGTCCATTTACCTTTTCTTCTGAATTTTCTACTGGGGTTCCAGGTGATTGTTTCCTATCTGTCCACATCTGTGCCATGACTTGGTGGCAGCAATTGAATGTTAAACTCTTATCTTCCTGCTAAAAATAGCAAAGAAATCACTTTACAAAGTCATCTTCCATTCACTCTGCGTATACGTATCCTGTGGTGTTGTCTGCTGTCACAGAGCACCTATTAGTTATTGTCCATCTTGCAGGGGCTTTCATACAGGTGTTGATGGTTGGGAAAAGCGAGAGGATCAGGACCACTTTTTTAAAGGACTAAAAAGGGCTTCAAGCACCTATGTCCAAACTTGAGGTTCTCAGAGGTAATCCCCAGCAGGGAAGGCATCTGAAGCAGGTGAGCCCCTGAGGTTTCCCTAGTGAAGCTCTGTGCTACTGCTCCTTTAACTTTCTAGCGGACTCATCTCTAAGTCAAAAATGGTATCGGATGTACAGATATCAGCAATCAGTAGATTTCAGGAGTTGCTGCCTCCCATTTGCCTGCTGCATAGGTATGTAGGTTTTTACATATCAACAGACAGTGGAAAACTGTCTTTAGTTTGGGGATTTCTTGGTATTTCTGGAGAAATACAAGTTTTTCTAGCTGATGGGCATGATGAGAAAAAGATTAATTTCTGATTGTACTTACTTGATATGCTAACTTATTTTAGAGACACATTTTCAGCTTGCTGTTAATATTTATTATAGGTGTATTTTCTGGAAATAAGTAACTTTTACATAAACCTAGCTGAACTAGCTGGACTGCTCCTCTTGGAGCATGCAGTTTGTGGAATGCCTGAGGAATGCAGAGGAAGCACAGGTACTTAGTGCAGCTACAGTCCTGGGGCCAGATTCCTGTCTGAGATGTAGCCACTGCTGTTAACTGGGCTCTAAAGCTGTACCTTAAAGCAAAACCAAGCTCCTCCAAATAAAACCAGCCATGCTGGGATTTTCTGTGGATTCCACTTCCTAGTTGATACAGGGATGACACTAGCAGCATGGCTAGAACATAGGCTGGACCTCCAAATTTAGACTTTTTCAACTGTGCTTATGTGCTCCATGTGGACATGGTTGAATGGTTTTAATCTACCCTGTCCCTTACTGTGCCTCTGTTCCAAGCAACTCTGCATGAGCATGCTCAAGCTGTTTGCAGTGTACCAAGTTCTGTCTAGGGCACAGTGGAGCTAACGTAGTAGAAAAATCTTTACCAGAAGAATGAGGAATGATTTTTTTGTCAGGAGTGCAACTGGGCCCTGGTGACTCCCTGCTCTTCCACAAGTTCTTTCAGTGTCCCCTGACTAGTGGTTGCCATAAATAATTTCTGCATTTTTAAGTTGCAACATCAGTGGTTAAGGTGCCTTTGTGCATGTTCTTCGTGGTGTTTGTGTCACTTTACGGGTTGAACAAGTGTTGCCCTCAGGCAGCTCCTGTCTTCTCATAAATCCTGCTTTCAGCTGACAGACCCTTTCTTGCTGTTTTTCTGCAGGCAGCCAGTCCTACAGGAAGTGAGAACAGTTCCTTTCCTCGGGAATCACCTGTCACATTGTTGAAGGACAGAGCCAGCTTCCTGTAATGAGCTTTATTTGCGACCTACTGAGAAGAGAGTGAGGCTATTGGCATTGCACGGTGTACACCTTGCATGATGATTCAGGGATTATCTGATGGGATGCATCTGTTGTCGTCTCTAAAGCTGGCTAAGACAAGGGCCTTGTTATTACAATTCAAGGTCTCAGCAGCAGCCCAGGACTGATATGGGAGATGGATATATTCCCAGTGTCTCCGATAGTTTACTCTAAAGTGACATTGCCACCTTGAGAAGAAACTCTTGCTCTCTGCCTTCTGTGTCAGAGCAAACACCCTTTGGAGTTGGTATGTAGGGCTCAGCAAGGAGTCTGACCAAGCAACTCTCTTTTTTACATATTGCTTGCTGAACTAGCCTGCCACTTGCTTTTTTTAAATTATGCCTTTGTGAATGAGTTGGGAGATATCTGCGTTCAAAGGATCTGCACTAGGAGGGAAAATTTATGCCATATGTGCAGAGCCTTACTGCCTGGAGCAGCCTTGTGTGGAGTGAGATCTGTGTTTGGCCACCAGAGACTGGAGAGAGTATTTTGTCAACTTCTGATTGACCTGTGGCAGTTGAAAAACACTGTGCCAGTGTCCAAGGCAGCATCCATGCTCACCTCTGAGGATCTGATCAGCATCTTTATCTGCAGCAATTACTCCTATTCCTTCTTCCCACTTTTTTTTCTTAATTCTACTGTTTAACATTAGTAGAACGAATAATCCATTTTTTTTCCCCTGGAATGAAGAACTTTGTTTCTTCATTTGTAGAAGAAACCATGAGAATGTGAACAGATCAGAAGCAACTTACGTTCTTTTTACGTGTGGCTGTGGACAATCTTCTTTGGCCTTTGTTGCTTTATGTTCTTCACTGCTTAGCAGTGACTGGTTTGTGCTGGTCTTCAGTGGCTACGAAGTGCTGAGTAGGCAAGAGAGATCAGGAAGCCCTCCACTAAATAAAAAACCAGCAGTTAGTTCTGACAGTGAATTGGGAAGCTAGTGCTGTTTATTGCTCTTTCTCTCAAAAGTAACAGTGACCAGGAAACACTAAACTCTTCACTGAAGGTTGGCTTTTCAGTAACATCCCCTCATGTGACACAGCTGTTAGAACAACAGCAACAACTTTTCCAGAAATGCAGTTTACCTTGGAACTTGGCTGCTGCTGAGGCAGAAATGCACAAAAAGCAGGCAGTGTATCTGCCATAGGCAGACTTCAAAAGCAAATGCTTTAAGGGAGAAGGTAAGGTTTTTATTTTGGAGTTCCACCTTGAGAAACAAACGAGTGGAACCCAGCCTGAAAGGGAAAGCAACTGCAATAGTGACACTACCTTCCCCTAGAGTAAAGAGTTGTAAAGCTACCAGGCGTTTCCATAGGACCAGAAGAAAGCTTTACGTTTCTGCTGAGACCTTGAATTGTGCCTCTTGGTATGTGGTGGCAACTGAAGAGCCAAGGCCATTTTCTTGTGTGATGTAGGGGGGAATGACAACAACCCCAGAACCTCACTGGCTTTACCATTAGTTGAGGAGTTGAGGTCAAAACTGTATCACTCCCAACAAGTCAGCTGAAGGTGGTTGATAGGTACAGCTACAACTGCCCCAGCAGATCAAGATTCGGGAAAAACAAAATGCATCTTGCAGAACTGGACTGAAAGGGACAAAATGAAGTTTACGTACTTGTGTGTTTCTTACTCAGGCCTATTGCAATGCAGAACTCTGTGTACATTTTTCCATGTTCAGCTCTTAGATGTTTCGCAGTGTGAGTATAGTTTGAAAACAGAATATTTTTTTATATTAATGCTTGAGAAACCTAATTTTTCAAATACTTGGGAGAAACTATGGGTATGCTTAGAAATAAATTATCAGTTGAGCAGTAATCTGAGAAGCCAATGAAGTAATGTGTCCTCCTTTTCTCTGTCTTGTTGACAAAAAGCCACTGTGATACCAGTCTGAAGGTTTTTAAGCTAATGAAAAATGTTGATTCTGCTTTTGTTAGTAGGAGTCCACTATTTGGGGTTGAAAGGTCCCTGAATAGAGGTCAGTAACACACACATAGCAAATTCTGCACCTTGCTCTTCAAAGTTGTTAGGGATTTTTTGTATATGCCATGTAGAGGCTGCTGCTAGATACAACACCACCCTGGTAAATTCATAACGGGAGCAGCGGAAATTGCCTGCCTGAATGAGAGGGTGTGATTGTACTTAAAAGTGGCTGTGATTTTGTTTACAATAAGCTGTCACAACCCGGGCTGGACAGACCAGGGAGTCCTGTTGAATTCGGAATTCCCTCGGGCTAAATTAAGATGAAACGACACCAAAAGATCAGTTAAACGTTTTATTCATGGCAGAAGCAACCTGAACTTGGGAGGCATAACAGCAGGTGGCAGGGTTTCTCACAACAGGAATTGGCATGGAACTACCTCAGTAAACGGTGTAACCCGTGGTATCCATATACATCAATTCAGGGAATGGAATAAGGAGATCCCTCCCGTTGGGTCAGGAGCTTCAGAACAGACCTCCTGGACTTCTGAGGAGGAGCCCAGGGGCGGCTGGGTCCGCTCCTAGTCCCAGACTTGGTCAGCGGTTTTATGCCTTAAAGGGATAAGGTGTAGGGATTATGGGAAAGGAAAGAGAAAGAGAGAGCGAGACAGGGAGAGAAAAAGGAAAAGACAAAGATGTCACCGGTCCTGGGTCCAGTCAGCCGAGGGGTCCGGTTCCGGTGGGCTTGCGTGCCTGGGGCTTCGGTTTGTGCCCTTTTATCATCCTTGGTCCTCCTTCGGGTGGGCGCTCGAACTTATTAGGCTAATTAGGTGTCACGAGCGGTTTGCGAGCCTTCAGGTAATGGGTCGGTGGGCTTGGGGGTCCTTTGGGGAGTAACTTCCCCTTCCCTGCAGGCACGACCGTTGTTTGCTCTTTGGCCGCGCGTGGCGAGCGGCCCCGCTCAGCGCAGCAGAACATCGCAAGCCCTCCCTGGCCCGGGGCTGGTCTGTGCTGGTCGGCTTCCCTTCAGCTCCAGTTCCTTGCTAGGCAGGGTTCGTTCTTACGCAGAGGTCCTCGTTCTGCGGAACTTGCCCCACCGCAACGTTCGAGACATTCTCTCTTTCGGTCTCTCACAGAAGAAAATAGAGTTATTGCACATGACACAGATCTGCAAGGAAGTTTTTCTGGGACCAAAGCGCTATGTGGTGCTAGAATGCCTTTTGGGTATAACTTCTCTGTATTCAGTGTAATTTTGTTTATGGACGGTGTTATATGAGACATAAACTGCACAAGTCTACATTTGCATGGAGGGCTCGTTCTGTACAAGTGGTTTAAAATTACCTGGCAGTGACTGGGTAAAAATGCTTTTAAAGGGATTTTTGTTTCCTTTCTTTTTTTGATAGGTTTGTTTGGGGTTTCATGAGCTTTTAGGGTGTGCGTTTGTTTATATTTCACTCTGTTCTATTATTGACAAATCCTGTCCCCAACAGTTTTATCTCTACCTGAGTTTGAAAACACAGCTCCCTTCTGTTCAGCCTGGCCTGCCTCTGCAGAGGTAGCGTTGTTTACTCAGAAGTGTTGCAAAGCTGGCACGAACCACTCATTGTTCGTGGTCTCTCATGAGGAGAGCCGAGGCATGTGGGATCCCACCGGTGACATTGGTTTGGTGTCAGAAATGTGATTTGTTGGAGGATTTAAGTGTGTAGGGGAAGACGAGCAAGGAAGTTCTCTGGAGGAAAAATATTGTTGTGATGAGTGACAGTGGTTGCTTGGTTTGGCTTTGAGTTGTTTCCTTTAAACAAAATTCCACTAGTCTTTATAAATCATGGTGGAGGTTACAGTGTAGAGATAAAAAGTGCCATATTGCATTCATGCACATCCTTGAGTAGTGATAGCAGAAAAGCGAACGGGCTACCTTCCTCCCAGGTATTTAAGTACATCCAGACTTACCTTTTAGCTTGGGGCTTGAATTCATCTTTAAGCCAGAACTTCCTGGCGGTTTGGACCATCCTCACGCTTGCGGTTTGGCTCAATATTGGAACAAGCCCTTTCCCAGGAGAGGAAATGTTGGAGAGCTGGGAGGTGCACCTTGCTCACGAGCGTGATCTACCCAAGCCGCGTGGGAGCCCTGCGGGCCACCTTGGACACGCCGAGCTCGAGGGGGTGTGCGGGCACGGCTAGCAAAGAGCACGTAGACGGAGCCTTGCAAACCTCCACCGACCCTGGTGGGAGCTAAGTACCAAAATACCTCTGTGGCTAAACCGTGTGGGCTTCTCCAGGCTGTGCTGCGCTTTCCTAACCTCTGCTATTCATAGGAATTGTAAAAGGAGTGGGACTCTTGAGAATTTATTGACGGGTGAGAAATAGCAAGATGTTTCAAGGCAAACAAAACAGACTTTAAGACCAGACTGTTCTGGCCAAGCTGTATGGGAATCTGCTGCTAATAGATTTTAAAAAGAAACCAACTTCTGGGTGCAGAACATAGGACATTGTCCTACTGTGTTATCAGACCAGTAATTCTTCTAGCCTGGCATCTTTTCAGTGGTTGGGATCTGACCTTTCAAAGCAAGTTTCTTCCCAACTCCAGGCTGCTCGGTACCCTGCAGTGGAAGGGCATTGTATTCAGTTACAGGATCATGATCCAAATTTCCGCTCTTTAAGAATCCGATGGTCTCCAAACAACAGGCTGAGTGGCACACCCTAGGACATCTAATAACTTTCTGGAACATGTCCTCCTTTTATTGCAAGTTGTCTTAGCAGTCCTCAGCATGTGGTCCAAGTTTCCAAGAAACTAGGGCAGTAATTTATTGTGGTGAAAGTGACAATGCTTCACACGAAGAAATCCAGGTGACAGCTTTAAATGTTTGTTTTGTTCTTATCTTCTTCAAATACGGGAAATGCTGTTCTGATATGATTTTAAGTCCACAGATTTGGGGAGTGTCAGTTATTTCATTTATGCTGAGTGTGAGTGACTTAGCACTGTATTTAATTTAAAAAATGGTTTCCAGTATAGTATGCCTTGCTGGTTTTCATCTTAAAAGTCTTTAAAGTGTTACTTCATTTTACTTGTTTTTCTTTTAATGATGCTGAGAGCTAATTCTACTAAGTAAAAGAAAAACCAGGACAAATAAAAATGAGTGGATACTGGAAGCAATAAGGTTTATCCTGCAGATGTTTAATGTGCCGTATGTATTAAGCTGTAGCCGACAGCTACAAATGCTGGGGCCATCTGAAAATCAGACCACCTACTAAGGGATTTTAGGAGGTGAGGACACCTCCCTATACTAATCCCAAGGAAAAACTCTGGCCTTTGTAGATCCGCATTTCGTTACAGACGCATAGTTGTCCTCCTCCTCTGAAGAGTGAAAAAGTTGAGCTAACGTGAGGATGGGATGTAAGTGCTGGAAACAGCAGCTCTCTGCCAAGTGATACAGTTCCTCGTTTGGTCGGCCATGTGCCGGTCTGACTGCCCTAGCCGTTGTCTGGATCCGGTTGACTGTTGGCAGAGGTTGAATGCTTCCTGAGAACAAATCACTTCATTGTTCATGTCTGCTCATGCACTGCCTTTTGGGAGCGTGGTTCATGCTGGTAGCAAGAAGCAGGACCATTAGCACCAAATGAATTCTTTGTCAAGCAGCATGTCTCACTGAAATTTTTACCCTTTTCTCTAACTGCTTTCCCCCAGATTGAATTTGCAGTATCCTAATGGACTGGCTCCTGTTAAGCAGATGGCTTGGTTTTTGGTTTTTTTTTTCCTTTTCTTTTTTTTCCCCTGTTAACTCAGCAGATCATGGCCTACCATGATTTTCCATGAAACTAACTCCTTTCTTTTTCCTCCTCTTCCAAGTGAGCAGCTGGGAACTGAAATGAGACATCTCTGGGACTTGAGGAAAACAGTTCTGTTTCGATTAAGCTCCTTCCATCCTCAAGCCCTGTGGAAACTGGGCTGTTTGAAACAGCCAAAATTTCCATCCTGATTAATTGTACCAAAAGCTCCATGCCAGGGAGCTCCTAGTCATGAGCCACCACCTCAGGGAGTGATCCACAGGCAGAGCACCATGGCAGTTCTCAAGGGTCCTGTCACGTTAGCGCAGCCATCGCTGTCACGTTTCTGCCCAGATCCAGGGATTGGGACTGTCCGGAATGGCTGCGCCAGTGTAGCCACACTGCAACTGGGGGCAAATCGTAGATGATGAGCCAGCACAACTGGTCCCATGGCTCGTAGTCAGCCTCAGTGCTTATGTGACGTGAGGACACAAGCAGCTTGGCCCATAACTCAGGCTTTTAGGCCCGACCACAATACACAGTAACAGCAAGAACGTGACTTGCTTCTCCCAAAACTTAAAAGTTGGTCTGGTTGAGTTTTCAGTCATATGTACGTGGAGCTGACCTGAAGTTTAGTGTCGTCTTCTCACTCAAATTCAGGACCTGACCATTGCAGCGCATGGTTCCCTATTTGTGCAGAGTGGGAGAGAAATAATTTACTACTTCTGATTTTTTTTCCACATAGATGAAAAACATTGAGTAGCTAACCGGCTGTTTTCTGTACTGTAGTTTAAAACTCCAGCAGCTTTGAGCAGGGGCAAGGAGAGAGCATCGTAAGAGTGTGTTTCTCTCTAACCCTTGTTATCCTCATGACTCTGAAGATGCAGGTAGTGAGGATGCAGGTTTTCATAAAGCCACGTTGAACGTTGCAGGAAGGTGGGTCTAAGCAACTGTGAACTTCCACAAATCTTGTTGGGGCTTCCGAGGTTCTGTGCAACCACATTTACAGCAACTAAAGCAGAAGCCAGTGTCAGCAATTGTATGTTGCTTCCCAAGTCACCCAGACGTGGCTGTGGTGAGAACTGATTCCATCTCCAGTCAGTCCCAGCAGGGTGTCTTGGCTCCTGGGTTATGTTCATGCGCAGGGCAGAGACCGAGGCTTGTTAACCAAAACCAACCCAGGTGATCTGACACCTTTCTGGTGAGAGTAACACGTTTGTGTCTGTAGAGTTCAATCTGAAAAAGAGATATCCTTGCTCTACATCTCATTATTTTCGTTACTTGTTGCTGGTGAGGTCCTGTATTTCAACCCAGTCCAGCTTCCCCCAAGCAGCTGTGAGGAGGCAGCTAGTTTTCTACAAGCACTCTCCTTGCTGGCAGCAGGGGATGGTTTGAGCCTTCGTGGAAAGCTGATAGTTTTGTTCAGGTGACTGAAATGAGTTTCAGAAGGAACCTCAGCATATGCGTAAAAATCTAGCCCTTTGCCCTGCAGCGGTGGCCTCTCTGAAGAGCATCCTTGTCGTTTCCTGTCTCTGCTTCCTTCCCTCGCTCTAACTTTTTGTTTTGCTTGGGGGGGGGGGGGGGTTGCCTTATTTTTTCCTGCAATGGGAATTATTCCATAGGGCTGGATCGTGTTCATGCATTACAGAGGCAAAGGAGGCTTTGAAAGGTGCTCGTCCCAGGCTGGAGCGCTTTGAAAACTGGCTGGATGTTTGGTGCGTGCTGGCCGTAGCCCCTTTCCTTTCACCCGTACCACAGCTTCTTCCTGCAGCGCAGACCGGATCCCAAAGGAGAGCTTTTAGGTCTCTGGTATTATGCAGGAATCTCCTTCTTTTTGTGCTGGGGCTGATTCAAATCTCTCATTAGCTTTACCTTCTGAGCCAGTGCTTTATGCAAAACCATCTCCTAACGAGAACGGTTTGGGGCAAGTCAGCCACTGAAGTGTTACGATGCCAACGGTGAAACCTTCTGGGCTTCATTTGGAGGCCTCTCAAACCATTCCTGGGCGACGGGAATGGGACAGTGGGTTGCTAGATGAGCTGGCAGAGCATTTTTGCTGCTTTCTCCCAACACCAGCAGTTGCGCTGGGCAAAGCAGTAAGTCACAAGCTGCCTTACCTTCTGTGAAGCTGACTGCTGCTGCTGCTTGGCACGGTTATTGGTGTTGCCCACGTGTTTCTTTGAATGACCTTCCTCTGGGCTGTGAGTGTGGTTTGTACCGGGAATACCCTGTCCTTGCTAGAAAATCAGCTCCTGGGGAAATATGTCCTTGCTTAGGCGTGTTGGAGATGATGGAGGGGGTGTTATCACCACGACCTTAGGAGCGTGTTGTGGGTTAACCCTGGTGGGCAGCTCAGACCTGCACAGCCACTTGCTCCTCCCCAGTGGGATGGGGAGCCAAGCGGAAGGGTATAAGTGAGAAAACTCGTGGGTTGAGATAAAGATAGTTTAATAGGTAAAGCAAAAGCTGTGTGTGCCAGCAAAGCAAAAT
The DNA here is from genome assembly GCA_035590195.1 of Aviceda cuculoides. NCBI lineage: Eukaryota > Metazoa > Chordata > Aves > Accipitriformes > Accipitridae > Aviceda > Aviceda cuculoides. The sequence continues at coordinate 31,583,925 of JAVJGG010000085.1, forward strand.
AAGGAATTCATTCACTGCTTCCCACAGGCAGGCAGGTGTTTAGCCAATTCCAGGAAAGCAGGAACAGTTACTTCATCATGCATAACCGTTACTTGGGAAGACAGACGCTGTAACTCCTTCTTTCTCCCAGTTTTTATTGCTGAACACGATGGCACATGGTCTGGGATATCCCTTTGGTCAGCTGGGGTCAGCTCTCCCTGCTCTGCCCTCTCCCAGCTCCTAGCGCACCCCGAGCCCGCTCGCTGGCAGGGCAGCATGAGAAACAGAGACTGGCCTTCATGCTGTGTAAGCAATAGCTAAAACCTCCCCGCCTTATCAGCACTGTTTTGGTCCCAAATCCAAAACACAGCACCATACCAGCTCCTTTGGAGAAAATTAACTCTGTCCCAGCCGCAGCCAGGACAGGGTGCGTGGCTGTTTGTTGTGCTTTGCACGGAACTGGCCGTACGAGTAGAAGCGCCGTGTGGCTCGGGAGAGGCAGCGGCTCTTCGGAGCCCAGCCGCGCACCAGAGGAACTGGGTGGATGGCAGCAGGGGCTGGTGTAGGGCTGGCACCCTAATGTGACACCAGATTGGCAAGAAAGCTGCTTATTAATTACCCAGTGCCATTTTTATGCACGGGTTCTCTTACAGGAGCTCAAATCTGGAATTTGAGCTGCACACCTTTAAGCATATGTGCATGGATTAGTTTCTGCTAGGCTCTTAACCATGGCGAAGGTCGTATGACAGTCTAGGTGAGTAAGGATTGAATCAATATGAAATCGAGGTTGATCCTGACAAGGTAAGAATCAGGAATGGAATCCTGACCGCCCCACCCACTTTCAGACCTCCTGGAACATCACAAAGAAGTTAAATACTTTTGTAGCTCCAGTGCTAGGTGGTTGTCTCAAATGCAAATGTAGTAGCTTAAAAGTGTCTCCTTATTTTAACTCCTTCCAGCCTGAGAGAGCTTTGCAGCTGCCTCAGGGCAGATAGGGAGATTGCAGGAGACAGAGCAGGGGAGAGGTAGGACTGCCTCAGCCTGGTTGGAGTGCAGGCAGCTGGGACTGGGCAGAGTTCTGGGCAGGAGCGCTGCAAAAATGTAGAGCGAGTTTCAGGGATAGTCCTACTTTAATCCTTATTATTTAATCTGAGGTTCCCACTTGTTGTTGGTAGGGGTGACCCTCGTTGTCCCTTAGTGTTGTCACACGTGTTCTTGCAGCGGAGTAAAACGGTTTGCGCGGGGTGAAGGTGCCAGGGTTGCTCTGCATGTAGGGAGGGTGCAGCTGGGTAACCAGAGCTGCTGCGCTGGGAGACCTGCAGTGCTGTGCTTCGGGGGCTGCAGCTGGAGATGGCCTGGAAACTTAAAATATTAACATTATCAGTACCAGCTTGTGCTTATTTTCTTTCCCAGGCAGTTTGAAGCTAGTGTTTGTGACCCTGAGGGCTAGAAATAGATTTTGTCAGGACAAACACATGTCTCCCCCACTTGTGTGGTTCAGGGGGGAGACAGAGGGGGGTAGCTCCTACATCCTATTAGTTTCACAGTGAAACTGCAAAACTTTTGATCCTGCATCAGCATAAACTTGGCCCATGCTGTACCTGCATCAGCTAAGGCTGTTACACGCGATCTGGCTTTTCCTCCACACCCACTGAACACGCAACCTACGCCAAAGGTTGGGGCTGCGTAAACCCAGCCCAGATTTTGCTTTGTTATACCACCCACAGTTAACGGGGGGGCAAAGTAATGGTGCAACTTGTCTCTTCCTTGCATGGTCTTATGCACTGCCCTTTTGCTCGCAGCCTGAATTTTACTTTTTGCTGCCGCAGTTTTATGCAGGCAGCATCTGGTCAGGTTTCTGTTGCTTCAGTGCATTTGCTGAGTATTACTCAGACAATTTATTCCAGCACAAAGGAGGGAGCGGGTTAGAGCAGGTTAGAGCTGTCTGGCCTGGCCATGCAGGAACCAGTGACAAATAAAAGCTCCATAAATACAGTGTACATTCTTATGCCTCTCCCCTTTCTCCACACACATATCAGTTGCTTTCCCAGATTATTGAGAAAAGAATATCTGTATTTCCTGGGTGTGAAACGTATTGGTTCTCCCTTTGCAAGCAATGAAGAATATTTGGCTGGCAGCACTGCGGCTTGGCTCGAGGCTCTGCCGCTGGATGGCTGATCCCAAGGCTGACGGGAGGAGCAGCGATACTGCCCTCCCGTCCTGTGAGCAGATGGCAGGTGCCTCCAGGTTGCTCCAGTGGACTGGGAGCCACCTGGGATGCAGGACCAGCCCAGGATGGAGCTGCCTGCAGGGGCAGGGCTCCCCTCCTTCCCTGCCCACCCCAGCACCCAGGGCCCTGTAGCACTGGGGTGTGGGAGATGTGCACTAGCCCTTTCCCCACTTCTGCAACACTGGGCCTGGGAAATGGGGTCCCTCTGGGCTCTAGGACTCCCAGGGGTCTGTATATATTGAAGCCTTATCCATCAGCTGTTCCCCTGTGGCTGCCGTCACCCCTCTTTGGCATCATAACATCTGGCACAGCTGCCGTTGCCCCCCCAAGGGTGAGTCTTGTCCTCCCCACATGCTCCCTGGAATCCATCCCCCAGCTCCTTAACAAAACCAGGTGACGGTGGAAGGACAACTGGGAAGGGAGGGAGCGGAAAAATTTTTTGCCAGGCTCTGCCACAGCCCGACGCAGCAGCACTCGCTCTCTGCTCCGAGGCAGCTCAGCCCCTTGGGCTGCGCTCGATACTGCAGCACGCAGGGGGCTGGCGACGAGCCACACCATTCCCCTGCACGGGGGCTGCGGGACCATCGCCACCGGTCGCAGGGCTCTCTGTGCCTGCTGGTGACTGGCCGCGGTGTCCGCGCACTGGTGGCTTGACCTCACGGGCAGGAGAGCGGCTTCTGGGTGACCTTTCCTGGGTTAAGAACAGCTCGCAAAACCCTCACACCTCTCTCTGGGCTTATAAAACTCAACTTCGTTTGAGTCGTGGCAGTTTCACTGGAGATAGCTGAAGAGGGACTTCGCTACCGAAACCTGGCAAACACCCAGAGGGGAGGGAGGGCGGCTGCAATGCGCATCTCGGCACTTCAGATAACGCATTCCTCCCACCAAGATTTTGAGATTTCGAGTCTCTGACCCTGCTTCTGGAAGAGAACAAACAAGCCTGGCCCCTGGGCAGCATCCTACTGCTGTCCCCTCCGAGGAGAGATCCCTGAGCCAGAGCGGACGTTCGTCAGAGAGGTGGTAGCAAACCCCGGGCAGGGATTCCCTTCAAGCCTGGCTGCCTGCCTCTTGTGGTTTTTCACAGAGTTGTAGGTTTTTCCCCTTTTTCTTAGCCCTGTTCCCTAGCCCAGAGCTCGGCTCGATGCAGGTCTACATGCTCTGCAAGCGTAAATCGGCGCAGCTTCAGCAACATGGGTGACCCTGCGATGCTGCCCGGGGTGTGAGGGTCAGCCCCTTCGCCTGGTCTGCACTTAGAACTGCGGTAAAGGGGACGGACAGGTGGACGGGGACACACATACGCGCGTTTGTGCCTCTGCCACAGAGGAGTTTGTGACTGTTTTTTCAGGTAGTTTGGGTATTTCGGCAAACGGAACAGAAAAGCACAGGCAAAAAAGGCAGTGAGAGGTGGGAAGGAAAGAGAGGCAGGAGATACTCGTGCAGCCTCGCGCGCGGAGGTTTCCCCGGGGTTCGTGCGCATCCCCCCTGTGTCACACAGGGTCACAAGAGTGCACCCCTCTCTTCGCGTCCCTCGGGGGTACGCGCACCTTGCCGGAGAGGCTGTGACAGCTGAAAAGCCCTGATGTTAGGCTGTGGCGGGCAGGTAAGGCTCTTTTTGAGGTACGCCTGAGCCCCATCCTCCCCTGCAACACCATGCATGGGATTTTCCCAGGCTCCAGCGCTTCACCCCAGGCCACGAGACGCAAGTCCCCGGGGAGGGCAACGAGTCCCCTTGCACGAGCAGGACCCGGTGCGGCGCAGGGGATGGTGCAGCCCGGCTGGCAGCGTGCCTCCGGCCCGCTCTCTGTGCAGCCCTGGCCGGGAGGAACTCCTGCAAATGGATTTTTCAGCGGCTCCTCCGATGGAGGATTTTGCAACGTTTCCGGGCGAAGGGGCGGTTTGTACGGAGGTGCCCACCCTGCTGCCAGCCGGGAGCCGGGGAACAGAGGAACCCCTTCTCCGCCCCTGACCCCGCGGAGCAGACAGAGCCCCGCTGTTGGTCTGAGGTAGTTTGGCGAAGGCAGAAGGGAGGAAAAGGCTCCTGGCAGGTTTCGTCTGTCGGAGCCAAGAACGGTCCCGTTAGGAGCTCGCGATCCTTTTTTTTTTTTTTTTTCTTTTCAAACACATCTATTTATTTTTTTTGAGACTGCTGGCCGTTGCTCAAAGGGACCCGGGCCGCGAGTCCATCCCAGCCGGTCGACCGCTTGCTTGAGCCTCATCCTGGCCCGGATCGCACCGGGAAGGGCTTTGGCTTCTCGGCCGTGAAAGCCGCTCTCTTAGCGAAGGCACGGATGTCTCCCCTTGGCCGGGAGCCTGTGCCGGCAGTGGGCTCTGGCGGGGGGGAGGCTCGACGCACCGGCACTGGGAAGACTGGGGCAGTGTTCGGGGCTGAGGGCTGCTGAAAGGGCTCAGTGTGCGCCGAGCGTGAGTCACCCAGACTGGAGGGCAGCTGGGAGCTGGTGGAGGAGAGCAGCGGAGAGCGGCTACAGGAGGGGCCAGCGCCCCAGGAAAAGGCGGCAAAATGAATATCATTAGTGTGGAGTGGAGGCAGAAGGGCCTGAGGAAAGAGAGAGGCTGGGAGGCAGCTTTTCCAGGGGCAGAGGGGTTCGAGGGACCCTCGCGTCGCAGCTGGGGGTGCGTGGGGGGATCAGGGCTGGGAAGGAGGAGAGGCTGGGTCTGTCGGCCTCCGGGTATGTCGCTTAACCTTCACGTGGTTCTGGGTGTCGATCGGAAATGAAGCCTGGGGAAGAGCTGGGAGAGCCCGGGAAAGCTTGGTGGGGTCCTCAAGAGAGGGAGCTGCCCTGTGGCACCCTTCGGTGCCCCGAGCGCCAGCTCGCAAGGCTGGTGCTCCATTTCGGCTGGTGCGAAACAGCCCTGGAGCCGCCGGTTTTCTTTGGCTGTAGCTCAGGCTCCGTTTGGCTGCGCGCTTCCCGGACTGGTCGATACACACCCAGGCGGCTGCCGGGCTGTGCCAGCCCCTTACGTATCCTCAGCATCATCTCCCTGGTCCCCAGGGATGTCACTTGCTGTGGCAGGCCCAGGAGGTGACTTGTCCCCTCCTGGAGCAAGGGTCATTGCTGGTGGCTTTGTGCTGGCCCCTAAAGGGATCTCGGCTTTTCGGTGACATCCCAGCTAGGACCCCCGTGTCTGGCTGCATGTGAGATGAGAAGTAGGGAGGGTTTTCTGGTTTAGCTTGGACACAAGCACGCATGGGAAGGTCTAGGTCCATCTCAAAAGCAAACACCCCTGCTCACGGGAGCGTCGGCGCTCCGAGAGGTCCTCTCCGCTGTGTCTGAGGATTAGCCGTGTCCTACTGTCTTCCAGAGGCGTCATGTGCTCGTGTGAGACACCAGCGTGTGTGCAAGAGGAGAGAAGGAGTCCCTTGGGCTTCGGCTTGCCCCCTCCTCAGGCCCACGGCCGCTGGTGACAGCGGGAGGCTGGAACCGATGTGGAGAGGGTGCGCTCAGAAAGCGCTCCAGTGGTGGTTGATCAGGAAATGCATCTTAAGCAGGTTGCTTTTTTTATGGGGTTTCAGTTGACTGAACTGCAAAGAAGTCGATCTTTCCTGAAAAATCCCATTAAGACATTTCTTTCTAGCACAAATAACCACAGCCCAAAAGCACCAGGTCTCGCCAGCCGAGCAAACGGGGAGGGCGACTGATGGTCCTGGACAGCCCGGCCACATTCCTGTGCCTCCAGACCTACAGAAAACCACTCCAGAGGCTGGAAAGAATCTTATCAGCTTATTGGCTGCCATCCCAGGACCAGTTCCTCCACCAGATCTCTGGTTTGTTGATCCATGGGGCCCCACAGACAAACTCTACGGCCATGTGCCCTGTGTTGGCACTGTGAGCTGCCGGTGCCAGGGAGAGTCCCTGCTACCTCACCCCGAGGACCGATGGGCTTTCCATCCTCCTCTTTCCATGCTGTCCAGCTCTCCATCCTTCCCCACCTCTCCCTAACACTGGGCAGGTCTTCAAGGCTTTGGCCCTACAGGAATGACCTCTTAGGGTGGTGCTTTTCTATCCTGTTGTCACCGGTGGCAGCAGTGGGATGAAGGAAAGTAAAACATTATGGGGAGCACAGTGTGATGAGACAAATGGGCTGGAAGGACCCATGAGAACCATCAGTTTGTCCCTCCACCCTGTGGCAGGAGCTGATTCCCATGGTGAGGCAGGGATCAACACAGCAACGGTGTCTGAAGCCTCCCCGGACAAAGATGCTGGAAATGCCAGAGCCACGGCAGCGTGGCAGAACCGTCAGCCCAAGGGATGGCACGGGGCTGTAGCCGCGCTTGCCGTGAATCAGGGAAGGAGCTGGATCCATGCGTTAACTCACTGGCCATCTCAGCCCACAGCATGACTTCACCGTCGGGTGAACATCCCACCATGGAAACCAAACCTCAGGAATGCAGCTGGGTGTGCCGGCTCTCTTCTCCTCTCTGGAGGACTCTTGCGTGGCTAAAATACTCCCGGGCTAGCAAATTGCTGTTGCCACCTCTGCCACCAGCTCCGGGAGCAACGTTCACGCAAGGGTCGTCCCCTGCGCCGGGTGGGTGCCTGCCCGGGGGTGGTACCATGGGTGCTGGGTGCTGCCCTCCCTTCATGCACATGCAGAAGCAGGAAGCTTTGCCATGGCTTTAGTCCAGTAGCCCGAGCCACTGGTAAACTGGTACTCTGCATGCCCTCTTTCTCCCTCCCTCCATCTTTTGCTGGAGACAGACCCACCGGCGGCTGTAGCAGAGCCCGGGTTTTGGCACAGGCGCTGAGCAGCAGCGGAGCGAAGATTAACGACGCGCAGAGCCACAGGGCCAGGGATGTCTGAGTCGCCTCTGCCTCCCTCCTAAACCGATTTGGCCAAAAAAGGCGAACGTGAGCGTTTCTGCGTCTGCCGGCCCGGGAAGGGGCCCGGCCGGAGTTCGGGGTCTCGGCAGGCAAGCGCTGCACCGGGGCCGTATGTTTTTCCACTTGGGCTGGAGAGGGGCCGCGGGCAGGCAGCCGCCGGGCTCAGGTGACTCCTGAGCCGCCCTTTCCATCCGACTCCCGAGAGACGTCCCGAGCACTCTCCTGCCCGACGGAAAACACGTCGCCTTGCAGTTTGTGGCTTCTGGGTCTGTGCCAGCCCCCTTAGGGCTTCCCGGGGCTGCGAGCGCAGCATGCCGGCACCCCGAGCCCAGCCCTTCCCAGGCTGGAGCTGGGAGAGGCGTTTCTGTGGGCTGGTGTCCCACCAGGGCTTCGCCGTTAGCCCGTGCCCGTGGCCAGTTTTGCAGGAGGGTCAGGGCAGCAAGGCTGAGCAGGACAGGCCCATGGGTGGTGGGTGGGTGGTCCTGCGGTGGGCAGGAGCGCCTCTATGGGCAGGGCTGGCGTGACATTGCTTTCCCAACCCTACGACCTGGGAACTTCTCCCTCCTGGTTCCCTCTCCTCCACCTTTGCTCTTTAGGAGGGTCTGGGATGCGAGCAGACCCCTCCAGTGGCAGGACGGGTCCCCTCCCAGGGACTTTTCCCTCCCGGAGCCAAGCGCACCAACATCCTCCTCCCTCCTTTCTGGATCTGGGCAGCACGAACGTGTCTCCCTTCTCAACCCTGCATTCCCATCCCTCTAGGCTTTTTCTATCCTCCATCCTCATGGGCTTGTTTTCTTCGGTGCCTGGATGCCACCCTGCCACGAATTCGCAGGACAAACCTAGACCTTGGGGCTTTCTGTATGAGGCTGGATTGAGGTGAGCAGAGAGGGGGAAACTGAGGCACGCTGGGGTAAGGGCTTCTCACAGGGGCACGCTGGGCTGGGAGAGACAAGCCAGGGCCTCTGGCTCGCTGTGTCCAGCCACAAGGCTGTTCGCAGCACGCCGCAGAGGCAGCCCCACAAGCTGTCTGCTCCCCCTGTGCCTGCTGCCAGAGCTGTAGCATCGGGCTCCCTCGGCTCCTTTGGGAAGGGAAATGTTTTCCCTTTCCCCTCCCTTCCCTGCTCGCCAGCACGAGTCCGGTTTCCCCCACCCGCTGCCGCCAAGCGCCTCTGGAACCGCTGGAAAATGCATAAAGGGCCTGGGCAAGGCTGCGGTGAGGGTTACTCGCAGTCACAGCTGGATCCAGCTGCTGATTTAAAGCAACAGCACGGCCACACCGGGCTCCCCAGGAGACCCAGGCATTCCAGGGGCGCAGATCCCCTGGGAGAGAAGGCAGCATCCCTGCCGGGCAGCAGCCCCAAAACTGGACGGGGGCCTTTTCGCTGGGGAAACTGAGGAAGGGACAGCCCGAGGAGGCAAACACTCGGGTGGATCTGGCCCCCAGGTTTACTGAGCACTTCCCCCTGCCCTGCCCCTGTGGCTCCTTGCCCAAAGGCTGGGGCAGCGCTTCCCTGCCAGCCCCAGCTCGTGTCCTCCCCGCCACAGCATCGCCTCCACCTACGCCGTGCCACCACCCTGTCCCCTGCCTTTCCCCGAGCCCGTGGCACTCGAGTCTCACCCCAACGTTCCGCCTTTTCCCCAACATTGCGGCACGGGGGGTCTGGCCTGGCCATCGCCCTGCAAAGCAACTTCCCCTCCTGTCCCCATTTTTGGAAGAAATCACGCGAATCCCAGGGGGTTGGATTCCGGGCAGGGAAGCGGGCATTGCTTTCGGCTGTGGCTTGAGGTGTTTCAGCAGCCTCCGGAGTTTCAGTGTGAGCTGCCGAGGCCGATGGAGCGGGAAGGAGAGCCTGGCTTTGGGAGGCAGAAAACCTCCTCCTGCCTCTGCCCAGGAGCCAGCAGAACCAGCGCTGGCAGAGGCACTGGGATGGAAATGGCCGCGGGGCCCTCGGGTTAATGCGTAAAATAACCTACCCCGCGCTGAGGCTCTGGTTTATGGCCGCGATAACGATGGGCAAGCGGAGGGAGCTGTCTGGGGGGGCGGCTGTCTTTCCTGTCATCCCACGTCAGACCCGTTGGTTACATGACGTCTGCCCCAGCTTCCAAGCTGGTGGTGTTCGCTCAGCAATAAACCGCGGTAATAATTAATCCTAACTACCTGGGGGGGGGGGTTCTGAGCAAGGGCTGGGAGGGAGGCAGTGCTGGTCCCTGGCCATAGCCCCCAGCATCCCACGTGGGAGCAGCGGTGGCGGGCGAGCCTCCCAGGGTTACTCTACTTGCTAGCACAGCCCGAGCAGCATCACGAAAGGTGCTTAGAAAACAAGTTTGCAAGGAGAAAGGGACATTCCCTGTCCTATGGCATTCAGGATGTTTGCCTGCGAGTGCGTGCGAAGTCCTGACGTGGTGTGAGTCTGGCTCAGCTAAACAAACAGCAACCTCGGCCTCCCTCCCCACCCCAGGGTATGTCACAAGTGAGTGGTTTAATGGCAAAAAATCTAAATGTGTGACCACTCCAGGCTGGTCTCGGGTCAAGCTGAGCTCTTGGTCCCATTCCAGGCGCTCGGAGGTTTGGGGAGGAGAGGGATGGTTTGGGTGTCCCCGCAGGTCATGGGGCAACGGGACCTTGGCTTGGGTGGGAAACGCAGCCTGGGGACGGCGGTGCTGGCACGAGTGGCCAGGAGGTATGAGAGTTGCCAGGAGGAGAGATGAGACTTTTTTTCTGTGTACGTATAATTTGCTGGAATAGAAAGAAATCAGAAAACAACCCCCAAAAAACCTGTATCAAAGAAACCAGGGCAGCTTTTCCCAGTGAAACAAAACCCAAACCATCAGTGGGAAAACATTGGCTGGGTCAACGTGCCACAAGCCAGTCTCCTGGGATTACATAAACTTCATAAAAAAAGCTCACTTCTTTCTTTGTACTTACTTTTTTTATAAAACATTTTAATTCAGGTCCACTTCAAGATGAAAAGAAGCTTCTTGAAACAAAAAAAGCACTGTGGTTTGCTTTGAGAACATCTAAACGAGCCCCTTCGGCAACTGGGCCAGTCCTCGCTCTTTCCCTTTGCCCAAACGATGCCCCGTAGCCCCGTTAGATGCCAGCTCCAAAGCCTCCTGTCCACACAGGTCACTCGCCCCCGTCTCCCGGAGGGGTGCTTGGGTGGGAGGCGAGCGTGTCGCACTGGTAGCGGCCATCTCCGAATGGGTGCCGGGAGCCCGTGGCCGCGGAGGTGGCCGCCGCTGTAGGAGCCGATGTCACCCCGGCCGTGACTCGGATGTCACCCGGGAAGGTCCGGGCGTTACCTCCCCTTCCGCGTTCCCCGTACAACGCGATGGTAACGCGCCTGAGTGGTATTTCTCGTGGGTCCCCTGCCAGCTCCCGTGGGACTGTGGTGGCTCGGCGCACCTCGGAATATCACTGGTGTTGCACGAGGTAAAGGAGCTCGGCTTTTCCATGCCTGAGCAGCACCCGTCACCCAAGAGCCTTTCTCCAGACACCTGCAGCTCTGCCAGCGGTGCCAAAAAGGCACCCGGTGCCTCCGAATTTCAGTCTAATGACCTAAGAAATAAGGGTACTGGGTGCTGCAGCGAAGGAGGAGCAGGGTGACGGATCCAGCCGCTTTGCTGAAGGCAGGGCCGGGCAGGAATGGCAGGGATCTGCTGGTGGCTGGGTCTGCTCATGGCAAAGTGATGCTGCCCCCGGCTCTGGTTTGGGGCGAACAAAAAAATCCGGGTTTCTCTTTTTCTGGTTTCGCTCTCAGCAAAGGGGTTGCGGCTGCTCGGGTAAAACCTGTTTTTGCCAGGCACTGGAAAGAGGTGAGGAGAAGGTGTGTGGAGGAGGACTTCTTTAAAAAAAAAAATGCTTTCGGTTTGGTTTTAGCCTTCCTGCCACCTTTCTGCTTTCCCAGGGTGAATCTGGAGAGTGTGAAAACTTGGCTTTGTTCTAAACATTTCTATGTAATGATGAAAAACAAATGTAAAAAAAAATGCTGCTTCAGCTTAAGATTCAGCCTTGAAAGAAGAGCTGGCAGTGCGGAGTGCTCAGGACAGTGCTTATCTCTGTCATGAGTAGTCCCGGACCTGACACTATTTGAATCTTTAATAAATATCAGAAGCGAAGCTCTGCACAGCCATCACGCCCCAGGTCTGCAACGCTCTCACCCAGCTGGACCTGCGTCTCTCCCACGCGGGGGGACCTGGCAGTGGGGTCTGCCTGCGCAAAGGGGCTTTTTTGGGCTGCAGCCCTGCGCAGCAGCACGGGAGCATCCGGGAAGTCCACGCGCTCGCAGCCCTGCCGCTTTCCTGCACAGAAGCAGCCATCGGAGAAGCCGGAGCCTGGGAGCACGGCTGGCAGAGCTCCCTGCGGCAGGCTGCCAGGAGCCCTCCTCGTCCCGCAGCGGTGCCGCTTCCATGCTGGAGCAGCACAGCCCTCGGGCACGCTGCACCGCGGCCAGCCCGGGGTTTGCCGGGTGGACGTGCCGATACTGGGGGACCCAGGGTGCCCCGGCAGCCTGTGGCGCACCCGGAGCATCTGGGCATCCCCTGCGGCTGCAGCAGCTGCTCCAGGGCTGTGTTTTGGGTTTTACTCCAGCTCCCCATAGCAGGGATGCTGCGGTTCCTGTCTCCATCGTGGTCCCAGGGCACATTGCAAGGAGGAGATGGCGGCCGTGCTTTCGCGGCTCTGCTGTTCACACCCCTTTGTGCCTCTTTCGCGAAGGGAAGGTTCTCCAGTGGGGTCCCCCTCCACCGTGAGCCCCTCTTTGCAGCGTGGGGTGAATTCCTGGTAGGCATGGACCTACCATCCCTGTGCCACAGGGATGAGGTGAGTCCTTCTCACACCCCGCTCTGGTCAAGCTGATATTCAGCGTGGCTTTTCATCGTACCTCCGACACCCTTTCTCTGTGTATCTCACGGCCACGATTTTCTTGGGGCCACGCGTTCAGCAGATACAGACTTTCCTGTGGGCAGTGGGAACAGACTGAAAAGGAATCAGGGAAGGTGCGTAGGGACCTTTGGTGGTGATAAGGTTGTGGGGCGCTGCGGAGCTGGTGCAGCCTGTTTGGGCAATCTTTGCTGGGGAGCTTTCGCAGCCCCCAGGACATGGAGCTGCGGGGCATCTGGGAAAGCAATAAACCGAGATAAGGAGAGAGAAGCAGGTCTGGAGAAAGCAATGCAACTTTCCTCCCCAAATTGAGCTGGACTTGGGGTTTTCTTGTAGCAGGGCTAAATGCTATTTGAATAGCAGAGGTTGTGTGGGTCCCATCATGTGTCCAGCTTCGGAACAGAAGAGCCTCTCCCATGACAAGCGCAGTGTGTCCGGGGGGCTGTGAGAATTGTGGGAGAAGCTGACTCTCAGAACTCGTGCAAAATGCAGAGCGGCTGCGGGAAAGGGACTGGGATATCTCTGCTGGGCAGGAAAGGAAATATCCCAAAGGATTTCCTGCAGGCTTCCCAGTCTGGCTTCATGGTTGACACGAGTGGCTGGTGGGGATGGGAGGATGACAAAAAGGGAGGCATCAGAAATGATGGGGACTGATTTTTGTGGCTGAAAACGACCCTCAACTGAAATGCTATGTTTAAGAGGAAAGGAAGGTCTTAAAGCTGCTTCTCAATGGGCAATGGGATGTCCCATTCTGATACAGCTGCACCAGGGATGCTGGTGAAACACTGCTCTGAACCAGGGCTGAAGGAAGAGTTTGGAAAGACACCTCAGTGTCTGTAGTGCTGGTGGAAATTTGGCTCATGAGACAGGTCCGGGCACGCTGAGCAGGCACCTTCCTGCGGCAGGAACCCTTCCTCACAACTCCCTGCACCCCCAGGTGAGGTGTGGGTCCCAGGAGATGTGTGGGTCCTGGACAGGACCATGTGTGGGTGCCTGGTGAGGTGGGACTCCCAGGCAGAGTGTTGGTTCCTGACAAGGTGTGGATCCTGAGTGAGATGTGGGTCCTGGGAGAAGTGTGGGTCCCATCAGAGGTGGGGGGCCCGGGTAAGGTCTGGGTCCCAGGGGAGGTGTGGCTCCATTGCTCCAGGGATCCCAAGCCATGCTGTGCACAGAGGCGAAGCTGGGATCTCAGTGTCCCCGTGAGAAACTGGGGCTGGGTCCCAGCTCCCTTTTGGGATTCATCCCAAAGTGACCTGTTTGTGTCGGGAGGGCAGAAAAGAGGCACATTCCTTTACCAGAGATCAAATCCTAGCTGCCAAAAGCACCTCTCCTGGTGAGCACTGGAATCTCATTCCCACAACTGGGATCCTTTACAGTTAACAGCTATGGGGCAGGGCTAGCACACCCCAGAGAGGGAACTGTGCCTGGGGTGCAGAAGACCCCGCGGGGTGGGACCCCCCCGGGCGGAAAGCCCCCGAACTCCCAGCTCCTGGTGGGTGTCCCATCAGCAGAGGGGAGGGTCCCCAGGGGGGAGTGTGGGGTGTCAGCCTTAAACCCCTTCCTCCGGCAGCACTGGGGATCTCTCAGTCTGCTGGTGCGGCTGGGGGGGGGACGGAGGGGCAGGGCAAGAGTTAACCTACCTGCTCTGCCATCCCTCTTGGCTCCACCTCGGAGAGGGGTGGGAAAAAAAGTAGGGGGGGAAAAA
>JAVJGG010000085.1:31615917-31636977 GCA_035590195.1 Aviceda cuculoides
CGCTGGCGACCCGGACCGGGGACTGAAACGAAAGAGCGAGCGCGGGCCCCTTCCGCTCGCTTGCCTAGCCCTCCGCCGCGCCACGCCCCCTCCGCCCCCGCTTCAGCCAATCGTCGCGCGCGCCGCGCCGCCCGGCCAATGGCCGCCCCCGCCCCTCGAGGCCCTCCGCCAATCTCGGGCGCTTTGCGATCAGCCAACGGGAAAGCGCGTTACAGCCGGCGGCGAGAGCGAGTCTGTGAGGTGGAGGGCGAGAGCCGGGGGGGAGGAGCTGCCCGTCCCGGAGGCATCGGCGTTAGCCAATGAGAGGGCGGCAGCTCGGCGCCTGCGCCCTGATTGGGCGGCGGGGCTTAGCGGAGGGTGGGCGTGGCCGGGGCCGCGGGAGAGCACGTGGCGATCGGCGGGCCACGTGGTGGAGCTGGGCCAGGGCCGGGAGCGGGGTCCGGGGGTCCCGGGGTCGGGAGCTGGGTGCCGGGGGTCCGGGGGTCCCGGGGTCGGGAGCGGGGTGCCGGGGCCGGCTTCCCCGGCCTGCCCTGCGGCAGCTCGGCTCCGGGGATGGAGCTCGGCCTGAGCTCGCTTCTGCCTTTTCCTCTGGCCTTGGCAAAGGGACCGGGGCTGGGACCCTCCCCCCAGCCCTGCTTCTGCCACTCCCCTCCGCACCGCCCCCCGGCATCCCCTCCCCGACCCCGGGAGGCACTAAGCCCCCTTGGACAGCTTGAAGCAGCATCCCCAGGAGCTGGCCGGCGTGCAGCTGCTGGGGTTGCGGTTGGCACCGGAGTGCCTTGGAGCTGCCACCCTCCACTAGCTCCCGGTGGGGAGAAAAGGCCCGACGCTGGGGGAAAAATAAACCTGTGCTTGCCTGATGACTGCTTTCGACTTCATTCGTTGAAAGAAGACACCAGCTTTCTCCCTGTGGAGTTTTACCCCAGTGGCTGTAAAGTCGGGGTAGGAACGACCCCAGGGCAGCGTACAGCACTCCTGTTTAACCTGCCAGTCTGCTGGCAGGGCTGGGGGCTGTCTTGCCCCTGCCCGACACGGTGTTCCTCAAGGACCTGTGTGACGTCTGCAGACGGGGCTTCCCCACTGCCCTACATCCCCTCCCACTTCAAACTGGGTATCCGGCCAGCTCCTCGGGCTCCTGACTCAGGCACATGTGACTGCAGCAGTTTGCTTGAGAGAAGCCCTTAACTTGGGGAACACGATCCTAGGGAGCCATAAAGAAAAAAAAAAAACAAAACCCCAGACTCTCAGTGAATGTAGTCCTGCAGGGCCCTGAAAGCAAGGGACACACGGTGGGTGAGGCAATATACCTGGCTCCTAGGGAGTCCTGGTGCACCTTTCTGCTCTGCTGGATGAGGAGAGGCAGCTTCTAGGCAGGCAGAGCCACAGCTGAGGGCACCCGCTCACGGAGAGGTGATGGGATCAGCTGGGGACACTGCCCACGTCCCAGCCCTGGTCACACGCACAGGCAGATGGAGAAACCCCTTGTACAGGGCAGCTGGACTCTGCATTTGAAACTGCAAAGTCTGGCTCATGTCCCACTGCACGCTGCAGGAGCCGTCCCCAGGTGACGCCGCGATGCAGACTCAGGGTGGCCCGTGGGAATGCAGGGTGATGGAGATGGAGGAAGTAGAGGCCTGGCAGGAATTTTTGACTGTCTGAAGCAAGAGCTGATTGTACGCTCCTTACCGTGCCTGCACGTGGTGCAACAAAATCCCCTACTATCATTGCTCATACAGCTGTGCTGCCAGTGGTGGGGCTGGCCTTGGTTCCTCTCCATGCAGCGGGAAGACTGGTTTGCCATGGGAAAGGGACAACTGTTGCTTCAGCCAGGAATGGTTTTGGCAGCCAGGACACTGCATATCTCTAATAACATGGTGCCAGCGGTGGGGTCAGCAAAGGGTTGGGCTGGCAGCTGGCCAGCCTCGGTACCCTGGCAGAGGACATCTTGGTGTGGCCCGCGCTCCATCTCTTCTCCCAGCAGCACGCTCAGCTGGCGGGTTGTCCTTGGCACCGGCACCTCTGAGGCTGCAGCAGGACCCAGCGTTTGGGCGGAGGAGCGCAGCACCCATGTGCAGAGGAGTGAGAACCGACGCTGCCCGCGGCGCTGCGTTAATCCATGCAACCGCGTTAATCCACGCACCGTTGAACAGGTCCAGATACGGCCTGACCCTGCCAGCCGCTGCTGTGGCAGTAAAGGGCCAGGGATGCCACGGGGAGGAAGGTAGCTGGGGCACGGCAGACGCCGGCATTTAGGCTCGGCTGTTCCCTGTATCCCACTTGTGGTCAGGACCTCGTGGCAGCCCTAGCAGCGGGCAGGAGGCTGCTGAAGCAGCAGCAAGGCCAGCCTTTTTCTGGGGAACACACCACATTGCAAGGCTGTCCCAGTGGCGCAGCGCAGCCCTGCTCCTCTGCAGGCACCGCCAGAAATTTCGGGGCCAAGGGAGGTCTGCAGAACAGCATCAGCGAGGAGTAATTTGGCCAAAAGAGCAGGTTTGAGAGTTCTATTTGTGGAGTAAATGTATTTTAGGTGCTCTTATGGCTGTCTCTTTTTGTAGCATATCTGCAGCTTGGGAGCATTGATCTAATTCCACAGTTAAAGGGAATTTAGCTGGTTTAATGGAGACCCCAGGAAGGATTTGCCAAGGATTCACGGTTTCTTACACACAGAGACTCATCCCCCGGCTTCCCCCCAAGCCTGGCAGCGCTGGGGACACCTTGCCCGGCTTCCACTGCCCAGGGCTGGGAGGGAGCTGGGCTGCGAGGCAAAGGCAGCTCCCCAAAACCAGGCAGGATGAGTGGCCAGCCCGGGGAGGCAGCGACAGCCCCATAGGGACCCTGGATGAGGGGAGCGAGTGTCCCCAAACGTCCTGTTCAGCCTGTGCCCGGTCGCAGCTGCGTGTTTCCACTAGATGGTGACAAAAGGCCGCAGTGCCTGTCCCGGGTGGGAGCCCGTGGGGTTACCCTGGCTCCCCCAAACACCCCTCCATGGGTGCAGCTGAGCAGGACAGCCTGCCCTGCCTGCTGCACGTCTCCCAGCAGATGCCAGAATGTGGAGGAGGGTCTGAGACGAGCCTTGCATTTGGTACCCATCGGATAAAAGCAGCAGCCAAGCGCAGCCGGGAGAGGAAAAAATTTACCTGTGGCTTGCGCAGGCATCTGCTGCCAGAAAACCGTCAGAGACCCTCAGCCAAACACCCTGCGGGTGCCCAGAGAGGGGGGAAACGGGCTAGAAAAGCCACCAAATGTGGCCCCAGGTTCCCCAGCCTACTTTCCCTGGCATCACGGCTCAGCTGCTGTGTGGTCTGAGCAGTGGCCCGGCATGGGCATGGCACAGCAGCAGTGACAGCAAAACAAAAAAAAAAAGCAAATTTACTCATCTCGGGCCCAGGCACTGCTTAAAACCTCTTGAGCATCCCAATGTCCCACCAGCAAAGCCCCTTCCCCTGCCGCCGGTGCCCACCTCACCCCATCACCCCGCTCCCCTGCCCATTGCCTGCTGCCAGCCAGAGCCGCCCCAGCAGGTACTGCCGATGGATGGTAACGCAGCAGGAGCAGGCACACAAGACCCGTCCTCTCCCTTCCCGACCACACACCTCACCTAAATACCTGCTGGGTGGAGAATACTCTCCCCTTGCTCTGCTTAATGCAGGGCATCGAATGGGAGAGGACTGTGTTGTACCCTAATTAAGTCTTTTCTTCATTACCCGCCTGGCTGTGCCAACGGGAGAGCCCTCAAGGATGGCGAGTGTGAAGTGGGCACAAGGTTTGCCGTGAGAAACGGCATTTAATTTGAGTGGCCACATGCCAGCCCATGTCCTGCGGCTTGAAATGGGTGGCTCGGGGCCTGGTGGGTGGGCTGCAGGGATGAAGGTCAATGGTGCCTGGCAGAGTATGGGATTTCTTCTCTGGTGAGCACCCTTTCTGGACGTGGGATGCTGCAGGGATCGGCATGGGCCCCTGGAGCCAGACACACCCTCTGCCCCTCCAGCTGATGGTGGATGATAACCCAGCACATCCCTCCGGGATGAGGCTGTGCCGTTTGCTGAGGTTTGTGACAAAGAAATGTCCTGGTGACTCACACGGGGAGTTCCATATATGCAGCATTTAGCCTCCCTGTGACCTCTGAGGATCCTTCAAAGTGATCATTCCTGGTACCCTGCAGAGAAAAAGGGCTTTTCTATTTCCAGAAGCAGCTGATTCCCCCGAGATGTCCCTTCTGCCAGCCCCATTCCTCTCCCTAACACCCCTTGCCTGGAGTGGGCAGCAAGACCTGGCAGCCTGCCTGTGAGCCCCCAGCAAGACCACGCAGCCGCCCAGAGCCTCTGGGCCAGGCAGGAGTCCCCTCCAAGCTCTGTTTAGTAGGAGGAACAAGTGCAGCCCTGGAAAAAGTGGTGCAAGAGGGTGAGAAGTAGGACTGAAACAAAGAGGACTTGCATTAGGTGTGAGGTAAAGAAGAGAAACCAGGCTAGGGATATGTGGAGCAATTTGGGTGGTGAGAGGGGAGCTTGGGAGCACCCTCTTCTCCTCCATCGGGGCAGAGAAAGTTGGTGAGATGGGAACAGGGAGGCATTTCGAAGCAATACATGCAAATGCCTTTATAACCCACGGGGAAGCCAACCTGGGGAGAAGTTACAGGTGATCCCAGTTCAGCGATCCCAGGCCAGCAGCCAGCGCACATCACTACCCCACACAATGGCACATCTCCCCGCGCTGCAAAGAGCTGGAGCAATAGCAAACAGGATCCAGACAAGCGCAACGTCCCTGAGGATGACTGTCGAGAGATTCAAGTAAAACATCTGCAAACTGCTTGTGGCTCAGCACATCTGCCCCTTGGCACAAGCCCACGGTGCGGTGACCCGGGGATTTGCCTCCGCTCACTCACATTTTACCTGCTGGAAGCTCCCTCTGCTCACAGCCTTGTGTTGGGCTGTTTCCATTTCACAGCAGCTCCTGGGCGCGGGGCCAGCAGAAGGCAGACGCTCTGCCTGGAACAAACCAAAACCAGGGGATTTTTTTTTTTTTTTTTTTTTCCTTTTTTTTTTTTACCTTCTCGAACAAAAAAATGAATCTTTGTTGAGTCCAAACTGGAAAAGCAGGAGTCTCCCTCCGCTCCCCCCATTTTTGTGTTTGTATCCGAGCGAGGGGGTGAGCTCAGCCCTGCCTTGGGAGCTGCATGTGCCCACCGCCCAGCAAAGACGGCGAGCAGCGTGGCGCAGCGAACCCGGGGCTTCCCTGTGGCCTCACCTCTAAAACCAGGACAGAGCTAAATGCAGCTGGGGAGAACAGACCCCAGGCACACACACACGTATGTCCCCAACATAACATGTCCCAGCCTCTGCCAGGGGAGCCAGCAGGTCCTTGCCATCAGAGCCAAGTCAAAACTGCCCTCGGAAACAGGCATTGGCTCCGGTGGCTTCTTTATCTTCGTGGGAAATGGTCTGATGTTTCCCCTGGTGTTGTCCCAGCAGAAGTTGCCTGCTGAGCCCCATCCATGAGGTTTGCAAAGCTCCTGCCCCAACTTGCCAGCACGAGGGACCGGCCACCCCAAGGGCTCTCCTGGCTGCATCGGGGGGTCCAGCCACGAGCTGAGCTTTTTGCAAAAGGTCTCTTTGCACTTGACTCTATGTGCAGAGCTCAAACGGCCCGGGCTGGCATCGAGCTGTGCAGACCACC
The DNA here is from genome assembly GCA_035590195.1 of Aviceda cuculoides. NCBI lineage: Eukaryota > Metazoa > Chordata > Aves > Accipitriformes > Accipitridae > Aviceda > Aviceda cuculoides. The sequence continues at coordinate 31,621,591 of JAVJGG010000085.1, forward strand.
TGAGAGCCCAGGGAAGGTCAGAGCTTGGCATTCACCAGCACAGCACAAGGGATGCTGATGCCACCCAGCTTTCACCCTCCACCCGCCGTGGCCTCTGCAGCAAGCTCCATCAAAAGGAGGTTAAAAATAAGGGTTGGAAGTATTTCCCCAGCCTGGTCCGCTCTCAAGCTGTTTGTGCTTCATCCCAGCAGCACATCAGGCTGTTTCACTCGCCAGCTTTTGCAGTGGAAATTCCCACTGGCAAGGTGTGAGTTAAAACCACTGCTTTCAAACTTGCAACGACTGTAGTTAAAAATAAGACACTCAGAGCAGTAATTTTCCCACTGTCGGTGTTTTTAGACCCAAAACCTGGTCCTGAACAACCCAGTGGTGTCTCATTAAGTCGGGCAAGTGTGTGGTCATGACGTCTGCATCCTGGGAGGGAGACGAGAACATGGTTTCTTGGGGAAAAGTCCTCTCCTTCCCATCCCTTACTAGCCCTCAGCTCATCTCCCCGTGCACAAAACGGCAGAGGAAGCTTAAAGCAGACTGAAAACTACACTGCGTCTCTCCTGCTCAGTTTTAATCGTAGAGCAAAGAAAGAAGCCCATCGATTCATCCCGCTGGGTAATTAAATGCTTAATGCTATTGACTATAAAGACATTATAGTTCAGCAGCCCAACACTAATGCATTAATAATCACTTATATCGTGGCGAGGAAGGGGCACGAGCTGCTCCCCAGACACATGGTAGTTACACGGAATGGGAGCTCACGCTGAAAAACCTTAGGACCTGAATTAGTGCCATGATGACCTGCAGGAGCAAGAGCTTCTCCTGGGGAGCTTGGGGCCAGCGAAGGGCTAGAAGGACCATGGAGGGGGCAGGCAGCCCCTGCCCCAGGGAAGCCCCCCCAGCCGTGTGATGGATGGGCAGTCGGGATGGGGGTCTGGGCTCCAAGCACCAGTGTTGCCCCTGGCACAGCTCTGAGATGTTGTCAGCCACGGGATCAAAAAGATAAATCTGAGCAGCACAACCCTTTTGTAAAAAGCCATGGTGCAAACACGAGCAGGGTCTGCCCACCTCCTGCCAGGCTCCCTATTTCCAATAATTAGCTGGCTGCTTTAGCATATTTATTACGCAGGCTATGTGGAGCACAGGGCAGGGCCTGCACACTGCCTGGGATTAACCACATCAAAACGCGGCCGAGCGGGCACTGCTCCAAGCCGGAGAGGCTGATTTGCTTGCTGGGAAAGGGGGTGTTGACCCTTGGAGCACGCTGTACCGGTGGGCACCGTGCGCTCCCTGAGGGGTCTCGCCCAGCGAAGGATAGAGATTGCTATGGTGGCTTCACAGCGTCCCACCTGCAGGGACTTTCAGAGCCCAGCACGTGGCAGAGTCTCATGGATAAGGCTGGATAAGCCCCATTTGCAGAAGGTGGAGGGAGGAAGGACGGACCCACAGCAGCATGAAGAGGGGACCCTTCTCAAGACCACCCTCTGCCGAGTTTTTTCCCACATCCCCATGAGTGAGGCATTGCCCCTCCAGCCACAACATGCTGGATTAACCCAGCAGCTCGCCTGCAACCCCTTCGAGGGACACAGCAGACATGGCTCCAGAAGCCACCAGAGGCACAATTTCCATCCAAGCTCTCAAATCCAGGTCAGCATCTCCTTGCCCAAGGATAAGGGGAGACGACACAGCTCTTCCTGACCTCCAGCATGAAGACCAAAAGCACTTGCAATTTTCTCTGAGCACATACAAGTGCGGATCATACTGTCAAACCCTTATTTTATTTGCCTCTCTGGTGGCTCTGCACCATTTGCCTTCATTGCTTTCTCTGCCCCATGCCATAGCCCAATAATGCAGCAGCTGTCCAATAAAAGGTCCATTAATATAATTTACAAGTAGCTGGCACTTCCTGCCTTGCCTGGAAGAATGGACTCCTTAGGTACCCTGTTGCTTGGAAAAAGGTTTTTTTTTACAGTTATTCTGAGCAGGATAAGTAACCTCCAAGCACTGTTTATTGCCTGATTTAGCTTTGTAAAGTTACATTTCTTCCAAAGATTTGATTCACGGCTTGAAATCCAGCCTCTTTAAGTGTATTCCTTTGAAGAGTCTTGAAAAAAAAAAAAAAAGACTGGAAAGAAAGAGAAGGGAAGATGCTTTCCTACAGCCTCCTGGGATGAGGAAGAAGGTGCCTCCAGCTCTTTGGGAATGGCCAAAGGGGGACACTGAGTCAGGGGAGGAGGAGCCCCTGGTGCTCCCAGTCTCCCACCTCACCAGGTAAGGCAGCCCTGACTCGGTGAGCTGCCGCATTTCCTCTAGAAAAGTCTTTCTGAGACCCAGGTTAGGCTAAATACATACCTACGTTGGTATGTATGCATGTAGAAAAGCCTTGCTAAGGGTTTTGGGGGATATTAGGAGCAAAATGTGTTTCCTGAGGAGGCTGGGCCGGTAAGGGAAGCACGTTGCTGCTGCTGGGTCTCGGCACCCCTTTGCTCCGAGGCTTCGGGACGTGCCTGTGCAGCAATGGGCAGAGATCAGGGTCAGTCCCACGGAGCAGCGCTCGCTCTGCACACTTTTTCGGGAGCAGAATGAATCATCACTGCCATGGGTGCCAAACCCAGCACCCTCTGGGCTGTGAGCCTCATAGCCTCGCCCCTAAACTTGCTGAAACGGGTTGGGGCTCTTGCAAGGTGGGTAGCGTCACCCTGCGCCTTTCGGCTGAGGAGCACCAAAACCAGTCCTGCCGCCTTGCTGGGGCTCACCCTGCGCCCTCGTCCTCACCCTGGCTCGGGGCATCAGTCCTGGGGAGAATGAGCTCCTCCGCACAAGGTACTTCCCACCGCGGGGCCAACATTCCCCGGACCTGGAAGGTGATAAAAGACCCCTGGCAGGTGAGCCACAGCCTGGGAGGGGGCTAACCTGTCTGCGAAAGGAGATCGTGCTGGGCGAAAGGTCCAGAAGGGAAAGGGGAATTTCAAGGAAAGCCCAAACGTCTCCAGCCACGGCAGTGCTAGGTTTCTTTATTTAAACGGCTTTTCCTTGGCCTTCAGTTTTCAAGCGGCTCTGTCACGTGGCAGGTGAAGGCTGCCCGTGCACAGAGAGGGGACAGGCGGTTTCCGTACGGGACTGGCCAGAGCCCTCCGGCACACCGGGGCAGTGGCAGCGCAAGGGTTAACACGGAGCCTGGTCTCACCATTCAGCTTCTGCCAAAGCCTTGGCCAAAAACCTCGCTGGGGCTAACGAAATGGGCCAAGAGTGGGTGGGGGGGGGGTGTCTGAGAGCTGCTCCCACCCTAGTCAAAGGCAGGGGACACGAGCGCATCCCAGGTCCCTGCCCTGGACACTGGCTTTGCTGGAAAACTAGCTAAAGGCAAACCTTAATGGGTGTAAAAGAGCACCGAGCTGTACTTACACTGTCATTAGTGCAGGATTTGTGCAGTGCTGAGTAGAGTAAATTTCACCCTATAGGTATTAAAAGGTGCATTTAGCACTGAAAGGACCGGAGGGTGCAAAAATGCACCAAGCAGGGAGAGTCCTGCTTTGCTCACTCGTGTTCAGTCCTCTCTCTTTTCCCCCAGTGCCTTGGACCCAAGGGGGTATTCCCACAAAATCAGGATCTGTTTTTCCACCCTCTGCTTCTGCCTTTCTCTTACCTGCAGAAAGGAGATGATCCTCCTCCTGCTACCGCTGAGGCTGGAGCAAAGGCAGCAAACTGGGGGGGGTTCAGAGGGGACAGCAGCAACGTGGTGGCTCGTGGCAAAGGGCCTGGCAGAAACCATTAAATCCTTTTCTTGGGGGATGAGCCTGATTTTGTCAGGATGGCACCAGCCACAGAGCAACCTCGTGGATGAGGGAAAATTAAACCAGAAGATTCTGAAGATGCTGGCAAGTGCCCGTCGGCCCCATCACACCCATGAGCATCCCAGCTGCTAAAAGCAGTTACCCTGGGGTGACCTGTGAATTTGCACCCACTGGTGCCACCGCGCAGGAGAGGACCCATCCTCAGTGGCAAGGAGGGGACGTGGCTGAAGCAAGCCCCTTGGCAGAGCGGTGCTGCGGTGTGACCAGGTCTCCCTGCAGCTTGTGCTTGGAGGTGCTCCAGCTCCCTTTGGGTGCTAAATTGAAAGGATACCACATTGCTTGGCCTGGTCTCTCCTGTTGTTTTAAATTGTTCTCCCAATTCCCGGCTCGGGCGCAGTCACGCTTTGTGACCAGAGTTATCACTGGCACAGAAAAGCTGGGCATTGGAACCTCCTGAATGGGGCTAGAGATCCCCAAACCTGTCTCTAGTAGGTTTTGGGGAAAATCATGAAGGATGCCCAGGGTGTCTCACTGCTGACCCGAGCCTCTCCCAACCCACACGTGCAGATAAAATTGCACAGGTGTCGGCCAAAGGCCCAAGGGGGCCCTCGAGCTGTTGTGCCAGGGGGATGTTAAACTTTTGGGGCAAGGAAGCAGGCCAGGAGCTGAGAGGAACAGCAGGCAGACACAGAAACCTCTGGAAGGCTGGTGCTCCCAGCGAGGGAGGAGATGCTTGCAGGTATGACCCATCAGACCCATCTCAGCTCCAAGGATGGGTGGTTTCCTGCTGCAACCCATGGCTTCTGGAATGGGGTTAAACTCCGTTACATCTCCCAGTTACATCTGCACAGGGATGATCAACAGAGACACACAAATCCTCTTTCCGGGAGGAAAAACCTTTAAACGCTTCAACTGCCACACTCACCCATCCTGACTGGGTGCAAACAGGTGCTTTTCAGTCCCATTATCACCATTGACTGTGTTTTCTTCCTTTTAGCTTTTTGCTGTGGTATATTTAATTCAACTACCCACCACACAATCAGTAGAAATCATTCTCATCTATCCCCCTTCCTCCACGGCAGGGGTTCTGAAGAAATCCTCACCCAGCCTTCATCTTGCAGGGCTCCCAGTTTACGCAGATGATGCTTTTGCGCGGCACTTGCTGCTGTTGTGTTTCAGGCTCCTGCCAGATGGACTCGCCACCTGTGAGCTGGGATTGCCGCAGAAAACTAGAAATGAAACCCAGCTCGAACCATTTGCTTTTCCATCTGTGCAAGGCGGTTGTTTAAATCAGCCCCGGCAGAGAGGTTTGGAGCTGGGGCCAGGATTAGTTTGGACAAGTGAAGAGCTGGAGAGAGATGTGGATCTTACTTTAACTGTAGCAGAAATCCCTTGAAGACACCAGGAAGAGCAAAAAGCTCTTAAAGGGAGGGGCCCAGACTATGGTGCAAATATAAGGCAGCACCTGGAAAAAGGCAGCTTGAGCTTGGGATTGCTAACAGGCCCCTGGGATGGCTAGGAGCTGTAGGTGTGGGAGAGAGGAGCAGGGCAGGCAGCAGCAATACCCTCCCCTGTTCCTCATTAATACAGCAGTAAGGTTTGATGGGTCTCCTAAATTATAATGACTTTCTTGTCATTAACTTGATTTCTTTCTAGTGACAGCAGCAGTGAATTGGTCCCAGCTGTTCTGAGCATGGGATTAGAAATTAAAAAGGAATTAAACCAAGCCGAGTGTTGGAGCGGTTGATGTGTAGGGGAAGGGTGTGTTTGTGTGTGCGTGCTTTGGGCCAGTGATAATCTGAGGGCTGCGGTAATGGGGGCAGTGGGAGATGCCAGGAAGGCAGAAGTGGGGTCAGGGCTTGCATTTATCCCTGCAAGCAGGACACTGAAAAGCAAGTGCCTGCCACAGTGGGGTCTGGCCAGGGAGGGGACACCCGTGTGTTTGCTGAGGCCACAGCATTGGAAGAGGACACGTGGAAACTGATGGGTCGTGGGGTCTGGCCCAGCTGAGACAGGTGACAACATGTAGGGATGCTTTTGGGGGTGAAAGTTGCCTAAAATCAACTTGAACCAGCAAGCTAAAAGCCCACCCTGAAAAAGCAGGACCTTTTCCACCACTTGCCGCAAACTTGCAGCCCCCTGGAATTTCCCCCTCCCAGGAGCATGACCTGGCTGAGGGACAAAGGAGGGCAGTGCTGCTGAACTTCTTCCTGAGCCTGCACAGGCAAGTGTCGGGCAGCGAAGGGTTTTTATCAGCCGTCCCTGCAGAGGTCAGGCACAGGAGCTGAAGAAAACCACATTTATTTCTGTGTCTTTATTTTCTGCTGCCCGTTGGCAGCTCCTGCATGTACCTGCCTGCCAGGGCATGGAGAGTGGCTTGCTTGGGGAAGCTGCTCTGTCCCATCTCTGCCAAATATCTGCTGGGGACCTGTGTCCTCCCCTCCTGGCAGCCCCAGGCTGATTCCTCTGTGAAACACAGCTTTTGGCCTGGCTTTTAGCCCCAGGGCCAGCTGGGACCATGCTGCGCATGATGCGAGTTCTGGGGCCGGGAGGGGATGTCTCGAGCTTGGTCTCAGCATCATTAACATGAGATGGTCGTTCATGTGAGACAGTCACTCTACCTGCCCAGGAAAGATAACAAAAAAGATGTGTTTGGCCTCCGGATGCCTCTCAGACAGCTTCTCCAATGTGCCACGTTAAATAGTCCTGAAATGAGAAGGCAAACTTGCCCTGGCTGCCGTGATAAGCACAAAGAGTGATAAAACCCTGTAATTAAAGTCTGCTGCTATAATAATGTTGCAGCAGAGACAGCTGGGGTCTAGCCCTGAGCGTGGGTCCATGTCTTGGATTTTTACTTGTTTTCATTGCAAGCTCGTTTTGGAGAGGGTCAGCCCAGGTGCTGCCAGGTGCTTTGGGTGCCAGGAGGGAGGGGAAGATGCTCTCCGGGCATGGTGGAGTGGAGGAGAAAGGGCTGTTGTTCCCTTCCTGGCTCTGTAATGCTGACTGGGTTCTTAGCAGAAGCAAACACCCTCAAAACCACATTTGAAGAGGAGCTGAGCTTATAGGAAAAGCACCCAATCCACGGGGAGGCATTTCCCCTTGAGGGACTCCACCACCACCCTGGGGAACTTGTTCTCACATTTCACTGCCCCTAAATATAAATAAAACTAGACAAAAGTTAGCTTTTGCCGGTCTGGGCATCCCAGCCTTCCTCTTCACGCTGGCATTTTGTTCTACCCCAAAGAGGACTGGAGAGCTGGTGCCCCCTCATCCCCCCCCATCCCACACAGGGGACCAGGGCAGACCCCTGGGACATGTATGCTGGGGACACTAAGCCTGGCTTTTGTGGGCTGTGGGGAAGCCCCTTGCAGACTGTTTACATCCAGGTCGGTCTTGGGGTCCTCCACTTGCGCTCCCCAAACCCTGGGGACCTGCTCAGGGATGATGTGCTGGCAATGGCGTTAGCAGTCTCTGCTCGCCTCGGAGCTCTGCCAGCCAGCCAGCTTTAAACCACTTACCGCCGTGCTAATTACGCATCGCTTTCATTTCTTAACCAAAGGGTCCCTGTGAACCAAATTAAGCATCACACAGGCTCCTCTGACATCGAGTCTGTCATCTTTAGCAACAACACACGGCAACGGGAGAAGGTGTGGGCTAACCAGCCAGCCTGTCTCTTCTAACCCGTTGCAGTGGGGTTTTAACTCTGCCGAGGTGATGCTTGCGAAGGTGCCCGGTGGCTTTTATGGGCCACTTTGCCCCTCCACCCGGGCCCTTGGGGTGGGCTGTGCTTCCCACAGCGCGTCTTCCCACGGCACGTCTTCTTCCCAGGCTCCCCCTCGCCTCCCTGCAGCACACTGCTGCCTGGAAGGCTGGTTCCTACCGGAGCCCTGGTTCTTCGGGAAGCCACCGAGGAGCTGGGGGGGGAAGGTGGGCTGCCTTCAGCGTGTGGCTAAAAACTGGGCCCACGGGTGTCCCTGAGGAACATATATTTCTCTCACTGTCCATTTGTCCTCCTGCCTACCCCTATGGTGCCTATCACTCGTCTGTAGGCACTAGGTGTTAGCTTTCCACCCCCACCAGTATCCGGGAGTAAGAGAAATAATTTAAATGCGGTTCAAAAGGCAGCCTAAATCAGTGCCGAGCCCAAACTCAGCACATGCCTGCGATTTCCTGACGTTTATGTTTTCCTGCTTCCCTGCTCCCCACACAAAAGCTGGGGTCTCGGTGGGAAAGGCTGCTGTGCCACATCCATCGCTGGGCAGCCCAAATCTGCCCCACTGCCTGGCCCTAGCCAGGGACCGCTCGCTCTCAGGCATGCAAGGGCTTTGCCAAATTCACGCCGTATGAATTTTCCCCACACCACGGCTGTGCGAAGGAAGCAAAAAACAACCCTTCCCTTGGCTTATTGAAGAGGGGCGGCAAAAAATGCGCTGGCATCCTCTGGAGCCATCTATCATGGCTCCAAATATATGAGGCAATCGCTGTAAAACTTGAGTTTGGCTCCGTAAAGGAAAAAAAACACCCCATGCCTGTTGCAAACAACCACGGCACCAAAAAAAAAAAGCCTTACAAGGCTGGGGCAGCCTCATAGATGGATTGCTTTTTAATCCCCAAAGCTACAGTGATAAATCTTTTTATTGGAAGCTCCAGAGATACTGTGTCACTCAGGGCGTGCGGCAGAAAACAGCTCCGTGAGCTGCTGGGAGAGAGGGAGTCTCCCGGGAGCGGGGCCGGAGGTGATGGAGGAGGGACGGGTGCTCGCCGTGGGGGTGCTGGATGAGCGTGGGGGTGGCAGGAGGGTTCCCCCGGGGCTGGGGGTGGGTGGTTAGGCAGGAACCGGCTGTTGGCTGGACACTGCCGTATGTCTGGGAGGACAGATGGACAACTTTTGGGGAACAGCTCTTTGGAAACAAAATGTTTGGAGAGGAGATGGTGGCGTGGAGCCCAACCTGGCCACGTGCTCCGTTTTGCAGGGACAGAGAGATGCTTCCCCCAGCTCTGAGCAAAGACTTGGAGCGACGGCATCCGCACACTCCCCCCAGCTCCAGGACCCCCGGTGTCCCCTCTGCTCTGTCCCCTCCGGACTTCCCTCGGGTCCTGAAAGGATCATTCAGTTGGCGAGAACTCCCAGGCAGTGTTTTGGGATCCTCCTTCCCCCATGGCCATCCTGAAGCGCTGGTCGCCCCCCCCAGCCAGTTACACGGGTGGGAGCAGCGGAAACAACTCGCCCCATCCCTGTCTTCTGCTGCCTCCCCCGCCCGGGGCTCTTTGCTTCTATACCACTTCACCAGCAGGAATAACCCCTCTAATTTATACCAGGAAGGTGGCAGGGGACAAGGCTGACCCCAAAGGCACAGGGCAGTGGGGAGCATCATCCTTGGAGCTAACAGGCGCCGAAATTCCCTTCCTGGGGGCTGCAGCGAGCCTGAGGCAGGCAGGAGCTGGCAGCCACTGGCTTCCCAGTGATGGAGAGGTGTAAAACCCTCTCCCTGAAACCATTCTCTCCCAGGGGATCCGTTCCTTTTTTGTTAGGTTTCGTGCCCTGACTGCAGCTTTTACTAAAATTAATTATGAGGTTAAAGGACTTGCCTGGGAGCCTTTGATTGCAGCATCTCTCATGAGCCTGGCTGGCATGGGGTACCCAGGGACTTGGGGTTGTCTCCACACGCTGTTGCAAAACCCTGGCCAAGGGAGCAAAGTTTGCCTGCACATCTCCACCCAGGAGGTGCCGCCGGCCATGCTGTAGCTGGGCCTTCGGGATGATTTCCAGGGTGATCCCTGGCCCAGCTGTGCATGGGGGGCAGGAGGTGGGGCCGCCCCCAGCATCGCCACCCAACTCACCGGGACCTCAGCAGCACATTCCCCTCCTACATCTCAGAGAAGGGAATTTGGGGTGACCGAGGAAGGGGAGTCCCAGATCAGGGGGTGGCAAGGCAGCTGGGGACACAAGGCTGGCTGAAGGCAAAGCCAATGCCTCCCCTTTCTGGCTGCTCTGAACTCCATTTCAGCTCTGCTGAGCCCCAGGACCCCAGGACCTCACGGCATGAGGCACCCTGAAGCTCCACGCAAGCGGCTGTCGCTGCGTAATAAAATGCTATTGACTGTCTATTAAAAAGCCATTCCCTGGAGGTTTGTGGCCGGGGAAGCGGCCAGGTGAAGTGAGATGGTGCAGTAACAGCCTTCAAGGAGGCATCAGTCACATCCACGCGCGCGGCAGCGGTGAGGGACCCCACACGGCTGCCAGGGTGTCGTCGCCTGCCAGGACTATCAGCCATGAGAGCTGGAGAGGAAAGGAAATAGGTAGTTCTCGATGCCCTTGGCCACGCTGACATCCTCCGGAGAGAGGCTACGAGCAGCTGGCAGGACCCTGAAGTGCAGCCCCACGCTCGCCCTCACCCAGCAGCACATAGCAGGACCCCACAAGGGCTGAGGAAGGGCTTTGCCCACGGCAGACCCTGCTGCGGGGATGGGGAGAGGGGGGGGGAAGCCAGCCACACTGCCCCCAAGCCAGAGTCCGGGTCGATGTGGGCAGGAGAGAGTTTGCAAGTCCCAAATCCTGCCCGTTCTTGGTTGCTAGCCTGGCCGTGGTCCGTGTGACGTGCTTAGGAGGGGCTGGAAGCAGAGCAGCAGCAGGCAGGGATGCCCCCGCCAGCGCTCTGCCCGGGGCTTGCTCCTCTGGTATTTCTGCCCAGGTGCCCAGGAGAACCCCAACGGCACATCCATGCTGCCCGGGGGCACGGCCGCGGGACACCGAACCAGGGGAACCTTCCTGGCTGGCTGGGGGGAACTGGGGCTGGAACTGGAAGTCATGCGAGGCAAGAGCTCAAGCTGCTCAGACAGCCCCTCAGGTGGCATTTCGGAGCCTCGATATTTCATCCTGTGAGAGGACCTGGCGTGTGCCGAGAAGTCGTCGGCATCGATCTCAGACAGTAAATCAATGGGTCCTTCCAGCCTGGGGGAACGCGGCCAGCCAGCCCATGCTCCTTGGCATTTTCCTGACATTTCCCCAGCTGCGTGTCTGGGGACAGATTGATCGCCACCGCTCCGAAGGCGGCTCTCCCTCTGCAATGGCCCCAGCCCCAGCTCGGCCTCAGCATCCCAGCGATGCGGAAGGCTGCATCCATGCCGTAGGTGCCTTCCCGGCCATGCCGTGCCCCGAGCCCTCCCAGCCCTGTAGACCCACCGCAGCAGCAGAGCCTGCGGGCAGAGCCAGTGGGACACCCCTGGTGCCCATCACCCCGGCACATGGCCTGCCCATCACCCCTCGGAAGGGTGGCCCAGGTTCAGTCCTGTGCTGGGAGCAGAACTGGGTTCTAGGGGATGCAACTGGGGCACGAATCAGTCCAACGGCTTCTTTTAATTCTCGGTGAGGCTTGGCCCATGCAGGGCAGGGATGGAGGAGGGCTCCCTGCATTCCCCGGGGGTGCGGGGGGGCGCAGCGGGTCGAGGAAGAGGAGGGTGGCACCCACCAGATGGGTTGGAGGGGAGGGAGCGGGGCATGTTTGTGGGGCACGGGGAAGGTGCAGAGCTGTGCCTCGGCACTGCAGGCAGCCTGCAGCTTCTGTCGTCCTGTATTTCCCCCTGCAGGCTCCGGCTCTGGAGGGAACAGCCATGCTCCTTCCCTTGCTCTTGGGGGGACTGGGGTGGGAGGAAGGCTGGGAGCAAGGAGCTGTACCGGCATTCTGCAGCCGGACACCAGCTGGCACCACTAAGGGATGTGCAAGAAAATTGGGTGTGTTGGTGCCAGAGGGCCCTGGGGAGATCTCGAGGGAGAAGGCACCCACAGACCCTTTTTTTCCCCACACCATCCTGTGCAAACCTCTCCCACCCCCGCGGGTCTCAGCCTGGGTGCAAGCACCTCTCAGGGCACCCATCCAGCATGGAGTCCCAGAACAGCCTGGGGTGCCTCACACACTCAACACCAACACCCACGGTTTCACCCTACTGGGCCGGGAGGGATGGGCTGTTTTGGGGGATTGCTGGCACATCCCTGACATAGAAGCAGCCATCCTTGCACCATGAGGGACGCCCTAGCCTTGGCCAGTCCTGATGCTGAAGGCGGCGGGTGCAATGCATCCAGGGGACAGCATGGCCACCACCACCTTGTCCCTGGAGCAGCACTGCTGAGAAAACCAGCTTTGGCATCCCTGCGGGACAGCACAGACAGGCGGGGACCCCTCCATCGGTCCTGCCCCACTCCCCATCATGGGATGGGTGCCACAGTCAGATGGATGCTGGTGGTGGGGAAAGCTGGTTCCAGTCCCGCTGCATCCTCCCACTCTTCAGCGGAGGGATGTGTGGGTGGTGGCCTGGCCAGCCTCCATCTCCTCCAGCTCATACTCCTCGGCATCGGGGAAGGGCAGCCCGTTGGCACTGGGCATGGGCTCGCACTCGGTGCTGCGGGTGGTGGTGTGGGTGACGCTGGGTGAGTGTTTCCGTGACCACGGCGGGCTGTGGCCAAGGTGGCACATCACCTCCTTGAACATCTCCCGGAAGCTGGTGGACATCAGGTTGTAGAGGATGGGGTTGGCAGCTGAGCTCAGGTAGAAGAAGACGCCTGAGATGATGTGGACGTACTGGAACATGTGGAGCATGTGGCTGGTCCAGGTGGAGATGAAGCTCCAGACGAGGCGGTCGGCGTGGAAGGGGGCCCAGCAGATCCCAAACACCACCACCAGCACAACTGTAGGGAGCCGAGGAGCTGGTGTTACTGGGTGGATAGGGCTCATCCCCTCAGGGACCTCCAGTCCCTGGCCAAGCACTGCCATTTTGGCTTTAGCCATAGCAAAGAATACCCAAAAAAGCACAGGAGACAGGAAGGAGGATTGGGGAAGGGCCCCCCCCCGGTGCCTTTTTGACTCGCCATGGATGGGCTGGAGGTCTGGACAAGATCTCCCTGCCTCCATCTCCTGCCCGGGCTGCTCCAGGTACTGCTGCACCACGCGTCCCTGCTCCCCATCGGCAGGTGGCCGGCCCTGCCACAGCCCCGCGGCCACACGGCACGGCCGGGGGATGCTCCCGTGGGCATCCAGGCTCCGGGCACCCCGCCACCTTTGCCAGCAAAGTCCAAGGAGTAAGAGCTATTTGCTCCCTCTCCCTGTGCTCTGGTTTGGGGTTTTTTTTTTTATAACTCAACTCTGCTGATGGAAAGGAAGGGGGGTGATGCGTGGGTGGTCCTGGGCTCCCCAGCCTTGCCATACCCATGACACGCCGCATCTCTGCGGCACACGGGGACAGGTCCCCCTTTGTCCCCCTCCCAGCCCTGGTGCCAGGAGAAGCGGAGTTACCACTTGTCTGGGACGTGGCGGAGAAGCAGCCCTGGCCCTGCCAGTGGACGAGGCTGGGCAACCCGCCATCGCTGTGCCGTCACGGGGCTGGGAGCACACGGAGGTCGGCGTGCCGGGGAGAGATGGCTACCCAAGAGCAGCCAGCTCCCGCTGCCAGGAAAGGGGCCAGAGGCTGCAGGGCTGGGGCTGGGGAGGGGGGCAAGGGCACAGGGCAGTGGGACAGAGGGATGCTCCAGTCAAGCCTTGGGTCAGTACATCACTGCCCCAGGACAGTCACAGTGGCTGCAGGGCTGGGTAGGAACTGGTCCCTCTTTGGGAAATCCCACCACCACCAATAGCACATGAGGTCTGGGTTGGGGCATAGGGGGCAGGTTCCCCCATCCCATCCCAGCTCCTTTCCCTTTCTCACCCAGCACTTTCCTGGAGGAGGGGAGATCCCGCATCTGGGAGGGAGCTGGCACAAGCAATCCCCACCACTGGACCAGAGCCACCAGATCTGCCTTTGCCCCGACACCCGACGAGTGAGCGCTGCAGCCTTCCTCCAGGACAACCCAGCCTCGGTGCTCTGGACTGGCCGTGCCTCAGTTTCCCCCCCAGCACCTCCCAAAACAGCCTTGGGACATAGTCCTTGGCTCTGCCCATCCCCAGCATCGGACTTCCCAGCATTGGACTCACACAGCATCTTTGTGACCTGCCTCCTCTTGACTTTCTTCTGCCCCCGGGGGTTGTGGCAGTCACGGTCGCTGCTGGACTTGGCTCCCAAGGTCTCCAGCAACTTTTCTTTCTTGAGCTGCAGGCCGATGAGCAGGTAGAGGATGCTGATGGTCCCCATGGGCAGGAAGAAGAAGACAACAGTGGTGATCTGGATGATGAGGTTGTAGGTCAAGCGTGGCTTCACCAGGGTGCAGATCTCCGAATCAGGCACCCACCCTCTGCCGGGCACGTAGAGAGGCTGCAGCCCATGGAGGCTGGTGTTGGGGATGGAGCAGACAACCGACAAGACCCAGATGGTGATGATGACCCTCTTGGCGTGATTCCTGGTCACCACGTACTTGGCCTTGAGCGGGTGCACCACGGCGATGTAGCGTTCCACGCTCAGGGCCGTGACGTTGAGGATGGAGGCAAAGCAGACGGCCTCGAAGAGCAGCGTCTTGAAATAGCAGCCGCTGGCGCCCAGGAGGAAGGGGTAGTTGCTCCACATGTCGTACAGCTCCAGTGGCATCCCCAGCAGCAGCACCAGCAGGTCGGACACGGCCAGGCTGAACAGGTAGTAGTTGGTGGGCGTCCTCATGAACCGGTGCCGGAGGATGACGATGCAGGTGAGCGTGTTGCCCACAGCCCCCACCACGAAGATCAGCAGGTAGATGACACAGACAGGGACAAAGAAGTTGGACCGTCGAGGTCCCAGGTACTTATCCCGCAGCTGCTCCTCTGTCAGGTTGGCATCCTTGGGGTCGAAGAAGGTCTCTGGGTGAGTTCTGTTGCAGAGATGGGGGCTAATGGGCTCCACAAAAAAGTCTTGCTGGGGAGGGGGGAACTCGGGGCCGGAGCAGTTGACGTAAGGATTCATGGCTGCAGAGAGATGGGGAGGTTTGCGAGATGCTTTCCCCAACCCTTCTGCTGCCCCTCTCCTTATTGGTGTCAGGGTGTCAGGATGCTGCTGACGCAGCTCTGCATCCTCGCACCCACCCTGCCCCAGCCACAGTCTTTCCTTTGGGAAACCACCCCAAATCTCCCTCCAGCCATCCTCCAGGTTTCCCAAGCGCTCCTTACCTCATTTCCCATCCACAAACAACTCTGGCAGCTCCCCAGCCCGCCTTGGCCCTCCCGCTCCATCCTTGGGGGGGGGGGGGGGGGCCCGCCGGGGGGGCCCCGCCCCGGGCGCGGGGGGGGTGCCAGCAGGGCTGTCCCCTCGCCCGGCTCCTGAAGCAGAGCAGGACACAGCCCCAAAGCCAACCCCCAAAATTGATCCCAGCTCCAACTCTACCAGCCGTGCAGAGGGACTGATGGAGTGACCGTAAAACAGCCAGAGGGAAAACTGATTTTCCAACCCAAGAAGGACTTACGGCTTTTTGGGAAGCTCCAGACGAAGGCTGAGGTCCCACCAGCCCTGCACCAGATGGGGTCGGACTGGGGAGGGAGCGTGGGAGGGGATGGAGACTTCACTGCCTTAAGAAGCAGCCTAATGAAATCCTGCTGCTGTTGTCCCTCGGAGCTCAGCTCAGAGAAGCCGTCTGCTCTTATCCACCTTCTCCCTCTCGTCCTCTGTCAGTGGAGAGCCTGGCAGGTGAGCCGGGGGGGGGGGGGGGTCCCGG
>JAVJGG010000085.1:31686576-31701149 GCA_035590195.1 Aviceda cuculoides
TGCATCCCTGCATCCCTGCATCTCTGCCCTATGGAGGACGAGGTGGTTTGCAGCCTGAATCCCTGCATCCCTGCATCTCTGCATTCCTGCCCTATGGAGGATGATGTGGCTTGCAGCCTGAACCCCTGCATCCCTGCATCCCTGCATCTCTGCATTCCTGCCCTATGGAGGACGAGGTGGCTTGCAGCCTAAACCCCTGCATCCCTGCATCCCTGCATCCCTGCATCTCTGCATCCCTGCATCTCTGCCCTATGGAGGACGAGGTGGCTTGCAGCCTGAATCCCTGCATCCCTGCATCTCTGCATTCCTGCCCTATGGAGGATGATGTGGTTTGCAGCCTGAATCCCTGCATCCCTGCGTCCTTGCCCCGTGGAGGACGAGGTGGTTTGCAGCCTGAATTCCTGCCCATGGCAGGTCCTGCCCCTGCTGCTCCGGTCCTCCTATTTCCTAAGGATTCCCTAGAGCTGGATGAGGCTCGGAGTGGTGCTTCAAGGATGTTCTGTGCAGGGAACGGCTGCGATGCTGACATGGATAAAAAGACACCAAGGGGAGATGATAGAAGGTTAAAATATCCCAAGTGGCAAGGAAAAGGTGAGGAGGGGTGACTGTTCCTGCCACCCGCAACAGAAGAGCGACTGGGGCAGCAAATGGAGACTGAAGGTGGAAACTGCCAGCACAGGTCACGCAAGGGCTCCCCACAGGACGCCCCGCTGCAGGAGGCCCTGGGCACTCGGAGATTTGCACATGGCTGATAAAAAAGCAAAGTCATGGAAGAAATATCCACAGAAGTCTGTTAGATATGAAAGCTCCGATGTCCCTGTGCCGCCGGTGGCCAGAGGCTAGAGGACCACCTGGTCAATCCCACCCTGCGATTCCTGCTCCTGCACTGCTCCCTGTGCATCTGGGAGACATCCAGGCTGGCTACCAAGGGGCAGCGGTGGAGGTCACCTCTGTTTCCTTCTTTCACAGGCTGTATTTCATGCCGCCCTATGTCCTACCAAGACTCCCTCCACATTAAAAGCTAATGTCATTTTCTGGGCTATTTTTTTTTTTTTCCCCTAAAAGAGGCCAGTTGCTCCTACCCGAGAATACCTGTCCCATCTGGCTTCTGTGTTGCTCGTTTTCATTGCATGAGCAAAGGACCAAGAAATAGACCATAAAAATAACTGCCTGCAGCTGAACCTCTCTGGGAAGCCTGGATACACAAAGGAGGTGGCTTTAGGGGACGCCGGTGCCATAGGATCTAGACTATAAACCACCTCCTTCTGCTGCAGGGACAGAGGCCCGCATTCGCGCAGAGGGGGGATCGGTGCTGTAATTCAGATGCTCTTGCAATTGCAGAGTGTGTCAGTGCTGGGAAATCCCCGAAGCTCATCGCCAGATTAAGAATTAGCTCCAGATTGTAGTGAGATGGATCGGCGTCCTGGCACGGTACCCTCCGGCAGCCTGTCGTAGCTGCTGCTGGTGCTATGTGATGCGATCGGTCCCCGCTGCCTGAGGGAGGGAAAAGCTGGGGAAGAAACCAGAAGAAGCGGCTGAGGAACAAGCACTGTGCCCTCAGACTCTGGCCTGATCCTGACGGCCCAAGCCCTGAGCTGGTTACCAGCAGCTTGATCTTTCCTCTAACACTGCAGCCTGGTGCCCACACAGGGCTGCCCCGGGGTGGGGGAGTCGGTACAGCCGGCTGCCTGCTTTTAGGGATGCAGTTGTTTCCAGTTTGGCTCTGCTGGCTGTGCATTGTGCTTCTCACCTTCCCCAGCAATGCACCCGGATTCTCAGGAGTGAGAAAGGTCCCCTGGGGACAGGACTGGGGTGACGGAGGACACCGCAGGAAAGGCCGCTTCGCAGAAGGCAGCGCTTGGGAGGACAACGGCTGGCGTCATGGTGAGGGAGCGGACAGAATCCAACATGGACTGTGTGTCCCCTCTGAGCGAGAGCCCTCTCTGCTCTAGATCCCCTTTGTCCTCCTGTCCCCCCTCCCAGGGCTGGGACACAGAAAAGATTTGTTGCAGTTTTCCTTGCAGGACTGTTGGCAGAAAATTTTGCCAGGCAGGAAACTTCGCGAAAGCCCTTGGAGACACACCGGAGGGGGCAGGGAGGGGTGAAGGGTGTCCCTCCCAGGGGCTGTTTGGCCCCAAAGAGGAAGGAGCCGGTGGAAGACCAAGCAGACTGCGGGCTCTGGTGCCCCAGGCTGTCATCTCCGTTTGCAGAAGACGACCCGCTGCCCCGGGGCTGCCAGCCTCTCCTGGCAAGCCAAGGCACACCGAGCCTGGCTGGGCTGTGATCTGAATCACAACAGCCTCCCCGCTGCCTGCACACAGGGGAAGAGTGGAGGATGCTGCTTTGCTCTTCTCTGTGCTCCCCTGGTCTCCCTGAGCTGCTAGGAGATGCTCCAGGCTTTTCCTCTCCCTTGTCTTTTCCCCCACAGCTGACCGCCTGCAGCTCCAGGTGAAAGAAAGCCCATCACCTTGGCCCCTTGGCTGCAGGGCTGGGAAGTTCCCACACACCCTTTGCCAGCCTGAGGCTGAGTGGTTTGTTCGGGAAATGACATCCCCCTGCCTTTTTCTTGCCCCTTTTCTTGCTCCACAGTCCGGCCATGTGGCTGTTAAGCACCACAAACACCCTGCGCTGGCTATGCCGCGAGGTGCCCATGGTGTCCAATCCAGCACTGAGACACTCCGGGGACCTCAGTGAATTCGAGATCCTCCAAACAGCCCAGGAAAAGGGGAAGAAGCTTCAGACCTGGAAGGTACCTGTCCCCCAGTGCTGCCTCAGCCCAGCAGGTATGGCTTTGGGGAAAGGCTGGAGCCACCACAGAGACCCTCTGGGCACCCAGACAAGTGGTGCCACAGGCATTCGGAGGAGAAGGATTATACACTGGAGAGGGAGAATTGAAGTCTGGGGCTGAGAGGTGAAAAGTAAACAGAAGTGTTTAAATAGCCCAGGAGCTACAGGACATGGTGTGTTTAGTCCTGGAAGAAAGGACGGAAGATGTAGCAGTGAGGCAGGGTGGGATTTCGAAGTCATCTGACAAGTCTTTGTTGGTGTTAACACACACCAGTGTGGTGAACATCCTATGGAAGAAAGCCCAAGGGGGTTCGTGGAGACTCTTCCAGCCCCAAAAGAAAAGGAAGAAGGTGTCAGACATGACCGGCTGCCTTGGTTTTGTCAGATGAAGCCCTGGGCTGCGCGGGAGGCAGAGCTACATGTAGACTGGGGCTCTGCTGACAACTGCCATGGCTTTGAGACGAGCTGGTCACGGTCTGGGGAAGGATCGGGCTGACAGTGCAAGGCAAAGATGCTGAGGAGATAAAAGCGGTTGAAACACAATGTGTTATCAACAGAATGAGGCCATGTGGCAGAGGACATGGCTGGAAGAGGTCTTGGTCACATAGACGCCCGGGTTAGATGTGTGCTTACCAAGCCAAAGGAATGGGAAGCTCTCCCTGATGAGGAGAAACTTGATGCCATTGGTAGGAATAAAAGCCACTGGTATGGTTCTCATGAGGGGAACTGTTTAAGAACGACGGTCTGCGTGAGAGTTGCATGGGAGGGAAGGCTTTATGAATGGGCTGTTTCCTCCGTTTAGAATTATTGATAACTGCAAAGTGCAGGATCTGGACCGCACATGGAGCGACGTGTTAACACCAACATCCAAGAGCAGTCCTGTCTGCCAGGCTCTGCACCAGGCAGCTGAACCAAAGAGCAGGAGCAGGTCATTATTCCTTGGCCTGCCATCAGGGGAACCAGGATAAGACACTGGGTTCAGAGAAATTACACCTGGGTGAAGACCATCCTGAAGGCGTGACACATCCACTAGTTAAAAAACAAAGAATGAAGGTTGCCAAAACTGTAGGTAATAATCTGACATGAAAGAAACCACACAGGACACAAAATAACATGACTCCAGACCTCATTATGACAGATACAGATGCATTAATCTCTGGGCTGGAAGGCAGTGGTTGCCTGGGGACTAGTCAGCATGACCTGATTCTGCTTGTTCTGGGTAAAAAAGGGCAGTTCTGGCTCATTTACTTGTGATGCTCCATAGGGTTAATTTTTCCAAAGCTGAGAGAAAGTAGGAGAGAAACTCATTGGGAGGAATAATTTAGAAAAAACCTGAGAAAATATTGTGAGTTCTTCAGAAAGACTTTTTGATAGCTGGCAGGTCACAGTGCAAACAGAGAGGAAACGGGTTTGGCTACAAGCCCATTCTGATTCAGTGGCAAATTGGAAACCAAAGAGCTACACATCACAACTGGAGGGGAGGGAGGACACTAAAAATCAGTCAGTAAAATGGAAACTTAAGATATTGATTAAGAAAGCTAAAAAAGAACAAGGAAAAAATTCATGTTGGGCAGGGTTGAGGATGACAGGGGAGACTTGCAGGTAGATGGAGAACAAAAGAAGTGACAGCATTGATACAGTCTCCACCTAACACCACAGACGTGATAAAACTAACAGTGATATGTAAAAGTTGTTGTGCTTGGTAAGTAATTCCATTTGGAGAGCAGGAGGGGGATATACTCGTATCAGATGAGATATCATACAGACCACTGGAATCTTGGAAAGATATTAGAGCACATACAAGAGTAAACTCACAAGCCCAGAAGAGTCCTTAGAGAGCTGGCAGAGGTGTCCTGCCTTACTAATCTTTATTTGCAAGAAGATCAGAGAAATGCTAATGTTTTGCCAGAATTTCTAAAAAAGGCAAATGAGATCACTGGATAAATCAGACCTGTTAACCTGGCATCATGCAAAAGAGTGGAAGAGAATCTGAGCTTTAACCAACACAGAACTAACAGGCAAGAAAATAAATAATGAATTGCCTTGTTTTTGTGGCAACGAGGTTTGGTACACAAAAACAATCCTGGATTTGGTAAGTGAAGGTCGCTGCATGACCACAACATTGTTCTTGTGAATGTTTTGACTGAGAACTCTGTGATACAACACGATAAAATATTTCCTACAGGAGCTAGCTACAGGTGGGCCTCAGAAATAGTTGACCTCTGTTGACACACAGGAGTCTTCCCCACGGGCTTTCCCTGGAAGATGGATGCTCCTGAATCCTTCTTACCACTGATAACGCTGGCACATGGCAGAAGGACAGGTAATGAGATAAGGGCATCACAGTCCTGCTCAGTGGTTTGCTCCTTTGGTGAACTCAACCCATTCAAACCAAACATCTTAGCAAGTCAAATGCAAGGAGCAGTTTGTGGACTTCACGTACTGAGTGGGAAGGTGGAAAGGTTCAGAGCAACCAACTCAACCAGAGCTCCGACTGCGATACGGGACTAAAAGGAATAGCACAATTTTTGGATGTTTAAATAGAAAGCAATGACATGGCTGATGCAGAAGTCCTGCCTATGCTTTTCAGTTTTGTTTTGTTTTTTGTTTTGTTTTGTTTTGTTTTTAATGGTGATGAAATATGGGAGAAGATGTAGAAAAGAGTCACTGAAAGGAAGTCTGAGCATGGGAGAGAACGAGAGCACACATGCCTAGTCTGGTTATCTAAATGAAACAGAGATTAAGAGGTGTGTGAGTGTTTTCCCAAGGCCACAGGAAAGCTAATTTCAGTTGTTGTAGGTAACACCGAACATTTACAGAGGAGAAACCAACAAAACACAAACTCTACAGCCTGTTGCCGACATTAAGGACGCGTTCTAACAAAGTAAAACCTCCAGCCGTTTCTCATCGTGTTCCCAATCTCTCTGGCTTGGCAGAAGGAAGATGCACCACAGGTGTCGGAGACCTCACCCTGGGAAACAAAAGCCTCAGACACTCCCTTTGATCCCCTACAGCAATCCAAACGTACATATTCATCTCAACATACCCCAAGCAGATATCCCACAGCACATACCTGGGATACCTACCTCTGCTGGCTAGCTTCATATTCCTATCGGTTCCGCCTTAGTTGAAGCATTAGGGCCACTTCACGTTTCGTTATTGGTGCTTGATCTCACAAGTGTCTTACGAAGGTGGGGTTCATACAGCCTGACTTTGCTAATGTCTTATGAGGATAGCTGATGCTAAAATATCCTTATTGCTCCATCTACACCCATTTTAATCTAGCACCTTTACACATTGATTTATCATTTTACTGCTCCATTAACAAAATCATCCGCCTCAGTCTTCATCTGAGGTCGTATGTTTCTCTTCTTTATACTAACTGACAAAACGCTTAACTAGGAGTTAAAGTTTTTTAAATTAAAAATGCTCTCAGGATCCTAATTGCCTCCATTTCAATGTTAAATGCTTTAACATAGGCAACAAACCAATGGCTACATTCCAAAGCCAGGGTAAACCCACATTAGAAATGATCAGGCTTCTTCAACAAGAAGCATGATTAATCGTCAGAACCAACCAGCTAGCGAGAGACCGAGACCCTATGGGTTTATCTCCAGATCAAGAATTGGTTCCCTTCCGGAAGAGGGGTTTGATCTGGCATCCTTTGTAGGAGTAAGTGAGCAAAATAAGCTCACTTTTACACCACCCCGTGGTGTAAAAGCCACATGGGAGGGATGGCCATTCTTTCTGCTCTGATCCTCCCAAATGCAATGCACCTCCATCTGCTTCACCAAGACCTGGAGGTGAGCAAATGGGCTCCCTGAAATCAAGGCTGGGGAGACAACTCACCCAGCCTGCCCTCCTCTCTACCTTCAAGGGAACCCTTAATATGCAGTGTAAAACAGTCAAGGGCGGAGAGCCAAAGTGTGGTTAACCCCAGCCCAGAGTCAGCAAAGGCCTGGGAGCCTCTCTGACATGTAAATCTTCAGCACGTGTCTGGAATGGCCACCAACCCGAAAGACTGAACAGGGCCTTCCTTGGAGGTCTCAGCTTGGGGAACTTGTTCCTTCTCAAAATCCTAGCCCTCAGCCCGAGGCTGAACCCGCCGATCACGGTGCTGGAGGGAAGTCCTTTTAGATCAGAGCTGCTCATACGCCTTACAGCAGCTATGCCAGGATTGTCTTCTCACAAGTGACCCAACGTGTTGTCTTGTGATGGCTTATTAACTGGGAGGTGCTTCTGGACAACAGAGCACCTCCTTTTCCTTGCTACTTGGTGGAAGGCCACTAGCACAATGGGATGGGTGAAAGGTGGGGGGGTGAACTGAAGGTCGTTCTCTGTCCTGCTTGATGATAGAGGGCATCCCAGTATTAGATGATTATATTAGGGATGGTAAAATCCCACCTTCCGCTACCACCTCGAAGCATTCCTCAGAAAAGCTGGCAGATTTCACCTTGTCCCTCTGGATGTGGCCACGTCTCTGCCATCTCCTCCCTTTCTCACCACCATGTCTGGCTGCCCCACAGCAGCACGGTACCCTGGACGTGAGGACTTTTGCCCTGAGGAGACAGCAGTGAGCACACAGCGTTGCCACGTTTGTCTCCAGGGACTCGTGCAAAGTACATCAAACCTGTCCTATGCTTTCCATGCCAGCATCTCATGGCTGGAGGCCACAGGGGCTGATGAGGGTGAATGCTTTGCCCTTGAGGCTGTTACGGAAATGATCGTTGCATCTTTGAAATGGAAGAAAGCCCTTGGTTTCCAAAAGGATGGACTTTCAACATCTTTACTGAGGCGAGTTCAAGCTCTCCTTGTCTTTGGGTGCTCCATGGTGTGAGGCTGTGGTAGAGCCTGAAAGCCAAGGTTCGGGCCATTATCTGTTCCTTTGACACAAAACATTCAAGGGCAACCATAGTGCTCCTAGGACCTCCCCAGGAGACAGCCCAAAACAGTGGAACCCACTTCTCCAAGAGAGACAGGCTGCTCCCAATGTCCCTGCAACCCCCTTTTTTTCCTGGGCCATTCATTTCTTGCCACACGAGCACAGAGCAGGGGCCATTGCTGTGAAACACGCGCAGGCTATCAAAACACAACTCTCTTCCACGGACTTGCCACTCCTGGGGAGCACGTGGGAGAGCAACCAAAGCCATGGCACTTTGGGGAGGGTCTCCCAGGTCCCTCTTGGCTGCCGGGAAGGGGAACTTGGATGGGAGCAAATGCGCGGGGTGGGTGTGGGTTCATCTGCGGGTGCTTGGGAGCAGAGTTGCCCCACGCATTTGGAGTTGCAGTCCCCCGCACTTAATCAGCGCCAAATGTGCACGTGCATAAAGTGAAGCGAGAGGGAAAGCCTTTGTCAGGCAACGGCAACAGCCGCTGTGGAAACAGTCCGAGAACCCTTTTCCCCTTAAAGTTTACCACTTTTGCTACTAGCCTGGCCTGGAAGCCTTTATTGCTCCTGACAAAGCCGGGACTTTGCTCTAACATCAACCAACGGGAAGCATCAGAAAACCTGCGCCTATATATATAAGCGTGCTTGCACCTTTGTGTACACATTCCTCTGTGTGTGGGTGTCCGTGTGTGTGTGAGCATGCCGAGGGGTGTGAGCACGGGTTTGGGTGGAGCGGGAGCACACCTCGCCCTCCCCGGGTGCCGGTGTGGGGAGCCAGGTGGGGGGCTGCCGCCAGCGGCTGCAGGCTCTCTCCCACTGCCAGGAGGCTCAGGGGGGAAGTTCAACACTTCTGCAAACAGAGGCCTCTCTCAGAAACGCCGACAGCCACTTCAGGGGCAGGTTTGCAAAGGAGCTCGGTGCCCCGTTGCAGAGCTGGAAGGAAGTGGGCGGCTTCTGCAGGGAGCCTGTCACCTCAAGCCCCCCCCTCCAAGCTCTTTGGAGGGTCTGCCCTCCCAGTGTCCCCCACACCGTGCCACACACCCGTGCAACTCAGAAATACAGCTGGGAGCTCTTTGGAGAGCCCGGGTGAAGCTGTTCGGCGTTGACATCCTCATACAGATGCAGAACCAGTGGGCACGGAGTGGCTCAGTGGGGCAGGGTCGGCGTTTGAGTTGTCCCTGGCAAACCCCAGGCAGAAACCCAGTTCTTGGTCACCAGTGAGGCCCAGCCAGGATCAGGGTGTCCCAAGAACAGGGAGCTGTGAAAGGTGCTGAGGCTTTCTGGAAGGGACGTTATCTTCGCTGACGCAGGTGGCAAAGCTCCCCCAGGTCCAGACAAGCCACCAGCAGCATCGTGACCATCCTCCTCCCTGCTCTGGCTGTCAGCCCTCTGCCAGCAGCAGGGCAGGTGCCTGGGGGCTCTTGGCCAAAAGATCATTCCTGCAGCTCAAGACATCAGCCCTGCTATGCATCCCATGCGCGTGGTAGGAGACCAAAGCCAGGAACCGTCCCGCAGGTCTGCGCTGTCTGATGGGCGCTTCTGCATTGCTCGACTCTTGTCCTCGGGGTGCTTTTCCCGGGACTGACACCAACCCGCTCATGCCCACAGCCGGCAGAGGTGCCCGCCTGCATTTCATCTGCTGGTCCAGGCTGGCAAGAGAAGGCTGAAATCTGGCCTTCTCTGCTGCTTGTGGCCCTCCCATGGCCCTCAGCGTCTGGGAGCCGCGGCAGGCATGCCTGCTGCACCACGCGGCGTTTCTGCAGGCGAGGAGGCCTTTGAGAGGCCGGGATAATGGTTAATAGTGCTGTTTTCCTCTGCTCTGCTTTCCTTCAAGTGAATTACCAGGGTCTTGCTGGGAATTATCCTGCCATTACCCAGCGCTCTGGGGAGCTGCCAGTGATTTACTTAACAGCAAACAACACAAAGAGCCGGACACGGCGGGAGCTACGCAACCAAACAAGCTGGGGAACGTGCAAGTGGAAGAAAAATGCTAACAGCAGCCGGGGCGCAGGGATCCGGCCAGGGCTGCCTGCCAAAGACGGGCACGAGGATGTCCCCAGGAGCCACCCTCAGCTTGCATGTGGAGTAACAGAGCTGTCCTCCCCCGAGGGCAGATTTGGCCCACTGCGCAGCTGAGTGCAGTGGAAATGTCAAAGGGTGGTGGCCCCACGGTGCCATGCCCAGCTGGCCAGGGGGGACGGTCCCTCCTGGAGAGCCGTCGGACTTGGGGATGGTCAGGAGGCTGTGAGCGAGTTGGCAGCGGAGCCGGGGCTGCCTCCTGCTCTCGCACCGAGATCCACCCAGTGCCTGCGCAGGGGGTCCAGCAGGGACGAAGAGTCCTGACATCCCCCTCATTGCCTCTTTGCACCTTCCAGACTTTGTCCTTGCCACCCTTTATTGTCCCATGGGTGAGCACAGCCTTCAGACACCCATAGCCCGCCTTGTCCCAGCCACGCTACTGCCCGTGTCAGCCTCTGCTCCGGGGGACCACCACGGTGTGAGTCTGCCCAGGGCTGCTCCGTCCTCCCTCCGGGAACTGCCCTCTGCACGCAAAAGGGTGCGGACACCCCTGCGGACATGTGCCACCCATGCGTGTCCCCACCACCTGCGCTGCACCCTCCCCACAGGCTCTCGTGCTCGCCATGTCCCCCCTCTCCTCGCACAGGCTGCCTCTGCGCGGCTGCCACGCACCCCCTCCCCGGCGCTGTGCACCCCCAAAGCCCCCGGCACCCACAGGGATCCCCTCGTCCTCCCGCTCCCGCCCAGTTCTGCACACACGCACTCTCCTCCTGACACCTCGCAGGCGCCGGGGGAAGGAGGGGCTCCGTCGAGTGCTAGAAAGTTGTTCCTACTCTGTGCTGGGAGCAACCACATTACTCACGACTCCCTTTTTAGTGTCGGTATGTGTTTCCCCCCTTCCATCTCCAGTCCATTAGCTACTATGGAAACAACATGTCATTGCCCGGAGGTGGAGTTTAGCCACAGCCAAAACAGCCGCGGATAAATTCCAGCACCCAAATTCACATCCTGGGGCAAAGCCCGTGCAGCTCAGCCAGGGAACGGGAACGGAGTCCCAGCCGTGCTAAGGGAGCAGATCTCAGCCCGGGCTCGCCGGTCGTGGGATGCGTGGGGTGCGGGAAGCACTGGCGGGGACCCCGTTGTCCCAGCCGGGGATGGAAACGACATGACCGGGGTGATTTAGTCTTCCGGAGCCCGACCGAGGGCGTGCGAGTGGCGTGGAGATAAACAGCGGATCCGCAGGGCCTCGGCTGCCTCAGTTCCGCTCCGTCCCGCGGCACCCACTGCCCAGCCTGCCACTGATCTGCCAGGGGCAGCCGCGGAGCCCAGGAGGCAGATGGGGGGCGCAGCCGGAGGGTCTGCACGGGGACCCCGCTACCGCTGGCACGGGCAGAGCCTGTTCGACCCAGGGGTGTCCGCCACAAGGATGCAGCGGAGTGGCTTAGCACCCCTTGAATTCATCCGTGTGGGCTGACGTCCACGCACTCAGGACCATCCTGCTCCCCCGTCTTCCCCCCGGCCCCTCCTCCGGATGGGTTTTTGAAGCATCGCGTGCGCCGAAGCCTCCCCGGCTTGTGCACACGGGTGGCTGAGTCCCGGCTGCTGTGGTCTTGGGAAGGTTTTTCCCGTGGGGGGGATGGATGGCACAGGTCAGAGGTGAGAGACAGTGGAGCGAGAGCTGGAATGTGCTCAGCACGTGCTGAGCGGTCTCATCCCCCAGCAGTGCCTTTTGGTCCTGCTTGCTCCTGGCTCCCGCCACGTCCTTTCGAAGCAGACACCAGTCGCTGCTCTCAGCTGTGGATTTCGGCTGCCGCAAGGTGTCTAGCCCGAGCGATTTGTGCATCTCGCCCAGGCCCCCATTGCAGGGGGACACGAAGAGGCTGGTCCCTGTTGTACCAGTGCAGCCAAGGTGCCTGCTCGAGCTAAGCTGCTGGGTCCTGCTGCAGGGGAGCAGTGGAGAGGGGAGCACTGCGGGGTGTCCCCTTCAAACTGTGTCCCCATACCCTGAGTCACTTGGATCTGGGGAGGGACCACCAGTGTCCCAGCACCTGCCTGATTTCCTGCATGGAGAGCCATCCCCATGGAGGGGCAGGAGCTGTAGGGATCCAAGAGAGTCGCCGTCTGAGCATGGCTGCTCATTGCCATATCTCCTAGGGACCCTGGGGAGAAGGAGGGCAGGCAGGTATGGTTGGCACAATCTGCCTAGAGGCTTTCATGGCAAGGGTGAGTCCTGGCTCTGGTCTCCCCTGGCAGATGGAAAATGCTGGAGATAGGAAGCAAAGCCCTTGGAAGAAAGAACTTTCCTTGGTGGCAGCCAGCAGTCCGTGACGGGGGTGTCCCACCCGGCGCTGGGGCTGCCCAGCTGCCTGCCACTGCCCGCAGGCACCCTTCCAGCCCGCCCTGCCCAGGAGGTGCCATATCCCACTCCGGTGGCTTTGCCACCCTCCAGTGCAGTGCCAGCACCTGAGGACAGCAGTGTCACATATTGTAGGGAAGAACTATCCCATCACCTGCGATAGCTCAGCCGGAGACGGGTACCGGAGCCAGCTCCGGCCCTAGCTCAGACCCCCCCTCTCCCTTCCTCAGCTTCTGCAGGAGATGGAGCAGGAAAACCTGTTAGTCCCTGGGGCAGCCTGGGAGCGATCCGCTAGCTTCCGAGTTGGAGCAGTGACCTGCGTAAGTGCCTGCCTGGATCAGGGCCAGCAGGAGGAAACTCTGGCCGTGAGGCTCCCTCAGAGGAGGGAGGGAGAGACTGGGGGCGAGCGGGGATGCCTTTCCAAAGCAGGCAAAGAAACTGCCCATCAGCAAGGCTGCTCCGGTAAGAGGCGAGCACCGTCTCTGAGAAATAACGGAACAAGTATTGGGAGGAGGAAAAACGTAATGCAGGTTTCTAGAGCAGGGATTTTCAACCTGTTCTGCTTTGCTGATCTCCAGAAATATCCCACCAGAGATGCAAGTTCCTTTGTAGCAAACCAACACCTCCTGGCAAGATGCTTGCTGGCCTCAGTTACCCTTCCTTAAAAGCAGTCCATAGAGCCCGGGGGATCCCCCAGCCACGAAAGCTGCAGCTCTCGAGAGCACTGGAAACACATAACAAACCAACCAGGCTGGTATACCCATGCAGGAGCCCCATGAAGCGGATTTCAGCCCCAAAACCCCAGGCCTGCCAGGGCACAGCCTTTGCAAGAGAGATGCTTGCCCCACGCCCACTAAAGAAGGGGCAGGAGGGTGCCCAGTGAAGCTGGGAGAAGCTGGGGTGCACCCCCAGGGATGAACAGCACTGGGGAAATTGCAGCTTCAAAACCATGCTTCAGACGTGGTGCTTGGTGTGGATTCTCTGGTGACTAATAAAAGGCCTGTGTTTGTGGTGGCCAGTCTCTCGGCAGGGGTGCTAGTGAGCATCCCCCCTCTGCTTAGCCACTTGTTTCCAGGACACTTGCAAGAAGATCTAGGATCTCCCCCTTGCTTCCCCATCAAATTTGTTTAAAATTGGTCCCACGGGTTTGCAACAATTAGAAGGGAATGGGCAGCAAAAATGGAAGGAAGGCTCCCTTTCTTTGGAAACCAATGTGGAAGGTAGCTAGAAAGAGTGCTGGGGGATGTGGGAGGGTGGAAAGGAGAGAAGAAGTAGGAAGAGAACAGTCCTGCTCCTAAAAGAGGAGGTTGACATATCCCTCCTCTCTGAAATCCCGCATATCACAGGTATCTCCACTGAAGTAGGATGCCTGAGCATCCTGGCCTAGCAGGGGACAGTCAAGAGATACAGATTGGTCCCGATGTCCCCAAACACATGCTTGTCCTGGATCTGAGAAATGGCACCCAAGAAAATCCCTTCCAGGCAGGGATCTTCCCTGTGTTCCCATGCTGGGGTCAGGGGTGTGAGCAAAGCTCCCATCAGCTCTGCAGCTGAGCTGCGTGACACGGGGGACACGCACCCGTCTGTGACCCCACGGGCACGGCATTTCTGCCCATATCCCCTTTGCCCCTGCCTTTAGTCACTCTGATGTAACATGATTTCATGATGTAACATGTAACATGAACATCCTTATAACACACCTCTCGGATCAGACAAACCTATCAAGGCTGCACAAGCCATGAGATGAGT
Organism: Aviceda cuculoides; assembly: GCA_035590195.1. NCBI lineage: Eukaryota > Metazoa > Chordata > Aves > Accipitriformes > Accipitridae > Aviceda > Aviceda cuculoides. The sequence goes on from JAVJGG010000085.1 coordinate 31,700,376, forward strand.
CGGCCAAATGATTTGGTTGAAAATCAACGTCCCTCTAAAAAAAAACCAACAACCAACCCAGCAGGATTTATTTTCAGCCTGATCCGTTCCCTAATCCGACTCTCACTGCACAAGGAGGGAGCGAGGCCGCTCACCAGGGAGGGCTGGACGGCTCCTTCTGGCAGCGGCACAGATTTCGATCAGCTTGAAGCAATCGTGAAAGTGCAGCCTGAACTTCCAGTGACTCACCCGGAGAAGGGAAACTTCCTGGCTTGTGTGTTTGAGCATTTCTGGAAAAACTGCTATATTTGGCATGGAAAATAGGAAGGATTCCTCTGGCCGCTTGAATGGGAGCAGCAGAAATGACTCAATGGGCAGTTTAAGAGAGATGAACAAGGGTGCTCTCTAAATTATTCACTGTGATATTCTCCACGTTGTGTGTTTTGCCCACAACAGGCTCAACGGTGTCTGTGCACAGGATGGTCCAGGCTCGGACAGGAAGATGTGTGATTTATTGCTCTGACAGCAACCCTGCCAATGCACATTGGCTGTATATTATTGACTATGGACATTATGGGCTGCTTCCCATTTGCTTACCAACAAATACTGCTCGTAAAGGTATGGTATTGTGCTTATCGCTACATGTTGACCCAGCGTGAAAAATCTGCCAATTTATATTTTCATGACATCAGTAGCTAGAAATGCTTTTCTTGCCAGCTTCAAACACTTTCAACTGTTTCATCTAGTATACTGGGGGAAAAAAAAAGAAGAAACTGCTCTTCTGCACATTACTGA